>JAYEPQ010000003.1:66676017-67343517 GCA_036321105.1 Dracaena cambodiana | reverse complement strand
TTAGTTTTTTCTAAGTATTGTCAAAATTTCCACCATATTCCTAACCACTACTCCCTCCACTCCCGCCAATGCCGGGAGTCTCCACAAGAGCACACCAATTTTTCCAGTAAGCCCACTGTTGGACTGAAATATGAGAATTGGACTCAAAGAAAAATGGTGTGATACTTTGGAAACTCCCGCCGATGCCCCTCGATCTCATCCTTCACCCCACTCCTCCACCCCCCCCCCCCCCCCCCCCCCCCCCCCCCCCACCCACAAAAAAAAAAAAAAAAAAAAAAAAAAAAAACACATCCCTCGTCCCCTGTGTCTCCTCGACCCCCCTCCCAACTCCCTCTTGCACCTCTCCAACCCCCTCTGAAACCACCCCTTCTTCCTACTGTGTCTGTCATTTCACCCTCAACACCCGTTCGGCTTTTAGAAGCCAATCAGAATGATGACAAAATGTGGCTAGTTAAAAGTATGAGCGTGTATTTATTCATACAAAATGATGGCAAACCTTTGAAGTTCAGTGGTGAGCTTAGCAATTTGATAGGCGTAGTTAGGACATGTTTGGATCATTGAAAGTAATGTAATTAAGGGAGAAAATTTGAAGTAACTTCTAAAAATTGAAAAATTAGAAGTATTCAACTTCCTATATTTCTAGTATTTGTTCATTATCTCTTAGAAGAGGATCTCATGGAAGAGAAATAAAATATTTATTTATATTAAAGAAAGAAAAAATAATGTAAGGTCATAGAAGAATAAAATAATAATACTTTTTACTTCCAAATATCTTTCACACAAAAATTTAGGATGTGTTTGTTTGCATTGAAGTAGAATGGTTCATTTGTTTGTTTGGCCAAGAAGAGAATTGAAAATTATTTCCAATAGTACGACGTGGATTTTATGTGGCACCTCTATTTTCTATTTTTTCTTTCCATCATTTTTTATCGGAAGTACTCTTGAAGCTCATCATTATGTCTGTTGAAAGTACTCTTGAACAAGGTAAGATATTATCTTTTTTGTAATTTCTCATCATTACTTTTTAATTTTGCTAAAGTAGCAAAGATTAATATTATTATTTATTTTATTTGTCAATAAAATAATATTTTTTATATTCCATTTTTTTACTTCTAAGAGTGAAGTTGAACATACAAACATTTAAACTCTATTAAACAACTCTCTTCCTAAACTTCTATTTTGGAAGCTATTTCTATTTTTCTTCTCTACTTCACCTACTTCCAATAGCTTCACATCATTATTTAAGAAGTCTTACATTCTACTTCTTAATCAAACAAACATATAAAATAGTAAAAGTAGTCTTACTTTCACCACTTTTATTTTACTAGACTACTTCTACTACTTCCATTTTACTTCTATACAAACAAACACACTTCAGTTCTTAGCCATTTCAGTCGGACCCTAAATTCCCATGCCCACTTAAAGCCATGAATTGGGGAGTTTCCAAAGGAGCACACCAATTTTCCTAGTGAGCCCACTTCTCCTTGATTTTTTTGTCCGAGCTCAAAGCCCGGACAGTTATAAAGTGGGCTCACTAGGAAAAATGGTGTGCTCCTTTGTAAACTCCCATGAATTGGGTCCGGGTTGGGGGAGTTTCCAAAGTAGCACACCATTTTTCCTAGTGAGCCCACTTTCCAAGGGGAGCCCGATGAAAAATGAACTAGTCAGTGGGCTCACTAGAAAAAATGATGTGCTCCTTTAGAAACTCTCCGGGTCGGGCAAAAGGCTCGAAAAAAAACCCACTCGGATCCCACCAGTCCGGATATTTTCTGTGTTGTGGAAGTGGCAGAATCTGAGGACAGGACATGGGAAGCTGGTGGTGCTCTCATATTTTCCCTCTATCTTCTCCTCTTATTTCCCCTCTCATTTCAATTTATAAGCTCTCAAAAAAAAAAAAAAAAAAAAAAAATCATAAGAGATGGGAATTGGTTTCATGGCCTCCTACAACTGCAAGAGATGGGCTTTCCCCATCCAGCCCTCGTCTGTTCCGAAGCAATCACTCAGGCACTCCTCAGCTTGTAAGTTGCTAGATTGAATTGAAACTGATTGATCAACTTGATTGTGGGTAGTTTAAATATATTTGTTACTTCCATTTTGTGTGCCGTAGCGATAAATGACATTGATGTTTCACATACTTGAGAGTTATTAGATACTTCTACATTATTGTAGTTTTTTGATATCTCATTTTAGAGGACATAAATGTTGAAATAATATTTCGATGGCAGGCTTCATAGGGGTTGTGTATTGGATCTGGTTGTGTCCGGTTTGAATTGGACAGTTGGGCCGGGTTCATGTATAATGTTGTGCTTTACATTGATGCGATGGTTCGGCAAACCATGTGATTCTTGATTCTGTTCTGGTTTACTTGGATTGATGTCATGGCTAGTTAAGTGGGGGTTGAGGGAATTCCTAAAGAAGAAGAAGAAGGAAAAAAAAAAAAAAAAAAAAAAAAACAATAAATGAGTTATGATTGTTTGAGATGCCGAACCGTAGATGAGTTTAAACTTTGTTTTTGAGCGTAAACAGTGGGCCTAAAACCCCTACGTTCCATTAATCAAAAATTAACAAAACATAACTGTCAAATATAGTCATGCATAGATACGTCTCTTGCTAAGGAGTGGACCAAATACATATGCAAACAAAATAAAAGCAATATAGATAGTTACAGGTCGCCATTGAGAGACAATCCCAATGGGTTTAAACTTTTGATTTCACTGAATCTGATGACCTCTGTGCATATTTAGATGCATACATAGTTTAGTGATACCGAGCCTGTAATGAAATATAATGTCATACCCATATCCATGATCCCAGATGTATCCTCTATACTTATCACGCCCCGCTCCCAATATACGATATACTCTTATAGGTACCGAGGCAGGATGACAAGAGTTAAAATTGTTTATAATTAGTCACTGATTTTCCTTCCAAAAAGGCTAACTACGATTAGTTTAAGGTTTTATGGGAATCATTATAAACTATTCCAGCTCTTATCTCATATCCAATATGGGAGTATTGAATTAGGGTTATTACAACACTTCAAGCAAGTATTCCTTTAAATGAATCTTGTATGTTGGTATATGTAATTTGACATTTTCTCGTTTGTTTTAGATAAAATTGCATGTAATTTTTAACCCATATTTAGTATATATTTGTTTGTTGATGTACCTACATTGTGTAGTACCCAATTTTTCAATATTACCTTATTGTGCGTCTATATTTTTAAGGTAAACTATTTCATCTTTTTGTCCATGCTAAGACTGCAATACACGAGGGTCCTTGGCCCCTTTTGCACTGGGCACTCAGGCAGTTGTCGGCATCTAACTTCCCTCCCGACTTCTTGATATGAACAAATTATGGGAGAGTTACTCTAGTGACAAGACTGAAATTATACTATAGCTCTATGTATGGCTTTTTGGTCAAGATTTAAAATCTCAAAATTGGTATGGTATGGCTGATGGTTTATAGTAGTGCGCAGCTGATAATATCAGACAGATCATACCCACATTATCAGAATATTGGAAACTATTAATGTTGGTACAATATAGGGTCTGTACGATATTGGCAATATATCAACCAATATTTTTAACCCATATTATGAGTAAATTGTGAAGTCCACCTATGTTGTGGTGTTAGCTAATTTAGTCACTCCTAGGGATGTTGAGCCATTAACCTTTCGTATCTTACTGGCTCATAACTCCACTTGGCAATGGAAGAGTTGTGGCCATAATATAGTTATCCCAGTGGTTTGGTTTTTCACAATGGATCGACTGGTGCAGGTCAGGAAGTTCCTTGTTACCTTGTAATGCTGGGAATTGCTAGAGGTGCATAGCAACCTGCAAAAGGTACTCTCTAGTGTAGACAATTTGTGGCCGTAATTTAGTTGTCAGGAGCTGGAAATATATTTCAGTTGGTTCTTGTGCTTATACCATGCCAGACAATGCAATTCCTCATTGCAAATGCAATACCTTGATCTCACCTTAAAATGGCAAATACAGCTTTCTTTTGTCAAATGGCTTGCACGTTCACGTATCTCCTTCAATGGTGACTTTTACTTTGGTACAGGTCCCTTTATATTTGCATTGTTTACCCTGTAGAGAATTTCCAACCAATCTAGAGTGTTCAAAATTCAAAATTAATCATGTTGGGAAATGCTTGGAATGATGATGAATCTGAAACAGCAAAAACATGAAGGCACGGACATGAGTTTTGGCATTCTCTCATTCCTAATACAAATATGTCAATATTTCTGGTTATATTTGTGCCTTGGCTATTGTTAATTTGAAGGGCCATCCATCAATTAGGTTCATTATAATGATAACATCACGATAATGAGAACATCACATTTATGGCGCTTGTGACTTCAATTATATATTTGTATGTAATTGCACTTATTTGTTGCAAACACTGTTGCAAACACGGTCCAACTACCATGGGAAAATTTATTATCTGCCTAAGTAGTAGTGAGCTTATTTAATAACAAAAAAAATTTCATTGAACTTGTTTTTTTTTACTAATAACAGATTTCAGCTTCATGTATATTGGCATTCTTCTATTTGTAGAATTCAATATACTAAGGGCCAAGCATCCTAATCTGTTTTGGTTGCGCATAGTCTTAGCATGCTGTCGTTTAATAAATATTGGTCTGTAAAGGCTCTAGCTCACTTATTTTAACAAATATAGAAAGATGCAGCTTCAGTCATCACAGTTGATGGTATCCTTTTATTTCTTAGTTCTCAAAGTTTTTGATATTATGGATACAGATTTTAATCAGAATGTAAATTAAAAAAATACATATAATTCACGGCTCAAGATCTGGGATAAAGGTTTTGTGGTTGTTATCATTGTTGTTGTTTCACTATTCAGGGACTGGCTGTTCTTATTTTCTGGGTGCTTGCAGGGAATGTCTAAACTTGAGAGTATGGTCCACTTGGCTATGTTTTTCTTCTTTGGCATGCATCATTTCGTTTTATTCCTCTTCACTTTGTTATTTTAATGCATATTCAACAATTATAATTTGTCAAATTCATGTGTGCAAGGACTTAGCTTGTTGAATTACTGCAGTGAGAGGTAGGGAAGCTTCTTTTGAATCGGGAAGATCCAACCTTTATGTCATTTTAGAGGGAGGTGAAGTGCATCGAGATGCTCCAAAAGTCTACGGATGTTCCTCTGGAGCACTGCACAACAATGAAAGCACCTCCATGTATGAGGAAAGTTCTAAGGTTTGTTCATAGATTTCTTTAGATCATAGAATTAATTCCCTTGTATGATCTTTGCTTTATCTATACAATTAGAATTAGTTCTGGACTTATTACCTCTTTTTGATATCGCAGATAAATGACAGAGAATTCTACGGGGGTTCTTATACTTCAAGTAGACCGATAGCCATGATGGATACATCTGCATATGTTGCAAGTCTAAGATCAAGTAGCAACTTACAGTTTAGCTTACTAATGGAAAACCTTGACAAGATAGAAGACATCCTTGCCGGTAGCGATGTGGTAAGGATGGAAAGAGATATTATGGTACATATACGAAAGCTTGGAGCTCTGAAATTATTTCGTGCATGTCTCTCCAGGACCCTAATGGCCCCAACTGAGGCACACCCAGATTTTTTACTTACAGAGCATTTCAGGGATTGCCCAATAGATTCCACTGTGAGGAAACAAGAGGCTGCTACTATCGTTCGCACTGGCAAAAGCAAACAAAGGAAACTAAAAAGAAGGAGGGCATCTTCAAAAATTGAAAAAGTTGAAGATCCTAAAGTTTTTGCTCTCACTAGTTTGGTTGGGCCTAAGGGCTCTTCTAGGTCGAGAAGTAGGTCTTTAGTTGCTCGAAATGAGTCAGAAATGTCAATGGGAGTTAAGGTACATTGTTTTTTTTTTTTTTTTTTTCTTATTAGGAACTATAATATTTTCAGTTTATATTATGTGGAAAATAATGATATAATGTGTTTTCACCCAATTTCAGGAGGTTGCAAACCTAGAAAAAACCCGCTTAAAATTGGAAGAAGAAATTGGTCATTCAGCCAGCTATGCCCGGTGGGCAGAAGCATCTGGGATTGATCAGATGACACTTCTGCAGCGTTTGCAATTTGGTTGGTATTGCAGAGATAAACTAATAAAGAGCACTCACTCCCTAGTTGTCTACATAGCAAAGAACTACAGGGGAATGGGGATAGCTTTTGATGATCTACTTCAGGTCCAGAAAGATGTACCTTTATCCATTTGTTAATGATGAAGTTGGATTGTTATTCTAGAATATGATTGTGAAAACCTTGACAACGTACCGCAGGCGGGAAATATAGGTGTCCTTAAAGGTGCAGAGAGGTTTGACAACAGAAGGGGATATAGGTTCTCGACCTATGTACAATATTGGATTAGAAAATCCATGTTGGCACTATTAGCGCGTCATTCTAAAGCTATTCAAATACCTGTATGTCCTTCTTGGTTGAATTGATTTTTTTTTTTTTTTTTGGATAATGGAACTACTATCTAGATTTACTTGATATATCGATCCTCTTGTATCTTTAGGTCACTATGGGAAGATATATTAAGAAGATACAGATGGCTAGGAGAACCTTCTATGATGGTGAAGGAAGGTACCCAGAGGATGATGAGATGGCTGAGCATACTGGTTTCTCGATATCCAAAGTTAGATTAGCTCGAAAATGCTCTAGGATTGCGGGTTCACTAGATAAGGAAATGGTAGAAGGATGGCGCATAAAATTCATGGTATGACACCAGAATCACTATCACTATTAATATCATCCTCAATCAAGTTATATGTCTAGAGAAATGGTGATGCATGTTAAGTCTTAGAGAAATGGCGATGCATACTACCAAGGTCCAAGTTGTTTCAATAACTGTGGCTTTTATCTGCAGGAGGTTATACCAGATTCATCGATAGAATCTTCTGATGAAATTGTCGCAAAGCAGCACATGAGGAAAGATATTATAAAGCTTTTGGCGGAGCTTGATCCTAGAGAAAGGCAAGTTCTGGTGCTAAGGTATGGCCTGACAGATGGAAGACGCAAGTCCCTTGGGGAGATTGCAAAGATCTGTTGCGTAACCAAGGAATGGATTAGGAAAATAGAAAGGTCTGCATTGGCAAAGATCCGGAGGGACGACATAAGAAGAGATATGAAGGGTTATCTTCACTTATAACTCCTCAGTGATTAAAACGAGTACATACATCTTTTTCTTGCCAGCAGCAAGTTGGTGATACTATAAGTTATCTACCACCAGATAAGTTAACTAGATTCATTTAGGATTCACTCTGTTCTATAAGGAGATTAGGGAAGTTTTCTACCAGCAAATATTTCTTCTAGAAGTTATATAGAAAACCAACATTGTGAATATATAATATATTTGTTATTTCTTGATTTGTTTGCAGCAGTCTCCTGTAGCTACATCTTTTCCACTCAATAATACTTGTCATTTATATAACGAGCATGCGTTTGTTTACTCAACCTGCCAACATTTTTTTTAGGTGGTTGATAATCATAATGAGCAATTGATATTGCATGTCTTTATCTTTGTTTAGTTACATGTCACACCTGGATCTATTGCTAAAGAGAGGGAATTCATCTGTACCGCTCTTTGGCTTATGTATTTCATCGATATATCTGGTTGCTACAGTGAAGAATTGTCATCTATATATAGCGCTTTTACATGTTCTCTTCAAGTTGACAAACCATGTGAATGAGTTTCGTGTTGTACTGCATGACACTCAAATTTTACCCATGTCTGCCCAACTTAACTATTTGACTTTTCTCTTCATTCGACCGTGTTCTAGACTTCTGCTGAAAGTATTTTTCCATCTCTTCATTCAACCGTGTTCTAGACTTCTGCTGAAAGTATTTTTCCATCTGCAACCAAGCCTATAATTCTTGAAAAAACAACTACAAACCCTGTATGTAATATTACTTGGTTATATGTGGTCAAAAGTGGAAGAAATTTCTCTGTAATATTAAGCAAAGTTTTAAATTTTCGAGATGATGCTAAGTGCAGGGTATTAGACTCTGGGTTCCCTTAACAATGGTGAAAGGTGACCTCCATCATTACTGCAGTGGTCTTTGGTGTCAATGGCAGCACTCTTGTGCTCTTTCTTAACTGCTTATGATACCAGGATCTCAGCACAGGATCGTTTTTTGAGCTGAAACAGCGGGTTTATCCCCCCTGCCTTTCATTAAACAACGCTAGCTTCATCAACAGGATCTTAAGGAGCAAGATATACCTAGAAATTCCCTGCTAACTCCTCCTCTGTGAAGTCCCTGCAAGAGCTGCCTCTTTGAGCTGGGCAAGGATGATGCCTTTCATCTCCACTCGAGCTTTTACTGCACTCTGCCCTGAGGTTTCCCGCTTCTCAGTTCACTCAGTCTCTAGTTACATGTTGAAGCTTTCTCCATGTTGGTGTCTCTTTACCTGCTGCAATGTGCCGTATAATATTCTTTCAAATTATATAATGTTCTTTCTTTTGATCAGGGAATTGCTTTTGATCATGGATTTGCTGTGCCTGAGATCTATGCATTTGGACACGCTTTTAGGTACTTTTTACAGTGTTACTATTGTAGCTTAACGACACCAAGAATAGTATTGATTATGGTATTGCATCTCGAGATAAAGCTGACAGTAGAACATTGCAGGTCTTTTTTTATGCTGAATCAGAGAGGAAGAAGATCGTGGAAGATTTTTATAGGATGAATGGCACTCACCAAACATACAATTTGTCGTTCATTTACTTTCTACAGTACTTGAGATTCGATTGTGTGACATGTAGATAATCTGATTTCTGTTTTTGGTCTTTGTAGGTGCAAAGAATGAGATGAGAGTATGGCAAGTTGAACAGGATGTAATGATCCTGATCATGATGAGCTGCAGATTGAGCATTTGTTGCAGACTGCTGAAGCAAGGACGACTCGGACGAAGATTGGCTGCATTTTCCCTTATACGTGGTAGGCATACATCATCTACATACTCAGATCTTTTCAACAATTACTGCCATTATGGTTTTATATGGAAAAAAAAAAAAAAAAAAAAAAACTCTGTTATTGGCTAATGGCTGCTTCCTGTAGTCATACATTCTTCATGTTTGCTGTAAACCAGAATATGATACTAATATGGTAATTGGTTCAGTGATACTAATATGGTAATTGGTTCAGGTTTGTACTTGGTTTGGATGTATTTCTACTTCTCTTGCTATATTTTCATCTGATTTTATGTTTTCGTACAACCTTAAGGGCTCTCTTGTAGAATTTCCTTTACGATTTATTATTTTTACTTTTTGCAATTAATACCTCTTTTCTATTCTAAATTATGTATTTCACAACAGGTTGAAGGAAAAAAAAATTGTCAAAGCAATCTAGTTTTAGCTAGGGTTAGATCACGTGCGTTATATGATTGTAGATAGATTTACTTAAATAAGAAGTAAATAAACGGGTATTGCTTGGGTTAAATTCTAATTTGTTGACCAATTAGTAGGGGTGGCAGCATGTCAGATTCAGGTTGGATCCTATATGATCCACTTGGGGATCCACTAAACTTTCGTAGGATCCACTGGAATTTATATCTGTAAAAAAAAGTATGGGATCTACTTGAGAATCCATACCCAATGACTTATTATATTCGGGTTGGGATTTTCAGATTGACCAATATATTTTTTAACGCAAACACGCACACATACACGCACACCCGCACACACCCACGCATGTATGCTCCTGCATGCACGCGCACACACACCTACAAACACATACCCATGCACGCACACATACGCACCCACGTATGTATGCACGTGCACGCACTTGCACGCACACACACACACATACCTACACACGCACCCACGCATGCACGTACACGCATGTGTGCTAACAAAACAACAGATCAACACCTATCCCGATTGTACAAGATTGTGTAGACTCATGCTTCCCCTTCTTAAAGGAACACCAATGTGCCTCTATTCGTGGTGTCCTCTCCCTCCTCGATATGGTGCATAAAAAGTCATGTGTCTCAGTAGTAGTGGTTGGGAGCAGTTGCAGGATCTTAAGGTGGATGATCATTTCCCAAGCACGGTATAGATAGAATAGGGCTAGGTTTGATATTTCTAGAAAAAATGTTAAATTTGTTTCGCCAGGAACTATGTGCTTTCCTATTCCAGGCTCATTTTTGCACGACTTGAGCCTTGAACTCGCGCGCACCATTTGCTCTCCCACAAATGGAACATTTCGTGCAAAAGGAAGAACATAGGAATTCGGTATTAATTATATTTTAAAAAGAGAAACCAAGGTCTACTAATTAGTGTGGAGATTTTGTGGCCTATTTGGAGAAAATAAAACTGCATGTTCATTTATATATATTTTTTTTTTTTTGTATTTTGCTATACTTTTCTCTTTTATTAAACGTTTATATGTAGGGATGTATATGGGAAATTCTATTTACACATGGAAATTTACTCTTCAACGCACGGTTTTAAAACTTGTAAATAATTATAAGTTTACCATTTATTTTTTTACTAAGTTACCTTTTTAAATCCCAAATTAAGACTTCTTAAAATTTAGAACTACATCTAATTGTCTTCCTCTTCTGTTTTTTCTCTAAAACTCTAAAAAAATATTTTTTAGTTGAATTAATTTTTTTTTTAAAAAATTACATCTCCTACAAACTCATTGATTTGATTTCTTAATCTCTTAAATTTTTTACATTCACCTTCCTAAAAAGATTTGGAAGAAATTTAAATTATTCAAATTCATTGTGACAAGTGAAATTAGAGTTTGAAGTTTGAGTTTGAGTTTTTTTTTTATTCAAATGGAAAATTCAAACATGCAATTGGTGTCAGAAGACAAATTTAAGGTACAATTTAAAATTATTCTTAGTTTTTTATGTGTATTTGTTTGTAATTTATTATTACTTATAATTCTTTTTTGAGGGAGACGACGGCTGCTGGTAGGGTTTTAATACCTGACCAAATGATTTTTTGGTCGGTATTAATACCCGACCAATATATTTTTAGCTTGAGAATTAATATCCGACTTGGAAAATTTTGGAAAATTTTGGGATCGGACGACATAAGAGTTAGAGAGAATGAGAAGGGTTAAAATTGGAAAAAAATTTGGGCGCAGAGAGTAAATTGGTGGTATTTCAAAATGAGAGTTTGGTGTAAAGAGCAACCAGGGCGCCAAGAGTAAATTGTTGTGCGTAAATAGAATTTCCCGATGTATATGCCCTTTCGCCTTTCCATTTCACCTTTCCAAAAAGGAAAAGAAACTTGACTATTCCCACGTTAACTAAATCTTTTTTATCACCTTTTTAGTTTTTTTTGGGTAAATGTTTTTCCATTGTAGGCTTATCTAAAAAATTGTTGCTTTTTCAAATTGCAATGATTGTAATTTACCAACTTAAGCCCTGATAAGTGAAAAGGGGAAATTCTATTTACACACAGCATTTTACTCTTGACGCACGATTTTGAAACTTATAAATAATTACAAATTTGCCATTATTTTTTAAACTAAATTACCCTTATAAATTCCAAACTAAAACTTCTTAAAATTTGGAACTACGACTCATCGTCTTCCTCCTCTATTTTTTTCTCTAAAACCCTAAATATTTTTTTATATTTAATAAAAACATATTTCCTACAAAATTATCGATTTGATTTCTTGACCCCTTAAAAATTTTTACATTAACTTTCCTGAAAATATTAAAAGAATTTTAAATTCTTCGATTTCACCGTGATAAGTGAAATTTGGTTTTAGAGTTTGAGTTTGATTTTTTTATACAAATGGAAAATTTCAACATGCAATTGGAGTCAGAGAACAAATCTAAAGTACGATTTGAATTTTTTTAGGTTTTATGCGTATTTATTTGAAATTTATCGTTAATTAGCTTTTTTTTGTGGAGAGACTTTGCTTGCTGGTCGGGTATTAATACCCAACCAGAACGTTTCTTGGTTGGGTATTAATATCCGACCAAAATATTTTTCGCGCTTAAATTAACATCCAACTCAAATAAAAATGGGATTGGATGGGATGAAGAGTTAGAGAAAAGGAGGAGGGGTATTTTTGGGAAAAAAAAATTGGGGGCAAGAGTAAAATAGTAATATTTCAAAATAGGAGTTTGGTGTAAAGAGAATCAGGGCGACAAGAGTAAAATGTCGTGCGCAAATAGAATTTCCCAGTGAAAAGTTATAACTATATATGCACTAAATTCACTAATCCTAAGACTCAATCCTTTGAGTAAACGACTCAGGGCCACGTCACATTCATGCTCTCCTCACCTATTGGTTGGTTAACTACCTGCCAAGCTTTTGTATTTGGATTACTAATAGGATCTCCACGCAATAGCTGACTCAGATTCATTCCCTTAAACCTTGTAAATTTTATCTGAACCAAATCCTAATTAATTCCTTAATCTTCAAGCTGATGAGCTACACATCCCATATATAAATACCCCCACAATCTCTCTGTAAGTTGAAACAGAAGAGCCACAACAATTATATTGCCATTTTCCTCTTCTATTATTTAAAAAAAAAAAAAAATGACTATTCTCATTGATCAGCCTCAGCTTGGTAATATTTTTTTCTTGCTTTTGAAATACACATCGTAGATCATTTTTTTTTTTTTTCAAATTACAGTGATTTTTTGTGCTTTATTGTGATCAGGTGTGCAAGAGGAGGACAACAAGCTCCCCCGCGATCCAAAAGAGTTAGTACTAGATGGCGGATTCGCCATGCCTGAGACGAATGCATTCGGCCATACTTTCAGGTAAATATTTTGTTATAGCGATTTGCGTTACTTTGGATATAGGATAATCCGGCCGTGCAAAAAATGGCAGGAACTATGATGCTGAGTCGGAGAGGAAGAAGATCGTCAAAGAGTTTTACAGGATGAACCACACTCACCAAACCTACGAATTTGTATGTTACCAATTAAATTTCCATACTACCTCATTGTTTAATGATACTGATTTTTTTTTTTTTTTCTTTTTTCTATTTGCGATTGTGTGCGCAGGTACAGAGAATGAGAGAGGAGTATGGCAAACTGAACAGAGTGGAGATGAGCATATGGGAATGCTGCGAGCTGCTGAATGAGTTTGTCGACGAGAGTGATCCTGATCTTGATGAGCCACAGATCGAGCATTTGCTGCAGTCTGCGGAAGCAATCAGAAAGGACTATCCTGATGAAGACTGGCTTCATTTGACTGCCCTTATACATGGTACATTTACGCATGCATCTTGATATCTTAACTGTGTATAGCATCTAAATGTTATTGGATACAGATCTAGGAAAGGTTCTCCTGCACCCCAGCTTCGGACAGCTTCCTCAATGGGCTGTTGTGGGTGATACGTTTCCTGTGGGATGTGCCTTTGATGAATCGAATGTCCATTACAAGGTAAGCTATTTACTTTCTTACTCATGGCCTGTAACAGCTAGACGAGGCATAAATCAATTTATCCATTGATACTTTTATGTATCTATGGCGACCACTGCAGTACTTCGAAGAAAATCCAGATTACAGCAATCCAAAGTACAATACCAAGTATGGAGTGTATTCGGAACGCTGTGGGCTCGACAATGTACTGATGTCTTGGGGGCACGACGACTATATGTACTTGGTATTTCTTCTACATGTCCTGAAATTGTGACTTTTTTCCGTTGCTTGTGTAAACTGACAGTAATCGAACTTTTTCCGATGCATTGTAGGTTGCTAAGGAAAACAAGACTACTCTGCCGTCTGCTGGCTTGTTCATTATCCGATTCCATTCTTTTTATCGTTAAGTCTCGATAGATATTATGATGCATGCAGTTTGATTGGATATTTGAATCTTATGTTGTGCAATTTTATTTTTTTTTGCATTTTTCAGCTTTGCATAGGTGCGGAGCCTACAGACACCTATTGAGTGCAGAGGATGAAGAGAACTTGAAGTGGTTAAAAATATTTAAGTAGGGCTCTTTTATTTCCATTTATTCTGTATTCTGCCGCGATTGCATTTTTGAACTATGTTTCTTTTGTGCAGCAAATATGACCTCTATAGCAAGAGCAAAGTTAGGATTGATGTCGAAGAAGTGAAACCATATTACCTATCTCTTATTGAGAAGGTAGCATTGCTCTAAATTATAGCGTTTTTATCTATTTTTTCGATATAATGTAGTGCTTATAACCATTTTTCTCTAATTTAATTTCTCTAACTTTATGTGTGTATATTTTGCAGTACTTCCCTTCGAAGCTAAAATGGTGATGTTGCGAAGAAAGACGAAGACTGCTTCAATGATGGATAGCACGGCGAATTCATACTACATTTATGATGTGTGCACTTATTTTTTGATATCAAATTGTTCAATAATGTATTAAATTCAAATTTCATTGGAAAATAATATGCTTCTAGTCTAAAGAGTGCAAAATCTTGTGAGGGTTTGCAAATTGCAGTTCCAAGTCATCTCCCGACCCTTGCTATACTCGTAAAAAACAAGCAAATGTTATTTTTTTTTATCGAGTTGCACTCAAATATGGGTTGCTTGTATTCAGGAATTTTAGCGGATTAAGCAAAGTAGCGGCCTTACTGGTTTTTTTTTTAAGAAAATTATATATAGACACTTTGATAAGATTTTAACTTTGATCACACTCGTAATAAAAAGCATTATTTATAAAATCATCTCTGAGAGGGAGGGGGAGGAATGTTCAGGTTGCAAGTATGTATGCACAAATTCGGGACCAGCATTGCAATTTGGAGGAAATGGACTTTGTTCTAGATGCTCGTGTGTGTATCGGATTACTGTAGGTGAGCCGTTGGCTAAGAAAAGCCGTTGGCTAAGAAAAGGTTATATGAGTTAGTGGTAAAATTATAATGATTCAATTATTTTTTTTTCAATTTTTTTTACAATTATTATCTCTATCTCTTTAATTTTTTTCGGATTAAATTTAATAAATTTTGAAGTTCATTTACCATTTTCATGAAGTGCATACAAAATGTTGTATTCATTGAAAATCGTTAGTTTTGTATTAACTTGATAGATGATCAAATAAAACCCAAGAAAATTGGCTATGAGTGAACTTTAGGAGGTCGAGATCATAATCTAAAAGAAATTTTTTTAAAAAATTATTGGAGATAGTAGAAATGAACTACAGTTCAGAAAGCTTGCATGACAGCTCATTTTCATCTCTCTCTTTATATATATATATATATATATATATATATATATATATATATATATATATATATATATATATATATATATATGATGAGCTGCCAACTCAGTAAAATTTACATGAGCTAGCAACATTAATTTTTTTCTAAAAATAGGATCTCTACTTCCTTAAATTTTTTAAGATTAGATTTCATGAATTTTGAAATTCATTTATTCTTCTACAAAGTGGATATAAAATGTTTTATTCATTGAAAAACATTAACTTTGTGTCCACATGATAGTGGACCCAATAAAAAACTAAGATCTAAGAAATTGGATGTGAGTGAACTTTAAAGAGTCAATATCATAATCCAATAGAAAGTTTTTAAAAAAATTTTTTATTAGAGATAGTGAAAAAGAATTACAACACAGGTAATTTGCGTTAATTGTCACTTCATTTTTATCTTTTATATATATATATATATATGATTACTGTAGTTGAGCTGTCAGCTCAGGAAAAGTTATGTGAACTAGCGACAAAACTCTAATGATCCAATAATTTTTCTTCAATTTTTTTAAACAATTACTATCTCTAACTCCTTAACTTTTTCAGATTAAATTTTATAAATTTTGGAGTTCATTTACACTTTCATCAAGTGCATATAAAATATTTTATTTATTGAAAATCGTTAATTTTGTGTTAACTTGATAAATGATCAAATCAAAACTAAAACCCAATAAATTGAGTATGAGTGAACCCTATGAGATCGAGATCATAATTTAAAAGAAATTTTTTTAAGAAGATTATTTGATATAGAGGAAATGAACTGCACCTCAAATAACTTGTATGAGCTGTCAGCTAATTTCCATTTTTCTTATATATATATATATATATATATATATATATATATATATATATATATATATATATATATATATATATATATATGAGAAAACGGGAGGAGGGCTGTCAGCTCAGATTTTTCCTGAGCTGACGCCACGTGTCGATCTCCTATTCGTTGAGTCCAAATTACTTAAAACATTAATGGAGATGGAAAATTCTGTAGCTGAAAAACAGCAAAGTAGAGGGTTTCTTTTGCAAAAAGACCTTCCCAATTAGATTTTTCCCGTGAGGTGCGGAATCGAGAGGATCAACCGGAGGACCTCGCTGTTGATCTTCACGGCGCGGCCAGCGTCGCCTGCGCGTTCCTGGCGGCGGACGGGTTCCCGCCACCAGCAACGGCGCGAACACCCCTCCGAACACGAGAGCCTGCCTCACCATCGACATCGCAGAGTTCCTCACTTGCATTTCCCTCAAGATGTGTGTATGTAACTGAATTTGCCCTTTCATGCATTCATATTATTGATATTGTATCAAATTCAAAATTCAATAATTTGCTTGACCAATAAATCTGAAATAAGAAAGAAATTCGTTAAAACAATTGAGTGTTGAGATTAGGTCTGTTAGTTTTGGTTCTCAATCTGGTTAAGCACCTTGTAATTGGCATCAGATAACCTTGTAATTGGCATCAGATAATTTCCATATTTTGTGATACTTGACTGCTATTTTATTTCCATATTTGGTGTTGAAATTTCTGCTCTGAGTTACTTCTGATATTTTGGTTGCAGGAGCATAGTTCTTGTGTTCAAGTGCTATTTTATAGTTCCGTATGTGCAAGTTTTAACTAGAATTTGATCCATAGGATGCGTGTTCTGGTTTTAATTAACAACAAAACTAATTTCAAAATTAGCCTGCTGTACCTACGTGCATCATCAGCTCTTGGCAGGAATTGAATATTCATGAATTTGGAATAATTGAGAGCCAAAAATTAAAAACTCCACTCAAAAGCCATGTCTTAGTTTTCTATATAACATGAATAAATTCTCTATTCCTCCTCCCAGTCAAAAATCACGATGACCCACCCTTTTTATTGGTTCAACGACTTGTATAAAATAGTTCATATAGGCTTTTGCCAGAGCAATACCCCGGCCCTCTGACTGCATGAACAAAACAATTCTACTCAATGGACAACTTTATACAGTTGCAAACAACTTCCAATATGATAATATAGACTAACTTCTTATTATTTATTTTAAAACCATATTTATATTCTCTTTACCATTCAGGTCTCTGCAAGTTGTGGGGAGCACGAGAATATATCAAGTATGTATAGATGTTTCTAGTATAAAAATTGACATACTTCAATAGCTATTTTTGAAAAACAGAATTCTGATTGAGATATTGATGCACATTTAGATTGGACAAATGCAATTGCCTATAAGCATTTTTATCAACAAAACTAGACTTATAGATATCATTAGTGTATTTGTAATCATTGAACAAATCCAGTACTCCTTGTCCACCCCCTTTTCAACTATGCACCATTAATAATCCTTGGCTCGGTGGTGGCATCAACCCCATAGGCAGACGATATTGTAGTCACGAAGGTGGTTGATACTGGTGATTTCAAAGTCCTTGCTTCGACCTGTTGGGTGATTCTTTTGATGGCAGACTCAGATTTGCACTCTGGTGTGCCTTTGAATTAAGACTCTGTCAATGCCGAGGACCTTACTGTTAAATAAGAAGAACTAAAAAAAACGTTTACAGATGGACAAAATCTTGACATTGGCTTCTACCAAGCATCTAAACATTTGATTGAAATTTTTACAAATATTATCTTTGACTAAAATGAGTAGTATTCAATGAAATTATTCACTTAGGCATTTATACAAACACCTTACGAGATACAACCAATTTAGTATTTTCCAGTAAGCTCCATACACGTGGGACCGTGAGGGTCAGGGCTTTGTTGATCATCGAAGATGAAACTCTGATGACCAACCGATGCTCCCCATCTCTAGATGACACGGGCATCGGGTAAAATGGGAGGTTTGTAGAGAGATAACGATAACGTTGGTCTCCATGGTGACATTGAGAGTAAAAGAGGAGATGTAGGCTGTAGAAGAAACGAAAGGTCGAGGAATTTGGCTGCTCCATTTATCTTGAAGCTCCAGCCTGTAAGAAACCAAGAAGAGAGATAGAGGGTTGAGACAGAGAAAAACCGAAAAGAGAGAGATCACGATGTTTTATATGATGGGAGCAAAGAAACCGTTCGCGTGAGGAACTCTGCGATGTCCATGGTGAGGCAGGCTCTCGTGTTCGGAGGGGTGTTCGCGCCGTTGCTGGTGGCGGGAACCCGTCCGCCACCAGGAACGCGCAGGCGACGTTGGCCGCGCCGCTCAGCGCCGTGAAGATCAGCAGCGAGGTCCTCCGGTTGATCCTCTCGATTCCGGACCTCACAGGAAAAATCTAATTGGGAAGGTCTTTCTGCAGAAGAAACCCTCTACTTTGTTGTTTTTCAGCTATAGAATTTTCCATCTCCATTAATGTTTTAAGTAATTTGGACTCAACGAATAGGAGATCGCCACGTGGCGTCAGCTCAGGAAAAATCTGAGCTGACAGCCCTCCTCCCGTTTTCTCTCTCTCTCTCTCTCTCTCTCTCTCTATATATATATATATATATATATATATATATATATATATCACAAAACATTCAAGTAATTGTGCTGCTATTAAAGTTTCTTTTTGGCTATCTAACAAAATAGTATTCTTTTTTGCTTGTACATTGCAATAATAATGTTATAGTTTTATTTATTCTCGTTATTTGGAGAACCCTTTTTGTTCATATCGGTTGGAACTTGCAACAATAGTTATAAGAATGATAATGATCCGCATCCCAGCAAGCTTTTCACAAGCCACTACCTCTATTTCGCGGCGGCCATGGTGACGCATCTTAATAGATCCAACATGATCTAAAAATTTATGGGAACCATTTGGAAATCACATCCATTAAACAAAAAAAAAAAAAAAATAGAATTAAAAATTTGAATCCCATTAACGCAAAATTTAACCTATAAATTATATATATATTTTAAAAATAATATCACTGTACACAATATCTTTTTTAGATTAATTGTTTCCCCCCACCGCCTCAGTTGACGTGCCTGTGAACGACAAGGCACGGACCATTTTCCACCAAAAAACACAAGCAAAGTATATAAGTTGACCCCTGCTCAAGACTCAATTTCAATACGCTTTTTCAAGATCAACTTCTTTAATAGAATATTTAGTCCCAACAAACTTATATTTTCTTGTATATTAACTTTGACGAGTGTTTGGGGGGTAAAAAAGGGTAGTTTGGTGTTTAAGGTTGGATCCAATTTGAAAATATCATCGGATCCACTCTCTTCAAATGCAAGATAAGGAATAGCTGATCACGATAGTTAGTTGAAATATTCAAGAAAAGTTCCACAAACACTCCTAAAATATCAGATATGATTAGTTGCGTGAAGACACTGATGTGAGTGCCTGATACGATAAAAACTGCACTGACACTAACAAAAATATAATGTATGTGTGTGGAGAATGGTTTTTAAGGTGTCCATGTAGAGATGCTCCTAAATCTCAGTACAGAGAGTGTAAGGATAAATCCAAATAATTAGTTATGATGTTCATATTTTAAATATGTGGTGTATAAAATATCATTTGATTTATACACTTCATCGTTATTGATCAAGAGGTGTAATTTGTTCTATTGCTGAAAAACCATTTATTTTGTATTATATCCAATATATAGTTAAAATTTATCAAAAATGCACAAATTTTTTTTCTATACCATTATTATAAGACAGGAGATCACAATTAACGGTTCGGATAACTCATATAGACTCTCCATATTGAGATTTAGAGCTCTAAATGGAGACCCCTTTAAGACAATGGAAAACGTACTACAATTTTAACAAAAGAATTCATGAGTTATCTATGTTATTGGATAAACACGAGTTATCTATGTCATTGGATAAAAGCAAATAATTTCCAAAGTGATCAAAATTGTTCCTATGAATTTATATAATGTTTGAATTATGTAATTACTATATCTATTCTCTTAACAGTAATATCTTCGTTATGCGGAAGACCGTGATTCACACCAAATCCATCATTTTACGATCGAATAAGTTTTTAAATTTAAACCCCTTTACTTTGGATAGACACTTGATTTTACAAACACACACGAATGCAAAGAATTATGGTTGCACATGTTTGCCCAGGCATTGTTATGTGCTAGTACAGAATTGAACTTACATATTACTTCGACTGTATACGAAAGATTGACTGTATACGCTCCCAGCATTTTATGTAAAACTATCGTTTGAACTTAAATAATAAAAATATTTCTGATTTTCAATATCAGCGATCATTAAGGAGAGAATGCATATTTCTGAGAATAATCCAACTCGAGAATATCAAAGGTGCCAGAGAAAAGCCAGCATAGTAAACCCGATAACAATCCAAACACCAAGTATCGGGTCAAATCGTCGGACCCGATATGGGTCCCCCGGTCCCCCTCGTCTCCCCATATGCCAGCAGAATTCAGCAGTGAGCCATTATTTTAACAACTAGCAAAAATGTCACCGCCACTATAAAGGCTCCCCCCAAATCTCCTAAAAAATAAAAAGAAAATCATCAAGAATTCCTCGTCTCGATCTAGGGCTCGCCTGATTCCATCAGATCTCAAGCCAACATCACTTCTGCATTCTCTACTAAGCTCTCCTCTTAAATCCTTCTGCTCCGCCTCTCTCCGGCGATGAGATCGGCGGCGATCTCCCTCCTCTTCATCCTCTTCGCCCTCGCGATCTCACTCGCCGCCTCCGATGAGATCGACGGTGGCGATCTCCTGGATCCGGCCAATGCGACGGCGGTCCCCGTGAACGGATCCGCTAAGGACAGCTTCGCCGACATGTTTGATCGAGCTCTGCAGAAGGAGTTTCCCGAGAGCGAGCAGAACGCCGGAGGTTAGTAATCTGTAGATCTAATCTCAATGTCGGGGTGGTGTTTGGGGGGGGGGGGGGGGGGGGGGGGTGGAGGATTTGTAGGGGTTGGGGTTTTGTAAACGAATTTTGATCTTGCGTGCGTTTTTCTGTAGATGAATTTTTTTTTTTGGCGGATTATGAGGTACGGTGGCTTCTTTAGAAAATTTGCCGGGTTTCTGTGATTCTTGTCTACCTGTTCTGTTTCTTTATTAGGAAATTTGAGTAAATAAAGTAGTTTTATTTTCCTCCCGGAAATGGTACTTGGATAAGACAAATTTGGTTTTTGGATCCTGTTGGACGCCGTTGGTTTAGGCTTGATTGCTTCTTACTTTTATAGAGAAAGAGTATAGAATAGATTATTTGCTTCCTTATATGGTGCTTTTTTTTTTTTTAAGTTTTTTTTTTTTTTTTGGTGAGTAGGTTCTTATTGTTTTTCTCAATTTGGCAGAAACTGATCCGGGTGGTTTCAACAACAGTGTTGCCGAGAAACAGGTTTTATTTCTACACCTTGTGAACTCTTCAAACATTTTTAATCAAATTATGCAATTTTAGTTTGTAGTTGTTGCGAGAGGGATGCCACATACCTAACAACTTGCTATGGGAGAACAGATGCCCTTAACTGTAAAATTGAGCTAGTACATTGTTAAGAGTGCTCTGAATTGCACAGAAAAACCGTGTAATGTATCTGTCTATTTCATTATTTACTAGATTTTCAGTTTACACATAAAAAAGAACAAATAGCCAAAAAAATTGTATTTACTATTTACTAGATTACATGTGTTGAAAAATTTCCCTGCAGAAATATACGTACAACAAAGTTCGAGAAGGTGAATACTTGTGCTCTAATGATGACTAAGATCTACATGGTTGTGTGTGTTGGGAACTAGGGCAACTATGGAGAACAGAATTCTTATTCTAGTTGAGCCAAATTGAACACAACAACCTGCACCTCTTATGGGAATCCATATTGAGATTGCTAGTCATGCTGTAGAGTTGGAGACTTGGAATAGTGGTTGACACAATGATATCTGTAGCAATGAAGTAAATGCCTAGTAATGCCAAGTTAAGTGCCTGGTTTTGACAATTTAAAGTAGCAATTTTACGTAAGATTAAAAATTATCCCAAGTTCTCCTTTAAAACCTAGATAAATGTTTTTAAGAAATGAGTTAATTCAAATTAGTTGTTTATTTTGGATCTTTTAATACAGAAGATTTAACGAAGGTGAAAAACTGAAAAAATGATGCACTACATGAAGGATGGAAATCTATTTAACATAAAATGTTGGATTTAGTGTAGGTATCGACAAGTAATTTATGGTATCTGATTTGGATGTACCATATTGGGAATATAGAAAATATTGAACCAATATTATAGGACATGTATTAAGGTTTTAAATATTAGCTATTACTGATATCTAGTGTGAATATCTTATTAGATTTTGAAGTTCTAGAGAAGATACAGACCCCATAAACTTACAATTGACATTGCCAAACTTGTTTATATGTTGCCAATATATTCGATGATACAATAATCCGATATTGCCAATTTATGTTACAATGCCATTAGCCGTTTTTGATACTATATTTGCACTGTATATTGGATACCTCAAAATTTGGCATATTGTATGTGCCTTATATCAACCGTTGGATATTTGAGTCCTGAAAGTATGCAATTTCTGCATGCTGATGAAAGTAATAGGCAAAATTTTGCTGGCTACTATAAATTAGACTATGAGATGCACAAGTAGATTTTGTGCAATGAGATTATTATTTAATAAAGAATTTTGAGGTAGTTGTATATGGCACATGATAAATAATCCCTCAGAGCTATATAGTTGAAAATATTAAAATTGCAATGGCATTACCGGTGAAAATTATGGCTTTTTCAGTAGATGAGGTATGACAAGAAACATGTGTTTAGACTAGCTTACAGAAATAAGTAAGAAGGAAGCCTAAGAAAATTTGAATGAGAGTTTTTAGTAAGTTTGTGAAGATTCAGTTCGAGCACACATACAACAACTGGAATTTGGAATAATCCTACATAAGGAATCACAAAGCTACTCAGTATACGGTTCTAAGCTTGCTTTTAGCCTTCGTTTATAAAGGCTAATAAGGTGGATATCAGGCTCTCTAATCTTCTTATACCTGCCAACCATTAAATGTTTAACCTAATTTTTTCCTCTATTCCTCTTATTTGCAAGACCCTTCAACCTGAAATTTTGGTCATAGTTCATAAATAATTCCCATTGAAACTTAGTATTGCTTATGATTGTCCTTTTTCCTTCCTCTGCGTAGTACGTAATTCCTCTAACATGCAAAATTTTACACCCAAACAGTGATTGATGTCACATCATTATACCGCATTTTATTGCTATGCAGGTGGGCATACATACTGTCGAGAAGCCCACACTGACTCTTACATTAACTTTCAAAGCCTATGTATGACAACATGAGGTTTATGTTCATACATAATATTCATTTAGTTTAAGAGTATATTCCTATTAGAAAATTCATTCTATAAGGTCTCACCCAAGTTTAAGACTTGGAAATAAGTTTCCAAAGGTTGCAAGTTTAAGTGTTAGATTGATTTCCATTATTTTCCCTTTTTCCCCTTTTGCTAACCAATAAATGAGTAAACTACCAATGGAAACATCTGCGATTCTTGATTTTGTGATTGCATTTCTCAATATTTCTTCCATGCACCTAAGATGTGCCCAAAGTTAAGCTCTATATTACACGTACATTGAAAAAATCTTTTGGCCATTGTTACGGCCTGAAAGTATAAACACTTCTATACCTAAGAATTCAATCACTGCCCTAAATAGAAAGCATTCCGTGGAAGAGTATGTTAAATTAAGTCCAGTAATGCTATTTGTTTGCAGTTCTTCTTCCTTGTGCTAACTTACCTGGAGTCTTTAACGAATACCCATTTTGTTGTTGCCCTTTGTCTAAGTCATCAATCTATTTTGAAACTCATTTCACATACGAGTGCAATCATGCAAGCTTTTCCTTCATCAATTAAACAAAGACACATTGATTGTGTTGGGTAATGAATAATGATGAAGGATAAAGCATGCTTTTGAAAGGCTTATTAATTATTTGTAATGCCTACACTTTCACACATAATGATCAGTGCCCTACTAGGTTAGGTTTGGATATATGTAAAATGGGCAGGTTTACTGAATTTATAAGGAGATATCTATTACAGAACAGCGAAGAATTACTAAGGTGCTCTTGCAAAAGTTATTGCGCGTTCATCTTCATCAAAGTTATTTCCCACGAATAAACATGTGGCTAACTGAAACAACTCGAAACTACAAAATGTTCCATTGAAGGATTGGCGTCCGTTTAATATTGACTATCAAATCTGATGTCTACCCTCTATCAGAGTTGAAGTTGGTGTGAAACTCTTGGGTTTTGTGATACTGGGCTACATAGGTACCTTTTACAATAGGTATTGGGACCTACCTTTTCGGTTACATGGTTGAGGTGCACACTAGCGAGTTTCATTTCCACTAAATTAGAAACGAGAACAGAATATGAAAGGATGGCAACATTTGATTTACAAGGACTTCTCTCCCTCCCTAGCAGTGTATAAACAATAAATAAACCATGTTATGTAATGATTCTAAGAACTTTGATTTTCTAATTCATCTTGTTGTTACATTTGCATTTTAAGCTTGTGAAGTCAAAAAGTCATGTCTTTTTAATTAGTTTGTCTTCTACTCATTCTCAATGGAATCTTTGTTAAATTTCTGATATGCCCAGCTGAGATCTTACCAATGTTTAGTGACCAAGTTATTTAGGCCTGATGGTAACTTTGAACACCTGATAGTGATGGATCATCCATTTTTCTTATTCACATGGCAACAATGTGTCATTTATTTTCTAGATTGTGCTATTTTATTTTCTTATCTCATCCTCCTACCTGCTCTTAACTGCATTGCTTTATCATCAAATATATTTTCACCTATATTTGTTCTATGTTCTAATTACTTTTTACTTTCAGTGCCATAAGTTTCATGTGCATATATCCTAAGCTTTGTTTTCCGAAGCCCCATACATGCTGTCCACTTTTATAAAATTTCATGCTTTCAGCTGAATGTTACTTTTAACAGTATGCTGTTTGTTTTTAATTTTTCATTCTGAAGATAAATCCTTTTGTATGGGTCTGATATTGTAAAATGTTCATGGTGTATTTTACTTTATAAAGCAGTAGAAATAAGCTATTTATATTGTTTTTGTACTAGGGCTTCCATAAAGTATGAGTACGTCCTAGCATGATTCATTAAGGGTTTATTTGGTTGGGTGTAGTTGTATTTGGTTGATGTAAGGGAAAATTTGAATTTTTGTGGGAATTTCTAATTCCTATGCAATTTTGGTTGTAGTTGAACCATTTTTGAACTTTTCCATTGGAATTTGGAGTTTCCATCAAAAATCAAAAATTTCCTCCTTCCAAATACAACTACCTAATACAACTACCCCCAACTTGACACACCCTATGCAAGCAATATTCTTTGCCTTCTTTTCTCTTATTATTTGAGCAGTTTGCACTATCAGGATGCAACAGTGGAGAAAATATAGGGTTATTTACTTTGTTATAGAAGTCATTGAATAATCCTGTCTTTAAACTATAGAAATTGAGTCTTTATCAAGCAGAAGACCCTCTTTTATTTTGGTTTATTTTGGTGCAGATAATTATGTCCTGAAGTACTTTATGTATGTCTTTTGGTGTACCAGGCAGTTCTGGAAACTGTTGCTAGAGTTACATCGAAGAAAAATGAAACCAAAGCCAAAGAGGAGAAGTACGTCTTTTTACTTGTGAAATACATTGGTTTTACCAGAAGTAGTTTGTATTTCGTAGCCCCAAAAAAAAAAACATAGTTTCTATATGTGGAGGGTTTAATTATTGATGCGTGTACGTCCTTTTATCTCCTTTTCAGATCATTTCAGTTCCATAATGTTTTCAATAATGAGGATCAGTCAGAGGATATCCCAAAATTAATTGATAGAAAGGTACTCTGATAATCCCACTGGGGGCATTTCTGTTTGATAGTACTTAAGATATCTTTAGTTAGTGCTTGTAACCTGTTAATCCTAGAGGACCTTATTTGTCTATTACAATTAATTTGTTGCTCATGAAATGAAATTTGTCTTTTTCAGGATAATGTTTTTATCATATCAAATCCAAAGTCAAAGTATCCAATACTAAAGCTAGACCTAAGGTATGCCTGCTGAGCTTATCCCACTTTATCCTTTTAGCGTCTTTATAGTTATTACTAAGACCATAACCAACACAACTTGGTTGGTACTAACTAGTCCGTCCTCCACAGTTCTGTACCAGTCTGGTATATCTGTTCATTCTTTTAAGAATATTGTTTTTAGTTTGTCTCCAAAAACCTGATAGTTCAATATGAAATTGCCAAAACTACCAATACATATGTCTGGAAGGTCAGTTTAAATTGAAACTTTAAACTTTGACATTAAAACCTGACAACATGCTTTTTTCATTTAAGTAGGATAAAACGGCACTATTTCAACCATCGTAAGTATTATGAAATATCAGAATAAACCAATCTCTTTATTATGAGTCAAATGATACATATATTTATAGGTATCCAACATGCAATGTGCGACTAAATATAAACTAAATTCAAATGCTAGATAATTTTTTAAACTAACACTCCTCATGTTGGAGTATAAATATCAATTATACCCAGCTTGTTACACAGATTAGAAAATACTCTCCCTCTTCAATAGTACATATTAACTTGAAATAAATGAGCACCAGTAGTAGCAGATTAATTACTTAAATCATCATAGCACACCCATCACCATCATGGTAGGCCTTTATTCTACCATCGAAAGTTGATAGCTAATAGTAGATAAACTTTTTACTTAGAAGCAGTAGTATGCAGCAAATAAATTTTTTTTAGAAGTGATAGTAGGAGGCAGATTAACTTTTTTCTTAGAAGCAGTATTAGGTAGCAATTAAACTTCTTTTTTAGAAGCAATATTAGATGACAGATAAACTTCTTTATTTGAAGCAGTCATAAGCAGCAGATAAACTTCTTTCTTATAAACAATAGTTGGTAAAGGAAGGAGTAAAGAATTGCATTAAACATGGATTACACTTTTGCAGTCAAGGAGGGACTAGCCAGAGTTCCTGCAGTCATGAAGCAGATGCAAAATTGAATTGGCGAACTGATTGCGGAGTCGGAGTAAGTCAACATCGAATTGGTAACACTATTGTGGGGTCAGACTCGGAGTCGGCATTGGAGTTAGAGTCAGAATCAGAGTTGGCCATCAATTAGGATGATTGAGATTGACAACTGAGTTTTATTTCATAACGCGCTCTAATATCATATTATGAAATAATCATAACCAATCAATCTGTTTATTATAAATCAAGAGATACATATATTTATAGGTATCTAAACACCATACAAAAAACCCAAAAGGTGATGTGGGACTAAACTTGAGCTAAATCCAAATACAGGATAGTTTTCTAATCTAACTGAAAGATCCTCATTTTCACTTAATCTTGCAAACTGTACAGGCCTCACTTATATTGGCTTGAGTGTTTTTTTTGCACAGTCATACAGTTTTTTCGTCCTATCAATATTATAGAAGACAACACTGGATGATTGCTAGTGTTATTTGTTACAGGAATAAGTTCTTAATTGCAGTCCAAATTATTTGATAGGGTTGTCAGGAATACACTAAAGGTATGTATGGTGTTGCTTCTGAATGTTGCCATGTTGCCTAGTGGTTTTGCTTCAAATTTAGATGTTTGTTAGTTGTATCGGAAAAGCACTTTAGGAAAAGCCCATGTTAAGAGACTGCATTTTGGAGGAAGCTAGAATCTAGCTTCTCTCAACCTCAGTGTTTCGGATGATCGCGAAAACTTGAAAGGAAGCAAGAGAAAAGCTTGAAACTTCTTGTATTACTTGTAATCAATTAAAGAGAGAGAAGAGGACTCCTCTTCACAACCAAGGGAAATTACAAGTTTGGATTCTGAGAAGGTGTATGGATGGAGACCTGATCAGATAGATCACTTTACTCCGTTGATCCGTCAAGCTTTTAGCTATTGGGACTTGAGGAGGAGGGAGCACGCTTACTCTTTATATGCCCTTGGCTCTCTCGAGTGCTTTACAATGCTCTCTTTATATTTTATCCCCCTTCCTATGGTTTACTTTTTTAGTCTAGAAGGTTATGACTCATAGGGGAGGTGATCCAAACACTCCAATGACAAGAACTTAGGATAAGGATCGTAACCGCCTCGTCTGTTACGATTACTAGTTAGCTTGGTTACTACTAGTTAGCTATGTTTTCATCTAGCAGAGCTACCTGGCGGACTTAAACTTAGTAAGGTGAAACTATCTGCTGGAGCTAAGCTCATTACTGTGCAGTGAAGTTAAGCTATATGGCATGGCTAATCTCACTTGTTGTTTGGCGGAGCTAAGCAATAGGCAGTCTTGTTTTGCGAGCTAGTAGCTAGATTTGTTTAGCAAAGGTAACAACTATGACTTCTTACTTCTTTAAGGATCAAGTATTTTGTACTTTCAGAAAAGTATGGCCTCTTATTTTTCTCGAGCATGTTCTATCACACCTTCTGATCTCTAATTGAGTTCTCTTTTTTCTTTAATGAATCTAACCTAAACTTCCTTTATAACAATTTCATTCTTAGTAATTTTGTCCAACACATTTATTCAAATTTTAATGTTTTTTGAAGAACTTATATTTTAAAATTACCGAACACCTTAAGTCCATAAAAAGTTATTTTTGAAAAGGTGCTTTTGGTTAAGTCCTTTTCCAAAAGGATTTATCCAAATGTAGCAAGCAGCAGCGACTACCTGATATTTATGGTAATTATTAATTTCAATAATGCCATTTTCTGTCACCCTAATAATAATACATGAGAATCAGTGATATACATTTCATTTCTACAATTTGCATTGAGCATGGTTAAGTGCTTGCTTGTTTATGTACTACACACAACAGGACACCAGTTAGCTTATTACATAAGTCCTTAAAATTTTCGTGCATACTTTTTTTGGTTTTACTATTTTTTTTTCTGATTTCTAGAGCCTTTCTAACCTTTAGAATCGCTGGTACCCAAGTATTTAATTTATATCTAGCAGTGTTCTAAATATCGGATACCGGTCTCGTACCGGTCAGCCAAATTACATACCGGTTACCGAATACCGGGTGGGATATCGCGATATGACCCTAAATACCGGAGTGTCATATCGGTGTCATCCAGTTAAAGAATAATTATATAATTGGCTATATAGAACATAATAAAACGCATAAAATGAGTTTATAGCACTTACATTGGCTTATTTACATTCAACTTACGAATTTGCAGATATCGTTTAGAACGTTCGCATATGCACAGAGACAGAGCGAAATACAATCATAAAATAAAGAAAAATAAGTTGATGTTGTTGTTTAGTAAAATGAAAGAAGAATAAGATGGTGGGTATGGGACTTGGTGAATAAAATTAACTGAAAACTCAATTTTTTGCAAACTAGTAAGTCATCATGCTAACTAGTGGATTTTCTTTATCAAATTTTGTTTTTTTTTTCAACAACACATCCACAAAAAAACATATATGGATACAGTCCACATGCACAACAACAATAAATCTAGCATGAAACTCATACATAAAATAGTAAATCTGCAACAACAATTAGAATAATGACAAGATTCTGTTGCATGAAACAGTAAATCTGCAACAGTGAATCATACACAATAAACCTGCAACAGTAAACCTAAGAAGTAGTGAATCTATAAATAGTAAATACTCAAATTAACAAATTTTAACTAGTATGAAACTCATACACACAAAATTATTTCTTGAATCACTGATTCACACTGAATCAGTGATTCGATTCACTGATTCAGTGTGAATCAGTGAACCGAATCACTGATTCAGTGTGAATCAGTGACTTCACACTGAATCAGTGATTCGGTTCACTGATTCACACTGAATCAGTGAATCGAATCACTGATTCAGTGTGAATCAGTGAGTCAATTACTCACTGTAGACTACCAGCCAATAAACAGTGCGTCAACTTAGCAATTCCCCTCAAATTACACTCAAAAAAAAAATTTAACATAAATCGCAATCAATTAAACCTAAATAGCACAATTATAAAAGAAATTGACGAAATTTGTAACTCTAAATCAAATTAACATAAAAAAGCAAACTAACCTTACCTGGCCGGCGGCGACTGCCCCACTGGAGAACGACGAGCACTCTTCGAAGACTCGCAGAGTAGGAGAAGAGCTATCGGAGAGCGGAGAAGAAAGATAGAAAGAAAATGAGAGAGATTTTTTGATGGATTGGGAAATTAGGGTTCGAGTTCGCTCCGTTCGGCTCGATCGGCCGACGAACGCGGGGAGAGAACGAGAGAGAGAGCCAGAGAGTGGAAGAAGAAGAATCGGAGAAGATTTAGGGCTGATTTGTGGGTATTTGGGATTAGGGTTTTGTCGCGGGGAGAGAGAGCTCGGATCGCCGGGAGAGAAAGAGAGAGAGAAAACGCGAAAGAAAATAAAAATTTCCCCCCTTTCGACCTGTTTTATTGCTTAACGGGTCGGATTTTAACGGGTTAACGGGTTTAACCCGTAACCAAAACCCAATAACCGATATTATCCAATACCGGCCGGTATTGGATAATATCGATACCGGCCGATATATCGCCACGTGGCCGATATATCGGCCCATACCGGTCCAAAACGATACCCGATAAAAAATTCCCCATATCGTCTCGTTTCTTCAAAATTACCGATATACCGGCCGATATACCGGTATATCGGCCGATATTTAAAACACTGATATCTAGTTCATCTCAGAAGGTTCAGCCGATCACTATAAGAACCTTATGCACTTAAGTCAACTTAACTAATCAACAAGTACTAATATTAAGTTCTTGCTTTTTACACTTCCACGTTGATGTGACTTTTGTATTCCTTAAATCATTTTTTTGGAGATGCACCGAATCTTCTATAAATCGACATTTACCTTGGTTGGCAAGACAATTTTGGCAAAAGAAAGCCAAATGTGGGTCGTCTATGCTTTTTACATTAAAACGTGGATGAGGAATAATCACTCGAATTTCAAATAAAAAAATGCAGATCGTACCCACATGAATTGTTCTTTTTCTTTAAGACCAAAACATGAATCAGCTAAAGCTAATTACATTTCAATATAAATGCGGGTAATCTGAAAACCAGCCATGTCTCAAATCAAAAAAAGATCATGCTCGTCTAATTCCTTTCACATTTCTAGTCCAAAACGTGGAGCTATTGATGCTATCTGCATTTCGGCACAAACGTAGCTCAGAGGTGACCGTCGTTTCAGGCAAAAAAATGAGTCATCTTCAATCAAAACCTTCCTCTTTTCAAGTCCAAAACGCAGATCAATTGAAGCCATTTGCATTCAGCTCAAACGCGGATATTTAAGGATGACCCATGTTTCGAATATAAAATATGGGCCACACCCACCAAGAGCAATCCGAGTTTCAATCTCAAAACACAAATAAGCTAAAGACCATTTGTGTTTCAGTACAAATACAAGTAGCTTGCGATACTAAGAAGACCAAATGTGGATTATTTTCCAAGATCCGCATCTCAGTTACAATCTGATATTTAAAGTTGGAGTTATGCCAGTTTTGTTAAAGGAAATTAATCCTTATTAAAGGGTCGTTAATTGGTCTATTACACTAGATTAAGAGCCTAAACCCCTATATATAGCCATGCTTTGGGGTAAAAGAGATTGGATTATCTCCTATTAAGCACTTGTGCAAAAAATCTGTGCCAGATCTTCAAAGAGTTCATCTTTTTCTTTCAAAGCTCGCAGGCTCCTTCTAGATCTAAGAAGCTAAACTCCAAGGAGTTTGTTGATCGGATTGCCAACGGAGATAGGAAAAAAACCTTATCTTAAAACCGAAAAGATACACCATCCCTTTCTTCCTTGAAAGGGAAAACCGTTTTTGTAACCTCTTTCGAGTTTCAATAAAGTTAACTTTTTCTCAACGTACAACTTTCTCATATGTCTGAATTCAATCTTATTTCCTTGCTTTATTATTCCTACAATTGGACTGAATAAGTAGATTGTGGGCCTTTAGCTTTCTCTTGAAATTCTCCATATTCAATAGGTACCTAGAACAAAGCCCTAGAGAGAACCTGCCATTTCATTTCTTCTGGTCTTATTAAAACTTATCTGCCTATTTGGTCCCTTTTTTGGTAGTGTAATTCTAGCATGGTGATCATGTTTAGTAAGGTGCATCAATATTATAAGATGTAATAAAACTTATTTTATTTTTTTACGTATAAATTTACTTGCTCTTTGCGCCTTTCTTCTGAATTCAGAGGCACCCATTCTTGACTTCCCACTGAGGGTCCATACTTATCAGATGTGGGGTTTGCCTTATGCAGATATGTATACTCCTACAAATATAGTTCTTAAATGGTAACTTACCAATATCCTACAAAGTTTGAGATGGACACATTCTTGTTATGAGAAAATGAGGAAATGTGAGTACGATGCAAATAACAATGCAAGAAGATTGAGGACGTGCATACATCAAGTACACCTTGTAGAATATGTTACAACAGGGTAGGATGTTTACTTGTTTGTATTATTTTGGAGATTATTTTAAGTTTTAATAATATATATAATAACATTTGAGTACTTTCTTTTGGTTAATCTAAGTTCTGAATTTTCTGACAATTCAAAATTTTGGGATCTAAAAAAATTAAATTTCAATATATGGTCTTACTAATAATTATCATCTACTCTTGTTTTGTAACTTTGCCGATTTTTGTTTAAGAAAAGTTCTTAGTGCTGGCATTAATGGAAGTTAGTGGGTTTTAAATGAATCAATTTCAAATAGTGGGATGCAATTAATTTTTCCGATATTCATATATCTGTATCCGTATCCTGATCTAACATTACTGTAACCATATCCGTCCTACAAAGAAAATTTGTGTTTGTATCCAATCAAAGCGGGATGTTCATATCCCTATCCTCATCCAATCTGGTTGTGTCCTGTAGCTAAATCATGATGTCTGTAATTAGTTCTTTGAAAACACATTACATGGACATTTTTAGCTCACTTTGTCCCAACAACTAAGATCTATTTTAAGGAATTATCAATGTATATCATATCAACATGTGTGCCTTTCTGATTCTCATTGCCTTGGAAGCTCCTTGTAGCTAATTTTATTTTGCTTGATATTACCTTGAGAATTTGTTTAAAAAATATAATCTTGTTTGATATTATATCTACTTGGTTTTTTGCGTTACAGGTTGATCTCTGATCTTGTGGTTGTGATTGTTTCTGCAACTTGTGGTGGCATTGCCTTTGCTTGCGCTGGGCAACCGGTTCGTAGTAGATGATACTTTATTTTAACTATCTATTATCAACACGCGCACACACACACAATGACACAAACACACGGAAACACCGTTGGAAGTCCTCTACTTGATTCTTCTTTGGTCTTTTTACCTGCACACTGGAAACAGGTGTCAAATGTCCGAATGTTCTAAAGTGTCCACTGTCCAGTATAGCGATTACTAAATGTAGGATTTCTTGGACTCATTATGTATGTCTATCCGTGTGGTGTGCACATCTATTTACATGTAACTGGTCTCATATTTCGTGTATCAATAAGTTTTTTTTTTTTTTTTATACTTTGTTTGTCCACAAAGCATGATATAATTTTAGTAGAATAATGAATAATAGAATGACATGGGCTAGCATGTCACTGGAATAAAAACATTAACCCTGTTGGAAACTTTTTTCCGTTCTTTCATTCCATCTTTTAGTTAGAGTTTGTTTTTTTTTTTTATACAACATTATCCAATTTCTTTCATTATATCAGCCTTGCCCGACTAAAAAGTTTGGGATATCCACTGTCGTGTCCACTTGTATGATATGGGAATCTTTTGTAAAACAAATTATCAACAGCTACTCTAGGGGTGGAGATAAGGGAGCCCATATAAAAGTTTTCTTACATTGTACCAATATTTAGTTCAATTCTTAAATTTCTGACTTTCATCTCCTTTTATAACAAACCTGTATTTGTTGTAGGTTATTACTGGATATTTGCTTGCTGGTTCTCTCATTGGGCCTGGAGGTTTGAACTTTGTTAGTGAAATGGTGCAAGTAAGGTGCTTTTACTTTTTTTCTTTACTGTAACTAGCGTATTATCGCCATACATTATTATTTTCTCAAGAACATTGCAATATACTATAAGGACTCAGAAGTACATTGATCTGTGCATTTGGAATGGGAAAACTTGCTGTATTATCTTATAAAACCTTGTCCATTATTAATAACAAGGCCTGTCAGCAGTGTCGAACATCTCCAGAACTGTAATTCATGTAGAAATTTCGTAATGACAATTTAAATCCTGATAAAACCTGAGAAAATTTTAACATCTCCTAAAGTTTGGTTCATGTACTCAGGGAGAGAGCCATTAATCAATCTGGGTGTCTTGTGGTTGGGGTTTTTTTTTTGTCGGGGTGGGTGGGGGGTGGGGGTTGGGGGTTAATGGCTGCGAGAAGGAACTTTGGAGGAAAAAGTTAAGAGAACGAAACAAGCAAATTTGAACAGGAGTGAGAAAATCAACTTGTTCTTTCTCTTTTCAACTTTAATTTCTGAAGTGGTTCAATAAATAGGTACTAGGTAACTTGCAATAATATTGATGCTCTCCACAGAAAATAAGAACGTAATTCACAAGGAAAGTTAAAAGTTTACCTTGAACAAGAATAAATGTGAAATAGCAAAAAGAGTTGGAGGCTTTAATGTTTAAAGAAAAAGAGAGCCATGAGAATAATGATAATGAAGAAGTGGAAAGATACAGGGATTCAAAGGGACTTCCTTTTCCTGACAAGAAAAGAACACTTGATTCTCTTCAGTTGCTTTCCTCCCAAAAAAGAAAAAAGAAAAATTTCTGTATTTACATTTAAGAACAGAAGAAAATGTTATAAACTTCACTAGTTATTTTTTAGATTTTTATTTTTTTCTTTTCCTTTTTTTGGGGCTAGTATTTGAATTTACAGGTTTAGTAACTTTCTTAGGGTTGTTATATTTGAATTATTTTGATACTGGTTATTTTTTTATAAACTTATTGTTGTAATAATTAAAAATTTATATTGTTACTTATAAATAAAACAAGTGAAGGTTAGCTGAAAAAGCATTAAAAATGAGAAGCTTGAATATCTGTCTCAATCTGTGAACATATGCTAGGTATTTACTGTTAGTAGAGGCATAAACCTAACCCCAATATCCTGATTGAAAGGGTGGTCTTTCAAAAATGCTATGTCGTCTTTCTTGCCATCCTGACCATCAATGTTTCACGAAAAAACACCTGAGGTCTTGGCCCTGATCATCTCGTTGCCTTTATTTTTTCTCATCCCAGGTACAATGAGGTTCAATGAGGCTGCTACTAATTTCTTCCACTTGTCTGCTTTCCTTGCATTGCGTGCTTTAATAGATGGCCAAGTACTTGAGAGGTTGAGAGGGCTGAGCTAGGATAGACAATAGTAGGAAAGGACATCCCTTCAAAATTTTCTAGGAGGAGGTTTTGTAGTGGCTACGTACTTTTCTGACCTTGCTTTACTTTAGATATAACAATTACTAAATGGGTGCATAAATTCAGGAGATAGAATCAGTTAACGAGGAAAGGAAAATGATATGTCAAGCTGCTTTAGTTGGCTTCTGGCAGATTTTTTAGGAGATGGGGGTGCTAGTAGTAACTAAATTTGGAGAAATAACTTTCAACCTTATTACCCTCTAAAAGAAATCTAGTTTTTTTTTTTTTTTGTGTGGGGGGGGGATGCAAAGTACCTAGGAAATATTATAACTAAGTTCTTGAACTTAAACATGCTAACTGCCCTTATTTTGTTACATTTATTTTTCTTCTTTTTTCTGCTAAGGAAAAACTGTGGGAGGTTTTAAGTGTGCTTAAAATCTACAAACCGGTTATTAATGGTTCTTAGGATTTTATCTGGATTCAAGTTCAGATTTAAAAAATGTTCAAATGAATGGAATTTTAGAACAAAAAAAAAAAAAAAAAAAAACCAAATCTTAAAATGCAAAGTAGGAAAAAGAAGAATTAAGCACTAGTGAAAATTATATGTAAACAATGATGAAGAAAGATAAATTAAATCAGCTTTAATGCAGCGCAGTTACAGTGGATATTTGTCTGCTATTGCAGAATCAATTAGATGAGAGTCAACCATGAAAACTGATGTCTAGCGTATTTTTTCTGTTTGACTTTATTAACTGAACTCTTATATGCAAGGACATTTAGCTATACTAATTGTATGATGATTTTAAGGAAATTGGTGGATGCTCGTATAAAGGAAGTTGTATTACCTTGACTAGATATGACCTAAAATTACAAACTCTTCATTTCCCTACGCTGAGCATACCTTTCTTCGCTGACACTTTATTGCAGGTTGAAACAGTTGCGCAGTTTGGTGTAATTTTTCTTCTTTTTGCTTTGGGTCTGGAGTTCTCTACAACGAAGGTTGAGTATTTGTCTTTGTAGCTATAATTCTGAAAATTTCCATAAGCAAATGCTTGTGCAGTTTGAACTAAATAAATTATTGGGCTTTGACTCCGAATTACTTGACATTGTCTCTTCAGCTTCGAGTTGTTCGTGCAGTTGCTATTCTAGGTGGTTTACTCCAAATCTTTCTGTTTATGTGCCTATGTGGCCTAACTGCATCGGTATGTTGGAGTATCTTATTGAGACATTTTATGGTACTTTGACGTTCTATAGTTGCTCAAAATGCCAAATGAGTACCTGAGTTTTGTTGGAAACAACCCTGAATTTAAGCATGTGTTAGTTGTTATCGCTGATCTGTTGGAAGGCTTGTAGTACACTCATGCACAAGCGCGCACACACATACACACATATACTGTATGTTTTATTTTGTTTCTTTATAATCCAATCCCTGTTTTATCATAAGATATAAGAGTTTACTTCTAAATCGATGGATTAATCTGGGACATCAATCAACTACTCTTATTCAATAGGATGTTTGTTGTATGTTGTTTGCTCGTTCATTCATCTAAAGATTTATTACCCATCCTTTGTAATCTTATGCTGCCAATCTGGTGGTTTAAAATGAAGTTCTAAATTTCTGCAGGTGCATAGGTTAACTAGTACTTCTGTTCATGATTACACTAGTTTTATTTAGTATCTACTATTCTTAATACCATGATTTTGATGCAAGTGTTGGTTCTTGTTTTGCAGTTATGTGGAGGACAGCCTTCAGAGGGTGTATTTGTTGGTGCATTCTTGTCAATGTCTTCAACTGCTGTGGTAATTCTCTCCTTTTTTTTTACTCTCAGGATAAATGTAGAGTTAGCACACTATGTTTGTTTGGAGAATACTGAAACTTTTGATTATAGTTTGTTCTTTCAATTGATTTTATTCTTAAATCCATATGTTGTTAATGTTAAGGTTGAGAGATTTATGTGCTGATATGGCTCCTTTAGCATTATGTTTCAGTATTAAAGACGTGATAACCATAAACAAGAAGACTTGGCCTGTCCCAAGTCTTAAATTTGTTAAGCAACAATTTATTCCATTATTCGTCATTTTGATTTCCAAGTTAATTTTTCATTAGAGAAAATCGAGAGGGCTCAGGAGAGTATTTCTTGCACCTCAGATAGATTATCTCGTCCACTCAGACTCAACCAGGCACATTGGCTTTTATAACGTTAACTAGACTCCCTTCTTTGGAACCAATATGAAAGGGATCAAGATTGGTGTCCTAGACTTTCTTGGAACAGGATTTGCAGGTTAGAGAAAGTCCTTCAGCTATATGTTTTGAAAAATACTGGTGAGGTGCCGTGCACCACAGTAAGAAGGGAGCAATCACCTCTGGTGGAAAAGACAGTTGATTGATCTATAGTGGTAAGAACTGTATTACATAGGCAGAGATGAATCGGATCTGGAGGATCTGTCTTTAGCTAATTGAGCCAAAGCACGAATGCCTTGTGGATGCGTGCACTGGTTACTTTTCCTGCTTATTACTCGGCCTGACATCTAGCCTTCCGGGGTGTGGCCATGTACTTGCTGCCGATTTGGAGGCAGGATGCAAAGGATTCATTTGAGTTGTGATAGCCATTGTTGGGTTTTAAATTGTCAATTAGGCACTGCTCGTTGGGTGGTCGGTCAAATAGTGTGAATGGCAACCACAGCTTGTCTATTGCTATGCTGCATCTGTATTCTTTATTAGAAAGAGTCAGATATATGTGGCAGAAGATGTGGATGAAATTGTGTCAAGCCTTGAGACTTGTTTGATGAAGGGAAGAAGCGCATCATACTTGATGCTGACAACTGGCAAAAGTTCTATACATTCAACATTTCACCATATGCAGTAGCATCAGCCAGAATATAATCTGAGAAGATCAAGTATTTTCAAAGCTCAAGTTACTTTTGGCTGCAACGTGAGGAACTATCATCAATGGGGTGCATATTATATCTATAGATACGGTGAAGGTGCTGAATGTGAATTTGGACGAAAGCGTATACTTATCACTGTCAGATCAAATGGCTTAATGACCCTGAATGAGACGTGCTTCATAAATACCATATTTGGTCATTTTCTTAATGGGAGGTTTTCAGGATTATGCAATGTGTTGCCAATGTTATCAATTCTTGAAGACTGCTTGGCCATCCTGTTCAACATAGACTATTCAAGAACCTAGGCTGGCAATTGATTCTTTGGATAAACTAAAGTAATTGGCTCGAGATGCTATCCACATATTTCCAGTCTTCCAGAATTCGTCCACAAAATATTAGAATTAAACATGAAATTTTTGGGCAATATCCTTGTTTGCTGGTTTCACAAGCACATTAACATTGTTCAACATAACAATCTGTTGAAGTGATTGATGAAGTCAGCAAACTGGGTTATAACTTTATTTATTTTCTTATAATTTTTCTCAAAAAATCAGTAGGGTTCCGTTTGCGATGTATCTATAGATTAATGGAATTTCTTTTGAACTGCTGGTGAGCAACTTCTGCAACAGTTTAAAATGTTATTCTCCAATTAAGCATCACTTGTCCCTTTTTGCTGTAATTTAGTAGCCCTAGATTGCATCAAGTCTTCTCATCTCAACAAAGCCTCTCATTCCAACATAGCATTGAGGCATTTCTACTCTGACGAAGTTCACCAGTAGTCTTTAGATGGCCTTCTAGTACTGCTTTTGCAAGGTTTATTAACTTTTTTCTAGTGTAGATTTCTTATCTCTCTCCGTGTTTAATGGGAGAAGAAAAGGAGAGAGTAATAATGAATAGCTGATAAAGACGAAGCAGGAAAGGTTTCATAAGATTTGATGTGTTCTTACTTTACGGTTGATGGTTCCAGAGTTTTTACCGCAACCGAATACAACTTTTGTGGACTTTTCCTTGGAATTCAAACAATGTCAATTCCAAATTTCATTTCTAGCATAGGGTTTTAAGCTTTGAGCCTGTTTTTCATGAAGAACAGCTGATAGAAGGATTTGTATGGGTTAAAAAGATATTTTGGGTGCCATACTAGAAGAAGAAAATTTTGGGCACTCCTGCTTATTTGAAAATTTATCAAACTATAACCGGAGAATTTTAGATGACAACTGCAGCAGGAATTTGATCAGAGGAAGCTGAATGACTACTGAATGTAAGGAGTGAAGGACAAGGCAGAAATAGGGGAAATATATGGTGTTCTGAATTTATATTTTAAAGAGAATTTTGAAATGCATTATAATCGTCAAATGGCCTTTATCTATTAAAGTGATTTCAGAGGAAAGGCGCAAGAACTGCATTTTGTATGTCATAGGAAGGTTTCAATTTGCTATCAACTCCTGTTGATAACAGGAATCTGTATGCTAATCTTTTAAGATTGAGACAAGGATGTAAAACAGAAGGCAGTAAGCTCTGTTTGCATTATTATTATCTCAGATTTAATTGATGCTGCCTTTTCTTATGCTAAATTCATAGTGTTAGGAAGTTATTGTGCATCTATTCGGTGTCAAGTGGGTTTAGTATGGAAAGATAAGAGGTTGGATTTTAGTCTCACAATTGGGACGATGGCTAGATAAACGTGTGGTTAATTATCTCTGGGGCCTGGGCTAATGACTCTATCAAGGGTTGATCCTTGTGATTCAATGTGTGGCCAAGCAGCTAGTCTATTTCTGTTCCTCGGCCTTTGCAACCCAACAGCTGGCTTTAGAAAGACTGGTGAAAAAGAATGGTGCGGTGCATGAAATATATGACTAGCAAGTTATATTTTACAGAACCCTTGATGTTTCTGCCAGAATACATGCTTTTTTCTTATCACTGTATATCTTATATTTTCGCGTGAAATATATGACTAGCAAGTTATATTTTACAAAACCCTTGATGTTTCTGCCAGAATACTTGCTTTTTTCTTATCACTGTATATCTTATATTTTACGCATGGGTTCTCTTTTTACGCCATATTTTCTCCACACTCTTCCTTAATTCATGCGAGCGGCTTCATTCAAATGGTCAGTGTGGGTGTTGGTATGTGTTTTTATGGGCCAGAAAGTTGTAATGACCTTTTGATCTCCAATTTGATAAGTTGCATTCTTTTTTAAAAGAAGCAGATCATGACCGATCTTTTCCCGTTTGCTTAGGTGTTGAAGTTTCTAATGGAAAGAAATAGTATTAACTCTCTTCATGGTCAAGTTACTGTTGGCACTCTTATTCTTCAGGTAATAATATTCTCTTTTAACTGGTAATTACTAGTTTCAGCTATAATTTTTCAGGCAACTTAAGTGCCTTTGACTTCAGGATTGTGCTGTTGGTTTGTTGTTTGCATTGCTTCCGGTTCTTGGTGGTACTTCTGGTGCTTTGCAAGGAGCAATTTCAATGGCTAAGTCGTGAGTAAATTAACTTTTTAGATGTTGACAAGTTGTTATCCCCCCTTCTCTGTATGTGCATATCTGAAGTTACTTTTTGTTGTTCCTCACCAGGTTACTATGTACCAGTAATGCTAGTTTTCCCACAAATGATCTGAAGTGCCACTTTAGTGGAACTAGGCAGCTATGCAATTAACCGTGATGTTTAGCCAGAAAAAGTTACAATGGACACTTTTAACTTGCTAAAGTGCCACTTTTCTTCATCCATTATGGCCAATAGCGAGTTATTGAAGTTGTGCTGTTTAAAAAATTCAACCCAACATGCTTTAAAGTATATAAAATTGTTATTTCTACCCACTATGTTATTCTGCCCTGCAATGATTTGAAAAATGCATGAGTTCTTGATATGATTCCTGAATCAAAAAAATATACCATGAACTATTTTGTGGCAACAATCACCCATAGATTAGTTAGCAGTTCATAATTTATTTCTGGAATTTTTTTGAATATTTACCATTGAATTTATAATGACATAACCATTCTAACATTTGTTTTGATGAGCAGTGTTTGTACCTGTAACTATTAATAATAGACTGAGACCACTTTTATGCAAAAGGTTAGCCTGGTTAACCGTAATTGTTGGATCATAATGACATATTAAGCATTCAATTTCCATCTTATTTTTAATACATAAATTAATTGTAACTCTGTCTACCTTTTGATTCTTTTAACTGGATGCAAGACAAATCTAACAATCTCTACCTTGTTAACCATTGAATTCATAGTGACAAAACCATTCTAAGATGGACAGAGCTTGTACCTGTAACTATTAATAATATACAGAGACCACTTTGACGGAAAAGGTTAGCCTGGTTAACCGTAATTGTTGGATCATAATGACATATTAAGTATTCAATTTTTCATCTTATTTTTATTACGTAATTAAACTTGTAACTCCGTCTACCCATATCTTTGATGCTTTTAATCGGATGCGAGATAATCTAACAATCTCAATCTTGGTTCGCTTCCATGAGTCCTATTACATTGGGGTATTTCGTGTTCTTATCTCTACTTGCAAAGATATGAGTTTAGCCATATTCTCAAACTAATGTTTGCTTCTGTGCAAACAATATTTTTGAGATTATACATCTGGCTCCACCTTAGGCCAAAATCCTCAAACCATGCACCTTGAGAAGTATCCTAAGGATTGCAACTATCATGTGCCTATTTTGCCTCAAATTATCATGGGTTAATTGCAATAACGATTTTTGTACTATGAGGATCGTATCATTAATACCTCATTACGATTTTTTTTGTTGTTAGACCTCCTGAAATCTGAACAGAGTTAACGCAGTATCTAATGCGACCCCACGTGCAGTACACAAGTCCAAATGACCAAATTACCTATATTCGAATCGGTGAAGTCAGTTGTTGAAAAAAAAAAAAAAGATGAAATTAGGGTAGGAACCTATAACATCCTCGGCGATTCTTTGAATTAAAGGTTGCAGGCAACTGAATCTATCTTGGGAATGAGAGTTCAGGGGGTGCAAGAGATCCTTTGAGTTCCCTCTTCATATGAGATCTGGGAAAAGGATGAAGATTAAGGAAGGAGAGAGTACCTTAGGAATTTAAATTATCTGGGGTATTCAATTTTCAATAAACTTGCCTTTATCTAACTGCAGTGTCATTCCGTTAGATTTCAGAAGGTCTAGTTGTGTAAAAAGTTCGTAATGGGTATTAGTCATACAATCCCCATAGTAAAGAGATAGTTATTGCAATTAATCCAAGTATTATTAATGCCCACCAAGTAATAGAGTTGCTTACCTGCATGCACTAGTGGCGCGATGTACTTGACCTTGCCCGGTTTCATCATGGGCCTTGATACCAATTTGTTACTATGGATAGAACTCGTACTCACTCGGCATTATTAGTAGATTGAGAGCACCTTAACACAAAAGGTTAATCTAAGGTCTTGAATCTCTATCACGTACCAAGTGTTATGAAATAATCTGAACCAATCAATCTATTTACTATGAGTCAAGGGATACATGCATTTATAGGTGTCTCAACACCATACAAACAATCTAATAGGCGATTTGGGACTAAACCGAAATTAAATCCAAATATAAGATAGTTCATTAATGTAACACTCCCCCTCAAGTTGGAATATAAATATCCATTTTATCCAATTTGTTACACAAATTAGAAAATATTGTCTCCATTTTCAGTAGTACAGAGTAATTTGAAGTGGATGAGCAGCAGCCGTAGGAGCAGTAGACGATAGTAGTAGTAGTAATAGCAGTAAATGAATCATTTAAATCATCAGAGTATACTCGTATTTGAGTAGTGGTAGATGAACTCTCGTAAACATAGTAGTAGGCAACAAATAAAGTTTTTTCTTAGAAGTAATAGTAGACAACATATAAATTTCTTTTTTAGAAGTAATAATAGGCAGTAGATAATTTTTTTTTTTAAAAGCTGTAGTAGGCAGTCGATAAACTTCTTTTTTAGAATAGTAGTAGGCAAAATGAGCAAAAGGTTGTATCAAGCCTGGATTATACCTTGTAGTTTTGGAAGGACTAGTCAGAGTCCCTTCAATCACGAAGCAGAGAAGAAGTAAAAACTGAAGTAGATACATAATCGAATTGGCAATGCAATTGCAGAATCAGAGTCAAAATTCGGAGTTGGAATCGAAATTGACATTTAATGGATGGCGCAATTGCGGAGTCGGAATCAAAGTCGGCGTCGGAATCGGAGTCGGACCTTAGATTAGGATGGTTGAGATTGACAGTATATTATGAAATAATCAGAGCTAATCAATCTATTTATTATGAGTTAAGTGATACATATATTTATACGTGTCTCAACACTATATAAACAATTTAGCAGACGATTTTGTAAAACATTTTTTTTCCCTAATTTGTAAACTTATTTGATTTTTTGTGCCTAAATTATTTTTTATTATTTAAAATGTTAATTTAAATATGATTTGTGCTTTAGTTGGGCTACTTGGGCCTAGCCCAGGGCTAGTCCGGTCTGGGCCAAGTGCCTCCTAAGGCGTTCGGGCTTGGGTCCTGGCGAAGGGTCAAACCCTTCTTGGGCTAGATGATCCGTGTGGACATCCCTAATAGTTATCTTAGGTTATGTGAAATTAGGACTGGTAATTTGACAATATGAAAAGCAAATGTGTGATCTGCTTTGTAGCAAAAATTAATTATTGATTGAATTGAATTATGTGAGTAATGAATTCATTAGTAAAATTAAGCTATTATGTGTGTGAAGATTTATTAATAGAATTAAGCTGGAGAATATCAGAAGAACATGTTTCTAAAAAGAGCATCTTCTATAAAATTGTTTGTGCAGTTACTTTTTTTTTATATCACTGGCTAAATAGGTTAAAAGTGATGCTTATCTTGTTAATAACTTTCTAAAATTATTAGAATAATCAAACCATGTTGGGCTGTTGAACGAATTTCTAACTTTAGTGGACGTTCATGAATTATGTTAGTTAACTAAAATTATTAGTTAGTTAACTAAAATTATTAGAATAATAAGATTAAATTGAGCCCGGGAGCTCCCCGTCTTTAAAATTCTAATTTCTGACCGAATAAAAAAAAAGGAATTCCAAGTTCCATAAAATCTTAAACTCTCTTCGACTAATTGTATGGTGAGGCGAGTCAAGACCAAGATAAGAGTTAGTGAGAAAGAGGATTGAAGAGAGAGTCGGCGAGTGAGAGGTAAAGGAAAGAGAGTCAATAGAGAGGAGACAAAAGAGTCAGCAGAAAAAAAGAGCTCGACAAGAGAGCCTTGGTTAGGAGGCATGGGCGATAGTAGGACGACAATCTCGCTGAGAGCAATAGATGAACCACAAGAGCGAGAGAAGTATGGCTTGAGCAAGGATTTTTTTTTTGGGGGTGGGGGAAGGGTTGGTGAGAAAGACTCCGCAAGAGAGATCATTGGGGACAATTGGGGTCTCCCACAGTCCTAAAAGGGAATAATTAGGTTGGGGATCAGGTTTTTCACGATTTGGAACACAAGAATCCATTAACAATGGATGCAAGCAAGTTTTGTGGGTGTAAAACTCACATACTTGATTGATTACATGCCTATACGCATAAAGAGGCGCTTTCGATGATTTCTATGCAGAAGTGTTAACATTCAATTATGCAGCTGCATAAGGCGTTTGTTTAACACTGTTTACTTTTTTATACGAACTTACTGTGACCAACCGGAGGAAAGAATAAAAGGAGACAAGTAGGTACAAAAGTTGTAAATTTAATAAAACAAAAGAAGTAGTTGTGGATGCACGGGACTTGCAGTTATATAACTTCATAACTTGAGAATCCTATGTGGGAAACTTGCGTTTTACTAACAAGTTACAGCTGATAAAAGAAGATGAATAAGATTTTGCTAGCAACTTTGGCTAGCATCTACTTTAATAGCTTATTATTGACTTGTTAACTTCCCTGGTTTTTGAGTTCCCACTTTATACTCTTTATCATTATGATGCCATAATGAAGTATGATGCTAGATGGTTTTCCGAAACTCTTAACTCACAATTTATCTAGAAAATATGCAGGGATTCCTTTCATCCTCAGGGCTTCAATTTACTTTATTCAATTGCTTTAGCTTGAGATGACAATGCTTTTATCCTATTTTTGTTTTGAAAGCTTGTTTGGTCGGATGTAAATGGAAATCTTGCAGCTTTTGAATTGGTGAAATTGCAAGTTCCTATGAGGTATTCAACTTAAAAATACCTTTCTCAATTCAAGGAATTTGAATCCACACATTCTAAGAGTGATTTGAAAATCGCTGCCCTGAATTGGACATTCAGTTGCATGCAACCAAATGGTGGGAGTTTGATCAATGTAATTGTAAATCCTGGATCTTCATTGCATGCAACAAAAAATGGACCCTTAATGAAACTGTTGATGGCAGATTAAATGCTCATTGACCGGTGAAGCTTTCACAGGTCAATGTGCTCCGACACCAATTGGTTGGGAGGCTCTCAAATTATGTGTCATACTCCACCCTGTTCTTGTTTCCTTGGATACTCTGTAACTAATAGAATGCTGAATTAACCTTGTACAGTGTCATTTACCATAATGCCAATACTTCTCTTGTATAACAAGTGTTTTAAATATCGGCTGACATACAGATGTATTCGTTAATATCTCAGTTCTACCCTTAGCGAATACAATATGTTTGTTTTTATATTGTTTCTCATTTTGGATCGAAATAAATCGATATATCGGCTCAATAAGCAGTAAATCAAATTTTTTTTTTTAAATATGCAAAAGAAACTAATCCGATAGGTTAGCTGGTAAACTCAATGATCTATACATGAGGAAGATATAGAATGAGGGTTTGATTAGTAATCTTGTATCCCTTTGTCGACCGTTTTTCTATTGCGAGCTGCATCTATGAGATGCGACATCAGTAAGAAGTACTAGTAGCAACAGTCAATACTGATATTATATTTATTGATTTTTTTTTATGTTTTAAAGGGTTGGATATTCAGTTGGTATATATCTTGCTGCATTTGAGAAGATTATATAATTGACATGTTATTTATAGGCTTAATGGAAATTGTTAAGTGTTTGGACCATAATTTATTCTAAGTGGTATATAATTAATGTAGACAAGACATGTATATCTATCATTCAAGAAGATGTTCAATATGATATCTGATATTAACTAAATATCTCGATATATCACCTGATGTACAATTTCTGGTATAGAATTTGCTGACCAATATCACTTCTATATGATATTTAAAACGTTGTGTAACCAACTATAGGAATACCTGGGAGCAAAAGGTTAGGGGTCTTAATAAAATATCTTGTTATTTTGAGCTCTGCCTAACTAATTTTCTTCTCTGAGCTTACCTCTGAATGTTTACTTGACATTGTTTTTATGCTATTATTGTTAAAAAAAAAAATCTTACAAGACAAATTTACCATTTAAACCAAAATCTATGTGCTAATTGAGCTGTCTCTCCACCAGTTTGATCGTGCTGTGTACTTTCCTGGCTATCCTGTCCATATTATCCCGGACATGTGTACCTTGGTTTCTTAAGCTGATGATAAGTCTCTCATCTCAGGTAATTCCTTTTTCATCTGTAGACAAGTGTAATTTGCACCAAATTTATTTTGGTGGATATTGCATATTATATCACTTGTGATTTACCTGGACATGAATCTAATTAACTGTTTTTTGCTGCAGACTAATGAACTTTACCAGTTGGCTTCAGTTGCATTTTGTCTACTTGTTGCTTGGGTTTGTTTCTGATAACTTAGCAGTACTTGGCTTCATCTTCAAAATTTTGAGATCATTGCAAGTACTTTTACCTATTTTGTTGCACCCTGTTATGTGCATGATAAAATCATAAAATATTACATCGTGTGATAAGAAAGGCTTTGTTAAAACCCTAGAGCTTATGGCTATGAGCCTACAAATTGGATATGGAAAGTCCAATGTATTATTTTATAAAAATTTTGAATTATTTCACAGCCTACAAGCTATAGAAAAATTACTTAAAAGGACACTGCAAAGATCACTATGCTTCATAGCAAGTTTATATAAATATCATAACACCTTATCCTATTTTTAGTTGTCAGTTTAATTTTATTTCATATTGAAAAAATAAAATTCCTACTTATTTTTTGCTGGACTATTAGTTACCTTGGTATCCTTCTATTGGACCATCTATTGGGAAGCTTTTTTGTAGTCATCTATTGGGTATTGGGATTTAGGCTATCTAAAGATAAGTATACCTTGTTAGGTTTGGAATTAGGTAGATCATGTTTTCATGTCATGCTTTACATTTTTTTTTTCTTCATATTTTCTATATATAGGCATTTCATCAAGAATCTGCATTTGATTCCTTATGGAGCAGCAACTAAAGTATGGTGAGAATAACTGGAGGTGAGACAACAACCCTGTTACTTCAGTGATAGAGTTACAGTAAGAATTTGAAAAATAGGAAAGAGGAGGGAGATCTTGGAGAATTATGTATGATCTCAGGTTGCAATTGATATGCATGAAAGAACATGGGAATCCAAGATTCCTACAATGAATTTTGATGTATGGAAAAAATAGTATTCGGTATCATTCTTGGGAATGTTGGATTCCGCATACATCCACTCCCTTGTTTTATAATAATGTGTGACGGATGGGTTATCTTCATTTTTCATCTTATGAGAATCAACGTTGTCTTTTTCATTGCCAGTCAATTTCGACCACTTGTTGCTAACTAAATTTTGGCACCTTCGTTTACCGTCACCATGTTAATGCTGGTGATATCGCACCAATAAATACCAATGGCCCCTGTCGCTAGGCCGTCGACCATTATTGTTGTCATTGTTTGCCCCAACCACCAATAGCCATCATCATTGACAAGCTCACCAATTATCTTAATTGACAACTGTCATTGCTGCTAGTACTGCCATTCGCTGTTGACCATTGGCATCAATAATTGTTGTCACGATAACAATTTACAATCATCTTCACCGATGACCACCATCAATGACTTTCGCCCACCATCAATGACTTTCGCTAACTGCCCTTTGATCATCATGATAACCAGCATATATAGTTGACAGTTATTGTCGACAATTACGTATTGCCATCAGCAAACCTTGCCTGTGATGGCTCCATTACGGTCTCTAATCACGTCATTAGCGACCATTACTTGTTGGGAATCCTTTTAATACATGAAATTGTTATATAGACCAGAATGTTTAAATTATAATAAGCATGGTAATTCAAATTCCCATAAATCTGATGTGTGGGATATAGATGCTTAGCAAACAGAAAATGCAAGTGCCGAAGGCACCTTAAGTGTTATTCCTACCTTACATATTTTTCCATTTTAATATACACCCCATGGACCATTTTATTACATCAACTGTCAATATTGAGGCCTTATCTTTTTGCGCTAGTTATATATGAGCGTGCTAAGCATAGTCTGCATAAGCTCGCATGGTGATTATATTTTGTTGATGATATTGTTTAGTTCATTGCTCAAACAGGGAAGGGATTGCATAGAATGGTGGAAGAAGCTTTTAAATCTAAATGATCGAGAATTAGTGGAACAAAAATGAAATATGTGAAATGTAATTATTGTAGTATTTAAGATATTAGAGAGCATGTTTTATGTAAGATATTACCGAGGAAAAATAATCCTCGAGACCATAATTATAACCACCGTTCAACCCTCTGACTTGTCAGATCCAACTCTGTTCTCAGTATTTGACCTTGTTGCTTGCCTCATTGTCATCATTGACATGAGATGTCGTCATTCACCTTCCTTCCTCGTGTTCCTTCACATCTAGCCAAGTCTTCATCATTATGTACTTGAGATTGCTCCTACTTATTTAATTTTCAAATTCTAGATTTGTTTTTTTCTCTCTTCCTTATTTTCAAGCGTAGCCTTATCTTTGGACTAACAGATAAAAATGAAAGTAGTTAAAAATATCACAGGTTACTGTAGTATCCATACTCAATTTTTTTATCATTTTTTTTCATTCTACTATTTTACAAAAAGAAAATATTTTTTCTTATTTTCAACCTCTCGCCCTTTGCTTTAAAAAAACCTTTTTCCATATTTCTTTCTTTATTTTTTTCTTTCTCAATCTATTAGAAAATGGTTTGAATTAAAGAATGAAAAATATTTTTTTTAAAAAAATCATGTTTCACTTTTCTTGTCTGGTTCTAATCTTATTTGGGTGAAAATGGTACATTGAATATGATTTTCTACTACTACTTTTGCTTATCAAAAGGCTATTGATATTTGCCGAGAACTACCATTATGAACTACTATTGCTCCTTCTCAAAAGTCAGCTGTTATTGTTAAATGCACACTACTGTTGATATTTGCCGAAGCTCAACAATTATTGTTGCTTGCAAAAAGCTAGTTCCAACTACTACTACAGCTGTTATTTTGTTCGTGTGAACTTCGATGGGGATGCCACATTTCTTGATAACGGAATATGCTTCTGTTTTTCTCTTCTTTGTGTCAACATGAAGCTCGAGTGATATCAATGCTCCAACTTGAGTGGGAATATTAGAATAAGACATTAGATAGGTTGTTATATATAAGATTTCATTTTCTCTACTATATAACAATATGAGAGCACCCACCCTAGGTAGATTTCGATGTCCAACTATTTTTGAATCCTAATAGTAACTTTTGCAAAACCATGAGAAAGAATGAGCTTAGGGGGCATCAATTGTCAATAGTACCATGGTGTAATTGTTCTCACTATGTACTTTATTTAAATCAGTCATTCATCAAAATGGTAAGATTGAGGAAGATGTTATGCATAGAACTCGAGCAATTTTGGTTAAAGTAGAGGAGTGCTTTTATGTGATTGTAGAATACCCGTAAACTGGAAGGGAAGGAACACACGAGACCAACGATACTTTATGGATTAGAGCGTTAGAAATTAAGAAACATGTTCAGGAAATGTCTACTACAGAAATGAGAATGCTTAGTAGACAAGTGAAAATCATTAAGAGATTGTATATGAAATAACAGATTTGTAAGAACTTAAAGGTTGCTCTTATGAGGATAAAACAAGGAAAATCGAATAAGAAGTTTGGACATATGCAGCAGATGCAAATGCACCAGTTAGGAGAATTATAGTATTGTAGACTTATCTTTGGCGGATCAATGAGGCCTAAAGGTAGGCGTGAGAGAACTTGGATTGGGCAATCAGAAAGGATTTGGTCATGGGTAACTTAACAGAGAAGATGACCTTACTGGACTTGAATGAAAAAAAAAAGATTCACATATCTGGCCAAAATTTTGGAAGAAAAACTTTATGTTGTTGACGTGCTTTATGGGCTTACATTTGTTTATTGGTCTTTGATGAATAAACGAGGTCATTACCATGTTATCAGGAAAATGGTGTTCTGATCCCCATCATTTAAACCTTTTCCATTAATGGTACTAGACATGGAGCCAAATTTGATTAAGGAGGCTTGGAGAAATATTGGTCAATTTCTGTGGTTACTTTTGAATCCAAGTATGATGCCTACTTTGTTGCTTGACTCCTGGTCAAGACAATTCCAGGCAAGAGAGGCTTGCTATAAAACGTAGGTAGGTCATTAACAGATAGGAAAACTTGCTCTATTAATATTGTGATTCAAGCTGGTGTAGCCTATAAGCTGATGAATGAGAAGAACAACAGCGGGGCCACATGAATCATGTTGTTTCGATTTCAGCTCTGTCAAGGGTCACCTGATCTGTTAGCTTGGTAATTCCCATTTCCTGTTTTAGTGTTGCCTAATCTGTTAGTTTAGTAATTCCAATTTCTTGTTTTAGTGTCTCAATCCATTTTTATTTATATTAATGTTTAATCCTAATTGCTTATTTAATTAAGTGATTCTATCACTCCTCCCAGGTTGCAGACCCATTTGGCTTGGTTGCACAACCATATCTAACCAATTCTTCTTTGATCTATCATCAGCGGAAGCTACTTCTATCTGTAATTGCATTAATGGTTGTTGAATTGTTCCTTAACTGGATTTATAACCACAAACTGAAGAACTAAGTAACTATTATAGCCAAAATAAAGGAAACCTAAGTTTGTTTAGAAGGGGGAAGAAAGAGAGAAGAAAAAAAAAAGGACCACAGTTTTGAAATTTTGTAAAAACTAGAAAATAGTAAGGCATTGGATTTGAAACTAAGTTCTTTCTGCTGCTTGGTTATTTCTGCTGCTTGGTTAAGTACTTAATTTCAATTTTAATTTTAGAATCATGGAAATGGACACCCAGCACAGAATATTTTCTTTTAACATAAGATATGCAGATATGGCGACATGACAGAATAATATAGAGAACAAAGAGGAGGTGTGCTTAAACATACATACAATGGTATTATGAGCCAGAACATATTTTCAATAATAAAATAACATTCAGTAATTTTTTTTCCCTTAAATCATTCTTCAAATTGGAAAGGCCATACAGCAATTACATATATGCTTAAATTATTCCCTCTCATACACATTGACTTTGTAAAATGAATAGCTCTTGGGTTTTTCTTTTTTCTATAGAATAATAGTAGCTTAATTGTCTTGTATGAATCATATCTAAACTTGTCATAGTTTTATATGGGTCAATATTTTGATGGTCAATTTCCACCGAAGTATAGCCTTTATATATAAATTAAAATAAGTCAATAAATGTCTTGATAATGCAAACAATGAAGTGTATGAAAAATGTATGATATGTGTTTGAGAAGTGCTCTAAATTAACTCAGAAGGTGTTCAGCAGTGCAGTGTGGCTGGCCTGGTGCCTAGGTGCTACCCAGACACCACTGCAGTTCTGTGTTTCTCATCTGCTCCTGCCTCTGTTGGGTTTGTGTCTCGCATCCGTTGAGTATACAGATGTAATCAAGAATCACAAGAAGTCCCAGTTGGACTTGAGTTGGAAGACCAGAGTTTTAATTGGATTAGAACACCAATTAGATGGTGATAGTGCTATTCTAATAGAATTAGAATAGGAACACTATATATATCTTTTGTATGTGATACGAGAAAGGTGAGCAATTGGCTGAGAGAAATGCTTCTGTTATTATGAGAGATGCGAGAGGTAGAGAAATACTTGGATCTCTTCTTGTAACATATTTTTTTCATAGTGGATATTTCTCTCATTGTTCTCGTGGACGTAGGTCGAATTTGGTCGGCTGAACCACGTTAATTCTTGTGTTCTTCTTGTGTTGTATTATTTTCTTTATCTCTACGATCTCAATGGGAGATTCAATTCCCAACAATTGGTATCAGAGCCGGAGTTATGGATCCGGAATCGAGATTGTGAGATGGTGGATCTGATGTCGAGTCGATAAGGAGGTTGGCGGAGGTATCAAGGCAAAATACAATAAGAAGAAGAAGAGAAAAAAAAAAAGCCAGATATAACCGGTCATGTGCACAACTGGAGACTCTAGCAATGTGCACTAAAAGGAGTGGTTGATAACTGAGATGGATTCTGAGGCACAGATCGACGGTTATGGTTAATCAGAGCGTGAATCAAAGAATCGGTGTCCGATTAAGGTGATTTAGGAGTCGAATCCTATGTTTTTCAGCATTCCGGACACAGTGGTGGATGCAGATTGGGCAAAATCCACTGTTTGGAGCAGGTTTTGTACAGACCAGTAATGATCAACGATGATTGAGAGCTCGATATTGATCGAGATGATCCATAATCGATGGTTGGTTGATTGTACGATGATGAGGTATGTCATGGTACTTCATGTTGATGGATACAGTTACTTCATAATATGATAAAACACATGGTAATATATAATCATCTGTTTTTAAGAGTTGGTTATAGTTTTTGGATCAAGGTGGAGTACAGTATATCGATCACTTTTGTCTGATGCACAAGATGATAAGTGATTGTGAGTACTTAGGAGGTCCAGGTGTTTTGACCGAGGTGGAGCACGGTGTAGCGATTATGAGCGCTTGGTGAAGAGCGTTGTGTAGTAATTGTGAGTGTTCAAGAGAGTATGGTTTAGTGATCATGAGTGCTCGGAGGAGAGCATGGTTTAGTGATCATGAATGCTCAAGTATAGAGGCGGTGATGATTATACAAGTTGTTCCCAGTCGGTGGAGCATGGTGATCATGCGGTGAATGTCTGTGAAGTGGATGACGAGAGCAACGGAGTTTCTCCAAGATGCATGGCTCATCGGATACGAGCCAAGATGGAGATTGTTGGGTTTGTGTCTCGCATCTGTTGAGTATTCAGATGTGATCAAGAATCACAAGAAGTCCCAGTTGGACTTGAGTTGGAAGATCAGAGTTTTAATTGGATTGGAACACCAATTAGATGGTGATAGTGCTATTCTAATAGGATTAGAATAGGAACACTATATATATGTTTTGTATGTGATACGAGAGAGGTGAGCAATTGGCTGAGAGAAATGCTTCTGTTATTATGAGAGATGCGAGAGATAGAGAGATACTTGGATCTCTTCTTGTAACCTATTTTTTTCATAGTGGATATTTCTCTCATTGTTCTCGTGGACGTAGGTCGAATTTGGTCGGCCGAACCACGTTAATTCTTGTATTCTTCTTGTGTTGTATTATTTTCTTTATCTCTACGATCTCGATGGGGGATTCGATTCCCAACAGCCTCCCCTTCTCTTCCCTGAAGACTAGGGATGAAAAGAAAGTGGAGAGAATAATAGGTGGGATAGGAGGAGAGCAACAGAAGAAACAGAAAAGGAATAGGACAAGAAGAGTTGGAACTTTTCCACAGTAAAAAATCAAACTTGTACGTGAAAATTTGAATGCTATGGGAATTTTTTTTAATGAAAATTAGTTTCTTTAAGTGAGGAGTTGACCTTTGCGTTAGCTGAGGTGGGGGCAGCAGCACAGGGTGGCGGCAAGGTGGTGGTGGAAAAACCCGGCAGCACCAGTGATTAAGGAAGAGCTCGGGTTCTTTCCTTGGCTCACGAGCTCTTGTAATGGGGGAGACCTGTTTTGTGAGGTCCAACCTGTTAAAGGGAAAGAAAAACGGGTGGATTTGGGCTTGGGCCTGCCTTGGTGAGATCTTAGGCTATCTGCACGCCTGCCTTGTTGGCCACCCAGGCCGATCTTTACAACATAGAAGATTGTGTTATATATTCAAGGATAAGTTGAGTAGTGTCCTGCGCGGTCCAAGTGAGTGTCCTAGAAGTGTCCCTATCTGACATTTCGGTGTGTCCAATACAGGTATAGTTTCATGTTAGAAGTGCCTGCTACATAGGTTTTAGTTCTAGTGAAATTTAGTTAAATAATATAGACGACTCCTATACCATAATGGACGATGACTAACTGCCAAATATCAGCAAGTGCTTTATGCTTGTAAGTTATATGCATGGTCTATATTGTTGGCGTCGGTTGGAGACTTAGCAGATCTTCTATGTTGTTTCTATCAAAACGCCTCCATATTTAGTTGATATGCACTCTTCTAATATTCCTTGATGATTATTAGATCATACGTACTGCAGTTGCTTATTTTCCATGTCACTAGGTTTTTTATTGAATTTTTTTTGCTTTGTAATTTTTATTAGTTTTCCTTTTTCCTTTTTGTTCCTCTGATCAGGTTGTGATTTATCTTTGATTTTCTTTTCCTTGTTCAGTGAAAAGTTTCCTGTTGATGTAGAGAAACTTGAATTTATGATATTAGTTTGTGTCTAGTTCAGTTTGAACAGTAAGATAATAGCTAAGCTTTCTTATTTGTGAAAATTGTGCAATTTCAGTGTAGCGACAAGCTGGGTCTTAGTCTGGAACTTGGCTCCTTTGCTGCTGGGGTGATGATTTCTACAACCGATCTTTCACAACATACCCTTGAACAAGTATGTTACTTTGTTTTTCATGTTGCTAATTTTGGAAATACTATGACACTGATATTAAATTCATTTCACATTGTTTTGGCATTCTTCATTGCAATTAAATCTACTTGTGGGGATGTTTGTTACTATGACACTGATCTATTACTTTTCTTTTCTTTAAGATCATGGTGTTTGTTTACCTTAATTAATTAAACAGAATACATATTGCAAACCTTTTGTAAGCTTAGACATTGATTTTGGTCCCATTTGCTCGATTAGCTCACTTTCTTTACTGTTTTCATCACTTGGGATTATTTTTATTCGCAGATAGTTGTCAAGACTTTCAGTTTCAGTTTTGGTCTCCCTGAGGTGTCTATTTTTTTCATAGTCTGAATTTTCCAGTTTTAGTGTTCGGTTAGAACTCTAAGAGAAAGTAAAATGTAATCGGTGCATCATAAGATATTTCGCTGTTTCTGAGACAATTTTCAAACAAAATGACCAGACGCATGCTATATGAACATTTAATTTGACAAAGTGCCACATATAGTGTTTGAGAATGTTGACTTGATCCTATTCAAGTCAAGGTGGAGATTGTTGGTTAAAGTGCCTTGAATACTCCAATAAATGTCAATTGCTAGGGCTTTTTTGGGAGAACTTATTGGAGAATGCTTTTGTTCTTTGGCGGCTCTCTTGGAGTCTTTTTTTAGAGTTTTGTGCGCCATTGGAGTTCATCTCTTTTAGAGATTCAAGGGTTAGGGCTTTGAGTGTTTGTGTAACCTACCATAACCACCTTTGATAAAGTGGATCTCTCTCCTTGCATGGACATACACATCGATTTATCAAACTTTTGTGTATTTTTCTCATGTGTGTGATTCTGATTTTATGCGATCCACTAATTTTTCGTACCATATCAAGTCATCTATCTTTGGTGAATCCCTCCGGTGCTTCTGCAACATATAATACCTGCAATTTAAGGTAGCTTAGAAGTATGATGTTGGGGATACCCTTGCAACCCCAGAATATCAAAGCTGTGAAATGCTTAGGGATTGAAAGTTTGTCAACCACCATTTCTTATATGCCTTAATGTTTGTATTTAACTGGCAGCTGTTGATGTTTTTTCAACATAATATCAGTTTTTAAGGATGCTGTTTCAAAATTTCTTTTTCTGGAATTTATGATTCCTAGACATTCTGTTATATCTTTTTTTTTTCTATTAAAATAAAGTAATAATACTGGCCTTAGAATATAGTAATGTATTATCTATTTCTCATTCAAGGTTTCTTCTTTCTGCAGATTGAACCTATCAGGAACTTCTTTGCTGCCCTTTTTCTTGCTAGTATTGGAATGTTAATTCATGTCCATTTCCTCTGGAACCACGTTGATATTTTATTAGCAGCCGTGATTTTGGTGATCGTCATAAAGACAATAGTTGTCACTGCGGTTGTCAAAGGATTCGGCTACACAAATAAAACATCTCTGCTTGTAACTATGGCTTCCTCAGCTTCTTACTGGTTTTACATCTTGGCTCGTGAGTCTAACCTTCACTCGTCTGTAAAACTGTAGGTTGGCATGTCGCTTGCGCAGATTGGGGAATTTGCTTTTGTGCTTTTAAGTCGTGCTTCAAATCTTCATCTAGTCGAGGTTATACACATCATTGCCTTGCTCTTGTGTTGCCAAGCCCATGTGTTGCCACATAAGTTAACTCTACCTGTCTTTAGTAGACTTGCTGCATTTATATCTGATGGATCAAGCTGCTTTTATGGTTAATTTCATTTCAGTTGCACTCTTACTAGTTATGACTCATGGGGCATGTATTGCTCTAAGGGGCTGTTTTGGGTTAAGGGTGTGGTAAATGGAAATGAAAAAACATTTCCCAGTCCACTTTCTTTTCCATTTGTAAATGTAGAGGGTGTGGTAAATGGAAATTGCAGCATTAAGCAATTTTCCATTTGTAAATGTGGAAAAAGAAAAGTGGGTCTCACTGGGAAATGCGTTTTTATTTCCATTTCTCACCCCGTTTACCCAACCAAACGGTCCTTATTCTAGCCAAGTGAGCTCACCATCCATGGCATTTTTGCCTTAATATATAATTTGTTTATCTTACAATTTTTGCGAATCTAACTATTATCAAGTTCTTAGTCTTTAAGTTGGAGAAATAATCAGATTCGTTGTTTTGAAAGCTTCTATAATTTGTCAATTAATCGTGGGTTTGTTTGTTGTACAGGGCAAAGTATACCTTCTACTATTAGGAACAACTGCTTTAAGCCTGGTAATCCCTCTTCTAATAAAATTATTATTGCTTGGGTGTCGATAGGCTTGAAACTATAGGGAAAGGGTTGTTTCCAGTAGACATAATAGCGGATAAATCTATATATTCGTGGGTTTTTGGCTATATATATATTAGTTCTATATTTGTACTAGTATCGTGCCTGCCGAAGTAATTTGGATGGATTTTTTAACATTTCAAGAAGTTAAAGAAATTCATTTGAGTGTGACTGTGCAGGTGACAACTCCATTGCTGTTCAAGTTGATTCCGGCAGTTGTTCATCTTGGCTTCCTATTAAGATGGTTCTTACCAGATACAAGTTCAACAGAGGTAATCTTTTATCTATATCATTACATGGTATTTGTTTTATACAATTTTGTGAATGTTTAGGGTATTTGGATTCATCGCTTTCTGTAATCTCTAGCTGGGATACAAGGGCGAAGGCATACGCCCGGATAGTGGTAAGCGCATTACTTTGATGGTCCAAGGATCTCACCACGATTCATGAAAACTAAAGTTCATGACACATTCTGGAATACTTGGTTTACCTGATGGGTTCTTATTACTTTGGATGACAAGTATTTCATCGATACAAGGACTGCTAACAAGTCTAATGCGATAAAGTCTAATGCGATAAAGTTGCCCATCAAATTGCTTGCCGATAAATTTCAATCCGAACATCTGTGCCATGCAGTCCGAAAGAGAGATAGAATAGCAGGGAACCTCACAGCTCCTGAAAGCTTGGTGCTGGAACTGAGTCATGTAATTGCTGCGGCCCAAAATTCTATTTTTTGTGTAAATTAGCTTCTTTCCTGTAACGGATCCTATCTAATTTATTTGTGGGTTTGTTCATAGTAGGGAGTTGGGACGCCCACTATACACACTGACAAACTGTAGATGGTGCTGTTTTATCTGATTCATTTGAGGCAACTAGTGTTTGCCTGCCCTCATGAATAACGCTCAGAGTTTAAAGCAAGAGCAAATCCGGCAATCTGGGGATTGTTCTCTTACTACACGTGCGAGTTCCGCTGATGTATGCAACTCTGGGATTAACTAACTTGTCTCTGTTTAACAGAATGACCTGTCATGTTTGTTCACAGTTACAAAGTGGGACATGTGTCAGCCTGCGTGAAAATGGCATGCTGTTTCGGCAGCCACCCCCCCCCCCCCCCCAAACCCCAACACCCTACTACCCCCCATCCTCTTGTGATTTCCTCTATGAAGATAATAGCATGAGAATCTGAGGATAATTTGGGATTACCCGTACTTGTATCCAGGTTTTCTAAAGTTTGTTTACATTGTATGTTTCATTGCAAAACATTTTATAGGCACTGCAGTTCATTTAAGATGGTTCTCTATTGCTGTTGTTTCTTCGGGACAATATGTTGGATTTTCCTGCTCCATACACAAATCGCAGCTAGCTTCCATGAATTGATCTCATCTTCACAGTTGATGTCTGCATTTGTATGAACCTGCATTTTCTGACTGAAATTGTTTTTGCTGTTCTAGATAGAAACTGTCCATTTACAGTGAGAATGCTAGCTGGAGACACCACACAAGATTTTGATGCAGATAGCTCGGAAGAGACAAATGACAAACACAAGCAAATGTGAAGGTTGTCTCCTAAGCAAATAAGGTTACCTCCAGCTAATATATTCGGCCATCTATAAATGTACTAGGGGAGCCCATTTGTGAATACAAGGCCTGCATCCATAGAGAAACTTGTGGACATGAGACCAAAACGTGGTACGAGCCATTGCAACAAGTTGCTGCAGTTTGCCACTGCATTTGGATTGATACAGGCCGTGAAGGGGCAAGCTGCATGCAGGAGTGGTTCCCAGGTCGCCATCCTCCAAAAGTTCCTGCCTCTAATACCAACAAAATCTCAAGTACTCAACAATTACGCCTCCCCATCTCTGGTATGTCACATTCTGAGCACAAGTTGTTACTGGATGTTTCACTATACGCTAGCTGTCTTCCATTTTGGTGCCTACTTAAAATTTCCTAAATTTTAATAAATAGCCTGATGAAGTTTTTCCATTGGAAATAAGGCAGGTTTTTGGTATTAATAAATTTTAACAAAACCTCTTTATTACAAGTTATTTCATTGCCGAACACTAGGGAAATAGACATGGCACTTTAGTTGACACTCTTCGGTATTATGTCAAATGCATTAGTTTCTCAAAAATAAAAAAAAAACAAACTGTTATAATTGGATTACCTTGTATATGACATAATACTCTTCGATTTCTTTGGTACTTAAACTATCTTGATTGTATATAAATTGTATGAATATATAGTAGGGGGTGTGAATGAATACGAATATCTGAGGATATATCCAGAAATGGACCATGGATATGAAAATTCAAAATCCAACCGGATACAAATGAGGATAAGAGTCCTCTTTTGGAGCCGGATACAGATAAATATACGAAATGAAATCTGCATCTGGACATCCTGATTACGAAAAATCATTTTGGTATCCATTTTTTTGAGTTGATTTATACTTGAGTCCATTAATTCTTCTTTTATAAACTTTTTTTTTTTCATGCTCAAAGTCCCATATTCTTGTAACTTTTAGTAGTAATGGATAATCTTCAATTCACTATATTAAATTTAAATTTTTTTTGAGGCACAATTGTTTGTAAGTTTATAGAGCAATTAAGAACTTAAATTGCTACTCAAATTTTACAACTTAACATCGATTATTTATTTGTATAAAACTTAAATAATCAAATCTAAAAATTTTCAAGATAAAACCATAAAAAGTAAATCCATCACCTTGATTTATCACACTTGACCACGTATTCCTCTTCATATTTATTCTTTTTGTGCTCACATTTTCTATATTCAATTCATGTCTATTTCTGATTGAAGTGCTTATAAATATGGATTTTTCGTATTAAACCATGTTTCTATTCGTATTTGTTATTGGAAAACATATATGGACGTGGTAAGTGTCATATCTGATCTGGTGGCCCCATCAATATATGGTCAGCTGAATTCGAATCCAAACGCATAAATAGCATAATGTAATCATTGTTTGCATGATACCTAAGATTTGAACATAATACATTTTTCTCCTTTAGGCGTTGTTTCTTTTTCAAATAAAGTGTAAAAGTCAGCTGGGAAATGATTTTGCAAGCAGACCAAACTAAAGCTGTATTAGTTTACCATCTTTCTTTTGATAGCAGTATCAAGACTTTTCTTCAGTCAAGTGCTATGAACATCCATTCAATATATGTGAAATGAATACTGCACAATTAGGACTCTCTCTAATTTAAACTCAAACAAAATGTGCTGAAATAGAAATTAGTTGCGTGTGAACTCAAAGCAGATATCGGAAATACTAATTATATTTTCTTCTTTCCTTCTAACGGACACAGATATAGATACGAATATTGTTAAAATATTGAATCCGACATTCATATTTGATTACAATAAATTTGGATCAGGATAAAATATGATTGCCAACCTGATAACTGACTGATGATATCTCAAATACTTTTGTTTTTTATTTGTATATTTTGATACTTGACCTACATCTATCTCCACAAGATAAATACTTGACATTCAGCGTATACGAAAATCGATTTTTTTAATTTTTTTTTTATTTTCTCTTTTTTAATGTGGAAATTGGATATTCTTATTTATTCCCCAATAGAAAGGGAAAACTAATGAGGATGAGGACAAGAGAACAATAATTTAGTTTTTGTTCATTTCACGCCAATGAGGTGGTCCCGAGATATTTCCTGATCCTAAGCAAGCAATAGTTTGTGAGTACGGGAGCCCACATGGAAAACATTGTTGTGGGTTGCCCTTCACCTCATTATTTCCTTATCCTCCGCATGTACAAATAATAGTCAATATATATATATATATATATATATATATATATATATATGAGAAAAATGGAAATGAGCTGACAGCTCACGCAAGTTAACTGAGCTGCAGTTCATTTCCACTATCTCCAATATTTTAAAAAAAAAAAATTCTTTTGGATTATGATCTCGACCTGCTAGGGTTCACTCATATCCAATTTCTTGGGTTTTAATTTTGATTTGGTCCTCCATCAAGTTAATACAAAACTAACGGTTTGCAATGAATAAAACATTTTATATGTATTCGATGAAAGGATAAATAAACTCCAAAATTTATAAAATTTAATTTGAAAGAAGTTAAAAAAGTAGAGATTGTAATTAAAGAAAAAAATTGAAGAAAAATCATTGGATCATTATGGTTTTGCTGCTAACTCACGTAACTTTTCCTGAGCTGGCGGCTCACCTACCGTAATCCATATATATATATATATATATATATATATATATATATATATATATATATATATATATATATATATATATATATATATATATATATATATATCAATCCTTATCAATCCTCCATGATACATTAATAAGTCATAACAGGACCAGATGCATACCCCATGGTCTATGGAAAAACCACTAAACCGTTTAATACATGCCAAAAAAAAAAGAACAAAACAAAAAAGCACAAAAGAAAGAACACATGGAGTCAAAATATAGAAAAACAAAAGTAACCCGCCGGGGGCTTAGGAGTCAAAGAAAATGTTAGGCAAAAGTTTGTGATAAATTTCGAATTTTCTTCTCTTTGACAAATTCCCCTTCTTTTATATAATTATATTTGATTGAATTGTTTCCTAATCTTTCTTGTTATGTCAAATTCATGCTAGTGCTTTTTTACCTTTGCACAATTAGAGCATTTTTAAGGATCATAGCATATATCTTCTCATGTCACATCAATGCTTGAATATTAATTTTTAAGGTTATCTAGATATGATTTGCAAAATATTGCAGGCACCATCTTCTCGTGCCACAGAATTAGTAAAGAGGCAAGAAAAATGGTCTAGATGTCATTCAACCTTGATATGAGATCATTTTTGACGGACATGAAGGTTCCAGGTGACAAAATGTTAAGGATTTGGTTGCAAAATGCAGAGTTAGCAGAGATGAGTATATTTTGTTAGGACATGAAATATCACATATCTGAGTATCAATTACAGAAAAAATAAAGAACAAAAAAAAATTATACGAACACGAAAATTTACGTAGTTCATTTCAAATCGGATTAGGTCATAATGTGTATGTGTGTGTATATGTATGTGTATATAGTTACGAAAATAAATCTTATTGCCTACATATATCGTCGGAGTTGCAATTTATTACACACTCCTAACAAAGTATCAAACCTTTTGTTTTGTTTTAATCAATTATTATTTTTATAAACTAAGTTTGAGATTTGATTAGTTTAGTTCGATAATCGAGCCTTTGATGAATAAAGCTCTCTATAGAGAACTTTTGTCAATTTCGGTCTGATGAAAATTTGGAGGATAACTCTTTTGTGTTGATATTCTAATCCTTTTACTATTTCTGGAAACTATAGCCAGTGAAAGAAAATTTCAGTCCTAAGAATCCAACTTAACAATAGCATTCCAATCACAAATAGAAAAACAGAGAGTTTCCCTTTATAGAGCATTGTTTTTAATGTCAAAATGTTCTCACAATGGAGTGACATGTTATCATAAGCATTTTCGTTTTTTGCAAATACGCGATAATCTTGAGGAGCTGGGCTCATTCAAGCTACTTTAATGGTCTCAACGTAGAGTGAGCTAGGCGTCGGTTTGCTTGGATGCGTTGGCCTTGAGGAGGAGATGCTGAGCTCGAGATCAGGCATAGGGGACGACGAGCTTGGCATCAGATGAAGATATGCAGCCTCACCGGTTTCTTGTTCCAAAGAAGAATTGAGGTCCATCGCAGCCAACTTACTGCTTGAAGTGTCGAATGAGAGGGAGGAGGGTTCTTTAAACTTGGTTGAGTCTCTTGCAACGGTTCCAACCTGAAGAAACAATGCCAATAATAGCGATGAATATTATCGACCCGACTTAGATTTGATAAATTGGAGGTAGAGATGGAGCAGTACATCGAAGAGGCTAGGACGGCGCTGCTTCTTCTTGTTGAGGCTGTTTTGCCTCAGGAAATATTTTTGGGCGTGGCTAGCTACTTGGGTTGGTGTTCTTGAGGGGACGAAATCGCGAGAGATGCCTCGCCAGTCCCCCTTGCCGACCTTCTCAAGCCCGGCTAGAAATGCTCTATGCTCTTCCTCTGTCCATGGAACTCCTGTGGATTCATACATCGGCAAGTATAAGAAATCTAATAGGAGGCTGATATAACTGAACAAAAAGTGGACATATAGTCAATAGAATATTTTTAGCAAGATTGAGAAATTCATTTTAAATCTCGTTAAAAAATTAATAATAATAATAATAATAAATTCTATTGACATGTTATGTTCTTTCAAAATTTCTTACTCAAGAAAATTCAGATAAAATTAGACAAAATCAACATAAATTTCTACAACAAGAATGAGAAATTCCTACAAAATAATACCAACATAAATATCTCATTATTCTTGCCTTTCTTCCTCTCTTGTGCTCTGACCATCAGCCCGTCAGAGAGATAACCACCACCCGATATCTTCTCCGCGGCCAGCTCATCGATACAAACCAGCGAAGACGATGATGAGGACGAGGAGGGGGAAGAGGAGGAGGGTGCAGTGTAGTTGCAAGAGGAAGAAGACAAGCAGTCCATGCTGAAGCTCTTCTTCATAGGTGAAGATGCAATGTAAAGCTGCACACCAAACAACCTCACTCCTCCCCCTCCCCCCAAAACTCCTCTTGGGTTATTGCAAGTCCTTGAGTTGTGCCCATTGTTCCCACAATGAGAGCATTTCCTCCCCATTCACAACTCTAGAGAGAGGGGGGGGAGAGAGAGAGAGAGAGAGAGAGAGAGACACTAGAGAGATAGAGAATACAATGTTGGTTGGTCTTAAGAGGTTGGATATGGTTTAATAAAGAGTAGCCAAGGCCTACACTTACATGTGGGGTGTATATATGTAAATCTTAAGTAATACTACTACTACTATCTATATATGTGTGTATGTATTATAACTTTTTTCGGTATTTTAAAATTCAGAGGTTGTCTTAGTTGCACATTACAAAACAGTTATTCATGTAGTTGTCGTCAAAGTATGATCAGATTCTACTGTCATTTGTGTATTTTGTTTGCTTAAATATGAGAGAGAAGGATGATTGAGAGAAGACAAGATCCCGTGGGGAAGTGGGTAGCGGAAATTCCTTTTGAGCACACCACTAAGCTCAGTGAGCCCACCTCCAAGAGTTGTAAAAAATTATAAGTTTATTATTTCTTTTTGAGATCATATCTTTTGTCCCGATCGGGGATTAAATTTCCAAAAAAATGTTAAACCCATTTGAGGACTAAATCCTGAACTGTGCGGAAACCATTCAAGGAACTAATCCCCTATTAAGAAAGGTGGGCTCAAAAAGCAAAAATGGTGTGCTCAAATGTAATTTCCCAAGGGGTCAACTATATAAGGTTGCGTTAAGAGTACTGAAATAGACTAAGGTTGTTCAGTGAGCAACTACATAAGTTATTTAAAAAAGAATTTTAATTCCTAAATGGTTCCATACATCTTGGGTCATGTCTAAAACACTTCACATATTATGTTAGGAATTAAGTGGTAGAAAGATAATACTATCTATGTACTAAAAAATAGTTTATTATCTTGTAATAAAATCAAAATTTTGAAAGTATATCATTTATATTTTTCTTGTCTTCTTTCTTTTTTTAAAGGTGGGAGATGGATAGATGATAAAATGTGCCAAGCAACTATCTTGTATTTAGTGACCAATGTCACCTATAAAAGGATAAATTATACTCTCTTCTTGTACAAAGCAAGCATTTAAAAAGATAAAATGAAAATTGCATTGTGACATTAGATTCTCAATAAAAAGATTCTTAAATCTAGACCAATTTTCCTTAATGGGTAGGCCCAATTATCAAAATAGTTATTTATTAATCATGTATAATTAATACCAAGTTGGTGAGTATTCAAATGCAATGTTGCTTGCATTGGAAACTCATGCTCATATTCAAAGTATATAAAGAAATGAAGTCCAATTGACTAAATTTACTTTTGCTAGTTTAGTGTAATATATTACTTAATCAATGCTTTGAGTTGAGATTTCATCTTCGTCTCTTCCCTTTCCCTAGGACCAACTCATAATTTTTTGTGTTATCTCCTATAAAGAACAACCAAAATGCTCCCTACTTGATAAAAGAAAAATCAACAAAACAATAAATTAATCACCTCTTTGTTGTGACTAACATCTAATTTAACATGCAATTCTTTATTCCATTTCTTCAAATCCTTGTACCATTCGGGGAATTGCAATAATAACATACAATCAATATTTTAGGTATTACTAATAAGGGTATAATGTATTTTCTAAAAAAAAATTGAGTTACTAACATTAAACTTCTTTGAGTAAATATAAAGGTATTCCAAACTTCTAATATTGCTATTCATTCATTTCTTTTTCTTTCTCTTCGTTTGTTTGCTCTTTTTCTTTTGTCTTTTTCTTCTCAAAATAAGAAATTTGCAATTCTGGATTTTCCCAATGCTTTCTTGCTAACGAGTCTTGTCTCTAACGGCATCACCACTCTTCATTCTTTAAGAAATTCCATATTCAACTTCCAATTAGAACTCAACTTAGATAATATTATAAAAAATTATGTGTGTGCGAGTTTGATTATCATTTCTTTGAAAAACATTATAGCTAACAAACTTGTATAGACTTTATTAAATTTCAAAATCAAAAAAAATAAAACAACTAATCACCTAATAAGATCAGAGGTCCCCAGTATAAGTTTGTAGGTCGTAAGATACTATTAATACGGATTCCATGGGGTCTCTCAAAATCTAAATATTTTAATATGAACTACGTTCGTCTACCTACTCTTTAGAAATAGCAAATTAATTAATTAAAGACTTTGTTAGTTCAGGTCAACTAGAAAAGTATAATGTATAATTTAGTTCTAAATTAGACTAGGAGTACAAAGTTTTGGTACACTGCAGTGGTTTCAATTCAACGGAGTATAAGAACTATTGACTATATTTTTGATAATTTTTTTGAAATGGATATAGTATTGAAAAGAATTTAATGAGAGATTCTCATGGAAAAGAGATGTTCATAATATACAAATTTTATTGTACACATGATAGACACTTCCACCAGTGTATGAGGTGACCAAACATATCCTAATTAATTAAATGGGTGAAATGAAAGCATCATTATTTTGGATCATATTCCAATTAAGATAATGTATGATAAATCAACCTCCTAAAGATAAGGCTTTTATGATAATTTTATTCTAATCATTGAGCCATGTTACACCAAAAATTTGTTGCCGATGCTTCCCATTGAAATAGAAAGGGAAAGTTAAAAAAAAAAAAAACCATCGACCTTTTATCATATATTGAACAAAGTGGGCATGCAATTATGTCACATCATGCTTAATTTAATCTGGGCGATTACTTGTGCTTAATCTATTAGATTTATGCTAACTAATCGTGGTTGCTGCATGACGAGGACATCTCCTCTAACCAATCCTATCAGAATTTTTAGCCTTGCCTTGCTTGCTTGCTTAGGAAAGGGTCCAAGTTGATATAATGTATCTATTTGTTTATCAAATCAACAATATCATAGAGGGTCGCCGACCTGAACACATGCGTAAATAATCTATCTAAGTTGATTAGCGAAACACAGGAATATACTCACTGTTTATGCTTTAAAATTAAAAAACAATCTAAAATACTAGCTCCTTTTTATAACTCAAAACTAAAAAACACTAAAAGGAGGAGCAGAAGAATTTTAATCTTCATAACAAAACAAAATGAAATATTATCTTGGGCAAATGGTTATATTATTTCTTATAGAGAAGAAAGGACAAAAAAAAAAAAAAAAAAAAACGGTATAATTGTGTGCGCATCAAATCTTGTTTGCCTTAGAAACTAAGGAAATAAGGGCACAGTTAGAATAATTGAAGGTAGAAGGTAAGCTATGTAAACATGTACAAATATACAGTTATAATACAGAGATTTGCCACTTCTCAAAGGGCCTCCCCTTCCACCACTGACACCACTCTAAATGAGAAGTCCCAGCATTAGAAAGGACATGCCATTTTGGAAGAGCTTGAATCAAATAATCATATCACCAATTATTATTATTATTTATATTATTTATATTAAATCATGGACCTACACATGGCTCCAATGAACCAAGACTCATCCAATGAACCAAGACTCAAAGTAAGACTTTGCAAATAGCCCACCAGATTAACATACAGTTCTCTCCATGTGTTCACTGTTTTGAGTTTCTCATCTTGCAAAGGCTGAGCTTCCTATCAATATTGTAGTGATACCCCATGTATTATAGGGGACAGTGTGACTTATTAGTCCTTAAGTTTAAAACTATCAATTTAATTTCCGAACTCCTAATGTTTTTAGTCAACATTTTTCTATTCCCATCCCACTTTAATTTAAACTGCACTTTTTTACAAAATCTCCAAATTCCCTCCTCTGGACATGTTTTGGATGAGTTCTTGGTGGGAGAGATTTGGATGAGTTCTTGGTGGGAGAGAGAAGGATAATTTAGGAATTTCATTAAAAATATATGCAATTTATGTTGAATATTAGTGAGAATAGAAAAATATTGACCAACGACATTAGAAGTCCAAGAACTAAATTGGGAGTTTTAGACTTAAGAAGTAATAAGTTACAATATAATTATAGTACAGGAAGTCTCACTGCAATTAGCCCCTAAATATTGATACTATGTATCATATACATTTGTTGCAGCTGCAATGAGAGTAAAGAACTCAAACCAATAATTATCTAGAGATTGCATCATGTAGAAAAACTAAAAGCTATAGAGGCTTTAGCTTTTGGGCCAACCTCCTCTATATCTAGGTTGATTTCACAGGCTTCAACAAAAACCTAATCAGAACCATAACCAATCCATTCACAAGAACAAATTTGAAGTTTATCCCTAACTGCATCTAAAACTAATTCACCATCCTTCTTTACGTCCTTTTCCATAGCAACAAAAGCAAATAAACCGACAATTATCTACCACCACTTCCTTGCTTTTCCACAATGTCAGGCACAACCAATCTATACAGTTTCAAAAAGTATGAAACTCTGGCATCAGGTTAGGCCAGCTTACCTGTCTGACTAGCAAGAGCAACACGATCGATGATCTTATGGTTGAGATGTGATCTTAATATGAAAATGTCACCTGCAGAACGTTAGCTATAATAGCAAAGGAAAAGATTAAAGCATGTATAGGTTAGACGGTCAAATCCCACTATCACTAAATCAGTTTTCGTGCGTAATAGCTGACAACTATGCCTTGCCTATAACACCAATTTCGATTAAAAAAAAAAAAAACCAGTATAAAACTTATAATAGAGAAGCAAGGAGGATTAAATTTACAAGAAAGAGATTCCAGGGCACACCCATTGCAATTGGGGCCAACACAGTCATTCAACCATACAGTAGAAGTACAGAAACCGGTACCAGGTTTCTAACTTTTGGAGAAAAGAAACCAAAATCAGTTGCTCTAAAAAGGTCTGAGACATACAAGAAATTGTTCAAGGCACAACCTCTTCACACAAAGGTGGCATCCTTTCTTTGATGAGCAGTCTCGTTCAATTTATCCTTAAGAAACTGTAAACCTATAGCACGATTTGGGGAGGGTACAATAAAAATGAAAAGAACAGAAATCATTTTAGAAGGTTCGGTGAGCACAATAAACAACAGAGTCCCTTACTCCAACACCATGCTCATGTTTCTTGACTGCACTATATATCATACAACATATTCAATACTGTTTGTATTCAAAGTTATTCCCACTGGGAAGAGAGGAAACAACAGTAGGAGTCTATGATAGCTCGCTCCACTCATTTTTTTTTTTTTTTTTTTTTTTTCTTTTTTGGAGCCAATGCAACATCTTTCGTTGATCACAAGGAAGCCTCGTATATCACCAAATTTCCAAGTTAACAAGAAAAAGTAGAATATCTTCAACTATTCTAGAATCTAGTGTACAACACCAAAGCCTTTGAGAGGCCAGCATCTTTACACGCCAACCACCTTCCACCAACAAATATTTACCTAAAGAGTTTAAAGAGCAAATCAAAATCCATTTCCATGATTCAAGTGTAATCAATGAAAAGAATCTGTTCGTTCAAACTTAAATATATTTAAATCACAACTTAAGCCCCACTAACCAGAATGCTTAACAGGAAGAGTGTAAAGAGAAATAGGAAATACAAAGACAACTATGAAATATTTTAAGAAAAGGGGTATTTACTGGTTTGTCCCTCAAATCTTTATATATTATGATTTTGTCCCCCAAATCTTCATATTTAGAATTTTGTCCCCCAAATCTTCATATTTAGGATTTTGTCCCCCAAATCTCATAAGTTACAACAATTTAGTCTCCCTCTCTAACTTTCCCTAACACAGTTAAATATTTGACCATTTTACCCCTCTCTTCTTCTTCTCTCTTCCTCCTCTCTTCTTCTTCTCTCTTCCTCCTCTCTTCTCCTTTTCTTCATTATTTCTCCTATCTTCCTCCTCTTTTCTCCTTCTCTCTTCCTCCTCTCTTCTCCTTCTCCTATTTTGGAGTTAATTCACATTTTAAATTCATATAGGAAGATAGGAGAAGAAAATGAGAAGAGAGGAGGAAGAGAGAAGGAGAAGAGAGGAGGAAGATAGGAGAAATAATGAAGAAAAGGAGAAGAGAGGAGAAAGAGAGAAGAAGAAGAGAGGAGGAAAATAGAAGAGAAAAAGAGGGGTAAAATGGTCAAATATTTAACTATGTTAGGAAAAGTTAGAGAGGGGGACTAAATTGTTGTAACTTATGAGATTTGGGGGACAAAATCCTAAATATGAAGATTTTGGGGACAAAATCATAATATATAAAGATTCGAGGGACAAACCAGTAAATATCCCTTAAGAAAAATGCAAGTCTTACACATGACAAATATATCCATAATGCAATCTTCTTTCTTTTTCCCCAAGGGTCATTGCCACCCACCCCTTGTCTGCTTTTTAGAACTTTTTAATTCCTTATTAATTGAGTAATCATTATGACGTGACCAAACAGTCAGATTTGATGTAATTATTCCCCGAACCATCCGTACAACACAAGGGATTCACAACTGTTTGAAACCATATGCTTCCCAGGGACTTTCAACCAAAACGATATTCATGAATTAAAGTTTCAAACATAGCCATAAAAGATGCCTTATAATACGTCTATATGAGTTATTCTGAACTTAGCTAAAAGAAATGGTAAAAAGAACTAAAAAATAATTTTGACAACATGAATAAGAAAATGAGAGAGAGATGTTACTGAAGACTTGAGTGTAGTATGAGCAGAGCATGTTGCATAAGAATACACACACAAGATAAGAACTGAAGAAAGATGAATGATAACATAATTTCTACCTGAAAAAAGAATCTGATGTGAAATCTATATAGGAGAGGAAGTCGGACTTTTCACCAACAATGGATTAAAAGGTTGGGCAAAGCTTGAGATGGTAGCAAATATCATGAACTAAAGGAAATTTCAACTGAATTTATGATGAATCAATGAAATTAATTTAAAAGTAATCATAGATATCGCTAAAATTGGCATCAAGGGTTATTTATAAATCCAGAAAAAAATATATCAATTACGAACTGGCTGGAGACAATGAGTAGCAAAGATGTAGCTCGACTACGTTTGCCAGATATTGAGGAGGCCACGTATTACTTTTCCAATATCCAGATATAAGATTTAGTGTATAATTTTAATGACAAACATGACAAAGATTGGACAAGGAAGCATCATTTTAACAGAGAAGGAAATGAATATTAGTTGCTGAGAGTGTCGCACTCTGTAATATTATTATGGCACTAAAATCTTCTGTAAAGAATTTCATAGTAAAAGGACAGACTGAAAACTCACCAAAATCAATCCTTCAATTACCACTCCATTGCCTAAATTTGCAAATGCCTCGGCGATTTTCCTCAAACGATTCGCGGATAGACTTCACCATAGAATGAAGTACAGGAGATTCAGCAAATTCTTCATTTTCTTCCTGCAAATTTGGTCTATTTTCATCAACATCAAAGTTTAAACACAGAGAAACAATATACTTACCACTTCAACGAGCCGATCCTCAAAGCCCTTTGAATTTGCATCTTTAGGCATGAAAATTTTTTGGTAAGCTTTTCTCATGCTTCTGACCTTGAATAATTAATAATAAAAAAATTAGCAGCTTGTAAAATAATGTCTTACTATGAAGTGGCTAGAAATTCTTTTGCTGATATGGATAGTTTGATATGGTTAACCGTAGAATACAAGCTGGCTGGTTGAAATGGAGTAATGCAACGGGAGTTTTATGCGACCGTAACATTCCGTTAAGACTAAAGGAAAAATTTTATAGAACTGCTATTAAACCAGTTTTATTATATGGTACGAAATGTTGAGCTATAAAGAAATGTCATTCATAAAAAACAAGTGTAACAAAGATGCGCATGCTCCGCTGGATATGCGGCAATACTAGAAGAGATAAAGTGAGACATAAAAATATTCGTGCTAAGATAGGTGTAGTTCCCATCGATAAGAAGATGCGAGAAAATAGCTTACAATGGTTTGGTCATGTGCAACGCAGGCCTACAAATGCACCAGTTTGACGAGGGAAGCTAATCAATGTAGGACAAGTTAAAAGAACGAAGGGAAGATCGAAGAAAATATGGATAGAGGTGATACAAAAAGATATGGATTCTAGATATTTAAATGAGGAGATATTACTTGATAGAAATGAATAGAGAAGGACTATCAAAGTGATCGATCCGGCGTGATTTTCTTTTTTGGTTCGTGTAGGCTACCCCAAATACTTGGGATAAAAGGTTTAGTTGTTGTTGTTGTATGGGTAGTTTGATTAGACAAAAAGGTGAGAATATATTTTTCAGCCTTTAATCAGTGATGCAGAAGTAAAACCTCAAAGTTTGTTTGGCCTGTTCGATTAACCTGCCAAAACTACAAAAAAATCAACATTTCCCTGATCTATATAGCTGCTAATAGAAAATTGTTAGACCAAGGTATTTTTCATTATGATATCAAGTACAAATGCCAGTTATGTTCCAAGAAATTTCAATTTCAATTTCTCAGACCATGTACATACCTTACATCTTATTTCATAACCTGTGAAGACGATTAACTATGGCAAATGTCTCGAATCACCCCTACTGTTAGACTCTTTCTAGTCTAGGATAATTTAGAGTTTTGTTGTTTGATTGTACAAGCTTAAATTTGTTAGTAGAATTTCCTACAGCCAACTAGCCTACCAGGTTCTCTGGCAAGCCTGCTATCCATATATTTTCAAGCTAAAATTTCATTCCAGCTCAAGGTATTGAAGCCACTGGTAAAATTTCAACAAATCTTCCATGAAGCCTTCTTGACATACACTTGCAGTTGCAGTCCATAGCCAACTATGTACAAGGAATTGGAAATGCAAATTTAAGACTTGTTTGAAAGAAATGAGTGGTAATGAAAATACACAAGGATGAACCCAAGTTAGGACTATTAATTACAATATTGTGTAGTCAATCCAAATATTCTATACAAAGCCATAAACTAGGAAGAGATCAGGTAGGCAAATAGAAACATATGCCAGCATCTAATTTTTTTCCCCTGGCACTCGTAAACAGTTGCTAACGCGCTACCGAATCATGATATGTCCCACTGGCATTTTTACTTGGCTGTTTGTCAATTAAATGTTGTTACAGCTAAAAAACAACACAAGTAACATTAGGGGAAGATATGATATTCTAGAGCAGGCAATGTTCCTTCCGATGTTATCAAAGACTTCATAGCATATATATCCTTATGTGTTTGAGAAATAAAATATTTCATCTTGCCTTATCAATGTTTTCGATATATATCTCTAACATTTTGAGTTATTTTGCAACTATGCACTTATATATCTCTAACTGTTTGAGTTAATGATAAAAAATTGAAAGAAAAATAAAGTTTTGCGATCCATGCATGATTTAAACTAGTTTTTATGATTTACCGGATAAAAGTAGCTTGAAATTATCAACATTAATCCTTCTTACAAGTTTATGTCATTAACATCCCGACCATGATAATAAATGCAATAAACAAATATGATTATATTCCTGTAAAATTTGTTTTATAAACAGATAAATTAAGAATGATTTTATCATATGTGTTTTCAACACCAAATCAACCATGCTTTACTATTAAGGAAAACATTGTTAGTAGCACTCTGATGTTGCTAGGTAAATCATTATTAACATTCCAACCTCTCCATGTCTCTTCTTCATAACGGTAGATTGATGTGCTTAAAAATCTCTTTTCCACTCTTTTTGTATGTTGCTTGTGGAGGAAATATTATGTCCGCTTATTAATCCCGAAGAAAAAGTCAGAGGATTTTTAAACTAAAGAATAGGTTACTTAATAGCCATTCTTACATATTATGTCCTCTTATTAATCATGAAGAGAAAGTCAAAGAATTTTTAAACTAAAGAATTGGTTACTTTATAGCCATTCTTACATATCTCTATATTCAAGGTTCTAAATATCAGATATCGGATTCGTATGGAATGGGGTACTTTCATTTGGATAGTGCTTTATTGAACAATATATCAGGGATATGAGCAAATATCGAGCTCTCGTATCCTATCGGAAGACCCTCCAAACCGATATATCGGATATATCGTTCATTGCGGTCGATATTTAGAACAATGCTAATATTTTAATATTTTAATGTGAAATGAAGGCGTGAAGTTGTTTGAGAAGATTATTTCATAAGAGAATAAAAAAGGATCCATAACTAAGAGCAACCATTATACATAAATGTTGTATCTTTACACTTTCCAGAAAAATTGTTTCTTTACATCAATACTTCCACAATCAATATTTTTTAAATTTTATTTTTTAAATCCACGTGCATTTACACATGCCCACAAATAAACTTCATATAAAGGGGCAGGACCAACATGTCCATCTAATAAGACGGTACGAACACTATTGTGCATATGTAGGAGAATTCCAATCACATGGAAGAGAACAGGTTATGCTAATAATAAGCTAACTATATGGATATTAAATGTGGAGGCACAGTTAATATGAACTATTCATAATATCAAGAAATTCTCCACATCGTTATTTACTCCATGTTTCATGGATTTGACATACCAAAGTCATTTTGTTCATTATCACCATACCACTGCCTATTGCAACAGGATCAACAATTGAGTCTTGCGTCTCCATGAAAGAACTGAAAAAATTTATGCCTGGTTCACTGGTTGTCAACCCTCTAATTTGTTGCTCAATTCCTAAACAAGGAAACTACGGGCAAGAGAAGGGCTTTTTACATTCTAGGACAGGAAAACCTACCTCACTTGTCATTTTTTAAGAGCATTTTAATCACATATATTCTCATAGGATGAGGAAAAAGCTTAAAATAGAGGGAACGTGATAGATTAGATATAGGGTAATATATTCAACTCTAAGTACCCGAACCAGAGCACAAGCCACACAATGCTATTTTAATCATGATACGGGAATAAATTGTTTGATGATATTATTTAGATCCTTATATTATGTTGCAACCCAGATGGCCACTATATTACCAAGTGAAACGAATACCCAAGTTGGATATTTCTAGCATTTTGGGTGAATACTGACAACACATACAACAGACTGAGAGAGTATGGAATGGATGTTCTGAATTGTGCAAGATCCTTGAATAGAAGTTCTTTGACAGGGTTATAGTAGGTACAGGAGCCATTGAAGTGCCACATCTAAAAGACTTAGCTACTAATTCAGTAAATAACCTCTATATAATAGAATCAATTACATAGTTGAGTTTAAATAACACTTGTACAGAATTTCACTAGTTTGACTATTACATTGTTTTGTATATGTTTGATATAAAAATAAGACATGCTAACACAAGATCCACATTCCATATTTTGTTCCTAGACATTCTTTCCATAACTACTAAAGTAGATAAGAATCTTATGTTTGGATTTTTTGGTTTGACCGAAATGAAGACAATTAATTGTGGTTTCTTGCATGCAAAAAAAGTAGCTGAATATTTCCTTCTGGATTTTTTGATAATATTGGTAAAAAATGAATAATTTAACAACTAACTGGCTTTTTGCATGCGAAAAGAGTAACCATACAGTAGAGTTGGATTACACCACATATTTGTATTTGTTTTTTGCCTAAACACAGTAAAAACAAGCATTTAAGTAACCATACATGTTTATCTCAAAATGAAAGTAAGCACAGATATAGGTAGACACACAAAAACAAAAGATACACGGTATGCTCTTAATTAAAAAAAAAAAAAAAAACTCATATTAGTGCAACACCATTAAGGTTTTCAATGATACTAATCCATAACAAATATCACGATCTAACATTATAAAACCATTGCCCTAGAAAAGAAAAGGAAGTCATATTGTCCACAGCACGTGGGGCTAGTGCTTTATGAGTTTGGTCCCGTTGATAAGGAATGAAACGTTTTACATCTATTAGCAGTTGAAGGTGATTCTACCAATAGCCGGAGCCATCAACCTTCCGATTGCTCTTTTTTTTTCCCTTGTTAATCACGCTCATCTTCCCTAAAATCACTCTCCCTATACCCATTGCATAACTTCTTATAATGCGCACACCTTTTCACACTATATCATGATTTTGTTTCCTCTATTGATTCTTAATATAATCCCAAGTTTACTTCAGATGCCATATCGTGTCCATATTGACAAGCAGTGATAGAAGATGATATGCATACTTTAGATCAGAATGTGACACAGGAACTAGTTTCACTTTCAGCTGTAAAGAACACAATTGAATGTCTATGGACATATACTGCCAAAAGCAGTGTTGAAAAAAACGAGCTCCGTAACGCGTTTTAACGACAACAGTTGCGCTCCGTAACAGGGGAAAATAACGTATTGCCTCGTAACGCACATTTTTCGTAAAAATAACGTACGTTACGTTAACGTAACGTACGCTATTTACATACTTAAAAACCTATAAAGGGACTCAGCCCAGGAAACTCGCGAAGGGAAAAAAAAACCCTAACTCGCGATTCTCCTCCCGATTCCGTTTCCGCGATTCTCCTCTGGCGACGTTCCCGACCAAATCCTCCCCAACACCGATCATCCTCCCGATCATCCACATCATCTCCGAGGCTCCGATCATCCGCATCATTGTTTGTCCGAAAATTGCATCTTTGATTCCATTGCAAAATTTCTGAATTACAATGAAAAGATTGGATTACAAATTTTAAGAACAACAAGAACGGGAATATTGATGAATTCCCTTTTTATGTGTGGATTCGGGTGGCGATGGAGCCTTATTAATGCCTCCGTTGACCGTCCGACTGGAAGAAAAAGATCTGCTTCTTTCTCTAAATCTCTCAAGAAAACCCACTCTCGGTCTTCTGAACTCTCCAACTCTGCGCCCGGCCAAAAAGATCCCTCTCTCGAATCCAATCTTGTATTTTATAGACTGAGAGGACTTGAAATCCGGCTTGATTCCCTCCTGAAAAATCGGATCACGAAACATCAGCCATATAGACGGAAACGGAAGAATACGGAAAACAACCCGCGGGTTGGCACCTGCGGGAACCCTCCCGCGGGTGGGGAGCTTCCCGCGGGTTGCCACCCGCGGGAGCCCTCCCGCGGGTTGCATCCCGCGGGAGCTCTCCCGCGGGTGCACCCCCGGGATTCTCCCGCGGTGGTTTCCGCAGTATATATATATATATATATATATATATATATATATATATATATATATATATATATATATATATAATTTATTTATTTATTTATTTTTAGTGTCTACATAACCCCCTCCAAAGTTTTTGGAATTTCATAATTAATTTGTAATGAATTTCAAAATACTTTGGACTCTTTAATTTTAAGTGGGATTATTTCTATATTTGGATTTTAATTTGGGTAGAAATCAGGATTAGAATAGGAAAAGGATTTTAAATAAATACCCAAATCCTATTTGGACTCTAATGAATATTTTAATCAGACTCTGATTTTGGTCAGAACTTTAATTCCTTTTCCTACTTGAACTCCCGGTAATTCACTATAAATACCTATAGATCTCCATCTCTTTTTCTTATACTCAGAAAATCTCTCGTGCAATTACTTTCTCCTTTCCCATTAAATCTAATGGCTTCCTCAAGCACTTCGCACCCACAGGGTTTAAATGCTGAAGATCGACATGAGGGCGTTATCGCCAATGAGGATCGACACGCAGGCGTCACCGCCGCCGTTGATCTCTCTTCCCTGATATCAGGTAAACAAACGGTCATCCGTTTACTTTAAAATCGCTTTTGCGGTTATTACGAAAGAGATTTCGTTATGGTGTAAATATAATACGTTTATGTAGAACCATGCATAGCTGCGGAAGGATGACCACAGGGATGACCACGCATCTGGCACGGAGGGTGGCACCGGGGTGTCCACGCACGGGTGTCCACCCGGGGATGGCACCCCGCGGGTGCCCACTGCGGTTGCCCACTTGCGGGTGGGACTCGCGGGTGCCCACCCGCGGGTGCTCACCCGCGGGTGGCACCCCGCGGGTGGCATCCCGCGGGTGCCTACCCTGCTAATTTAATTTTTTTTTTAATTTCAGATTTGGACTAAAGTTTTATTTTTTTCTCTTTTACAGTTCCGTATTCAACAAATCCTTTATCCAAGAATCATTACTTTGGATTTTCAGGCGGTCCGAATAATCAATCTCACTTTGAATTTGATGGTCACATCCCTTTAGTTGAGGAGCGAAGTAGTGCGGATCGACGGCAGAAAATTATTAGCTGCAACCCACTCAGCTCGTGAGTTAATCACGGATTCCGTTTTTGAAGGCGCAAACAGGCAGGTTTTGAAGAAGCCGCAATTTCTTTTTGGGGATGTTGTCAACCAACCAGACGAACATTTATGGGACACCACTAAATGATTGAGCAATGCTGGAGGTCGCCATATGTTTATCCCAGACCTGGAGCGCAGCTATTCCTTAATGTATCTGCAGCGGACTTCATATCCACGCATGATGTCTTGGCCAATTACCCGCAGTAGCCATGACGTTGCGACAGGGAGATTTAACAGAAACGGCCCATTTGTAGACGGTCCGGCAAAGTACGTTACAGGTCTATTGCCAGATAGATTCGGCAAAGACTTACCTGTTGGAGAGCATCCGAAACGAGCAGATACATTTATTAATCAATTTTCGGACGCCCATGGTCAATTCCCAACTCATGACTTCCGCACTCCTGGATGGATTCACTCCACTTCGCGATCATGGTGGTCTCGAATGACCCATTTCATTTTGGTGAACTTCAAAACACGTTTAGAGAAGCTTGGCCTCTATCGTGCGGTGCGCAATGTACAATTTGGTATTCCACACAGCTCCCCTCACTTCTTTTGTATACTGGAGATGTATAATCCGGAAACCAATACTTTCTTCACCCCTGTTGGAGAATTGGGATTCGCACTTCATGAGATGCACGAAATTTCAGCATTATCCATAGGCGAAACCCCTTATGAAGAGTATGTTCCGAATATGAAAGAACTACTCCGCCTCAAGACTGTTCCTAATGCATACTCAACTTACTGGGAGTTGATGTGTCATTATAACATTTGTGCTGACATCTCCAGGCCACGAAACCAAGGGGCGCGCCAGGCCCGAAATCAAGGGGTGCGACATAAGGTATGGGCAGAATATCTATTTCAGAATCTGGAAGGAAATGAGCGCAGTATCCAAATACGGGCTGCTTGCGATATGGATACTGTCAATGAGAGGATTGGTACCTGCTTCGCAACTACATATACGGCAGAATCTGATGAAGATAGGTTTAAGGCTCAGACTGTTTTCGAAAGTTACCACTACCAAGCAGCTTCTCCTATATCAGACAATGTTATTCTTGCCGGATATCTCATGTTGTGACTGAAGCGCTGTGCAGTATCTACTTCATGTCGCGAAACTGTTACCGTTGATGTTATTTACCTTGCAGTCCTACTAGCGTTCGGCCAGCCTCTGGGATTATTGCCAGCTATGGTTTGTAGTTTGCAACGTGGCTTGAGAGATATAATTGCCCAATTTTGCAAAGTCCAACAGGTGGAAGATAAGGATGGTAACACTATCTTCAAAACGCCTAACCCGCGCATTGACCTGCCGTTCACTTATCTGATGACTTGGTTCGTGCTACACTGTCCTGAATTAATGACTTCTCCTTCAGGACTCACTGATCATGCCACTCCTCATGTGCAGCATTTCAAAAATTGCTTTTGGAATGGAAGGTACATGGTTAAGATCCGACAAATCCTTGGGCGACACCAAAATTATCACATTTACCGCTGTTTCCCAAAGTTTCTAGGAGGAGGTTATAGCAGCCAACTTGAAGATAGTCCTGGAAATGATGGCTATACAATTTTGCCATCGGGTTGCTTCTGGTGGCTCATCAGTATCCGACCAAGTCATTTGATTCTTCGACAGGGTCGAATTTGCTTTATGGAGCCCTATACACCAAATCGTTTCGCGCGTCAGTTCGGATATGATCAGCTATATGTTGGCAATCCGAACTCTTATCTCCGTCATGAGGGAAATCTTTTCGAGGGTGCGCGAGGATGGTATTATTTTGCGGCGGGAGATACAAAGGCATCTTTTACCCTTCCAAGCCAGTCACCATCTCTCTTTGCGTCAATGGGATTCTGCAATTGGTACCATCTTGCAGATATTATCCCTGGTGACTATCAGATGAATCACTCCTTTTTAAGGCATATTGAGGCATCACATAGATCCTCGAAAAAAGGCCTGACGCGTGAATTCCAGTCTATAAGCGCCTCTCTTAGTCCTGATAACAACGATGGCGATGGACAAGATGGTACTTCTACCCTAGCCTCTCCTCATGGAGGTAGATCTGTGTCGAAGAGCTCAAACCCAAGAGGAGTCAAAGTCCCTCAAAAGAAGAAGAAATTTCAAGCTCGAGTTGATAATTCGGTCCTGGGACGAACTGTTAGTTATTCAGATCAGCTGACTACGACTCATTCAGATCCACTGGCTACAAGTCATTCAGATATGCCAACCTTGGCACCTATAGTTCCACCGATCATTCCATCTAGGAATGATTTTCCTGTTATTACTTCGGCGTTTGGATCAGGACATTTGTCTACCATCACTTCTCCAGTCTTTCCTAACGTCACGCCGCCACCGACTTCTTCTAATGAGACCGCTAGGATGTATGGTTTTGCAGCTTTCTCCACACTTAAGACACCTGCTACCATAAGTCCAATCCCTAAAGTTGCAAATTTTGACAGGGGCGGTCCAACCATCAGGGATATAGGAGTCTTAGAGCCGACGGGCACTGCATTGGACGATAGTGCACTAGATGATTTTTTGTCATCTCCTAGTGAAGCTGCTTTGCCTAGCCCATCGCCAAGACTTGTTCCTTCAGGTGAGCATTTTTCTTTAAGGATTGGACTTTATTCCTCCTTTTCTATCCCCCATTTTTTTTTAATACATATTCGTTTGGTATTTCAGGTGGCGAAGATCCAGTGACCCACGCCTCCCCGATCGCCAAATCAGATTCTTTGGAACTGGTGGATTATTCTGGTGTAAGTGGGGCAATTTGTGACTTTGACGGTCTAGGCTCCGATGGAGAGTTCGATAGTGATTACTTCTATCAACCCAACATGGATAAAGTCTCTCACTTACTCCTGGAGGCTTCAGAGGCAGATAGACCTGAGAGATCTAGTTCTATTTCCATAACTACCACCGATACAATTTTTCCAACAGGTATTTGCACACTTTCTTCATTTTGCACAAATCTTTTTTATGATAATACCCGACCGTTTTATTTTTACCAGATGCAGGTGATGCTAACGCACCTTTAATGTCTTCTGCGGAGGCTCTTGTAAAGTCTGTGAACACAGAAAGCCTTCCCTTGCCGACATGCATGGTTTCATCACATTATGATGCCATGGAATCAACGTGCGGCGCAGCAGCCATGCCGCTAGTGTCGGCGATCCCGACAACAGAGGTGATGACCACTCCAGCACGAGTTGCGACTAATTTATTGGGTGCGGCGGCAACTTCATTATCAGAATCTCGTATGGCATCAGTACTTCCTGCTATCGTTCCAGCATCCATACGTCCTTTACCTACAGCTCCAACAAATTCGAAAGAGAGTTCGGTCTCCAGCTTTAGTGAAAGAATTATTAGTCGCAACGTCGAACTCTTCCTTGAACTTTTTTATGGGTGCATTGAGGAGATCCTCAACGGAGAGGATTCTTTGGAGAAGGTCCATCCTCTCATGGTGAGTCACCTGGACCATATCACTAGGATTGGAGGACCGCAGCGAGCAGCTCCATATAGGGCTCGATGGGACGAGCTGCCAATTGTCATTGCTCAATAATCTGCGCCAAGCCGATCTTGCCGAGATGACAAACCAAGAAGTGGCTCGCTTACGAGCCCAAAACTTGGCTTTTCATGCCGAACTGCAGCAGAATATAGAACGTCAGGCCCAACTAGTCGGGGGACTCCAAGATTCTTCAGAGAAGCTGACTTGGGACCTGGCCCAGATTGAGAACGATATCGAACACCGCCATAACTCAATAAGCTGCGAGCGGGAGATCATTGCTAAGGCTCAAGCCTCGATTACTAATCTTGAATTTGAAATTCAAACTTTTTCTGACAGAGCATCTGAGATCTCACGGCAGAAGGAACAAACCAAGCATGACATCGTCGTTGGCACCAGGGAGTTAGAAGAATTCAAGACCCAAGCTGCACAACATCCTCCCATGGATGAAATGGACTTGCAGAGGAGAGCTTTAGAGACAACAAGAGAGAGTCTCCATCATAGGCTGCAAGATGTAGAAGATGGTTTGAAAGCTTTATCTCAGCAGTAATCATTATTATTACCTATTGGTTTATTTGTAATAATACAGAACGAAGGATTTTACTGTGTACTGTTGTATTGTCATTATTACTATCTTTCTCTTCTTCTTTTTTTATTTTGTTACATACGTATATGTATTTTATTCACTTAATGGATAGTGGCTCAAACTATTCAGAGGCTCAGGACTTGATAGTGAGAGTCTTCAGATAAATTTGATCATAACTGTTCAGCGACATATGGTGCGACCTATTAGGATTTGCGAACAATAGGCAGATGTATGGTATTAACATGCCTAATAATGTCAAGCAGAGGTATAATATTAACGTGCTTATAGGATGACAAGCAGAGGTATAATGTCAACGTGCTTATAGAACCCTAATCGTTCAGTGACATCTAGTATGACGAATTAGGAAAAAACAGAGGTATCATTAAACATGTCTCGGGGCTCAACCTATTCAGAGGATCTAGTCGTGATAGGAACGAATGAGCTGGCCAAACAGAGGTGATTGTTAACGTGTTCGGTCTCAAAAAAAAAAAAATTTGACTATCAGAGATAACTGTTAACTTGATAGGAAAAATGATTGTCATCAGAGAAGACTTTTAACCTAACGATATTAAAAAAATATATTCATCAGAGGTTGTAACATTGGACTTGATGAGGTATGATTTTTTTTTTTTGTTCCTCTTTTTTTTTAATAGAGGTGAAATCTTAACTTAACAAAGAATTAATCTAATGTAAGGTTTTTAGCAAACCCCTAACTATCAACGGATTTGATTAGCCTTTACCAACTACCGTTTGAGTTGGGCTAGCCATACTATTCTCCTCAGTATGGTGAGTTATCGAAGGTTTTGTTTGGGCTTAGAGGCCAAACGTTCCTTCTTCCCTTTGCCTTAGCAGTTTTGAGCAATGATGTATTCTTATACTTAGATAAGGATATTATCGTGACAGATTTGTCGTAAGATTTTTAACAAACCCCCAGCTATCAACGGATTTGATTTGCCTTTACCAACTACCGTTTGAGTTGGACTAGCCATACTATTCCCCTCAGTATGGTAAGTTATCGAAAATTTTGTTTGGGCTTAGGGGCCAAACGTTCCTTCTTCCCTTTGCCTTAGCAGCTTTGGGCAATTCATACTTTTTTTTTTACCCCCAGTATGATGGGGTTGGCGAGAATTTTATTCTCTTCCCGTAACCTTGTCGGCGTTGGGTAATTCATACTTTTTACCCCCAGTATGATGGGGTTGGCGAGAATTTTATTCTCTTCCCGTAGCCTTGTCGGCGTTGGGTAATTCCTTACTTTTTTTTTATGAATAATATTTTTTAAGGAATTTACCATTAATTGGCATCATCATCCGATCTCCATGTTGATTAATCAAACGATATGCTCCATTTGAGTAAACTGTCTCTACTACATATGGGCCTCCCCATTTTGGCTGAAACTTGCCCTTTGTTTTGTGCGTCAGAATCATAGGGCGCCTGACCGCCAAGACCAAGTCACCCACTTTTGAAGTTCGTTCCTTCACCATTTTGTTAAAGGCTCGAGATATCCGCGCCTGATAAACCTCTATTTGCTGTTGAGCTTTTAAGCGCTTCTCATCCAATGCTTCTAATTCCCGAAGTCGTTGGTTATGTTTTTCCTCAGTGGTCATTCTTATAGCTAATGTCATCCGAAGAGAAGGAATTTGAATTTCTAGAGGTAGTATAGCTTCGCAACCATACACCAAAGAAAATGGTGTACTCTTTGTCGGCGTCCTAACCGTTGTGCGATAAGCCCATAGACAAGCCCCCAATTTCTCGTCCCAATCGCGCTGGCTTAAAGTGACAAATTTCTACAAGAGCTTCACAATGGTCTTGTTGAATGCTTCAGCTTGACCATTTGCGGCAGGATTATATGGAGACGAAAATATGTTCTGTATTATGAACTTATCACAGAATTTAGTATAGGCTTTGCTAGTGAATTGAGGGCCGTTGTCACTGATGATTCGCCTAGGAACACCAAAGCGATAAATGATGTGGTGTTTGATGAAATTGACCACATCATTCGCTTTTACTTCTCTAAGAGGGATAGCTTCTGCCCATTTTGAGAAGTAATCGGTTATAACCAGTATAAACCAATGTCCACGAGAAGACGGTGGAGCAATGGGACCAATGATATCCATTCTCCACATCTCGAATGGCCACGTAATCGTGGTGGGATGTAGGTATTCTGTGGCCTGGTGTATGTAATTTGCATGCACCTGACACTCATGGCATTTCTTTGCATATGCCAAGGCATCTGACATCATTGTCGGCCAATAGTAACCCATTCTTCTTATCCGGTCTCCCAATTTAGGTCCCGGCTGATGAGCACCACAGGCCCCGTCATGTGCTTCTTTGAGTACCTCTTGTGCTTCTTGTTGTGATAAGCACCGAAGTAAAACTCCACCTGGTATTTTCCGATATAAGGTACTAAGCTCAGGATTATAATAGAATCTCTCTGCCTCCTTTTTCACTTTTGCGGCTTCTTTAGGATCTTCGGGTAATATCCCATAGAGCGCAACGTCGACGAACATGAACCGCCAATCTCTGAGCTCGAAGTTCATCCCTGACATATGGACCTCATTTGCCTCGAGTATCTCCTCAGGGCAAAGAAGCTCGCGGCTTCCAACCTCAATACTTTTGTTTGACTTAGCAGGGAGTGCTAATGTAGCAGCGAGGGAAGCCAAGGCATCAGCGTGTGCGTTCTCGTGTCATGGCACGTAGTCAATATAAAACTCTTTGAATGAGTTGGCAAGTTTAATTGTCGCCTTGTGGTAAGGTACGAGGTGCTCGTGTTTAACCTCGTATTCTCCCCTTACTTGATTTACTATGAGTTTGGAATCGCCATAGGCCTCTAAACGCCGGACTCCTAACTGTTGGGCAATTTGCAATCCCGTTAATAATGCATTGTACTCGGACACATTATTAGAACAGGGCCGAGTTAGTGAGTATCCTCGGGGGATTACATGATTCTGTGGGGATATTAAAACCACCCCCACTCCGGCAGAGTTCTTTCTAGCCGCTCCATCAAAGAACAGTTGCCAAATCGGTTCTTCAGAGACCATATTGGCTTCTGCTATCTCATCTGGAATATCCTCATAAAGTTTCGAGGAATGCGGGATAGGATACTCTGCTAAGAAATCAGCAATTGCCTATCCCTTAATTGCCTTCTGTGGTATAAATCGCATGTCATATTGCGATAGAAGGATCGACCAATTAGCTAACCTGCAATTGAGTGACCCAGGCTTGGTCATGAGCACTCTCAGGGGATTTATCCGAGAAATCACATGGATTGTTTGGCCTACTAAGTAATGTCGCATTTTCTGAACTGCGAATACCAGGGCCAAGCATTCTTTCTCTACTGGAGTGTACCGATGTTCGGCGCCTACCATAGTTCTACTAAGATAGTAAATGGCTTGCTCATGGCCGGCGTCATTTGTTTGGGCTAACAGGGCGCCAAGTGAATGGTTCATCGCTCGAACATATATCAAGAATGGTTTTCCTGATATAGGAGCTACCAGTACCGGAGGTTTTGTGAGGTACTTCTTGAGATCCTCAAAGGCTTGTTGACAAGCCTCATCCCAAATGAACGACACTCCTTTCTTCGTTAGCCTGGTAAAAGGTTGGCATCGTCCTGAAAGATTGGCGATAAATCTCCGGATATATGCCAGTCTCCCTTATAATCCGCAAAGTTCTTTAAGGTTTCTTGGTGGCTGCATCTCTTGAATTGCTTTTACCTTTTCAGGGTCTAAATAAATACCCTTGGATGTAACAACGAAACCAAGAAATTTGCCACTAGAAACATCTAGAAAGGATTTAGTTGGATTCATTTTTAATTGGTATTTTCTCATAATATCAAACACCGCTTTTAGATCTCGGAGATGATCGTCTTTATTGCGACTCTTAACAGCCAAGTCATCCACATAACACTCTACCGTTTTACGGAGATGCTCACGGAAAATTGTGCTCATAGCACGCTGATATGTTGCACCTGCATTCTTCAGACCGAATGGCATGACCATATAACAGTACACGCCTAACGGTGTCCTGAAGGTAGTATGTTTCTCATCTTCCGGACACATTTTGATTTGATTGTATCCGAAGAATCCATTCATGAAAGACATTCTTTCAAATCCGCAGGTGTTGTCAATCATGACATCCATTATTGGAAGTGAAAATTCATCTTTAGGACATGCTGCATTGAGATCTCGGAAATCGATGCAGATTCGGATTTTTCCATTCTTCTTGGGAACCGAAACTATGTTCGCTACCCAATCAGGATGTTGTTCTTCTCGGATGAACCCGAATTGTATCAGCTTTTTCACCTCATCTTCGATTGATTCCATTAGCTCTGGACGGAATCTTCTCTGTTGTTGTTTTACTGGTTTCGCATTTGACTTAATATTAAGTCGATGCATAGGAACTTGAGGATCTAAACCCGGCATGTCTTCATAATTCCAAGCAAAGACGTCTATATATTCTCGAATAAGAGTCACCAGGTCGTCTCTTTCATTAGGAGATAAACTCTCGCTTATAAATATAGGTTTAGGATTGGTTTCATCACCCATATTTATTTGGACCACCTTATCCTCAGTAGGAGGTTCACGTTGCTCAAAGCGCATGTTCCATTGGGCATCAAGATGCTTTACTAATGCTTTATCTTCTATAAGGGTCAGTTCATCATTTTCATCTGGGGTTGGACTGACAGATGTCATGTTTACTGTCATCTCTTTGAATAACACTGACAGGTTGATGTCTGAATCCCAATCGGAATCTTCCACATTTTGGCAAATCATATCTTCGATATCCGAAGGATCGGATGTTGTGACGTATCCCAACCCCCTGCCGGTTTTGTGATAATAGTCCGGTTCTTTTCCTTTGGGTATGAATGAGGGAAGTAAATCTCGACATCCCTTACTGAAGTTTAATCCAGGTTTATTGATGAAATCATATCCCATTTTTGCCATCATCCGGAATAACTTTAGTCCATAATGATAGAATTGAGGAGCTTCCTGAGCTTCACTCTCACTATCACTGGATGATACTATATGCGATTTAATTCTTCCAAAAAGGATAGGTTTTTGATCTGGTCGATGGGCCGGAACTTCGAACACCGCCCCATCTACGTTTTCGATGTTTGATTGTAACATCATTGATGATCTAATTGGCATGTGCATGGTTGCTAAAGTCTCGAATACAGAGAGACTATCTGCATCCGTGCTAGTATCTGAAGGTATAGAATCAGTAGAAACACCAGACAAATAAGCAAAGTTTAGATTCTCATTTATTTCCCACTCTCTTTCATCACTGGCGGTGTCATTTACATCCAAATCATCAAGATTAATTACAAAAGGTTCAAAGCCTTCATTGGCAATAAACACCCCTGACTCAGTATCCGCTTCATTCCCACTATCACATTCATCGTGTAGTGGGGGGTCGACCTCAGCACTTTCAGCATACAAAAGGGCATCTACGAAGTAGTTTTCAACACCCTTTAATGGCTGTTTGTCAGCAATCAAAGTATGCACTTCTCCGTCTTCATCCACGTACTTCATGCATTGGTGCAGGGTGGATGGGACGATCATATTAGCATGAATCCATGGTCGTCCTAAGAGAATGTTATATGAAGTGTCTGTTTCGATCACGTAACAGGTCACCTCACTTTTAAGATCTCCGATCTGGCATCTGAGCCTGATCTTCCCCAGAGGATGACTGTCATTGGCATTGAAGCCAAAAATGGCAGTATTAGTTGGAGTCAGTTTGTAGGGAGGGATCCCAAGAAACTGCATAAGCCTCCGTGGCACAATACTCAAGGCAAAACCCGGATCAATCTGAATTCGACCGATTTCCGCTGAGCCAATATACCGGGTATAGTACAGAGGCCTGTTGTGCTTGACATTCTTCAGCTGCATATCCTCTGGTGTAAAAGTGATATAAGGGGCATGCCTCGACACTGAGTTGCAGTGCGGGCATGCCTCCTCAATCTCTTCTGGTAGATGGACTAAGAAAACTTCAGATTCTGTTAGGGCTTCCCTTAGTGCATCTCTTGTAGACTTGGACAGGCGTAATAACCCATACAGAGTTATTCTTGAAGGTATATTTGCCAACTGCGCCATGACATCAAACTGAAAAGAAGAACTTTGCTCTTCAGGAGCGTCTTTCCGTAGTGCCCGGTTGTATCTGAGCTCCTTTTGTTTTCCCTTATCGGGAATCTGCTTAGTAGTTCCTTCATTAATCTCCTTGGTTGGCTTAGAGGGGCCAGCTTCCGTGTTTGAGAGATCCTTCAAATACTGTTTTCCAGATCTGGTTCCAGAAGATGGCGCAGGTTCATTCTCCACTGCTAGAGCTGTCACCTCCGATTCAGAATCTGTTAACAGCGCTATGTCATCTGCATCCTTCTCAATGGTTGCTGAAACGGCATTGCACATGTGCTTTTTCTCTCTTGTTTCTGTTTTCTTCCTGGTCCTGACGGTTGTCCATTTTTCATTTTCAAGAATGTCTGGATGCACCCAAAGGACCTCCTGTTTCTCTGTTGTGAAAGGGACTAACCCTTTCTTCTGCTGATTATAGGGGTCTAAATTAACCACCCTGAGCTCACCCTTTGGAATAGGTGTGAGCCCAAGTGGTACCTCCAGACCACCCACTGTAAATGTGGCCGAGTTAGCTGTCACTCTTTTTTGTTCAGCTTTGACTCCTTTGAGCTGAACTGCTCCAGCATCAATTAGTGCCTGAATCTTGTCTTTTAAAATGAAACAGTTTTTAGTTGGGTGACCTACAATCCGATAGTATAAGCAGTAATTCGGATCATTGGTCTTTCCAACCTCTTCAGGCCTCTTGCTCTCTGGCAACTTGAGCATGTTACGCTTAGTGAGCAAATTGAACATGGTAACAGTATGCTCATCCTTAAATGAATACTGTTTTTGTGGTCTGGGTGAACCCGATGTGTTGCTTTCAGCCGGCCTTTGTTTTGGCTTAGGTGTGTTTTCCACCGCCATTATGTCTTTCCCTCTAGAACGGGAGAAATGAGATGTTGGTTTGTTCGAGGTGACCCTTCTCGCAGATTGCTGCTGCTCTTCGAGGCGTCGGAGTATGTCTTCGGCCTGCTCACCTTACTTGAGTAAGTCTCTCCAAGATTTGGATTCAACCGAACCTATTTTGACCAAAACATCGGTCAATAAGTTATGCCTGCAAATCTCTACGAGAGTCTCCTGTGCCATGCCATGTGGACACCGCATGGAAAGCTCTCGGAACCGCTCGACAAAAGCTTTTACTGTCTCGCCCTCTCCCTGCTTTGCTGCTAGCAAGGATGGTACCGAAACCTCAGTATCGTCTTCAAAGAATCGGGCTAAGAACTCGCATTCTACATCGGCCCATGATTTAATCGTTCCTTGGGGTAGTTGCATAAACCAGGCAAATGCGGGCCCTTATAAGGTACTCGCAAATATCTTGGTCAATGTTGGATCATTCCCCATTAGATGTCCTGTCTGTGACAGGAAGTAGAAGATGTGCTGTTGTGGAGAGCTCTTCCCGTCAAACGATTGAAGGTTTAACGGTTTGTAGTTTGCAGGGTAGGGTGTAGTCTCCCATTCTATGGGATAGGGACGCACTATCCCCACCTCCTGCAATTTTTTCCGGTGAAGAAGAGCCTGAAGCTGGTTCTCCATCTTCTCCATTTTCTCCACCTGAGGGTTAATAACCACTTTTACTCTTTCTTTTTCTCCTAACTAAGAAGGTACTTCTTCGTAGTCGTCTTCGCTATCTTCGTCTATGCGGACATGTTGTTCCTCTTCATGCCGCTTAGCGGATGACGAGGATTGGCCCTTCTTCGTTTAAGCCAACAACTCAGTTAAGAGTTGTTTCATCTCTTCTATAGTCTCTTTTTGTTGTTTGAGACGTTATTCTTGTCTCTCAAGCCTTCTAGAAACTTCTTCTGCAAGATCAGCCATATTTACTGCAGCCTCTAACCCTCTGTTCGAATCAGAGTAAGACGAAGATACAACAGCAGAATATCTGTCTTCCTCCTCATCAAATCCTCCAGCTAATTTCTTATAATTTAATGGTATAGCGACTCCTCTCCTAGCCCAAGTGTGTCGATACACGCCCTCTGGCTCGATGGACACACTCTTTAATCTTGAAGTGAACTCTTTGTCTGAAGAGTCGCTTTCGGCAATCTTTTTGCCTTTACTAACCATATGGGATGAAACGGCAGGCAGATCATCCCCAGAGCATATCTTTTTTACTATCCTTCTCTTTGGCTCCGTAATCCGCTCAAAAACGGATGGTCCTGACTTACATTTGCAGTTTGACAGAACGGCTAAGATCAACCATTCACAATGGCAGTGAGAAGTGGATTGGGATATACTCCTCTTTTGAATAAGATACTCTCTCAAATCCTGAGACCTGTTCCCATTTAAATTTACACTCTGACGCCTCTTGCGTCGCAAGTTTTGTTCATAATACTGGTTGGTTTGTAGTATCTCAGGGCTGAGAATTTTTCCAGTATCAACATAATCTCCTTTATAAAGTCTTCTAGAGTGCATACTGACCTGCGCAGTCGCACGGGCCCCGCACGCTTCTGACTTATTCTTCGGGATGTGTTGGAGGATTCTATCAGGAATATGTTCATCCGAAGAGAAACTTGGAGACAAATCCTCAGGTGAGTGCATAAGCACATCCTTATATTTGTTTGCAGAGGAACATGATGGAACACCCGAGAGAGTAACTAAAAAATTGGGTATGCGCAGTGTGCTCACTGCGCGCATGCCCGAATAGACACCAGAATCAGCTTCAGCAATCCGAACCCCAGATTTTTCCTGCGGAGTGCAACCTGCGGGTTGCAACCCGCGGAGTGCAGCCTGGGGTTGGAACCGCGGATTTGCACCCGCGGTTGCAACCGCGGGGTTGCCTCCGCGGGGTGCAACCCGCGGTTCAACCGCGGGTTTGCACCCGCGGTTGCAACCGCGGGGTTGCCCCCGTGCGGTGCAACCCGCAGTTCCGCCTGCGGATTTTCATTTTTGGAATTTTTTCTTCCCGATGTTGCATGTGTCAGGATTGTTTCCTGGGTTGGATTTTCTGACTGTAATTTTTCAGAAGCACTGTTGAGACGGGCCCGTTGGGCTTTACTCCTTAGGTTTCTCTTCTGAGAGCGGGTGAGAGTTTGGTTCAACTTAGGAGTAGGCGATGACGCCACATATTTTCTGACAGACGACGTCTTGTCAGTTTTAACGGGCGATAACGCATCATAAGTTTTAATAGGCGATGACGCCTTTTTCTTTTCGGTGGGCGATGACGCCTCACCTTTGTTCATCATAGCCCGGCGATGACGCCTGGGCTCCGAATCAGAGGAAGAGAGAAATTCCTCGTATTTTTGCTGATCGACTTCTACGATCAGCGTTTCAACAACAGATCCTATGGGTACCAAGTCGGATTGCGCCACAACATTTTCTGCAGTGAACAGAGAGGCTCCCACTGTGGTCGTCAGTTCTTGTTTGCCCGAAAATTGCATTTTTGATTCCATTGCAAAATTTCTGAATTACAATGAAAAGATTGGATTACAAATTTTAAGAACAACAAGAACGGGAATATTGATGAATTCCCTTTTTATGTGTGGGTTCGGGTGGCGATGGAGCCTTATTAATGCCTCCGTTGACCGTCCGACTGGAAGAAGAAGATCTGCTTCTTTCTCTGAATCTCTCAAGAAAACCCGCTCTTGGTCTTCCGAACTCTCCAACTCTGCGCCCGGCCAAAAAGATCCCTCTCTCGAATCCAATCTTCTATTTTATAGACTGAGAGGACTTGAAATCCGGATCGATTCCCTCCTGAAAAATCGGATAACAAAATATCAGCCATATAAACGAAAACGGAAGAATACGGAAAACAACCCGCGGGTTGGCACCTGCGGAGTCGCTCCTGCGGGAATCCTCCCGCGGGTGGGGAGCTTCCCGCGGGTGCACCCCCGGGATTCTCCCGCGGTGGTTTCCGCAGTACATATATATATATATATATATATATATATATATATATATATATATATATATATATATATATATATATATATATATATATTATTTATTTATTTATTTTTAGTGTCTACAATCATCTCCCGACGACTCTCTTCGAAGCAACCCACCGCCCTAACGACCTCCGCCTCCACCTCTCCGGCGACCTTTTCGGCAAAGCCCGACAACTTTTATCTTCTCCGAGGTCCCCTGTGGCTCTCCGTGAGGTTAGATTTCTTAAACCCTAGTTCATTCTCCCATTTTTTTCAACTGTTTAATTGATTCTATGGATGTTAGGAGAAATTCATGATTTAATTATTATTTTACAAAATTCATGAGTAAATTAGTGCTGCCAATTTTTTTCTCCTGATTTTTTCCCTATTTTTTCTGTATTGTCCCATGAATTAATTTCGGGGAATTGGGTAAAAAATATTGGAGTGTGTTAAATTTGAACTATTGACATTAGTAAGAATTCTGAGTTTGATATTGCATTGTATTATCCTTGAACATGGGTGAAAAAAAAAATTTCCCCCCAATTTCTTTTCACTGTTGAACTGGGGAGTGAATTTTGATTCAGTTAAGAAAGGATGGGAAAGGATGTGATCATGTGAATTTTGATTTTTAATTCAGTTAAGAAAAACTGAATTAAGTATGAATCTGTGTAGAAGAAAATAAAAAAAACTGAATTAAAAAAGGTGTGAAATTTGATTTTTAGTTCATTTAAGAATAAAAACTGAATTAAAACAGAAATACTTAATAAAAAAAATGATTAACTTGTGTTGGGATTTAAATACATTTTATTACTTTATATTGATTTTACAGTATTTTATATGATTTTTTAGATTTATTTACTTATTTGTGAAAATTATTAAATGCAGTTTAATATTTATTTTAATTAAATAAATAGAAATTTGCGTAACCTACGTTAAGCGTTACGTTATTTGCTACATAACCTAACAAAAAAAAAAACGTTACGTTAACGTTATCGTTATTTTAAACATTGGCCAAAATAACTCATGTGGAATTTTAGCTTGTTTTAAGGCCAGTTTGGTAGAGGAAGGACACTCAGACTTTTTGATACAGACTATCAATATACATTCAATCCAATAACCAAAATAACTTATGTTTAGCTACTCATCTCACTTATGGCTATACATTATTGGAATCTACACCAATTACATATCAAGAACGATTCTTTTGTTATATTCTTGATAAGGAGGTTTATATGGAGCAACCGCTTGAATTAGCTGCAGAATTAGCTGCAAAATTTGTTTTATGGCTTAAAACAATCCCCTCATGTGCGAAAGGTTTCCCTTAGTTATTCAGAAGTTTGGTCTTCGTCAAGAATCACTCCTTTTTTTTCTTTTTTTTTTTGCATCCATCAAAAAAAAAATTCTTATTAGTTTTTGCATAAATGATGTTGTGATTGCATGATATCAGGGATAAGCAATTTAAAGTCACATTTACAACAAAAAATTCCTAACCAAAAATTTGGAGCCCCTACAATATTTTCTACTGAGTGAAGTGGCTAGATCTAAGTAGGGAATCTCATTTCCCCAGCAAAACTATGTGTTCAGTATGCTTTCAGAAGCAAGTATGCTTGAATGTAAAGCAAAAGATACACTGATAGGTTAAAACTTGAAACTATTACCTGATCAAAAGACTAAGAAATGTATAGAAAACTTGTTGGGAAGCTAAACTATTTGATGCATATTTGGTTCGTGTCATGTGAAAGTTTATGTCTAGCCGATGGACGAGTCACTGGAATGTTATGATCAGGATATTACGATATTTAAAACTTAAAAGATATTACAAGCTGAAGACTCATGTGTTCATATTGTGATCATAATCACAGCTGGTTTCTCAAATGCGGATTGGGAGGCTGTCTTATTGATAGGAGGTTTACAATAAGGTATTGTATCTTTGTTAGAGAGAACCATATATCATGGAAGAGAAATAAGCAAGTTATTGTCTCTCAATCAAGTGTGGAGTTCGAATATAGAATTATAATTTATCTTACATATGAGCTTCTATAAGTACAGGATATTCTAATTGAGATGGGTCATGTGCCTAAGGCTCCTATGAAGCTCTATTTTGATAACAGCCTATCATTTAAATTGTACAAGATCCAGTGTTCCATGACAGAATGATACATATTAAAGTGGATTGTCGTGTCATACGAAAAAGGTACAATTCAGATATTATCGAGCCAAAACATGTGTCTTACAACAGAAAGGCCACAAAACCAAGGCCAAATTATCCATTAAGGGAAATAAACCCACTGACCATGTGGTTTATGTCAATGCGACCACCAAGACCATGTGGTTTATGTCAATGCGACCACCAAGAAACAATTGAAAATTCTCATAGTCATAGGCTAGGAATAGGAATGAATTTATGAAGAGAAAACATCTAATAAGAAACTTAAATTTGTCCCTAAGTGACAAGAAAGTGCCAAAGAACTGACTAGATGCATATTTCCATGCCTAAGTTCTTGCAAATGAAATGAGATATAAGATTATATGTATAAATGGCTAGATAAATGTATCTTTGACCGAACATGCTTAATTCTAAGGTTTTAACTATCAGCCTGAATATAACACGTTATATCTACATATCATATTTTAAGGTATTAGATGCACAATATGATGGTTGAATATTACCGATATTTCTAGTATTCTTGATTCGGATACCAATTAATGATCGACCAATACAGATACCAATACCCATAGTTGATTAATTCCTTGATAACAAGTTGAAGCCAAATAAGGGCTTCGCAGGACAATTATAACCCATGCCCAACTGTATTTTTAAGGAAAATATGATTAGAAGTAGGATGTGTTACATGATCAACAATCACCACCAAGGTTCCAGCCAAATTGTTAATGCCATATACAAATATTCTTGTTCTTACTCATAGATATGCTTGTGGCATATTCATGAGTAAAAAAGGAAATTAGTTTGATCCCAAAGAAAAAAAAAAAAGAAGAAAGGATTAGTTAGTCTGGATACAGAAAAAAGAAGACTGATGTTTACGTACCTCCACACTGGAGAATCCGCAGCGGCGCAGGCCCTCCGAGTTCAAGCCCCGAAGCTCAGCTCTATCACCAGAAACCATCATATATTTTGGGACATCTTGTGAAATCTGTTTGTGTAAAGGAGGGGGGAAAAAGAGCATAACAAATAGACAAAATTACTTTTGTGTAAAACTGTGAAACTAGTAATGACCAAACCAAGGTTTAAAATATTTGCGCCCATAACAGAGTGCCCCACAGACATAATGCATCCCCTCATACATAAATGTGCGATGAACAGTATGCTAACTGCAGTAAAATATTACAGTAGCCAAACTTACTGGAACTATCACATTTCAGAATTTCTTTTCCCAAATGCTATCATTTGATTTTTTTTTTTTTTTTTTTTTAAATATGCATCAGAAATAATCAAGAAGAAATTTATCCATAACTACAACATTGTTAAACAAAACAAAACAAAACAAAGCAAAAGGGTAAAGGTGTCTGTCTTTGTGAACATATTAACTGAAACCACACAGATTCTCGGAAATGAATGCAGTTGCATATACCAAATATTGAAATTTTAGCCCTTGAATTTTTCATTTACGGTTTTTAACGTATAAGGTCATTTGGTTGATTGGTCATTGGTTTGCATGACTAGAAACTAAGTCTACGTACCTACCAACTGGCCTTCAAGGTGTTATACCCAGGCTCAGGTATCTCGGCCAGGAATTGCACCCAGCATGTAAAATAAGGTGCCAAGTCTACCACCAGCTGTGAACTTGGTCTTTTTAAATCTTTAAGAACTGCAAGCGTTACAAGTCTTAGGAATTGTTAAATGCAACTGTCAAATATAATTGTCAAATACATACATGAGAACAGTTCTTTAAGAATTGTTAAAGGTAACAAAACCCAGCAGCAGAACTACATAAAAAAGATAAACTACTAAAACAATAAACAGTTCTTTAAGAATTGTCAAATGTAACAAAACCCAGCAGCAGAATTACATAATTAAGATAAAATGTAATTGTTAACATACATGATAAACAGTACTCTAAACCTTAATTGAATTGCAAGATATCCAATAATTAAATTCAAATTATTTAAGGAAAAAAACAAGGTGACATACCACAGATCCTCCACCTATGAAAGAATATGACCCAACGTGGCAAAATTGATGAATAACAACAGCCCCAGCAGTATGAGTGTAGTCCTACATTCAGTATATTCGATATTTGTCTGCTACAGCTAACGAAAACCAAATAAATAGAAGACAACTGTAAACAAGACAATGTCTTACCTCAACTACAACATGTCCTCCAAACAAAGTGTTGTTAGCAAAAATATTGTTATTACCAACTTTGCAGTCATGGGCAATATGACAAGAACCCATGATAAGATTGTTATCACCAATAACCTAGGAAATTATCACAAATCAGTGAATGTAGGAATACATAAAATTGTCACATGATCCAGTTATCTACATACCGTTCTGTCACTTGATTTAGAAGATCGATGAATAGAAACATACTCTCTAATGTCATTGTTGTCACCGACATGTAAGAAACTGTAATCCTCTGGCTGAAAGAACAAGCAAAAAAATTATTTATGTCAATGGACAATCAATAATGCTTTGAGAATAGTACATTGCCAAATCGTCCTTGTAGATGACAAAATGTAAATATGTTTCCCGTTATGATTATGCATATTTAGATTAGAGAGGCTCAGAGTCATATGACAGATAAATAAATACATAATTAGGATTTCCAGGAGATTCTTAAAGGACTAAATTCCAAGCTCCCATCATGCTTTTCCGACTCTCAAAAATCAAGGGTGCACACTGAGTGTTGAAAATTTTGAGCACTATTAGCAAGATGGGCTGGTAAAATAAGCAAATAAACTCTTATAAACACACAAATTGAAGATCATAAAATAACAATCTCCATATTTGGCCAGCACTACAAGGACAATAAACTAGACTCCTGAAAAGACTTTAGACAGGATATATTAAAGTATCCTAATATTTGGCTAATTTGATTCAAGAGGTAGATATTTTGTCCTATCCTTCCTAAAACACACAACTGAAAAAGAAAAAATTGTGGCATATGATGAGAGAGAATGGTGAGGAAAAGGAACCAAATAGACAGAGAGAACTATAATCATATGAAGCAAATAATTACAGTTTCATGCATTAGATACTTTTTTATTGCTGGTAAAAGAGAACCCTTCCCGAGAGAAGAAATTTCTACTTTATTTAATTTGTTATACACCGGTAATACTTATACTTCTAAATTAACCCCAAAACTTAAATGTGCCAGATAACTCCATGTTTCTCTTGCCCATTTAATTTGCTTTTGTGGTCAACGTACCAGTTAAATACCCTATGATGGAATTACTAGAGCACCCAAATGATCTTAAATGAAAATCATTAGATACTTGAGGCCTAACATCAACACTAAAGTGAGTGAAGTTAACAAAGGAAAACTATAAGTTTTGTGTGTTGTATGGAGCTAAATGGTCAGCTTACCAATTAAATACCCTATGATGGAATTACTAGAGCGCCCTAGAGATGATCTTAAACAAACCCTTAGGTACTTGAACCGAACATCAACACTAAAGTGAGTAAGGTTGGCAAATAAAAATTAGCCAGTTAAAGGATTATATGTGTGTTATATGGTACTAAAATTTAATCCTCAATATAACGGCAAGACTATGTTTTAACATAAACTTAGGATTGCGTAACAGTGGATAGGAGTTAGGGCCGCTTTATAGAGGAGCTCTAGCTAGGTTGCAGGCTCAACTTGAAGAAAACTATTAAACAGCATGAATTCATAAAGGAGTCAAATATAGGGGAGAAATCAAATATTGCACTAATTGTTACTAATTATTGATCCTAAAATTGAGTTAGTAGGATATGCCCACTGGAATACTCCCAATCGAGTATAATAGTGAAAAGATACTCTGAAGTCACATCAGGACAAGCTAATATGTATTCAATAATTTTTGAATTATGACGCAGACCAGAACCTAATCCATAGATGAGCAACTAGGTTCTAGACAAAACCTCAAACTTAAGCCATGGGTTTTTTTTCATCAGATGCCATTCCCTAATCTGCTTCGCCAGAAATCATAATCCTTTGTCACTAAAGAAACCCTAATTATCTTTCTTCTGCATGAAAGTTCTCATTTATCGTCTAGCACAGTTACCATTTTTTCCTATGGTGATACTTTTTTAAAGCATTTTCAAGGTGCTCCACTTGCAAAACTGGTTCCTTAACATGGTCTAAAGAATCTCCGGTACTAATGCTTATCAGCCATGTTGATCTGATCCCAAACTGCGGACAATTCCAATTTCAAAACTACTAATACTCCTGATGTTGATTATAATTAATACTATAAAAGCCATAATTACCATTATTTCCATATCCATACCTGCAATTCAAGCCGAATCTTCTCGTTGTTACCATTATTTCCATATCCATACCTGCAATTCAAGCTGAATCTTCTCGTTGTCTATGCATTCTTTAGAATTTTTTTCCCTCCAATTACCTAAACCACCTAATAGAAACACAATGTAATGGCTCACTATGTCTTGTATTCAAATCAACTACTTGAGAAATAGGACAATTCAAAGAGATAAAATATGGAACCAACAATTTGGCAAGATATGATGTAATTAATTAAGTTTTTCAACTTTAAATGTGAAGGGAAAACTCTCAATTGGTCTTCACACTAACCAGCCGATTTCAAACTCAATTTATCAGTTTTCCTATTCACTCGTCCAAACTCAATAGTCTTACTCCTCATTTGGAATCTTTAGATGACTGTAAAATAATCAACTCATTTGGCTGGCTGGATAGCCAAGTCATATTATAAAACAAACTTAAATCCTTCATTATCATTGATGAATCTGAACATGTGGATAGCTAAAATGAGTTGAAATTTCATAATTAAGGATGGCTAGCAAAATATATGTAATAATATAGGCTTCTACTAAAAATGGTTAAGGCACAATAAATCTGTCTTCCCTCTTCCCTCTCTCTGAAGTTAGTTCTCTCTTGAATATTGAAGGAGTCTGGATGTAAAAGGAGAGATTCTTCAGTTATCGAGAGCGATAACTAGAGAAAATAGATGAGGTTAGAAGATGAGATTTCTACATTTTTAACTTTGAGCCGCTTAGATGTTATAAAAAAATCAAAAACCAAAAGGAGAATATAATAATATACATTCCTCAATACCCACTCCTTGATTATTCCTTATAGGTTAATTTTCAAAATTTCTCCAAAGATGCTGCCCCAAAACTATCCCACATATCCCGACAAACTAATATTGGAAGATTATCTTCTAGCATACCATTTCTCCGGTATCTCAATTTCCTGAGATTGACTCGTGTTGCAGATATATATTTTTTTGAGAGAAAATGTTCTTGAGAATTTGTAAAATATGCGCTCATTATTCTTTTAAATTTTCCGGGAGTGGAATAAGATTGTATTTGTAGAAGCTCAAAGTTGAGGCCATGAGAGCTGTAGTTTGGATGAGATGATAAATTAGTTGGAGTTAGTTTAGATTACAGATCAATTAATTATCAGGAAAGAAAAGTTAACGGAAGTTCTAAAAAAAAAGATACTAACTTCAAGATATTAACACAAATACTATCAGAACAGAAATTTTTACTTTGGAGTTCTGACTCCATATCCTTTACATGAAAAGACCGAGATTAATTACCAATTCATGCCATCGAAACTCAATTTTGGGAGTCCCAAAGCTGTTCTCTTTATTTATTTATTTTCATAGGAAGCATGCATATTTTGTGAGATAAACATGCCATCTCTACTGTACTAGATAAGAGATAGCTTCATTAGGATGTTCTTTGTATCTGAAAAATACTGTACTAGATAAGAGATAGCTTCATTAGGATGTTCATTAGGATGTTCTTTGTATCTGAAAAATGAATGTCCTTTTTATCCGCATATGAGAGGGGTTTGGAGAGATTGGATTAGAATTTCCAAGTGAGAGAGTGTAAGAGAGAGTGGAAAATTTGTATATCTTTCTGTGTTTACTAGAGCCTTGTTGCATTGCCCATGGATGTACATCAATACTGGGTGGATCGCACGAATTTCTACAAGGATACTCGTGATCCTATCTATGCCTCCATGTATCATTGACTCAATCCCGTCTATTCCTAATGTGCCTAATAACAATACACAATTGGTAACAGAAAAATGCAATGTAGAGAACAACATAAATGAACATTACTGAATTTCCTGCAGAGACACTCTATTCTTTTCTCTCCCAACCTACCAGACCCAAGAACTGTAACATCATTGTTGGATGCAATTGTAATAAGACGAGACTAATGTAGATGCTAAGAAGGATATGAATAATTAAGGAACGAGAAAGAAAACATAGGAATTTACACGATGCATCCCTCATGAAGCAAAAGAGAGACATGCACCAAATATAGTAGTACAAATTATGAAGGAATCCCTCCAAACAATCAATCTAGGAAGTACTCTTGCAATTCTCCAAATCACTTCAAAATAAACGGAAAGGGATCTTCCATCTTCAAACCAAAGAACAATTACACAGTTCTGTCTGGCTACGACATTGTGTGAGTCAGCACGTAGAATGAAGAAACTATCTCTACTATCAGTATCCATGATGCACTCATGGAGAAAAACATACGGCTTCATCAAAGAGAATAAAAGTGCCAGAATATATAACGTCAAAAACTTTCATAAAATTTATAACTAGTTTTCATCTTATCATAAGGTTATGTTGTAGACTAGAGTAGATGGGATGAGGTTTGTCAGACATGGTTATATATCTGATGCCCTGCCTTCATTACTAGTATGATGTACAAGCTTCAATGGGTTCCTCTTGCAGATACAAGAAAAGCTGGTCAAGAATGGAGACAGACTGACAAGTTGAGTCAGGTTGTTAAGAAAAGGACATCTGGAACGTTTGAGACTATCATATAAGATAGGACCACATTACCTAAAAGACCTCTAGCACCAATCCTAGCAACTTCTGCATTCTAAAACATCATTCAAAGTGTTCTAGATAGAAAAGTTAATGCTGCCAAGCATGGAAAGGTATTGCATAGAACATGAAAATAACGAACCTTATATTTTAAGTCTTGGCACTTTACTCCAACCACTGCGTGGTGTCCAATAACATTATTATTTCCTATGATTGTTTGACCAGGTATGTCTGCACCAACAATAGCCCCACTACCTGACAGTTTCACGTTTCACAATATCAACCATAAATATGATAATGCAGACTGTAGCAAAATTTATGAAAAGGTTAAGCTTGCTGAAGTAGAAATCAACAAAATATAGTTGCCTACTTAAGAGGGTGAATATTACAAGCTAAATGCATAATAATTTTGACAAACCTATGCCAATGATAGTGATTGGTAATGTGAGGATGATTATTTTGACAAAAGCCAGTGAAATGGAAAAATTACTTAATTTAATGCATGCATTTCATAGGCTAAACAAATACTTCCATTTGACTGCAAGATAAGGCTTGATGATTGGACGCTAATGAAACAAAAACATGATGCACTCCACAAATCTACTTCAACGTATCTGACCGAATGAGAAACACAATTGCGAACTCACGTTTGTAGGACACAACGTTCCCCTAATTGGGTGTCCCCCGTGATGTGACTCGCCGGCTGTAAATAACAAGCATCGCCAATGTTCACATTGGACCCAACAGTACAGAAAGGACCAATAAGAACACCCTAAAAATACCAACGAAAATCAAAGTTAGGATCTTTCTAGCAATTAAGAGCGGCCATTAACAAAATTGAATCAACAGGTCGCAAACCTAACAACTAGCCCACTAATCAATACCAAAATCCTAGTGAAAGGAGAGAAGGAACGTTTTGCTTGCAAAAGAGAAAACTAGGAAAACTTGCAACTGATACCTTTCCGATGACGGCGTCGGGATGAACAACAGCAGTTGGATGAATCGAAGAACCATCGTCTTCTCTTCTTGCCAGTACACCTAAAATGATTGGGAAAAAATAAAAAGATAGATAGAAAAATAAATACAAAATAAAAGGGAAAATTTGATCGAAAAAAAATCAAGAACCTCCATGGATTTGTCGTGAGAGGATTCTTGAAGAAGTTGAGAGATAGAAGAGGGATCGAAGCGCTCTGAGAGCGATCATGGCGCCAGTCGAGGGTTTTAAAAAAGAAAACAAAAGAAACGACGAAGAAAAGAGCAGAAAGTGCGAGACAAAATTGGTGTATTTCTAGATGGGCACAGTTTTTTTTCCGCAGTGAGCCAACTTAAAACCTTTTCTTTAGTTACCATTTTGCCATCAATCAAAATGTCCCTCCTTCACTCCCTCCCTCCCTCGTCCTCCCAGCTATCCAGAGCTGTTAATCCAAAAGGATAGACCTGATGCAGACTATCAGATTCGGATCTCTCTAATTGATCAGGATTGACTAGTTCGGACAAGGAGCTAAAGCTCTGGCTCCTTGATCTGGATTTACAGTCTCGGATCATCTAAAACTGATCTGAATCTGTAAACTCGAATTGCGGACACAGACCAGTCTATTCCGATACGATACATACAACCTATAATACAATAAATTTATGTAGCACAAAATATAAATAATATACCCAAACAAAAATAATTACTTGTCCGCATTCCATAATCCCAATTTGATATCAAAACACACAATAGTGATATTCGAAACTGAATTTCATAAAACAGAGTAAATAGAGTGAAAGACAAAGAATAACGACAAACATAAATTCTACATATCAACAATTCATTCATAGTTTCAGAGATTTAGTTAAATAGTGATATCCAAAACTACAACTTCATTTCTAAGATATGTTCCATGACTGCAACTTCATTTCCATAATATGTTTCATGAATATAATTTCATTTCCATGATATGTTCTATGTTAAATACGACCACATAAAATCAATATATATTCCATACTAACAACTTCATTTTCCATGCTGACATGAACAAACATCGTAAGCTATTGTTTGAAACTCCAATCATTGTAAGCTATTGTTTGAGACTCTATAAAAAAAACCCAACGAATCTGGTTCATCACGAATTTCAGGAATGCTATGATTGACGGTTTGACGGATCCCCCATTTCCTCCCATTCAACGTTGTTGGTCAAATCCGGGATGGTTGCGTCGGATCCATCTGTAAATCACCAAAAAATTTATTTACACAATGAAATTTTAAATTATTAACCATCACATACCACCATATGCTAATTATATTTGTCTATCTAAATTCATTAAATATCATAACATAAACACATAATATCTGCATTTTAATTTTTCCCGATTCGAACATCAAAACTTACCAATTTAATCCAAACATAAAAAACTACAACTAATATTCACAATATAAATTTTTCACTTCACTATTACAAAATCCAACTATCATTAATCGATAACAACAATAAAATCTAAACTATTTTAACCAATGAAGCTTTTAATTCTACCATAACAAAATGTAAAGAAATATTTTTTGCCCCAATTTATTTGCCCTTCAACTAAATCTACCCTCATCAACACTCATTTTCAAATTTTTCCCTAAATTAAAATGCTAAAATTAACACAAAAAAATAGGATTTCATTTTTACTTTTTTATTAAAAAAAAACTATTAACTCCTATCCTCCTTTCAAACCGTCTTTGTGGTAGAGTGTGGGTCGCGAGCGGCGGGATTTGCCAGGATGTGAGCGATCGGAATGTGAGGACAGTGGTCCGACGAAGCCTTTGGAGAGAGGGTGAAAAGGGGATTTGGGGGTTCGTGAAGGAAGAGGGGGTGGGAGAGAGAGAGGAGTTGATGTGCTCACTTTCTTAAGTGAGAGGAGTTGGGAGAGAGAGAGCTCGGGCTGAAGAAAGTGGGAGAGAGAGATAGAAGGAGATGTGAGGGTAGTTTTGAAATATTGGTGTGCTCACTAGAGAAAACTCTCTTTTTTTAAAAAAAGAGATAGTGTGCTCACTAGAAAAAGTGGGCTCACTAGGAAAAAAGCTGCGCCCATCAGAAATTCCCCAAAATCGGCGCAGGATACAAAATCCGCAATGATACTCTTTACTCAAAGGGGAGTTTCTAAAGGAGCACACCATTTTCCCTGTTGAGCCCTCAGGAAAAATGGTGTGCTCATTTGGAAACTCTCCCTTGATGTGTTTTGGATTTTTGCAGATAAACGCTTTAGTTTTTGATATATAGAATACTTTTCAAATGCGCCCTGTCAAGGCCCATGGCCCTAGGCCAGTCCAAAGTTCGGCCCAGTTAACAGCAAAATCTTCAGATTTTTCTTTGCATCTGAACTCTACGCTGACAACAATAATACTGTACCTTTCCAAGTAAATGAGCTTAAATATTCTCATCGCTCAGCTCAAACTTTGATCTCACCATTGTTCTCTTTGCAAATTTAATTGAGAGTCCTTAAACATGATAATATGATGTTGTAGTTGTGCTAACAGCATCAACCTTTCTAAGTAAATTCGACAACCCTTTTTATCTTTATTTTTGTGACCAATAATCTCTTTTCCTTCCATCAAATTTGACAAAAAAATATCATATTCATAAGACAATTTTTTTTTTTTTATCTGTTTGGTGGGTGGAAAAGTGAAACCATTTGTTAGGAAGATGGGATCATACTTTTATTTTATTTTTTAAATAAATTTTTTTTTGTCAAAAAACTAATGACATGCATTTAGCATTATTTACTACGGCGGTTTTCGGTTCAATTTGATAGCCACTATTATGGTATAGCGGTCTTGGGTAATATTTTATTTATTTATTTTCCTTCCCTTTCTTCTTTTTAAGGTTAAACTTTTAGTTATGACTTCTTAGATTTAAGGTAATAAAAAAAAGAGACTTTTTATATCGTAAATGAATGAGCTTACCTATCTTTTCTCAGTGCTTCATGTCTTGCCTATGCTCCTCCTCAAATCTCTCTCTCTCTCTCCACTCCTCAAATCTCTCTATTTCATGAGTAACACTTGTTGGTGCCACTTCCATCCATGCTAATAGTTGTAATTATTTAATTAATTTTTTTATTAATTTGTTTAATTGATTTTAATTGAATGGTCTTTATTTGAGTGAAAAAATATATATTTAAAAATAATGGAATATACGTATTTATTAATTTAATTCTATTAAGATTTTTAAATGCTGATAGCAAATTTAAATATCATAATGCAACTTGAATTATGTAATGTATTGTCTAATTTGATTATGCAAAAGACCAAAACTATTAGGATTAGATTAAAAAAATTTTAGTGAATACCAAAAAAAAGTCAAGTTTAAGAAAGGTTATTTGTTTTATGGTGCACTATATCTTATTTAGGTACAATAACTATAATTCATATTCTATTATATTCATCCAAAAGTTTTTTTTTTGTTTTAGTTAGATGGATTAGTATTAGGGTTTGAATGTTTATCCGATTATACTTCTTTTCTATAATATGATATAGTTTTTTTCTCTAATCTATACAGCGTAAATTCAATTTGATTATCCAATAAACATTGTTTTATTTTATTCTATCGATTAGTCTATTTTTTAAAATATGGATAAAATAATCAATATAATATTTTGCTTTTGAAAGTAAACTGAATTAAAAAAAATAAAAAAATAAAAAACCCCTAGATATTAGATAAGCACAAATTGGGAGGTATACAGAAGGGCTGAGGCTGGAGATGTGAACAGACCAACGCTTATCGCTTCTTTCCACATCAGACACTGTCCTTTCTGAAGAGAAACCTAGAACACGAAACACCAAAACAAGACTTCTGACACCACCAACGATCTCCGCGTGTACTTGTAAAATCCCGCAGCCAACTAAAAACCCTTCCCAAGCCCGAACCCGAATCTTGAAGTTCAAGCTGTCGGCCAACGGAGCCGAGTTCAAGCTCCTTCTTGCAAGAAAGGCACCCCACCGAAATTTCCATTCCCAAAACCTCCCTCTCGTACGCTCTCCTCCTCCCCCAAAACCGAGCCAGAATCCGGTGGCAGGATAGATATTATCACCCAAACCTGTACCCATTTCTGTCATTTGGTAGGACAACAATAGTTTAACAAATCCGAGGAGACGGATTTGTATGGAGGGTGCGGCTAGGGTTTTCTGTTTCATCTACTCCATCCGGTTCATCTTCGCCTGCTCTCTCTCTCGCTCATCAGCCGCCCCCGAAAGAAACCCTAGCCATAGATCTAGAATTTTCGAATGGCGATCGATTCGATTGATTGCTGTTGCTAGTGCTTGGATTTTTGATCTGAGATTCGTTTGGGCGCTCCAATCGTTCGATCAGCGATGGCGACGGTGAACCCGTTCGATCTTCTCGGGGATGACGATAACGACGATCCGGCGCACTTGCTTGCAGCTCAGGAGAAGAAGGTCGTTGCCAAGAAGCCTGCGCCGGCAGCCGCTGGCGGCGCTCCCGCCGCGGCTGCGAAGATGCCGTCGAAGCCTCTGCCGCCGTCTCAAGCTGGTGAGTTAGTGGTTTTGATTTTGGGTATTTGGTGTTGAATTGTTGAAAATTGATTTCCTAGGGTTTCCGTGGGGGTTTAGGTAGGAGTTCACTATTTAACTGTATAAATTTCGTTTTTTTCCCCTCATTTTTAGATTTTATGGTAATTTTTTGTTTATGTTCTGTTTTTTCTACTTCCTTGTTATTTTTTTCATAAGAAACATGTATTCGATGTTTATTTCCTTTAAGAATGGTTAAAGATGGAAGCTTTGATATTTTCTTAGCTGTATGAAAATGAAGTTCTTGCAAAGGAAACATCTTATTGATCTGAAGTGATAAAATTTGAAATAGAAATGTTTGTCGGTGTCCTTATTAGGTATTTTGATGGGAATATTGCTCATAATGTAGGGAAAATTAGAAAATACTATTACATTTACATTAAGACAGTCCAGCTATCGGGCAAGCTATTCGTTCTTTTTTTGCCATTCTGTTTTGCCAATTATTGTTTCATTTTATTTATAAAATGAGGAAAGTTGAAATTTCAATATTGTTTCTGTACGTTTGGACAGAAAGAGAACTTTTGGTAGGACGGGGGAGATAAACCTAGAAATAGAATTATTTGTGGTCTGCCGTACCTTCATCCATGTATTCTTTTACGTTATAATTTTACTTCAAATGGCATTACAAAGTTGTATTTTCAGACAGTACCTGTCGTTTGGCATATTGTAATGATCTAATTGCATTACTAACCTGGTTTTGTAATAGTGAGGGAGGCAAAGAACAACACTGCAGCACCACGTGGAGGTGGTTCAGGCCGAGGTGGGCCAGGACGTGGAAGGGGTGGTCGCAGTGGTGGCCGAGATTTTTTGAATGGAAATGCCAACGGGTATGCAGGAGGTTATGGTGGTGTTGGTGGAGGCGAAGTAGGAGATAACCGTAGGCCTTTGGACAGGGAGCGTGGGCCCTATGGTGGACCCTCGGACAGGGAGCGTGGTCTGTATAATGGACCACGCCAATCTTTTCGCGGTGGACATCGTGGTGGGTATGGGAATGAGGAGGCTGGAGGTGATTCAGAACGGCCACGGAGGATTTATGAGCGCCGGAGTGGAACTGGCCGTGGATATGAGGTCAAACGAGATGGAGCAGGGCGTGGAAACTGGGGAACTGTGGCTGATGATGCTGTCACAGAGTTAAGATTGGATCCTTTTCTCATTTTCAAGCTGTTTCTCTTTGTATGATTGATTTTTCTTTTTACAACTTTGTTTACTAGTTACTGAATGTGCCTGAGCATGTAGGGAAACTGTGGATAATGTGAAAGCTGACAAGAAGATTGCAAGTCCTGAGAAACAGCCAGAGCAGGAAGATGCACCATCAACAGAGGTGGGTAAGGAAGGACAAGCCAATGAGTCTGAAGTCAAGGAAGAGGATAAGGTAAGTTCTCCTTAGTTGACATTAATTTCGTAGTACTATTTATTGATATACTTCCTTTTTTCGCTGTTGGTCAATTTTATGGGTCTCTTACAGAGAAATTCATATTGTGAATGAGGATTTTGGTATGAGCTTTTGTGGCTATAGAGACAAATTTATGGGTCTCTTACAGAGAAATTCATATTGTGAATGAGGATTTTGGTATGAGCCCTTGTGGCTATTGTCTTCATAGCTCTGGTGTCTCTTTATTATGGTAAGCTGGTCACCATTCTAGTAACATATTTGAATTTTTTTTTGTTTACTTCGACATATCTCAATGACAGTTTTCAATTTTCAAATTCTTAAAGACTTGGTTATATGTTAGCTTAGCATAACATAAAAAGGTTGGTGGAGATGGGTGTCTAGTGCCTAGCTGCCAAGGCCTTGTTTAGCCTTGCCTAGGCGCCCATGTAGAAATTCTCTAATTTAGAATTGTTGAATTTGGGGCATGAGGTTTTAATGTATTAAAATTTGCTGAAAACTCATGAAATTCAGGAAAAACCAAAATCAATTTTATCATGTTGTACAAATCAAATTAAATGTTGCAAACGAGAGTGCTGTGACAAAAAGAATAATCAAAGTAGAGGACTGAGAAAATTGATCCCATGGATTAGTGAGGAGGCGAGAGGGGAAAATCGGATGGACAAAAAGAAATATACTTGTGGGTTTAGCTGGTTGCAAATATTCTCCTGAAATGCCACCAACATTGTTATGAGAGGAGGTGAATCCAATGAGGAAAAGAAGCTAAGCAGGATGGACTTGTAAGGGTAGGATGAGAGGAAACTTTATACATCAGCTATGAGTGCAGACCTGAAATGGGCCCAGACCTAGACCCGCCTTTTATTTCCTATTGGGCCTGCAGGTAGTTTCCCCTTAACTAGATGAAACAGCATCTACACTGTACTTTTTTATTTGTTAAAAGGCCCACCTGCCTAGCTGCTGCTAAACCCCACAAAAAAAGGGGATGGGGCTGCTTTTGTCTGCTTTTTTGTAATGCTGGTTTGTCATTATTGTATTCTCAATGAATATTTTCATCTCACATTGAACTATCATTTGCATGGACAAACAATAGAAATTGTGCATCATTAATAGTCTTTGGTGTCTACCGTGTCTTTGGCTTAGCATGTCATACTAGAAGGATGTTAAGATTTTTTTTTTTTTTTAAATGCACGAAACCAATGGAGTTTATCCAAACCTTTGCTGTTATCCTGAATCTCTTAGCTTTGCCACTGTGTAAAGCAGCTTAAGGTGTGTTTGGATGTTTGGAAGTAAGGAAGAAGATTAAAAGTAACTTTAAAAAATAATGAAGTGGAAGTATCATATTTCATATATTTTTTGGAAGAGGGAAGAGATGGAAGAGAAATAAAGTATTTATTTTTTTGTAAGAAAGAAAGAGATAAAAACATAAATTATAAAATATTATCACTTTTTACTTTTAACTCTACTTCCACCCAAATCAATGTGAATTAAAATTTAGAAGTGAAGATGCTACATATGATCTACCTCACCATTATAGAAGTCACGTCAATTTTATTTCTTATCCAAACAAACACATGAAGTAGTAGAAATGACTTTACTTTCACTACTTCCTTTCTATTTCAATGCAAACAAATACACTCTTAAATGTGAGACCTGATAAGTGTTGCCGATTGTTTTTTTTTAATTAGTTTCCTCTACTATGCCACCATCTCCCTTGGATTTTTCCTTTTGATCCTCTCAAATACTTGTGTTCTATCCGTGACAATTCTCTTAGTAGGTCTGAAATATGTCGGTTTATTGGTCGGAATTTCTTATTAAATATCTCATATCATTTACTCTATTAGGTTTTTTTTTTAAAAAAATTAAATCTGCATCTCAAAATCAACTAGTTTGATTGTTATCATTTTTGGGTGTGGCCAACCCCAGATTTGAGCAAATAAGAAACCTGGGATGCAAACCAGTGTCCAATAAATGTAGGTCCTCTTTTTGATCCCAAATCATTTGGTATGTTCGTCTAGAGGTTTCCCCATGTTCCTCTTAATTTTGCCACTTTTTATAGGCGGGATATTAAAAGAAGCACACAATGCATTTTCCTTCTCCAAAAGTTTCCTTACATAATGAAGTATTTTTTATGATAAATATGCAAAGTTATTATCTTAGGAAGCCTCCATACTTGTAGGGGTGCCCCTTTCCACCTTACAGGAGAGGGTTTTTTTCATCCTCTATGGAAGAAAATTTTCAGGGGGAAAAAGAATCTTTTGTGGATCTGTCATTTCTTTCGTTCTTCTGTCTGCTCCTTTTTCTTGTGTGCCCCTTCCTCTACGTTTTCTCTGTTGTCCTATCTTTTTTGCTCATAGTTTCTGCCATGAGTTGCACCTGCTTTGCTTTAGCAGCAGCAGTTGCAAATTTGCAACTGCATTGCTAATGCCTCTCCTTTTCTGCTGGTGCAGTGCAGGCAACAAGAGCGCTTAATATTAAATGGGATGATATGAGAATGGCAGAAGAAGAGCTAAATAAGAGAACCATAATAGTTAAAAAAGGGAAAGAGAAAAACAGATCAAGTAGAGTAGGAGAGAATAGAAGAGAAGACAAGGAATGGTAACAGGAGAACAATAGGGAAATATCTTCTAATTTGTTATTAGAAAAATAAAGAAAACCTGATTTTGGGTAAATAAATTTCCAATGATGACTTATCTAGAGACAAGTCCGGATTTCTCATCCTGAGAGATTTAGACATGCCATTAGAGGTAATCAAGTTAAAATGAATTCGGATATTGGATATTGGAATTCCTTAATGTGACGAATTGGATATTCCATATTTCGATTTCTACAAATCATTAGTTCATTAGTTCGGATGTTTACCATGTCCGGATTCATTAATTTACCAGCTATATCCCGACCATATAGTTTTTTTATACTTCTTTCTCACCAAACCCTGGCTATACATTAAATCTCGTTCCCTCCGCCTATCGGATCTCTTCTACTCATCAAATATATATATATATATATATATATATATATATATTCCACCCACTGAATTTCCACCAAGCTAATCTCTCTCCATTAAATTGACTTGTTTCCACTATACCCGTATCGACCAACTGCATTATGTAATATATGGAGGAAAAGTTAAGTACTCAAATGTCATGGAAAGAGAACAGTTTTGGTGGAGAGAAATTTATGGTTGGAGATGGAGAGATTCGTTGGAGAGTGTGACAATTAGGGTTTAGGGAGAAGGAAATAGAATGGTGAATATATATGGTCGGTGTGTGACTGGGAATTGATGAATCTAGACATGCCTTGTCTGCATTCATTAATATTTTAAAATATGTTTTCATTATGCAAGCGATTTGAGAGTGCATAATATTTAAATGGTTTCTATAGAGATTAAACAGATTACGCAAAATTACACAAAATATTAATATTTTATTATATTAATATGTGATAACATGTATATATTAAATGCTATAAAATAAAAAAAAGAGAAAAAGGAATATTAATTTGTCAGTTTTGTTAGCAACTAGTCAATAACAATACTTAAAATGATTTCTTAATCAAACTCAAATCAAAATTTGCTTGAGACCTCCAATTTTTCATTCTTAATTTTAATTTCTGATAAAAATATGAAACATAATATGAGATAGTAGTGCAGTTTTAACTTGTGAGGCGTGAGTAGGAGATCGAGAGGGTGAGCATTTGGAAGAGTTCACGAGTGTGGGGTTGAGAAGAGAGTCTGCGGGAGGGAGGGGCTGAGGAGAGTGATTCAATGAAAGTGATAGGCTGAGAAGAGAGAGTTGGCAAGAGGAAAAATGAGGAGAAAACTCTAGGAAAGATGGCACGTCGAAAAAAATCAGCATCTCGACGAAAATGAGAGATGTGTTGGGGGCAATGAGAGATAAGTCTGATCGATGAATCGGGGAAAAGGGAAGAAAGGGAAGTAGGTGAGGAATTAAGAATACGTGTGATAGAGTTAAAGAAAATTGCATTTTTCGTAACCCTAATAGGGTAATGAGAAATGGATATTGGATTTTTTATATTTGAAATTCGAAAATTCGTCAACGGCTTAAACCTATTATGTGAGCTATGCGGACGCATAACTGGCATAATTGCTTGTTTACAAAATTATTCGCATGATAGTGGTAAGTTTTAGGTTTTTTACGCAATTTCACTCCGCATTCGCTTATACGGAGCGGTTGTGTAAAGTGAGTTTTTGAACTTTGGCGTTCATTATATATAAATTTGGACATGAGGTATCTAGATTGGTCAACTCAAGAAATTCGGATATCCAATGTCCGAATTCATATTTGATTAATTGATTGCTGATAGTGGCAAGTCAGGATCTCTCAAGGTATTCTTGTCATGTCCCATTAGGTTGGAATTGGATTTTTTTTTTCCTAAATTGGTTTTGACTTTTTAGAATTTTTAAAGTATCAAACTAGAAAATTCTCCAGTTTGGATGTCTCAATATGAGAAATCCGGACTTGCCATGTCTGTGTAGATCGCTATTGGGAATTTATTTTGTCTATTTTTGGAGATTTTGTTTTTCTAATATCAAATTGAAAAATTCTTCGAATAATAGGATAGGAAAAGAGAGCAGGTGAAACTATAAGATAAAAACAATGTCACTGCTCATTGCCTGAGATAGGAGAGGGAGAAGCAGAGATGGAGAAGTACCAATTCATACATTAGCTAGCACCCGTGATGAACCCAATCTTCTCCTGTCAGTAACTTGTACTCTGGTCCAAACCTGTTACTTTTCAGCAAACCAACTTGTTAAGTATGCTAATTGATTCTAAAGCCAAGTGTGATAGAAGGCCTCAACATGGCCATTCATATGTAGTGGTGAATAATTCAATTGCTATGAATGCTTTTAAGAACACTGATTACTAGGAAAAAAATAAGTTGATGGAATGTTGGCTTCATGACTCGGTGTGTGAAGGGGCCATGCACTGTGAATGTCAGGAGGATGAGATGTTCATGATAGTTCATCCTGCAGTTACTATTAACAATAAAATATAAAATGTTTCAGTATATGAGAGGGATTAATAGGTGTCAAAGCATTGTAGGAGGGAATTTCCCTTCTACTGCAGCAAAGCTTGACCTTTTCCGTGTTTTTCCTTCATTAGTCTACACGGTATTCATCTGATCATCTCCATCCTCTAGAGTCCATGTGTACCCAAAATCTTGGGGTATTAATTTTGGGTCCTTTCTGTTGATGGTTAAGTAAACGTTAAATCTCTTTATTTTGGATATGAGTGGACCCTAGGATATAGAGATGAACACCATGGGCTCTGATTGAAGAAAAGAGGAGGCGAAATAGAATTTTTAGCCATCACAGGAGGAAATTTTCCTCAGACTACACCTGATAACCATATTTCTCTATATAAAAATATTTTTGTTATTTTGTGCTAAATAAATATTTGTCATGACCAGGTCAAATAATCAAGACTTTTGTACGGAACTGAGAATTCAAGCAACAAGTTAAATTGCTTCAAATGATTCAGGTTAGCAGCTTTGTGCCAAAAAAAGAAAAATTAGAGGAGAGTCATCAAATGAAACTACATTTATTAGTGAATCAATTAGTCAAGTAGCAACCTAATTCCATCAAACAATTCAGTTTACCAGCTATGTGTGAGAAACATGGAGAAGAATTATTAAATGATACTAATTCATTCCAAATACTAGAAAATAGCGAGTTTAAAAATTTCAATATCAGTGAGATTCTGGAGCGAAGATTGAGAAGGACAAACGGCCCTTCTTTTTTTTTGTTGAGGGAGGCAAGTTTCTGATGTTAAATTTGTCAGGTCTGGAGAACATTTAAGCATATATGCAGCCATACTATTTATTTGGTTTCTTAAAAAATGGCAATGTTGCTGTCACCACTCAGTCAGTGAGCATATTTGTCTAATAAATCATGGGAAAATTGGAGGAGGGCTGTCAGCTCAGGATTTCTCCTGAGCTGCCACTACGTGGCGGCCTCCTATTTGTTGGGCCCACTTTCTTCTATAAAACTTTAGATGCAGTTTGTTAAAGGGAGAGAAAATATGTGATCAATTACAATAAATATGGGGGGTTTATTTGCAAATTGTCTTCCAATTTTATACTTTTCCAATTCAGGAACCCTCTTCTTCCATCTCCCACCGAGCCCCTATTTTCAGCTTCGATCTCTCTCTCTCTCTCTCTCTCTCACACACACACACACACACACGCAATTTCTCTCTCTGCACCTCTCTCTACGCCCAATTTGGGAATTCGCTGACGTTCCTCTCTTTGCCTCTCTTTGTGCCCAATTCGAGAACTTGCTGATGTGCCTCTCTGCTCGTCTCTCCTCTCTATGCGTCCAAAATTCAGGAAACATTCAGGAAACTGTCGATGCCCTCTACTTTGAAAATTAAGGAAACTCTCTCTACTGACATCCATTTCTCTATGAAGTTTTGTGATACTCTTTTGCCTCTAGATGTCCTTCAAGTCTTATATGCTATGTAATCTTTGATTTGGCTAGTTTTTGCAATTTCTATATTAACTGATTGATTGTTTTCTAAGATTATCATGAGGTTAAACGGTGCACAGGAGGCTTGTACAGTATATAAATGTATATTATTTGATTTGGCTAATTGTTGCTTGTTCTATATTTGCTACTTGATTGTTTTCTGGATTATCTAAAGTTTGAATATTGCACAAGAAACTACATACAAGTGTATTGCTAGCTCTATTCAATGGATTTGAAGATGTTTCGATGATTCTGGCATTAATACTTGATTTGTGTTTGTTTGGTTGAAACTGCTTATGAACTTTGAATTGTCTCGTGTTCTTGTATATATTGTGCACAGTTTGATGTGATTGCTACATATTATACAGTGGTTGCTAAATAATGTCTGTTATATGTCCAACCCTAGATGGAAGGGTAGGAGATCGAAGCTGAAAAAGGGGCGCGGACGGGGACTAAAGTGGAGAAGAAAAAGGCAGGGAGATGGGCGGATGCAGAGGGGAGAAGGAGATCGAGAGAGATGGGATGAGACATGGAGGATTAAATAGGAAGATAATTTGCAAATAAACCCTCTTCTTTCCCATATTTCATCACAGATTTTCTCTCCTTCTAACAAACTGCAGCATAAGCAAAATGGACCCAACGAATAGGAGGTCGCTACGTGGCGGCAGCTCAGGAGAATTCCTGAGCAGACAGCCCTCCAGTTTTCCTGTAAATCATGTATTGACCTGCATTTGTGGTGCATTCTCTAATGACCATATAATGTTTGCATGTTTTGCTATTGAGCTGCATTTCTGGTGCATATATTAAGAGGGTGAGCTAAAGAGGTGCTTTGATCGGCAAAACTGAGACATGTTTTAACCTGAAACATTTTTAATGCCTTTCTTTGTCGCCGTCTTTCTTTCTTCTTCCTTTCAACTCCCTATCATTCATTCATATATATATATATATATATATATATATATATATATATATATATATATATATATATATATGATTATTTATTTATTTACTGTTAATTTTGTTTGATAGTATTTGTTGATTAGACTTTGATAGTGCATACTGCACATTTTTAAACATTGGAATATGGAATCAGTAACTTTACTTATTGGTTTGTTAAGGAATGCATTGTTGGAACTGATGACCGCAAGATTTTACATGTTTTCTTAATTGGCTACCACGAATGCCATAATTCTAATTTAAACCTGTACTTGGTATATCAAGACTTGTCAATCGCATGTCGCAGTGCATGAAGAATATACTTTTGCACTGTATATGAAGAATATATTTTACATAATTTATATACTTACATAGAGCTTACTATTGCTTGCTTAAGTTCTTAAATTTTTTCTCTGTATCATGACCCACAAAGAAAACTTGTAAACTGGTTGTTTGCTGTTTGTAGGAGATGACGTTGGAGGAGTATGAGAAAATAAGGGAAGAAAAGCGGAAAGCTTTGCTTGCCATGAAGGCTGAGGAAAGAAAAGTCGAGCTGGACAATGAATTGAAGGGTATGCAGCCGCTCTCCATGAAGAAAGAAAATGATCCTATATTTATCAAGTTGGTAAGTTTTTATATTGACCATCCCTAACTATTGCCTGATGTCCTCTACGAGTACAATTAAGCTAGGTCTACAATTTATGACCATCTGTATATTCAATCTTATTAGGGTTCTGACAAGGAGAAAAAGAAAGAAAATGCTGATAAGGATGAAAAAGTCAAGAAGGTGCTTAACATCTGCCTAGTATTTCTAACTTGGGTGCAACAGGATTTTTCTTGTTTGTTTGCTTGCAAATGACTTTTCCCCCCTTTTTTGAAGGCTCTAAACATCACTGAGTTTCTAAAGCCGGTTGAAGGTGAAAGGTATTACAGCCCCACTGGCCGTGGCCGTGGTAAGGGGCGAGGAGATCGTGGGTCGTTCCGCGGTGGTTATGGTGGTGGCGCTAGTACCTTGGCATCTGCACTGTCAATTGAAGACCCTGGTCAATTTCCCACTCTTGGTGGGAAATAGAGGGCATGTTTGACGGAGTTCTATTCGACTGCACTTTTACTGTTGCCCCCCCCCCCCCCCCCCCCCCCCCCCCCCCCCCCACACCCCCGCGCTTAATTTTAGAGGAGTTGGAACTCAATAATGACTATGCCGGTTATTTATTTTTGTTTTATTTTTCTATTTTCAACTATGTATATTGGAGTGGTGCTGAAAAATACTGCCGTAGTGTTTGGTTAGCGCCCCTTTAAGTCTTTGTTCTGGATATTGTTGTCACTCTCATATTTTCTCCTAGAAAGTTTTGTTCACATTATAATCTTGTTGTTCTTGTGTTATATTGGTTGAGCTTTTCTATATATTTTTGCATTTTTATTTCAGTCTTATGCAGCATGGTTTTTAAAGTAGTCTTAAAACCACTTGTGCAACCCTTTTTACGGAGTGGCATTAGAAAAACTTGAAAAATTAGGATGTGAAATGTTGACTCCTGCTGTTCAGTTTTCCAATTTTCAGTGCATACGCTTACATTTGAGACTGATTGTCTAATATCTTATCTTCTCTGGTTAAATTGCCATCTTTTTCACAGGAATTGTGTGGACCTACAGTCTCTGTTCTCACCATGTCTTTCTGAGGTCACTCTGTTCACGGAGGGCTCATCTATTGAATGCCATCAATGGGAGTTTTTGTCTTGTGTTCGTTAAGACCCAGAGCAAACCTCTCTTCTCACATGTTACGGTCATTTTCACTTTCTAGTTCTTTTTCTTTGCTGGGCACCAATTGTGAGCCCCAGGAAAGACCCTAGCTGTCCTACAGTTTGCTTCATCCCTAAATGTACCCCTAGCTTTTAGCTGATGCTCAACTTGGCTTTTTGTGAATGAGTCAAAGGTTGGATCCTTCATTAATGTCCAGTCCAATCAAGTCCAGTGTCACCATTGAGCTATCACCTCAAAAACCCTAGTTGTAGAAGACTGAGGGTTCTTCATTGAGTTAGTCTCAGCATCTTTGTTTTCCTCTTTGGGGGTTGGTTTTTGGAAAATCTAGTGGGAGTAACTCCAGGCCAAATGAAAGCCAGCCAACAAAAGGGCATCTTTCTGTCAAGGGCTAGGGTTTGTTATAAGAAGCATCTTTCTCTGTAAGGGGTAGGCCATCTCATCTATCTATCAGAATCATGAGCTATAGAAGCTCTCTGTTGCTGCTGACAGCATCCACAATGTGCATCATTGTCTTGTCAAGCTAGAGTACAAAGGGAAGCACCTCTTTGTTTGACAACTGTTTTCCTTTTGTTTTTTTTAACAAAGGCTGTAGCTGACTCTTTGTCCCAAATCCTACTTTTAATCGATGCAGGATGTAGCAATTCATGGTGGGATAGCAATCCAAGATAACAATCAAACTTAACCTATATGCCGATAGAAAGTCTAATAAATAAGAACAAATACTTAGTATAACAATACAGGGAACTGCTTCGAGCCTTCCAACTGAATCTTTCAGAATGTGTAGCTTTCTTGAAGATACAGAGGCGTTCTAGTACGAAGAGTTACGAACTGGCACGATACTCAACTTTTCCGAAACAGTTGCAGCCAACTTAACCCACCTCTCAAAAACACTAGCGACATAACCACTATACAACATGAGTGCTGCCCCCAGATGATGCCGTCGAGGACGCTTTCCAAATGTATCGAGCAGCCTTCGATGCATCATGTCATCTGCATATCAGCCATACATCAATCACCTTCGGAAAGATGCTGACTTGCCTTCTCTCTCCCTCTCCCGGGCCGCTCTCAGAACATCATACGGGTGCTTCCCACCAAAACTTTCCGAAGGCTCGTGCAGGGCAGGCACACTGTAGTGGCCGCTCCTGTTGCCTGCATCGTAGCCAGGCGTTGATATGTAACCCGATTCCATCAGCATGTCACCCTCCAGCATACGAAGAACCTTTTTACGGAAAGCATTTTAAGTTCAAGGATCAGAAGATGGTTCTCAGACTGGCCAGTAGTAAGCAAATTTTAAGAGGTTGAAGCCAAACTCGATCACCTGAGACATTCTAGGCCTCGTGTGAGGATCACGCCGAATACATAATGATGCTGCATGCAACATGCAACAGACCTCCTGTTCGGAGTAAGAGTTTCCTAGCCGGGGGTCTATAAGCTCATCCATCGCGCAATCTTCCAGTAGAGGCCGAGCCTGATCAAAGGAAGCACAGAAAAAACATTGGCTTGAATGAGAACAAGGACCATCGCCACACCCAACAAATAAGCAAACTCACCCATTCCGTTAGGCACTGCTGACCCTTTGGCCGGTTTATATCTACAGCCTTTCGTCCGGTGACAAGCTCCACAAGCACCACTCCGAATGAATAAACATCTGCTTTTTCGGTAATTTGACCACTCTGAGCATATTCGGGTGCCAGATACCTGAACATCGATCAAGTATTTAGTTTTGTGCAACGAGTAAGTAGGGGAGGAAATTGAACAGGAATGATTTTTCATTCAGGTAGTACCCGAAGGTGCCAATGACTCTCGTTTCCACACCCTGGTCTCCGTCGGGCTGCCATCTTGCCAACCCAAAGTCGCCAACCTAAATAAAGACATAGCTACCATCATTTGACTCGTAATCATGTATGAGGTTCAATGGATGTACCACTTGGTTGCAAAACGTTCGAATTTTTTTTATGCTAGTATGGACGTGTGATGCTAATGTACAACGTATTAAAGTGGTATGCACAGCCAGACGAGATTGCTTTACTCTCAGAAGAGTTTTAGTTCACTTTCTTCAGACCTCGAGGAATATTAAGACACGCGTGTTGGTACAAGAATTCAGCATCTGGATCGTGATAACCTTGAAAGCAATCGTGCTAGGTCTACTCAGAACATGACATAGGAAAACTGGTGTCTCTATAGATGAGAATGGACGGGTCCAAAAGCCAATTTTTGGTCCGCTTTATTCAAAAATTTGAATAGGATAGACAGAAAATTAGCCTTTGAACTCGCCCATTTATCATCCCTGATCATAATAAACTTGAAAGCAACCGTACTAGGTCTATTCAGAGCATGACATGGGAAAACTGGTGTCTTCATAGACACAAAGTAGGAATACCATAGAAATCTACTTGCATAGATATAATATCAATATATCATGAATCACGACACAAACAAAACTAGGGTTTAGGGAACCTCCGTCGAATGGTCCCAAGTGAAAATAGCTATTTGTGCTAGCAAATGGGATACAGCAAAGGAGGAGGATTTGTAAATGGTATGACACGCTTGATCAACAATATAACCGTGCAAATCTCAACATTATAACTGTATTTTTTCGGCAATTGCTCATCCTCCTGAAGAGCGAAGGAACTAGTATGTGTAACAGAACTGAGGACAACTTCTCGAAAGGTACGAAAACAAGAGACGACGACCATGGGCTCTTGGATACAAATGACGAGGGAGTTCCCCTGACTTGTTTTTACGATTCTTTTAAGGACACAAGCAAAAACTTTGATGGACCAAATGTCACCAACTGTAAAAGGATAATTCCATGGGAACATACAAAACAACCTTGTGCCCGAAATATTGAATGCAGAAGCCACCAAATATTATAACACAAACACATAATTTGTAGTCAGGGGAAAAAAAAATGAAGAATACGCAAGAAGTGCAGGCGAGCTGTCTTTTGTAACTGGACAAGCTACAATACGATATAGAATCAACAAATTGAGAAACAAACAAGGCTTGGTCCGTCTCTAATCTATTTCATAGTAAATCACATCAAAATAATGCGAATAGTCTAAGGCTAACTTCATCCTCAGATGAATTGGCTACGAAATACTGATTGCTATACTATCTAAAATCACAGTTGTGCTAATGTCTCAAGCGATTTGAACAGTTCCCGAATAAACTCATCTAATTACAACAACTAAAAATCAAATGAACGGAAATGCAGTATTTGATCTCATACCAGGGGTTCAAAGTCATGGGTGATGAGAATGTTGTTGGGCCTCATATCACGATGTACTATGCAACCTACTCTGCACTCTTCGTGAAGATATCTGAGTCCTCGAGCAGCTCCGACTGCAATCTTTTGTCTGGCAGACCATTCTAATGGTTTTCTATTGCGACCTACAAGTATCAATGACCTTAAATCAACAAATATTTCAGTGACATTCTGCGAGATGATTTTTTTTCAAGAAAGATCTGTTTCGTTGTCTTCTAAGATTCAGAGATAAGCATATGGAAGATTATGGTTTCTAGCTCCAAGGTCTAAGGTAGTACTTTACATGCTATATATATATATATATATATATATATATATATATATATATATATATATATATATATATATATATATGGGACGACAAGTAGTTTTCTGAAGGTATCAAAAAATTTAAGAGAAAAAACGCGGAGTATCCAGCCTGAGTTACAAGCAAACATTGTCCCAAACTATACTCTTATCGATATTACTTGAAAAAAAGAAAAACCATAGTCTTATTCCTTGTTTTTTATGTGCTAACTGAAATTATCATTCCCACTGACCACAGTTTACGGGGCAAATATATAGAATGCATGAGAGGAATTATTGTAAATGGCTCAGCTTAAATACATATTTTCATTTGAGGAAGGGTAGGACGTGCAGCTAAATTTGAATATGTTAGTGAACTGAATAATTTGGTAAAATCAAAATCATCCGTAGGCTAGCATGTAGCATCTAACTAGTGTAGATAGTAAGCATTGTTTCGACATTCAAGCGACAGTAAGATTACCATAAAGATGGGTATCCAACGACCCGTTGCAAATATATTCATAAACCAGCAACCTTCTCCTATCTTCAACACAGAAACCAATCAGCATCACGACATTGCGATGCTGTGCGCAGCTCAGAACTTCAACCTCTGAGCAGAACTCGTGATCCCCCTGGGAGCTAGCTAGTTTATGTTGTTTGACGGCAATTGCTTGGCCATCAGGCAGGACTCCTCTGTGAACAGAACCAAACCCGCCTTCGGCCAAGAAGTTTGCCTTTGAAAACCCCCCGGAAGCAAGCTCGAGCTCAGAGTAACTGAACCACCTAGGAGGCTTTCCAAATGTCGGCGCTTTATGCTGACATATCGAGCACAGAGGAGGCGGCCCAGGAGGCGCATTTCTAGATAGCGAGACCGTCTCCCTCACATTGCCGCTGAACTCCAAATCAGATCTATAGTTCCTTCTGCTGATTCCAGCTTCCCTGTCGAGTTTAGAAAATTTCTCCTTCAGGGCTTTTGCTGAGGATATTCGGGCATTATCATTGAGTCTGTTCGATAAATCCTCGATTCGTTTAGAGGAGGTGCGGCCAGCCGACAGAATGTCAGCAACCCACGGCTGATGCTCCATGGCCGTCGAAGGACTCAGACTCTCACTGTCAGAATCAGAGCTACCTGCATCCGAATTCATTTTCTCTTTGATGGCAATCTGCTCCTCTTTCTGAACTTTCGAATTTGTTACAGGAACGAAAAATGGCGAAGTACCAGGATCCGAGCTCGAGACAGATGATGTTCCCGCTTCAGTAGCAGTAAATGAAGCCTCCAGCTCAGGGCTGCTAGTCGGGGTCACGGCCGGACCACGAACAGAGTTCCGGTGAGGGTCCCCGACACCGTCCACTGTTTTACCAGAAGATCTGTCGAGCTCGGTAGGCAATGGGCAGTTCAGTTGGGCCTCTGCCTCAGGTGACCCTGCCAAATTCAATCGAAGCACCTTCGCTTGAGATCGCTTCATCGCAACAATATTGCATTGGAGCTCCTCCATGCACTTCTTTTCTTCGTTCTTCAGTTGTCTATGCAAGAAAAAAAAAAAAAAAAAGATGCCAAATTTATCAAAGAACTGACCAAATTCTACATTTTTGCAAATCTAAATTCTCGCGTTTAAACTTCGGGAGGGAAGGGGAAAAAAAAAAAAACGTTACTTGTCTAATACAACCCAATTGGCATGAGCTTTCTTTGATTCAGCTGCCACAGCGCCAGAAGGCGAACCAGGAACAATCTTTACTTTGATGTTTATCTGCAACAAAAGAAGAAAACAGTTGCTACAACAAGTTCTCAAGCAACAAGCAAATGATTCAAACCATCAAATTGACGAAATATACCTTGTTTGGATCATACACATTGTGAAGCTGAACCATCATCTGAGAACACAACTCCGAGATATCCGATTTCTGCTCCATAGTCGATCCGAGATGCGACCTCCGGTGACCGCTGGCGCAGTCTCCGGCAAATCTCGGGAACCCCCACAGCTTTCTACCTGTAACAAGCATGCAATCAAATCAAGATTCAATCTTGCCTACTGGAAAAATATACATAATTAAAGGGGGGAAAAAGACCTGAGCTTTGAGACGACATGACAACAATGAGAGTGATACAATCCCCAGGCTGAACAACATGATTCAGAGCCCAAACCAGAGCATTCTTCGAAATCTCAATCCCTTTCGAGGCTTTAACAGCAACAACAACTTTCTCAGCAGACTCTAACCCCCTAGCGCTCTTCCCCTTCTTCAAATTACTCATCTTTTTTCCTCAAACTGCATAAAACTTCAAAAAAAAAAAAAAAAAAAAAATCCAATCTTTTCACGAAATTTCCAGCCCAGAACTCGAAAAGCTCCTTCCTTTATTATCCCCAACCCAACCAGCGATCGCCCGGTCTCTCAAATTGAAAAATAATTTCGCTTTTGTCGCGTAAGAGCAAGAGAGAATCATCAGGCACCGTTCTCGTGAATGTACCCTTCCCCTTTTCTTTTTCTTTTAAAGAAAACGACAGAGAGAAGGCGGAATCGGTCACCTTTAACAGTAAGAAACTCAATAAAACACTAGAAAATGACGAGAACGTCCAATTATCGAAGCTTCTGAGCACATTTAGCTAGGAAACAACGCACCAAAATTTAGCAAAAAAATCAACTTCTATGAACCCGAACCCTAGAAAAGCTTTAAAAAAGGAAATGAATTTACGCCCATGTCAAATCTCTTGTACGCTGCAACACGAGACAAAGTTTTTATCCGTTCGCGCACTCAAAGATCAGATCTTTTTTACTGTTGATCGCCGTCGAAGGCGGAGAGATTCATCCGTGGACGATAATGCCCTAGGATTTTGTAGGTATTTACGAGGCTGCCAATGTTTGGGGGTTGAATCGGACAACTGTACTTGGGATATTCTTTAATTGTGCCAACCGCCCCAGCCGGATGCTGATATGCCCGAGGAACAACATAAGATAGTGTGTTCCAGTGATTTTGTGCCTCGTCGTGGGATTAGTTTACCGATCAATCGCTTAGATAGATGATTAGATTGAGCTTATGCTTGATGTAGTTAAATTAAGTTGTGAGATGGAACAGTACTTGGAATGAGGAGGTTTTGATTGTAACTGTTGTATTAATGTTCCAAGTATAATGTTAGTCTTAATTAAAGTTTCCAGAAATAATTGAGGTATCCATGTCTGAATTCAATTCTGATACACTTCCACAGTTCCACGTCTGTTACTATTTAGATTGACGAGGACGTGCCTAGCAAAATATTTTTTTTAAACATTATTGTAATATATCTAGGAATGTTCAGTTGGTCAATCGGTCAGAAATCGGAGTTTTTCAATCGGATCTGAGGGTAGAAGGCTCTGATCCTAGCCGGGAAAAGTTTCCGACCGATTTCGATCAGAGTCGACGGTGGAGTTCGTGCTTAGACGTTCAATTGGTCGATCGGTCGAAAATCAGAGTTTTTCGATTGGATCCGAGAGTCAAAAACTTCGACCGTCACTAGAAAAAATTTCCTATCGAACTCCGACTGATTTCGATTGGAGTCGAGCAAAGAAGCCGGAGTCGATGGATCACTGTGTTCAACCCCACATATGTCACATCCAAATTAAAAATTATTGGGTGTGCCCACAGTCTACGGGTGTTGGGAAAAAACAATTGTGGACAGCACAGCACACGTGAAAAGCATATTAGCTCAATCGGTTACCCCCCAATACTTTCAAGAGAATGGTTTCACAATCGAAAAATTTTACTTAGTTTTGTTATGTGTCATAAAGTGTTGATAAAAATATTTATTTGTGAGTTTTTAAATAAGTATTCTGAGTCGTTATTAAAACACTTCAAAATATCTGGATAGGTGGTTTTGTAGTGTTTTTTAGAACACCTGAACCGATGTGTTTTGAAGTGCTCTGAATTATTTATCTAATTTTTTTTTTGTTCAAACTCTCTCATATGTACTTTCTTTTTTTCTAATTGGGCATGCTCGTCTTTTACATATTTATGATACTTATGAAAATTAATAAAAAAACTAAACTCCCAAGTATAAATTTGAATACCCTAAAGTCTATGATCAAAATATTTCTAAATACATATCACCAAAATGCATCCAAACACACTTTGAAAACCCAAAAACATTATTCAACATCTCTAAGGATTTGTTTGCTTGCATGGAAGTATTGAAAGTAATGTCACTTTTTCTACTTCATACATTTGTTTGGCAAAAACCTAAAATGAAAGTTATTTATATAATAATGAGGCAGAACTTACGTGACACTCTAACTTTTTCAAATTTACATTATATAGATTTTGGATGGAAGAAAGTTGAAAGTAAAAGTATTAATATTTTATTATCTTGAATTTTCTTTTATTCAAAAAATAAATATTTTATTTTTCTTTAATCACTTAGTTTTTTTTCAAAAAGTAAAAAAAAAATACTAAAAATATTAGAAATGTTATATTTTCAGCTCTTCATTTTGAAAAGTAATTTTTTTTTTCTTTCTTTCTCACAAAACATCAACAAGGTCGGAAATAGTAATAACTTGGTGGGGGAGTTTCCATAGGAGCACACCATTTTTTAGTGAGCCCCTTTTATAGTGCTATTTTGAAAGCCGAACAGTTATAAAGTAGGCTCACTGGAAAAAAAAAAAAAAAGGGTATGCTCATTTAGAAACTTCTTTTGGCGGGGGGTTGAGATGCCGCTTGCAGTTGCAGACTATCCAAAAGGTCAAGTGGGAGCCTCGGTTGGACCGAAAACTGGACTGTTGGGTCAAATACGGCCGATGATCCGTACTAATTTTGATCAGACGGAGCAGGGAAGGACACCTCGCTGCTGCCACATGCAGTGCAGGTGCGCAAATAATTCATTTGTCATTTTTCCCAACTCAATAGCATGAGAGATTATCCGATCCCCCTCTGCGCTTCCCTCGTCTCGACTCGAGTACTAATTTCTCGCTGAACGCATCCATATCTTTCGGCTTTCGTACGTCAGCTCAACTTTTGTGACCACTCAGCGCCACCGGATCAGCTGGGAGCTGCGGGCCCCACTTCTCAGCATTTTCTTTTCCCGCGCCCCGCCCCGCCCCCAACAACTTGCAGGTCACCGGTCGACTCTACCCCCACCTCCATGGCACTCCCGTAAATATCTGAGAAACTGAGGGCCTTGAAATTTACTCGGGCCAGTTTTTTCGAACGCGTCGCGGGGGGCGTGGCGCTCGCGGTCCACGTGGTGGGGCCCGTCGCTCCCGCCCATCTCCGTCACGGTGTGCTGACGGTAACGGCTGGGGTAACGTTTGACGGCTGACGTCGCGGCACTCGCGGATCGTGTCCGTTTACTGACTCCGAGAGTTTATTTAGGGTAATTTAATTAATTAATCTCATAGCTTGCCAATTACAGAAACGTGCTTAGCTAACCTAAGCCTAAATGGGATTATAATATTAATAGTAAGAAGGGGAGAGCTTCGGTCTTGGAGCTTCAAGAGATTATTCAAAGCGATGTTCTGTTTTCTTATTCTTCTACTACAAATTACATCATTAAACTAAATTATTTTAATCACAATCGTGTTTACTCGATGTACGGCCTGTTGCGAGTCTCTTAATAATCTAATCTGATATGCTAAGTACTTGACCTTTTGCTCTTACAATAAGCGGAGGGGAATTTCTAAATGAGCACACCATTGGTCTGCATGAGAATACTTTTCGGAGTCGAGAATTAAGTTACCGAACTGTGTTCAAGTCGTTCTGGGATTCACTTAGAGACTAATCTCCAAGCAAAACAGAGAACAAGGTAACTAGATGAAGGAGCAGACCTGTAATGTTTTAAAATTTAAAAGGTGCAATAAGACCAATAGTGTGCTCCTTTAGAAATTCCCTAACCCCAGAATTTCTGTTGGTTAATTAAGAAGGCACTTGGATAATGAGAATCACTTAATGTACACGCTTTAAATAGACAACTTACAATAATTAAGTTTTGAGTAGCTTTAATTAGAGACTGCCTGGTTGGATTTTTGAGTTTGAAAATAGAGTTGTGAGTGTGGCAACAACTCCATCAATAGTATTTGGTTTGTTGTTATTTGTAGCAAAAAGCTATAAAATTACAGTAAATATTGTGACCAAATTGGTTGCAACAAAAACTGAAAACTTTTATTATTGGAAAGGGGTTTTTATATATATCGGCGCCTTACATCTTTAAAAACTAGACTTTAGTCCCTAAAATCTTTATATTTTGATTTTAGTCCCCCAAATTCTTTAAATTATATCACTTTAGTCCTCTTGGATAGTTTTTGGCATGAATTTCTTATTATACCCTTGTAAGGGATGGAAATATCAGTTATTTCTCTCCCTTCCCTCTTTATCCTCTCTTCCTCTTTTTATTGGGTTTCCCTCTCAATTCTTCTCTTCATTTTCTCTTCCTTCCCAGTTAATCTCTCTTTTACTTCTTTTTTTTTTTTTTTCCTAATCCTATATCCAATGGAGAGGAGAATTCAATAAATAGAGGAAGAGAGGAGAAAGAGAGGAGAGCGAAATAACTGATATTTTCCTCCTTTTCAGGGGTATAAAGGAAAATTCATGCCAAAAATTATTCAGGGAATCAAAGTGAAGTAATTTAAAGGATTTAAGAGATTAAAATCAAAATATGAAGATTTTAGAGATTAAAGTCTAAATTTTAAATATTTAAGGGACTGATATATAAAAACCCTATTGGAAAATGCAACAAACTAAACGTCCCTTTGTAGAGTTGCAGCTCCAACTGAAACTTTACTTCCCAACTACTCTCTCTGTAGGGGTAATTGCAGTGAAACCGTTTGTAATATAGGAGTAATGTAATTTATCACGCATTAAGTTTAAAATACTCAGTTTAATTCTTGAACTCTCGATGGTGTTAGTCAATAGTTTGCTACTCTCATCCCTATTTAACTTAAACTCTATTTTTTTTTTTTATGAAATTTTGAAACTACCCTCTTCTAAGTATGTTTTTAATGAGTTCTTAGTGAATGAGAGGAGGATAATTTGGGATTTCATAAACAAGAATAACAAACTGTAATAGTATTATAAGTATATTGACTAAACTGAAAATTTTAAACTTAAGAGATAATAAGTTTCACTATCCTACAGTATAGGAAGTCTCACTGTAATTAGCTCATTTTTTTTATTAAATACCTACTTTAAGAAAAACTTCCCTTAATAAGAACAACTAATCATTAAAACTTACTTAGAATTTCATGTTTGCCCATATTAGAATTGGTGAAAATTAAAATAAGTTGTGTGGTAATAAAAAATTATGGATTTTTTCATATGATATGCACTAAGATCGGTAAAGAAAAATTTTAAATGCACCCATCTATTTTCTAAATATCTCAACTTTCTAAGTATGCCCGCCTTAAAGTTCAAAATTATGGTTTTTTTTTTTCCTGAGTACACCTCCTAATATTTCCAAGTGCACTTGATTTTTTTATTTTTATCTCTCTTTTCTCCTTTCTCTATCCATCTTCAAAACTTATCAAATTCTCATGCACACTTCTAAATTCCAATGACTATTAATAGCGAAATATTTAGATTAGGTTTGAAGAATAAATCTAGGAGAAATAAAGGGGATTATATTTAGGTTTGAGAATTTACATTAAAAAAAAGAGGAGAAGTGGAAAAAGTGTTTAGATTATAGTTGATGGTTGGGTTTTGCAGGAATATGTTATAATTGAGAAGATGAAAATAACTTGATCTATAGTTTATAATGACAAACTAGTAATATAAACTTTCTGATAGGGATGCTCAGAGAAAAGGGTGGATGCATTTAGAATTTTTCATTAGTTAAAGTTGATTTGGATTCCAGAAAGATTTTCTTGAAATTCAAAATGGATAACTAATTTGAGATAAATTGTTGGTAAAAAAAACTACTTGAAGGTTATATTTGGTTTGAGAGAAAATGAAAGAAAACAAAAGAAATAGAAAGGGAAAGAGAAAAAGAAAGAAAAAAAAAAAAAAAGAATTTCATTTTGTTGTTTGATATGAAAGAAACTAAAACAGAAAATTTAATAAAAAATAAAATTTAAAAAATCAAGGAAAAAAAGTTCTCTCAACTCTATCAACTCTCATATCATGATTCCATGAGATTGAAATACAAAGTGACATTTTCTTTAGTTTAGGAGAGAGAAAAATAGAGAGAATTTTATAACATATTTTCTCTTGCTTTCTTCCGATGTTCTTTTTCTCTAAATTTTTTTTTTCCAATCCAAACAATAAAAACTAATTTTCTTTCTTATTTTCTTACATTTTTTCTTCGAACCAAACAGAGCCTACAGGAATGAGTATATATTTTTCTGCAGCAGTCTAAACAACTTGTTGGTGTAGTTTTATGTTACACCAAGGATCCATGATTTGATGAGACATAGTATTATATTTACAGGTGTTAAAATACAAAATAATTATCTCAATTCTTATCATAATTTCGGAGTTTTAGCACAGTACAGAAACCTTCAATATGATATCAAAGCAATTCGGGTTCAAATTCTTGCAGTGCACGTTTAATTGTAGATTTAAAAAATTAAATACAGTTGCGTAAAGTTCAAATTTCAGTCCAAAATGAGTTTTCACAACCTCCGGGACTGTGTAAAAATACAAAATAAAATTTTTCAATACACATTACAATTTCGGAGTTTTGATTTATCAACTCGTATTACAATTTCAATTTCAGAGTTTTGCTGCACTAAGAGCAGTCAAACATTAATGTATGTCAAACAAAAGAACATTGCTGGGGTTGATTACCGACATATTAGCACAGATTAGTACTGTGGAAAAAGACTAGAGATATGTACTAGTTTAATTTGATTTTGGGGCATTAAATTTTGTGGAAGAAAAGTATCTAGTTGTCCTCTTGGAGTTTTTTAATGAAAAGATTGTGACATATATTTTAAAAAAATTTGTGCTTTGTCTCTAATTGCAGGACAGTCAGATGATGAGAATTTATGAGTTTTTGTTTTCTTTTTCTTTCCCTTTGTAAATAATTGATGGTGTTCTCTCTACATTGGATAATGATAATCCCATTTGAGATTGAAAAAAATAAAAAAAATAAAAAAATATATACATTTAGCAATAATTTAAAAATGTGAACCAGCCATCGAATTAGGAAGTGAAATTTCTTGGAGCTCAACTCTCTACACTTCAACATTTGGTGGGCTTGGTTGAGTGAGATTTTGATTGAAAGAAATCTCTTACATGTGTGTTTTCATCTAGATTTTGATTTCAATAACTTCAATAATATAACGAAATCAGGTTATAATGTAATTAAACATCATTAATAATTTTAGAAGGTAAATGGCGATAATTTAAATATTTTACACTTATGAATTTATCGGCAAAAACTCAAATGAATAATACAACTAACCCTAATTCCATTCCTAAGCTACTTGGATTTAGAATTTCATTTCTTAATCCAATTTTATGCAGGTGCGAGCAGAGTTTGGTCTAAATCGAAAAAATTAACCGAAACTGACTATAATTAGTGAAATCGAACTGAGTAATTAGTAACCCCAGGTAGTTACTTACAATATATATTGCCTTTTTAAAATCTCTTATTTATCTCCTTTCATTTTACTTGAAAATTGTATATATTAGTTTATTATATTTTTATGAGACTCTAATTTATGAGACCTCTTAGAGTTAGCGTATGTATTCAAGTGCAACTTTTGTAATTCACACACACAATATATATATATATATATAGGAAACGGGAAATACACCGGCGGTGAAGGGAGTTCCTTCACCGCCCCTTAGTTGGCCCAATAAAATTATTACACGTGGCGCCACTTAAAGTAACAAATAAAAGAACTCTCTTAAATACCCCTTGAATGACGCCACATGTAATAATTTTATTGGGCCACCTAAGCGGCGGTGAAGGAACTCCCTTCACCGCCAGTATATTTCCCGTTTACTCATATATATATATATATATATATATATATATATATATATATATATATATATATATATATATATATATGAGAAAAATGGAAATGAGCTGACAGCTCACGCAAGTTACCTGAGCTGCAGTTCATTTCCACTATCTCCAATAATCTTTTTTAAAAAAATTCTTTTGGATTATGATCTCGACCCCTTAGGGTTCACTCATACCCAACTTCTTGGGTTTTAGTCTTGATTTGGTCCTCCATCAAGCTAATACAAAATTAACGGTTTTCAATGAATAAAACATTTTGTATGCACTTGATGAAAGGGTAAATGAACTCTAAAACTTATGAAATTTAATCCGAAATAAGTTAAAGAGGTAGAGGCAGTGATTGTTAAAAAAAATTGAAGAAAAATTATTGGATCATTACAGTTTTGCCGCTAGCTCACGTAACTTTTCCTGAGTTGGCGGTTCACCTACAGTAATCCCTATATGTGTGTGTATATATATATATATATATATATATATATATATATATATATAATGTAATATTTCAATTTTTTTTGACCGAACTTAGTTCTGTCTCCATATTAGATTGGTTAGTTTTGTCAAATTCGACAAAAATTGACCGATACTCATCCCTATTTAGTGGGACAATAAATCTACTTGATCTATCTTTTTCCATTCCCATTCTTTATGTAATTCTAGAAATAAATATGAAAGTATCACAAACAAAAATTTGAAACATAAAAAGCAAAAAACAGAACTTTGAAGACCATTGACATATTTACCGATCGACAAAATAAAACCAGAAAAATTTTCCCCAACTCTAATGTCAAACATTTCATTTTTGTTGAGTTGTCCTTGTTCTATTAGCTATGTTATTTTTATTCACAGCAACACATAGAAATGGAATCTCTCAATATCTATCCACTATTTTAAATGGAGGAAAATTTTATTTACGAACGCAAATTTACTTTTTAATATCCAGATTACTCTTCGCACCAATATCTCTTTTTGAAATATTACTAATTTATTCTCTATGCTCAATCTTTTTTGCAAAATTAACCCTCCTCCCCCTCTCTATCTCTCTCCTAATTTCGTCTGCGACTTAGTCCTAACCTCCGCCAGTGTTTCTGTCAATCTCTCTCTCTCCAAATTTCTTCCGTGACTCAACCAGCGCCACACCTCCATTTTATTTGAGTCGATTATTAATATCTGATAAGAAAATATAGTGGTCGGTAATTAATATCCAACCGGAAATTAATTTGATCGGGAGTTAATACCCGAGTAGTGACGACTGTCTTCCGCCAACAAAAGAAAAATTAGCAATACTAAATTGCAAACAAAAACACATAAAAACTAAGAATAATTTTAAACCGTATTTTTGATTTGTTCTCCGACACCAATTGCACGTTGGATTTTTTCATGTGCTTAAAAAATCTCAAACTCTAAACCCTAATTTTTTCTTATCACAGTAAATTTGAAGAATTTAACATTCTTCCAAATTTTGAAAGGAATGCGAATGTAAAAATTTTAGAAAGTCAGAAAATGAAACCAATAAGTTTGTGGGAGATGTGTTTGTTTTTAGATTTAAATACCAAAAAGTGTTTTTTTTTTTCTTGTTTTAGAAACAACAGAGAAGAAAAAAAATGATAGTTTCCTAAACTTTTATGAAGCATTAGAGATATGAGATCTAAAAGGATAATTTAGTTAAAAAAATAACAAACTTGTAATTATTTATAATTTTTAAATTTATACGTAAAAAATAAATTTCCGTACGTAAATAAAATTTCTACCACATAAACTAACAAATTACCAACATTGACACCTCTCTGTCAACAACCAAATCCCAATTATAATTCAACTGTATAAGAATAGTAGTATTACTAATAATAATAATAAAGCTAAAATAGAGAAAACCACCGCAACATATCAAAGTTTTTCTTTAAACCCTCATATTATGTAAACTACTATGTAGGTATTTAGAAAGTTCGGAGAGTGATCTATTTATCTTTCTGTTAACATAAATCTCATAACATAAAATAATTCATGCGGCTTCTGAAAAAAATGCGATTCTTTGTCAGGGTTTATTGTAATTTAGCCTAATTATAATACTAATAATATTTGGTGGAGAGGCTTGACTTGTGGACCATTGGCCCAATTGAATCAAGACTGTAGCAGGAGCACCACCATCAAGTGCAGCTCACATGCAACCATGCATTGCAAATAAATGCCAACAAATATCCCTCATAAATACTGACCCTTTCTATTTCTATATAAATTAAAACCCTATGATAGAATTTACAGGGAAGTTTGGTCTTGGACTTGAATTGCATGATTCAAGCAAAAAAAAAAAAAAAAAGAAAAAAAAAAAAAGAAACAACATCTGATATAAATTTTGATACGAGTTTAGTTTTCATGGGATCAATAAAAGTATGGGCTCTTAAGTTATAGCTAAGAAATGAAGAGTTAAGGCTGAGTTGAATGAGAAGCCATTGTTAGGTATTTGCATATTATGGGCTTCAGATGCAATTGTTTATAGTTAGCTAAGAATAGGAGGCACCGATAATAGATGAGATGATAAATGAGGCAAGTGACAAAATGGGTGAATGTGTGGCACTCATGGCTAACAAATAATTTGAAGCATTAATTGATTTGAAAATGCTAAGATTTCAAGGTTTCATATGAGAATATGGAAAATTTTGGAGATCAATGTGTGTAGAGAAGAAAAGCCCATCAATCACTTATGGACCACTCTACATGAAACCACCGAACTAAGGCATCAATCATTATCAATCAATTAAGTGAAAAAAAATATATTTATGATTAAAAAAAAAAGCTTTTAAGATTTCAGAATCTAGAGCGAAAATTAATGATTCAATATACTTTCTACTCTAGACTACTATATATGTTCTTCTTCCTTATTAAAGGGTCCGCTGTTTGAATTGGTGCCATCATAAAGAATGGCCATCATCACACCGTCACTTGCCTCGAAAGAAAGACATAAAGAAATGGTGAATTCAAAATTTTGCATCCTTTTCGTAGCTTCAAGCGTAACCCCTCTTAGATACAGGGATGAGAATAAATTAAAAATAAAAATTTTATATTTTGATTTGGGCTTGATATTTGTTGATGTGCATTCTCATCCCTACTTGGACCACACCTGTGCATACAAAGTGCTCACTTCTTAAAAGCTTCCTCAAATACAAGCAACTCAATATGTCCTATATAGCCCAAACTTCACACTAACTTTTTTTTAGAGATATTTACAGATTTGTCCTATACATTTTTATAAATTATAATTTAGTTTCCCAAATCTTCATATTTAGGATTTAGTTTTAAAAATCCTCTAAGTTACTGAAATTTAATTCCCTTCCCTAACTTCCGTTAACCCAGTTTATTTTTTAACCTGATTTTTCCATTTTACCTTTCCTTAATTCCTTTTTCTCTCTTTATCCTTTCTTCTCCTTTTTTTCATTCTTCCTCCTCTCTTCTCCTCCTCTCTTCTCCTCTCTTCCTCCTCTCTTCTCCTTTTCTTCATTGGGTTCATTGGCTTCCCCTTCTTCTTCTCTTCTATCTCTCTATTCTTCCCCCTTTTTTCTTCATATGGGTATTTAAGTCATTTCATTATTTTAAAAAAGTAAATAATAAATTCTGCCGTTTATTTAGACGAAAAAACTAATGGAAAAAACTAATGGAGTGACTAAATTGTAGTAACTTAGAGCATTTGGGGACTAAATCCTAAATATAAAGATTTGGGAGACTAAATCATAATTTATAAAAATTTAAGGACAAACCTGTAAATATCCTTTTTTTTTTTTTTAACTCATGCAGTTTGCTTTTTTTTTTTTTTCTTCCTGTTTTGCTAGTAACTTGCACAGTTTGTCGATAATCTCTTTTTCTCTTTTTTTTCTAAATTTTTCTACGTCCAGAATTGTTAGTGTTTGGTCTTAGTCTGTCTTACATATGATATCAGTGTTCATCATACACCAATCAGTATCTAGTGATGCTTTCCTTATGGTAGATTTTCCCTCTCCATGCCCATCAAATAATAGGGTAGGCATGAATTTTTCAATAAAGATGACTAGTAGAAAACCTGTTTATTTATTTATTAGGCATGTTCACAACTACCTAATCAATAACTTGGATGAGGACGGGATCCAAAGAACAATACTTAGCCTGTCCTATTATTAGAAATTTTGAATTAGATATATCAATTCTCATTCCTATTGGCTGATAAAATATTGAATGGCCACACCTTTGGATGTGAAAATTGAACTTAAGCCTATATTCTTGTCCAATCTTGAAACCTTGGTCTGGTCGTGCCTCCTCGGTATAATTGTGCTGAAATGAGATAAAGTCCTTGATTCTCTCTTGTAATGAGTGTTTGGGTGCATTAACAGTCGCCTCTCATTTCTTGGTGTACAGCAGCTAGCAGGGATATTACTGGGGACCTTGGGCCTGAGTTTGTCTCTTTAGACGTCGTGGGCTTCATCAATTATTGATTATGATAAGAGCTAGGCATGGACCATGAGACCCAAAAGGAGGTGCATGCACTGTTTCAATAATGAGATTCTCATTTCAATAGGTAGATCGCTACCCATTGTAAATAATTATAAAGATAAAAATGAGTATCACGTTAAATTTTCCCACATTGCTAAAAATCAAACCTAAAACTACCCTTTGAAAGGATGAAGTGTTATCTGCCGCAGTATTCATCCATTTATTCCTAAAAAAATAAAATAATAAATAAACGGTTAGTAGTATTCGTCCGAACATAATCCAGTATTCGAACAGCCTGATATGTGAGGTCTCTCTTGATAACAGAGACAGAAAAAGACACTGATTCAATGCTCTGTTGTCTAATTCAACTGATGAGCAAATCCATTTAGATTATAGTAGCAAGTCCTACAGCTTAACTTAGGTGCAATAAGAACCATCCTAAGCAACAAGAAGCAATAATATCAACTGAAAATAACTGCAAATCCATCCCATGGACTGTTGTGATTGCCTTAGCGCTTTAACTGCAGATACGACCAACAATAAAATTTTCTTTTCTTCTCTTCTTTCCTCTATTTTTTTCCAAACATCTTCCTCCTCTCAGGTACTTTACAGTATCCTCGGTATAGTATTCAGCACCTAGAGATGAGAACGGACGGGCTCAAGAGTCAATTTTTGACTCGCCCTATTCAACATTTTGATTAAAAATGAAAATTCTATTTTTCTAACTCAAACGATCGAATAGGACGAACCAAGAATTTACCATTAGACCCGCCCGTTCTCACCCCTATCGGCACCAGACTAATCCATGCCAATGCATGGTGGTTGATCATGTCCCCAGACAAATTTTGTTCAGATAGAAGGAGAATGAATCTGGGGCCAAAATCACAATAATCTCAAAAACCTTTTAAATGTACTTAAAATGTTCTCTACACAAGGTTTAGTAACTCCCCTCTTTGTCCAACTCTTCTACCTCATAAACCTAAATACAAAATTAGGCATTAGAGGGTCATTGTTTGCAAGTAAAAGCTTGGCACTTGTTCCAGCTACCAAAATATGCATGGACAGATACATAACACAAGACGCATAGAGTACAGTCCAAATACTGATCGATCCAGTATGATTCTCTTTTTGTTCATGTAGCCTACACAAAGTACTTGGAATAAAAGGCTTAGTTGTTGTTGTTACTGTGATATATATTGAAAACGAAACTCCATAAGTTAATATTGTCCTTCATTTAACCAAACATCAGAGCATGTGCCTATTGTGACAAATGATTTGCCTAATTACAAGGCAACATTTATGAACCACCACTAATAGCAAACCAAACAACAGCGTTTAGCAGAATGCCTACGAGTAAGAGAACATAGAAGTTGCTGTGTCATTTACCGCACCCAACAAAACCACCACCATGTGCACTGATACTACTCTATAAACCAATGTGCATCAAACCTATACCTTTGAAGGTTCCCTATAAGTTGAGCATGTGTACTAGCTATGCGTGTTCTCAGTCTTCATTGACAACAATATCAATTGATTTTGCAAAACAAACAGTGTCCCCTATGTGATACGGGTAAAAAAAAAAACAGAAATATAACCTGTGATGTGAATTTGTAATACAGGATTCCAAATTCATCTTGCCTAATTTCTTGCACTTTATCAATTCAGTTCTTTAATACACAAATGTAGCAAAGAAAGCAAGCCTTCCTTAAGAAAAAAGGAGGAACTTTGCCATACACAACCACCAATCGATGTATATTTTTTCTCATGGACACCATTTTTTAAAAAAAATAGCTCTCTTAGTTATCGATGAAAATATAATTATTGAATGAAAGAAACATCAACAATTGTTTGTCTCTTAAACTATTGAATGAAAGAAACATCAACAATTGTTTGTCTCTTAAACAGAATGCTGAATCTATATTATGCGAAAGTATTATGCCTAACTACGAAAAACACATAGACACGAAAGAAGAAGAAAAATAATTAAGACATCTTCCTATGCTATCGTATTCATCCTCTCCATAGCTTTTCTTGGTTGTGAGCATAAATTGTTGATCTGATGTTTAAAAGTTTATATAATGCTTAATGGCCCCTTGATGGTCATCTACATGAAATTTACTTTGGAAATAGCAACTGATATTCAAACTTCTTATGAGAGGCTTGTGGTTTAAATAGTGTGATTCTTTACTTTTACCTTTTTCTGTATAGTGCGTACTTATATTAATTTTTAGAGGGGGGGGGGGGGGGGGGGGGGGGGGGGGGGGGGGGGGGCTCACTGGAAAGTTGTATGTTGTCTATTTAAAAATTGACATTCTGAATTTCTCGTTTTTGTATACACCCATATGAAACTTAAATGTACATTTTGCCTTATTCGTACAAAATATGGCTAAAGCCTTTTCTGTCCATACATAAAATTGCACATTCTCCATAATCCAGTAACGGATAAACCCTACACCTAACAAACTTCAATCCAAATCAATTCCTCATTTTTCTTGCTAACTACTTAAAGTCTCTTCCCTTCAGCCTTTAGCTAGTATAACACACTTCTCCCTATTCTAGCAGCTTACTTGATTGAGTTTTATAATTCCCACCGCATAAAATGCCACGGAAGTTAGATGCATGGTGATGGCTAGATCCTTCTTGCTGGCCTAATAAGTGGAGCTTACCAATTACATTTTATATCATAACACAAACCTAAAAACATTCTAACAAGAAACACAGGACCTAATAAGTAGTTAATGTAATGTATTTTGCAAGTGCCACCATAAAGAAACCACTATGAGCCCCCTATATTACTGAAAACTTTATTAAATCAACCAGAACCTCACCATGCTGACAAAAGTTCATCACAAACGAGGTTAAAAGGCCAATCACTTGTAGACAATCGTCAAAGGAAATCTACTACGCTGATATACCTACAACTTTGGGATCCTCCATGTCCTCTCCATTTGTAAAAGCCAGGCACCCAAAGACCAAACTTCATCTACAAGCAGCTATGAAGAGAGGTCGTTAACAACATGTGTAATAGTCATGCTGAAAAATGGATAATAAGAAAAAAGACAATGAAAGACACGTGCTTGAATTTGAGTGAGCTAAATAAGATGCAAATAAAACAAACAAAAGGAGCTACTGATTTCTTAAGGCTATGTTTGGTTTTGAACGAAGAAAAGAAAAGAAAGGGAAAGAGAAAGAGAAGAGGAAAAAGAAAAAAAGATTTTTTTTGTTGTTTGGCAAGGGAAAATACTGAAAAAGAAAATCTAAGAAAAAATTTAAAAATAAAAAATAAAAACTAAGAGAGATTTTTCGCCAAACTCCATTTACTCTCCAACCAAAAATAAAACAACAACATCAACAACAGCTAAGCCTTTTATCCCAAGTATTTTGGGTAGGCTACATGAACCAAAAAAGAATCACGCCGGATCGATCACTTTGATATTCCTTCTCTATTTCTATCAAGTAATATCTCCTTATTTAAATCTCTAAACTCCATATGTTTACGTATCACATCCATCCATATTTTTTTCGGTCTTCCCTTCGTTCTTTTAACTTGTCCTACATTGATAAACTCCCCTCTTCGAACTGGTGCACTTGTAGGCCTATGTTGCACATGACCAAACCATCGTAAGCGATTTTCTCGCATCTTCTCATCGATGGGAGCTACACCTATCTTAGTACGAATATCTTCATTTCTCACTCTATCTCTCCTAGTGTTGCCGCACATCCAACGGAGCATACGCATCTCTGCTATACTTACCTTCTGTGAATGACGTTTCTTTATAGCCCAACATTCCGTGCCATATAATAAAGATGGTCTAATAACAGTCCTATAAAATTTTCCTTTCAATCTTAACGGAATGTTACGGTCGCATAAAACTCCCGTTGCTCTCCTCCATTTCAACCAGCCAGTTTGTATTCTATGGTTAACATCATTATCGATCTCTCCATCATTCTGAATAATAGAACCCAAATATCTAAATTGACTTCTCATTTGTATCTCTTGCCTATCTAGTTTTACAGCATTATAGTCTATGTTCCGTCGTTTACTAAATTTACACTCCATATACTCTGTTTTAGACCTACTCAATCTAAAACCTCTATATTCTAATGTATGCCTCCATAACTCTAACTTGGCATTTACCCCTTCTCTTTTCTCATCAACTAAGACAATATCATCAGCAAATAGCATACACTAAGGTATCTCATCCTGAATGGCTTTAGTAAGCTCATCCATCACTATAGCAAATAAGAATGGACTCAATGCAGATCCTTGATGTAATCCAATTGTGATAGAAAAATCACTAGTTAAACCACCACATGTTCTGACATTGGCACTACTCTATCATACATGTCCTTAATTATGTCGATATACTTGATGAGAACTCTTTTCTTCATCAGTGTCCACCAAAGTATCTCTCGTGGAACTTTATCACAGGATTTCTCTAAGTCAATAAATACCATATGCTAATCTCTATTTCTCTCTCGGAATCGCTCTATAAGTTGACGAAGTAAATGAATAGCTTCTGTCGTCGATCGCCCTGGCATAAATCCAAACTGGTTCTCCGATATTTTAACAGTTTGTCGCAATTTATGTTCAATTACCCTTTGTCAAAGCTTCATAGTGTGACACATGAGTTTTATTCTCCGATAGTTAGAACAACTCTGAATGTCGCCCTTATTCTTATATAGAGGTAGTAGGATATTCTTTCTCCATTCATTTGGCATTTTCTTAGTTTGCCAAATCTTATTAAAAATATCTGTTAGCCACCTCACACCAATCCCTCCTAAATATCTCCATATCTCTATAGAAATCTCATCTGGACCAATAGCTTTTCTTAATTTCATCCTCTTCAAAACATCTTTTACTTCAGACTCTTTGATTCTGCGCATAAAACTACGATTCATATCCTCACATTGAATAGTAAGATCTCCCTAATCTTGAGTAAAACTACCGTTATATAATCTATCAAAATAAATTTTCCATCTTTCTTTAATCTCTGCGTCTCGAACTAGAACCATCAAGTCCTCATTTTTAATACACTTTACAGTAAATAAGTTTTTAGACTTTCTCTCTCTTATTCGAGCACTTGTTTATAAACCAAATCCTCTAAATTATATAAAACTAAATTAGATAAAACTAATTTAGATAATAAATTATATAAACAAGTTTATAAACCAAATCCTCTATGTACACTATCAAACCCATTACGACTAGTTCCTACATGCCCATTGAGATCACCACCAATAAATAGTTTTCTCTAGCGGGTATTCCTTATACTATCTCATCTAAATCCTCCCAAAATTGATATTTACTGGATTCATCAAGTCCTACTTCTGGTGCACAGGCGCTAATGACATTAAAAATCTCTCCATCTAAAATAAATTTAAATAATAAAATTCTATCACCCTTCCTCCTAACCTCCACTACATTCCCAAATAATTGCTTATCTATAATCACACCTACCCCATTACGGTTTCTATCTCTATGCGTATACCAAATTTTATAACCCCAAGGCTCTATGACTTTAGCTTTCTCACCTACCCACTTAGTCTCCTGCACGCACAAAATATTAACTCTCCTTCTAATCATATCATCAACTAACTTTACTAATTTACCTGTAAGGAAACCTGTATTCCATGATGCCAACCGAAATTTATGTTTATGAGCTAGCTTCTTTACTCCAATCCGCTCATTAAGATGTGGGAACCCACATCCAGGCACCGACGTCGCTTCTGGGCAACGACCTAACAACGCTCACACATTTTTCACTACATCCGGGCTCCGATGTAGCGCGTCGCTCAGTAGGGAACGCCTCAACGAAATTCATATTTTGGCTCATTTCATAATATGTGACAATGTTTTACGATAACTGTCACTGGCCAACCACAACCCTCCTCCTTTATCTTGGCTTGGGACAGGCAGTGCATAGCACTGGCAGAGTTCAACCAAAAATAAAACATAAAATTAAAATTTTTTTCCCCTATAATAAAGAAAAATAGAGAGAAAAATTTATAATTTAATTTCTCTAAATTTTCTTTCAAACCAAACTATGGAAACTAACTTTATTTCTTATTTTCTTTTCTTTTCCTTCATTTTCCCTCAAACAAAACAGAGCCTAAGGCAATCTCAGAAGAAACAAAAGTCATGTCACTATTCCTAAAACAGTATATCTTATAACAGCAAAAAGTTTTAGTCATTAACAATAAGTACTCAAAAACTTCATTTGCAACATTTCATAATGACATCAATAAGAAAAGTTCAATTCCAGCATTTTATAATAACATAAAATAAGAAATAAAGCTAAATTATAACAAAGTCCATTTGCAACATTTCATAATAACATCAATAAGAAATAAAACTAAATTATAACAATAAGTGGGAAAGTAGGAGTTCAATACAAATATAACCCATAGCACACAGCAAAATGCAACAATGTTAAGTGAAATAAGCTGCAATTTTCTATCAGTTCAGCATGCATCTCATAAACAAGCATGGCCTTCCATTTATACACTAAAATGATCAATCTACTTAAAGGGAAGTTCAGCCACGTACCATAAAACCAAAAGATGGAATCTTCACCAGTAATCTCCGCAAGAACACTTCCCATCCTTGAAGTGATGAAACCTCTTATTATCCCTCACAATAAGCTCCCTCCCTACAATCTTCGACATGATCTTAATCGCATTATGGCAATCTCCACAGACCCTAAGGTTCTTAATAATCCTCAACGGTGTCCTAGCCGGTGTGCTAATCAGTCCATAAGCAATCGCCAGCCGTTCACTATGGTACATGAGTGCCTGCTCCTTTGCCTCCTGATCAATATCATGCAGAACATATCTTGTGTCGGGCACGTACCCTCGTTCCTTCACTTTCGGGATTATTGACCTATCAATACTCTTGGGAATCCTATACTCCACTAACTTATTCTTCCCATCGAGCATGTGGTTAATCCCAAACCTCCTCACCGCCTTTGGTGCAGGAACCTTCTTCTTAGGGGCCTTAGACGGGTCCATCGACACCAGAATCTCCTCCGCCCAGTCTTCAAGCTCGACATCGCCTTGCTGTCGTGCCAAGTTCATCAAACACTCCCAAATTTCTGGCATGGGCTCAAATGGCAATTTCTCAATATACTCCACAGCCTCATTCAAATGCCCTGCCTTGCCCAACACCTCAATCATTGCAACATAATGCTCGACCCCTGGGGGTATCCCATGCTCCCCCATCGACTCCAAATGAATAAACCCTTCCTCAATAGCCTCTGCTGCGGCACACGAAGCCAACACTGCATGAAACGTCACCTTGTTCGGCGCAATCTCCAACTTCCTCATCTGCTCAAACAGCTGCAGTCCGTCATCCCCCTGGCCGTTTGCCGCATAGCAATACGTCATGAGGTGCCAGGAGTCCAAGTTCCTCTCTGGCATTCTATCAAACACCTTGCGGGCGTCTCCAACGCTGCCACATTTCGAGAACATCTCGATGAGCTTGTGATTGATTTCGATGTCGGACCGGAACTGTGACCGCACGAAGAAATCCTGAATCCTCCGGAGATCCTCGAGCTGCTTTGACTCCGAGCACATGTCGATCAAGTTGAAGAAAGTTGCGCCATCGGGGCGAGCATACCCCTGGTTGATGTAGCTGATTGCCTCCTTCATTTTGTCGTCACGGGCGAGGGCGACGAGATCGATGGGGCCCGGCGGCGGGGGCGGAGGCTGGGTATCGACTTGCTGAGGGGGAGGGCCGGCGGGGGACTGGCGGTTGAACTGGTTAGGGTTTTGATACTGGGTCTGACGGTTCCAGTTGGGGTTAGGGTTCTGGTGCTGGGGCTGGCGGTTCCAGTTAGGGTTAGAGCTTTGGTGCTGGGGCTGGTGGTTCCAGTTAGTGTTAGGGTTTTGGGGAGGAGGGCGGTTGTTCCATTGACTAGGGTTAGGGTTTGGTGGAGGCGGATAGTTGTTGTTGTTGTTCCATTGGTTAGGGTTTTGGGGGTAGGATTGGGGAGGGGGGCGTTGGTACTGGTTGGGGAGGGCGGAGGTGGAGAGGGATTTGGCGGGGAAGCTGCCGGAGAAGGGGAAAGATTGGGGTTTTGGCAGGAATCGGAGCTTGAAGAAGGAGGAGGAGAGGGCGGACAGGGAAGCGGCACGCTGTATCGCCATGGACGACGGCATTAGAGAAGAGACGATGAAAAGAAATGAGGGTTTGGGCGAGGGTTTAGGGGGGGGAACTTCTAAAGGGGCACAAGTTTTTTCCCAGTGAGCCCAGATTTCCTAGTGAGCCCAGTTTCATTTAGGTAAAGGAGATAATTTCTTAGTGAGCACAGTTTTATTCCCAAAATACCCTTTAGTATATTTCATCTCCCTCTCCACACCGCCTCAAAAAATTCATCTTCACTTCTGCCGCACCCATCTCCTTCTTCTTCCTCTTCTCTCTTCCGCGCCCCTCCACTTCCCCTCATTTCCTCATCTTCTCTCCTCACTTCCTCTCCACCTCAAAACCCTTTTCTTCAAAAGATCCGTCGCAGCCATCTCCTCCAAACCCGCCGCCGCCAAGCCACACTCCGCCGCCGGAGAACGACACGCTGTGGAGGACTTGGGTGCCCGATGACGACGGGTTTGTGGAGGGAAGGAGCGGGGAGGAGGTGCGTTTCTCGGAGAGGATTCAGTATCCGAACGGCGGGGCCACGCCGGAGACGATGCCGGCGAGCGTGTACGGCACGTGCCGGGAGATCGGCTGGACTGGTAATTTTGAAATTTTGTCTTGAAGAATCAAATCTGTTTTTATTTTGAGCAAAATTTGTGATCACTACCTTTGGCAGAAATTTAGATTATAATAGTTCAGAGAATGACATTGTTCTTGAATAAACTTCACCAATTTCTCATTTAAAGTTTTGGCCATCATTTAGTACTAATTTAGCTTGAGAAATAAGCAAATATGAACTGAAAACTCATTATATATTCATTCGATACAAGATATTACAGTAAAGTTTATTGTTGGTCTTTTTTTTTCCGATAACAGGCAATTCCTCCTCCGCCGATAAATTTAACCTCACTTGGGCCCTTCCTGTTCCTAACTCCGACCATGGATACCTCGTCCGGCTGCACTTCTGTGATATAGTCAGCAAAGCTCTCTACGAGCTCTACTTCGACGTCTACATAAACGGTTACTCTGTCTATACGGACCTCGACCTCTCATCAAAGACCTTATCCTTAGCTTCGCCTTACTACATTGATTTCGTTGCGGATTCAAACCCCTCAGGACCATTCACATCAGTGTCGGACCATCTAACCGGAGCCTCCCGTCGAAGGTCAAGGCCATACTGAATGGGCTGGAGATCTTGAAGATTTACGGGGTTGCCAAGTTTTCGGAACCTAAGAAGGAGAATCACATTGGCGTCGTGATCGGGTCATTATGCATCCTAATGCACCCGATACGGCAATTATGTCTCGAATCAGAAGCAGACGTCAACCCCTAAGAAAGATAAGGAGACAGTAATTAGATTATATTAGTTGTGTATTGATATGGATGATGTTAGGAACTTCAAGTGGCTGGTGTAATTGTTTTTTGCAAACATTTTGAAGAATTTGTAGAGTAAATGGTTTTTGTTTATAATGAACCCTACTGGTCGCTTTTTATTCGAATAATATATACACTACATTTGTATTTGATCTTATTTCTTTAATTTGTATAATATATTGTTCGTTTTATACGTTGGAGACCTTGTTTATAATCTTCACTATTTCATTGTATCAGTTATTGTATCGTTATTTCAGTGTATCGGCGTATCAATGTATCATTATATCGGTGTATCAGGAGTATCATTGTATTTGTGTATCTGGAGTATCATTGTATCGGTGTATCATTGTGTATCAGTGTATCATTGTATCGGTGAATTATTGTATCAGTGTATCATTGTGTCGGTATATCAAGGTGTCGGTGTATCAAGTTATGTTGAATTTATGGTTTTTTCTATATAATGATCTCTCTTGTTCGGTTTTTCTCGTTTTAATATAAACACTATTTCATTGTATCATAGTTGTGTCGAAATATCTATGTATTGGGTATTCATGTTTCATTATATCATTATTTCGGTGTATCATGAGTATCTGTGTATTTGTGTATCAGCATTATCATTATATTTTCGTATCTGGAGTATCATTGTGTGTCGGTGTATCATTATAATCCACTGATTGATGTATCAGTGTATCAATGGGGTTGGTGATGTGTATCCGTATTTAATTGTATGTTTTCTTACTTCCTTGCCTAAATTCCAAAAATAATATATAAATACGTAATAATAAAAGTCCATACACTGCCATTACTTTCATGACAACTAAATATATCAATTAACCACTGGAATATTCAGAGCCCGAGTTGATGGCCACTGTTCGGGATGGCAGTCCGAACGAACGAGATTCGTTCGGACTGACAGTCCGAACGAAACCCCGCTGTTCGGATTGACAGTCCGAACAGCGGGGGATCGTTCGGACTGTAAGTCCGAACGAATTTGGATCGTTCGGACTTACAGTCCGAACGAATTCGAATCGTTCGGACTGTAAGTCCGAACTGTCCTAATTCGTTCGGACTTACAGTCCGAACGACACCCTGCTGTTCGGACTTACAGTCCGAACGGGCTGAAAAAAAATTCTGCACGAGAGGGAAGAAGGGCAATATGGAAATTTTTTTTTGAGGGCAAACTTGATATTTATACTGAATTTTAACTGGGCTCACTAGGAAAAAACTTGTGCCCATTTAGAAGTTCCCTTTAGGGGGGAGAGAGTAAATAGTAATGGATGAATTTGATGAGAGATATTTAGTATGCATTCGGATACGGTAGTTTCTAAAGGGGCACACTATTGTTCTTAGTAAGCCCACTTTACAGTGTTTTTGGTTCGCAGGGCAGTTATTAATTGAGCTCACTAGGAAAAATGGTGTGCCTCTTTAGAAACTCCCTTCGGATACAAACCGGGTCGGGTCTGGATTCGGATGACTTGGACCATCATCATTTTTATTTCCTTTGCCCGCTTTCAGGGAGTTTCCAAAGGAGCACACCACTTTTTCCAAAAGTGGGCTTACTATAGAGTTGTTTTTGGTTCGATCTTTCAGTTGGAAAGTAGGAAAAATAGTGTGCTCCTTTAGAAACTCCCGGCTTTTAAGATTCATTCCTTCACATTGAAGACGAGCAAATGCTCGATAATTATTTTGATAAAGTTGTAGTAGAAATTGATTAGATGCTCCTTCTTTTTTCAAGTAAAATATTATATTGTGATTTTGAATATCAAACTTTACTGTGTACTAATCAGTATAGTTTCTGAATTGTTGTGATCGTAGCCTTTTTCTTTTAGTAAAAAATTAGTGCAAATTCGAACATAAACCTCCTTACAGCTTCTTATTAATAAAACCTCAATTCACACCTTCATTGTATAAGAATGACTAGAGAAACGATTTTTATCATGCATAACAAGAATAGAAGAACTCTCAATAAACTCATACTGGTAGTGTTAACGGTTCAAAATTGAAGCTATTTTGAATAATACATGATTCAGGTTACCCATAAATTCTCTGCCAACTAAGGTATGCAAGAACAAATTATGCAAAAATGCTAGAGTATGAGATTGTGTTTATGCGACATTATAGAGCTTGACAGTGGCAAATCCCCTTTCACAGCAGATAAGATGTCTGGATTTAAATTCCACTTGCACCATCCTAAGACAATAAATAAGTGGCATAGCTTCTTCCCAATCCCCACAAGATATAAATCCACTATTATGGCATACCTTGGATGATGAAAAGAACAGCATATCTATGTTTATGAGCAAAGAAGAATGTTGCTCGTTTCACGATCCAGTTCACGAATGATCATTTATGAACTCAAAATCGTTCCTTGGTTGGAAAGAAAAAGAAAAAAGAAGAAGAAAATTAAGCAGCTCTACCCCCAACAGTCCATCAGAAGTCACACATGAACCAGGGGCATTAGCATGAGTATCAACATGCCTTTCAAAACAACAAACTTCTTTGGTTCGCCACTATCAACCCTCTAAAAAAAAATTACGACAGCCTTTGTCAATAAATAACAAACAACACATGATACCAACTGCTGCCATTGGTCGTTGAGCACATATAACATGAAAAAACTCCCCTTTCACCTTGATGCGGCAAGCATCCCGTCTGACTCAACGACATACGACGGTTATGGTCAGAGTTCGAAGGATTGTAGTTATTGTTTCCAACTCACCGGAGGATAGCATTATGGATGTTAGAGAGCCAAACCTGCACATTAAATTAAAAAGAACATGTTGGGTATAAATATAAGAGTATAGTTGTCCAATTTGAAAGTGCTGTGCAATTTAATGATGCCAATCATGCCATGTCAATTACAATTTCAGCCCAACATTACTAATTTTGCTTCTGTAATGACAAACTACAGAATTACTTAACAGTGAATAAAATATCATTGACATGCCAGACCAGACAGACTACTGAACCCAAATAAAAAGGTTGAGATTATTTTCCCATGCCCGGCTTCTAAAATAAAGTAATTGAGAAGAAAGTGAAGAGAAAAGTTCAATGGAATTTTTGTTCCACTGCATAGTGTCACCAAACTGCAGGATAAATTTTCAGCTACTTTACTGTTTCAGATCAACAAAAGTTCTCCTCCCAGCTCAATGAAATTTCTGTTCCACTTGATGATAGTGTCAGAAAAGAAAATATGGAGGATAAATTTAAGCTATGTTATTCTTTCATATCTTTGAAATTTCGGTTATCCATGGTGTCAGTGACATGAAAGAGAGGGATTGCACTAGCAAAGAGACGAGGAATTAAAAATGGAGAAGGAAAAAAAAAAAAAAAAACAGAAGGATTTAAAGGGAAAAACTATTGCTTATGATGGTCAGTTGCCAATGATAGGGGTGGCTTTCCAGAGGTAATTCTGAGGCTATCTGGTTGCCACGGAGGTAGTAGCCTGCTTTCTGTTACCAAACAGAAAGGCAGCAATATTTAGGTCAGGTTATTAGAACTGAGAGCAATTAAGATGTCGGCTTGATCATCTAATCCATAGTAAAGTACCAACACCCTCCATACAAAGCTCTCTCTCACTCAGCAGACAGCCTAACAACCTTAGCAGACAATTCTGAAAACATAAGTATTACTGTTAATTTATTATATGCATGCAAATTCTTTTGGCTAAGCTGCTAGAACCAGAAGACAAGGGCAATTACTTCCCATAAAAAGGTTTATACGGACAAAGAAGTTTCCAAAAAAAGAAACTAAGGTGGATATACAACTGATTTGTCTCTTCTGTCAAAATTGCTCTTTGAATAGAAGATCTTAACACATCCAATTAGTCCTTGCCATCCAGCAAGGTCAGAAACAAGAATTGGTTAGTCATCCTGGTGCTGATGCCTAATCTTAAACCAAAATGAACTCCAACACCTAGAACTTCATTTTGACTAATACTCCTATACTCCTCAACTAAATATCATAGATTAGATACGTCCACAAGCCTTAGTAAAGCATTGCATTGTGTGATTTAAGGTACCCTACCAAATTAGATATGTTCACAAGCCTCAGTTAAAGCATCATATTATTTTCCCCATATCTCCTGCTCCGATACCAAACGTTAGTATGTTACACTTCAGAAGAACCAATGAAAAAAGGGAAAAGAAATGAAAAGTATAACAAATTTTAAACGCAATATCAAGATGACCCAGAAAGAAAACTATAACAATACTTGAACACAATAAATCAAGCATGAGCCACTGTGAGGTATTTGCATAAAATTAGGCACTACTCACTGTTGGATCAAATTGAACACCACATCAACAACATACAGCAATACATGTATCCCTAACCTTTGTGCTAGATTCTCCTATAGCCATGCAGACGATATTATCACTATTAATTAGGGTCATCACACTAACCCACCCCCCCCTCCCCCCAAAAAAAAAAAAAAAGTGATTGGCCGATATACAATGCAACACATAGCAGTATTTCTCTATCACAACACCCCCCAAGTCGCGTGAGTCCCTAACTCTTAAGTCAAATAGGTAGGATGTCATAAATACCCGAAAATCCCTCCTTCCTCCTGCACACCCATGCTTCCTTAAATCCAACAACAAGAAAACACATTTGATTCCCTGTTCTTCTTCTTCCCCCATAGAACCCAAGCTTTTCTAAACTCTCACACATCAGTGGATCCCTCCTCTAACCCCCAAATGGAATTTTTGAATCCGAACCAAAATCCAAGTATAAAATTGACATCATGAATCTAAACAAGAAGGGAGAAAAAGTGAGAAATCAAAGAGGAGTAAATTGGGGATGTGAGAATCTGATCGCCCTTTATCAATAGAGGATTTATATCACTCTAACTACCCCAACTAAGAAAAGTTAGTGAATTAATGGACGCAAGGTATTTGCTGTAGGCATCTCAAAGGTTAGAGGTTATTAGTCTAATTATGCCTATCAGTATCAATGCTTTGTTTATAGGAATTATGTATTGCTTGGCACATAGCAACAGTGTCCCATTATGAATTGTGAAATCCATTTTCTACATATTACGTTATTGTAATTTGCCTACATTATAAGGTTTTATATATAAGACGATATCAAAAGTTATTGTAAATATTATATCTATTTTTGAGGTATCTGATTCAGTATAGACCCTATAATATCGGTATTGACATTGCCAATATTGTCTATGGTTACCAATATATTGTCAATATTTCAAACATTGTCGATATGATATATTCAATAGTACCTATTTCTGATAACATAAACCACCGCTAAATAATCTATAACGATCCAGAGATTTAAAACCTTATAGTAGTATCCCGTTATCTTATAAAACTTTATCATCTTAAATTCCTTATTAAGTATCAAAGGACAAACACCAATAAGTATCAAATATCAATTTCGAATTTCATATCACATTTTGAGGTATTTGCTAGGATATGCACCCCATTGATGATATTGCCAATATTACTTATATTTTCTCAACCCAATAATTAGGTGAAATAGCATATAGAGATATACCTTTAAAACCAGCCAAATATATGATTGGTTCCCTTACATTTTAGGTTGATTACAGTTTTATAAACATGGATAGTTGGTGCCAGTTTAAGGGTGTGTTTGAATATTTTGACGGGAAAAATGATTATATTTTTATTTTTCCATAATACTCTGGAGTTACACAATTTTAGATAATCTTAATGTTCATAGGTTGTGCGCTTTGAAAAGTTTAAAAGTCAAAAGGTCAAAAATCAAGATAGGAAATACAACTATATGCACAACAACACAACAAAGATAATCATAACATTTGAAATTTCAAACACAACTTTTCAAAATTGTGATGCTATGAGATTTTCAAATTCTCTTGCCCATTGAATGCTCACATGAAAATACAATGTGATACTTTTTTGGAACTCAACTTGAAACCATAAACTTTTGTGATTTGCTGGACATAGAAACACATTTCAGCCTCTTCAATCAAAATGGAGTTTTAGATACTCTAAGCATAACTCTAAAATGGGAAGGCTTTAAAAGTTGACCATCAAAATGTGGAAGGATGACCTCATGATGACCATCAAAATGAGGAGGAATTACTTGATGCTGATAACGATGAGAAATCATAACAGAAAAGGAATATATGGTTAAGAATGTTTCGATACATCAGACTCATTCTTATCACAATTAATTACATCTGCTATGTTATTTCCCGTTTCATGAAATGATCCACTTACCAGAGACATGATGGAAGACCATTGCAGAAGCTATTATGGCCATGCTCAAGTATCTGATGTCGTCGTACAAAATTCTATATTGGGTACATATCTTAGATATTGTTGCATTAAGATCAATCGCTCTTGGATTCTAGACGATGCCACCATTGAGGGAGCTTTCGTAAACCGTTCTCTACTACCTGAGGGCTTATAATATATGCTGGATTATTTATGCAGAAAATATTATAAATAAGGAGGGAAGTAGGCCTTTTTACCAAGTCATTCCAATAATCAATTATTGCAAGCCACTTGGCAAATTCTAATTTTTCAATTCCATGTATGGAACATATGGTTCACCATAAGTGTAAACTGGGGCCAAAATCCCCCCGCCACATTGAATCTTATCAGGGGCTGTTGAGTCTGATGCAGCCTACCTGGTTTAAGAAGGTCATTATAGATGATAAAAACTTCCTATATGACCCAAAAACCTATTTTATGCATGTCAAATTTACAGGCTATGGTGAGATGAAATGAAAAACTGAAAACGATCTTACTCCAACTTGCATGCTATTACATTGAATTGGGATTTCAAACATGCGTTAGTTTCATCAGGACAAACTATACATATGTTTCGCTATGGATTTCAATGGATCAAAAACATGATGTATTACAAGGAATGTACAGTTCCATACTCCCATTTTGACACTATTTAGTGCCATACCAATAGCAACCTTGACACGCTTAAGTGCCTTTTAGATTGGAAGTATTGTTGATAATGTTGGGTGCTCTAACAAAGTTGAGGGTTCTATCAAAATATGATGAAATTTTGCAACTCAATGTCAGGCTAACATCAACCCCCAGATTTTGGTGCCAAATGCTTTATCTATCCACATAACTTAAATTTGCATCATTTACGACAACAATTGACGATTAAACTTCAAAAATTGATGAAAATAACTTTAGACACTGTTCCATCAGAAGAAATCCACGTAGCTCTACTAATCACTAACAGTAAAATTTATTTTAATCACATCAAGATGCAAATCCATTCATATCAGCTACATAAAGAAGCTTAATACCCCCAATTCTCATAAGAATAATTGCTAGGGTTTCGCGAAATTAGACCTGAAGCAGCGAGCGAACTAGGGTTTGGAGCGGAGGCTGATGAAGCAGATGAGTTCGTCTCTTATCTCGCCGTCGCCTTCGTTCTTGATCGAGCTGGAGACTGCGTCGATGAACCTCAGAGCCCGTTCGGAGAGATCTGAAAGCGGCGAGAGCAACCAAAGAGACGCGGCCTGCGATCTCAAGTGCCTCGGAGTGATCGCCGCGGCGATCAGGCGCGCCGCGTCGCCGCCGATTGGTCGGAGATTCATTTACCGTCAAGGTCGCGGGGGCGAAATTTTTCTTTCTTTTATTTTTTTTTGTCAGTATCGATAATGATACATCCGGACGGGAAATTCTAAATGCGCACAATATTTTTCTAGTGAGCACCACATACTATATAGTAAAGTGATTTATAACATAGGGGAAAATGGTGCTCACTAGTAAAATATGGTGCGCATTTAGAATTTCCTCATCCGCACTCGTATAAATGAATAATGGGGGGCAAACTGGGGTTTTGGCTGTTGTTATGGTGGGCCACTTTTTGGGGATTTCAAAATGAGCGCCCCACGGGTCTCAGGGAACACACCTTAAAGTGGATTATTCCACGTTCCAGAATTACTTCCGAAAGATTTTAACACTGTTCTGAAACTAATTTCCAACTAGATAAAAGTTAAATCCACAAACAGAAATAAGCTCACTGATACCAGTGGTGTGCTCATTTAGAAATTCACCACGTTTTGCTTGGGCCTATTTTTTTTGGGTGGGTAGCATCGGAGGAGCCAGTCTTATCCTTAATAAAGAATTGACGGTTTGAAAGTGACGGAGCTACTTTCTATTCCGGATGGTATCGATTCGTGAAGAGAGAGCAATGAAACTTGACTCCTTGGTTCCAATGCAGACTCCATTAGTGCAGCACTATCGTCAATTCGTGACGTAAGATATTTGGTTAAGTTGACGGCAAGAAATGCTGATGTATTTTGTCGCAAAACAAACAAACAAAAAAAAAAAAAAAGAAGGTGAATCTCACACAGGAATGCAATTTCAATTGCATTTTTCAACTCTAGTGCAATCAAACAATACCTTACTACAATTTCACTTACATTAATACAAGTTACAACTCGCAAGTAAACCTGTCACTCTGCTGGTATCTGAACTGCCAAGTAAACTCGCGCTGCTTTGGACCGGGTTATTGGAGGCCATTGTCACCCACCCCCTACCCATTATCCACTACTCCCCATATCCAATCCCCAACGATTCTCATCCACGGGAGTTTCTAGAGGGGCACACCATTTTTCCTAGTAAACCCACTAAAAAATTTACTTTTATTTACAATTTTGCCATTCAAAAATTAAGGCAAAAATATTTTCATCTTTAACCTCTCACCCCCAAGTCAATGCCCCTGAACCTTCTCCCCACTCCCCCACTTGCTCTCCTCTTTCACTCTTCTCCTCAGTCTCCATTCTCTCCGCCACCTCAAAAAGTAGCCCCACATTATTGATACTTCAATTTTTTTCCTTTTTCATCATTGATTCGGGCTAGACAGTCCGGATCCATTATGGTGGATCCGGGTTTACAGTCCCGGATCTACTTTATTGGATCCGGACTGTCTAGCTCTTTCTAAGTCCAAGGCCTGTAGAATTCTCCACTGTTATGACATCCTCCAGATTCGCATCGATCGTCCTTCAATCCGCCGGCTTCCCGATCTCACGAAGCAAACGACCCTCCGCCGGCAGAGGGCCTCCCGATCTCACAAAGCAAATGGTCCTCCTGATCTCACAAAACAAAAATCCCCTGCTTCCCGATCGTCCTTCGATCCGACGACGGAGGGCCGTTTGCTTCGTCAAAACTCCTATTGTTGCTGTTGATGCGGGTTCAGGACATGGGAGAGAGGAGATTGGGAGGGTATTTTGGATATTACAAGTGTGCTCACTAGGAAAAACTCTATATTTTGAAAAGAGAAGGTGTACTCACTTGGAAAAGTGGGCTCACTAGGAAAAATGGTGTGCTCCTTCGGAAATTCCCTCATGCACACGCACCCAGAGTATTTTACAGGAAATTCTAAATGCGCACCACATTTGACTTTGTGAGCACCATTTTCCTATGTTGCAGGGATGGCAATGAGCAGGGCCGGGTCGGGTCGGATCGGATCTATTCGATATCCAAACAAAAATCTTGGATTTTGGGCTGATCAAAAGACCAAATTGACCATTATGAAAATTGTCCAATCTCGGTCCAATGGATTTCGGACTTCCCATGGACTTTTAGATCTGTCCATGTCAAAAATTAAAAAAAAAAAAAAAAAAAAAAAAACTTTTTACAAATGTTTGCTTAAAAGATAGCATCACATATACGAAACATATATGAATCAAATTGTATAAATTTTAGCAAACTGTATCAAGTACATGCTTTTCAAAGAAATTTTACAATTGTTTGATCTCCGTCCTATGACTTTATATCAACAAGGAGCTCGCTGTGTGAACCCTCAGCATCTCCCTGCAACTTACAAATTGTATAAATTTTAGCTACTGCTGCTGCTTCTCTCCGCAAAGGTAGGGAAGAGAGGCATTTCATCTGCATCTCCCTAGAGTTGAATTAAAGACTCCAGAGTCTATTATTTTATTTCTATCAGCAAGCCAACACCACGAACTAAGAAGATGCAAATTCACGAAAAAGGAATCCAAGCCCAAATAAAAGGAGCTACTTTGATCCTGTTTCCCATTAAAAATTAAACCAAAAAAATAAATTAGAAATTTCAAAAACCCAGGTCAAGAGAAGTGAAGGTATTGATGGGATCAATACAATGCATCAATTAAATTCCTCAAATTTACAAACTTGGGTAAAAAATTTCAAGAGATTGTGGATTAACTTTTGATTTCACTTAAGGTAGCAAGCATGGAGAGAAACAGAGAGACGAATCCTCGTAATAGAGCTTGCTGCTGAAAGAATTGCAATCCAGAGTCGAAGGAGGAAGAGGGAGATGAGAGGAGGAAAGGGACGCGAGATACTGACACTGACGTGAGAGAGGAGAGATTAGGAACATGAGGGATTGGATTTGAATATTAGGGTTTTGGACTCCGGACTTTTTTGGACGGGTTTGAACATGTCCAAACCCTGTCCGATTAACCAATAACTCTAATAGGTTTAGCCCGATTAGACCCAAACTTGAAACGGGTGGATCCGGACTTGATTTTTTTTGAACTGTCCAATTAGACTTTGGACTGACCCATTCTTATTCTCATCCCTACTAGTTGTAAATCACTTTATAGTAGGATGTGGTGCTCACTAAGTAAAATATGGTGCACATTTAGAATTTCCCGTATTTTACACGCACCCACCCAAAATTTCACTCCATTCTATTCCTAACCTCAAAAATTACAAAAAAAATAAAAAAAAAAGGGTATTTACAGATTTGTCCCTTACATCTTTATAAATTATAATTTAGTTCCCAAATCTTCATATTTAGGATTTAATCCCAAATCCTTTAAGTTACTACAATTTAGTCCCCCAATTTATAATTTGGCCCGATTTTCTCATTTTACTCATGATTTCCTTCTCCCTCTCTTCTTAGTTCTTATTGGGTTTCCCTTTTCTTCTTTTCTTTTCTCTATTCATTTATTGGATTCTCCCTTTCTATATTGAGACCAAATATATTATTCTCTATTAAATGTAGTAAACCTAAAAATGAATTTATCCAGTATAGAAAGAGAGAACCCAATAAATGAATTTATATTGAGATTTTAAGGTTTAATACATTCAATGGAGAATAATACATTTGATTTCAATATAGAGAGAACCCAATAAATGAATAGAGAGAAGAGAAGAATAAAAGGAGAACCCAATAAGAACTAAGAAGAGAGAGGGAAGAGGGAAGGAAAATTAAATGAAGGAAATCAGAGGTAAAACGAAAAAATCGAGTAAAAATATAAACTGGAAAATAAATAGCAGTAACTTAAAGCATTTGGGTGACTAAATAATAAATATGCGAGATACGGGGAACTCAATTATAATTTATAAAGGCGGAAGCCCTCCGCGCCCTCGCCAGCTACCTCTACGCCACTATTCTTTCTCATCCCTCTCTCGCCCGATCCCTCTCCTTCCACCTCACCAGCAAGCTTTGCTCTTCAACCTGGCTGTCGACTCTTCTATACGATCTCTTCTTGAATTCGTTATCCACTCATGCCACCGTCTTGTCCGCCGCCATCTCCGGCTTGTTCGCCACCCTTCGCCGGGACGCGGCCTGCGTCTCCTTCTCGCACTGCTTGCTCAATTACAAGGGGTTTCTTGCGGTTCAGGTAAGGTGAATTATTTTGCTTTTTGTTGCTCTTTTATGCTAAACATTGGTGACGCAGGAGGGACCCAAATTAGGATTTATCTCTAGAAATTTAGGAAAGAGAAAAAAAAAAAAAGAAAAGAATTTTGTTGAAATTTAAAATAAAAATAAGAAGATAAAGATTGATTTGGAAATCCACCAAGTGATCTCTCACCCATTCTCAACCAATTCATGACTCAAAGATTGTTTGAGAAATTCAAATATTGTTTTAGAAATCCACCTAAGTGAATCCATGCCCACTCTCACTCTCGGCGAATGCATAAAGAGAGATTTTAACATATAAATCCACGCATAATTTTCACAATTTTTTTCATTTTTCATTCCCTGATTATAAGGCTTGTTTATAGGAAATTTCTAACAAAAATGATAAGAATAAAATATTATCAAAATCAAATAAGATTCTCTCTGATTTGATTTTCAAAATTAAACAAAATCATATCAGATCTTGTTAAAATCCTAACAATAAAAATAAAAATACTATCTGATATGATCTGATTTCCATCAATTGGATATTTTTTATCTGGATGTGAAAAATTTTGAACTTTTGGTGGATTGCGTTCTAAAAGTTTGTATCTTTGCAAGTCTAGCTGTTTTCGGTGTTTGGGGTAAATTTCTTTTAGTTGGGGTTCAGGGAAAGTTGAGAACTTGATTGTTGGTTCCTTGTTGAATCACAATGGGTTTCTTTCATTGAGATGAATAAAATTTAAATATTTTTAGCTGAAAGTTGGTTCTTTCGATTAGGGAAAAGAAAAGTTGGTAGTCTGGGTCGATTGAGTTATAACATTGTAAAAATGTGGCCATTTTGGTGGCCTAAGTGAGTGAAAAATATGCTGATTTCTTCTGGAAGTTTTTTGTTCAATTACTGATAAATAGTTTGCTTGGCAAGTCTAGTACATCGATCCAAATTTCGAGCTAAAATAGAAGCAAATCCTAAAATTGGCAATTATTTTGGTTTCAAGCAACCCAAATGTGACGATTTTGAGCGAAAATTTTGGATTGTCTTTTGGAGTAAAAAATAATGTGTACATTTAGGTTTAGAATCTTAGTAATTGGTCACTTGGGTGATGAGAAGTTGTAGTTTGATGTTACAAGAAAATCTCATAGTTCAATATTGTAGGTTAGTTAGTGGTTTTTAAAATCCTAGTTCAAAAATTGTTTTCGCTAATATATAGTGAGCTAGGCATTGTCCATGAGTTGATAACAGATAGGTTTTTATGATCAAATAGTTTCTTCTCACAGTGCATTTCATGAATCCCTATATGGATCACCTCCACGTCACATTCATTCAATTTCTTTACCAGGCTTACCGTGTCGCTCATGTACTGTGGACTCAATCTCGCCACCCCCTTGCCCTTGCCCTCCACTCGCGCATAGCCGATGTTTTCGCTGTTGACATCCACCCAGCTGCTAGGATTGGCAAAGGAATCCTTTTCGACCATGCCACTGGCGTTGTCATAGGCGAAACCGCTGTTGTTGGAAACACTGTATCCATCCTTCATCATGCAACTTCAGGGGGGACCGGGAAGGTAGGAGGGGACAGGCACCCGAAGATTGGGGATGGGGTTTTGATTGGTGCTGGAGCGACGATTTTGGGGAACGTAAAGATCGGGGAAGGGGCGAAGGTTGGGGCAGGTTCAGTGGTGTTGATTTATGGGCCGCCAAGGACCACGGCAGTTGGGTATCCATTCTTCCAGCCTCTGTGGTCGCCAGTTTGTTCTCCACAAAATTCTTGCTTATTTCTATTGATTATAATGATTACAACGAAAAAATAACAATAAAAAAGTAAACGAGAGGATTTATATTTTATCACTTTCTTTTACAGAAGACGTGGGTTATTGTAGTAGTGATAGAATCCATCAAGACTGTAAAGTCCGTGGACTCCGTTGACGATCCGGCATTGATAGGAGCTTGGAAACAACATGAGGTCACCTTGCTCGCGCGTAAGCACGTTAAATTGACCGGATTAACCGGATTGTACGCACTCAATAGCTCGTCAATTACGAGCTCAAGAGTATAGACCTTGGGTCTCTCCAAAAGTTGATTTGCACAATGTCTCATGATGCCTATTTATAGGTATGAGGTGGTTAGATCACCTGCCTTATAAGATCAAATATTTGTTTCTCTTTTAAAATGATTTGGAATTCTATGGTTCATCGTATCTGGACCTGATCTGATATTCAAGATTTGTCAGAATATGTTTAGTTATGATTTAGATACCTAGAATCAAGATCAAGTATAATTAGATAAGATTGGATATCCAAATCTAAATTAAATCCGATCTCTAACCGATTAGAGATTCTTTGATGAAATTCAACGGCTAGCCTCGCATATGGATTTTTCTTTACTTTTTACCCATCAACATCATGCTCCCATTTTCAATTCTTGATTGATGTCATTACATGCAGACTTTTACTGATTATTGATGAGTATGCAAGTGAATAAGACTAAATTCCAGAACACTTAATGTATATTTTTGTGCTATGCAAGTATCTTATCATCAGCTAAAAAAGTTACATTCGACTATATAAGCTAAATCTATGAATTTGGAACCCCTAAGGCTGTGTTTGGATTGAGGGAAAATGAAGGAAAAGAAAAGAAAATGAAAAAGAAAGTTGCTTTCCACTGTTTGGTTAGAGAAAAAATTAGAGAGAAAATAAAAGTGAGAGAAAATGTATTAGTTTTTTTTTTTTTTCCCTTTTCTTTCTCAAACCCAAGAGAAAATGAAAGAAAAGAAAAGTTGAGAGAAAAAGGAAAAAGGGAGAGAAATTTTTGTAGAAATTTCCTTGTAATTTTAGTCCCAAAATATTTTTAACTTTTGTAAAGTTTGGACCATTTGGTTATTATATGCTTAATTATTTAAAAATTAAAAATTATATCAATAATATGTAAATTAATATTAAAATTTTCTATACTTTAATTAGAATTATATTTTCCTTTTATTTTTCTATTGAGCAACCAAACATAAAAAACTGTTTTCTTCTAAAATTTCCTTAAGATTTTCTTCTAACCAAACATAAAAAAAGGAACTAATTTCCATATTCTTTTCTTTCATTTTCTATTTCCCTTTCCTTTTCTTTTCTTTTCTATCATTTTCCCTCAATCCAAACACAGCCTAAAGGTTGATCCTGCAATAGAATCAATCAGGGCAACACCCACTTTTTGACTTCTCATTATAATATAGGGCAATCCTTGCCTATCTTCTATAGCGGCTCTTGGACTTTGACTTTGGCTGATAGATTTTACGATCTCCTCTTTTAATAGTGAAATCAGTGGACTGGAACGATAAATGTGGCAAACAAGTCAAGTGAAAATATTTTCCATTAATATGGGTGACAGTCTGAGACTCTTTCCTTCCATTCTTCTTCCCCAGGATCTTAATGCTTCTTTCATAGGCAGGTGCTTTCACCACTGCACATTGTTTCGTTCCTGCACTCATTAAACATTTAGGCACCGGTACTCAATCCATAGTGATATCGATTTGGGTTGATGAGATTTGAGCTATATAAATTCTATTTCTTTCTACAAAACTAGAAATCCTGTAGGCTTTGTGGTGCCAAGGGTGGTCATTAGATTACAACTTCTCTAAAACTCTGTTTGGTTTGAGGGAAAATGAAGGAAAAGAAAAGAAAATAAGGAAGAAAATATTTTCTATTGTTTAGTTTGAGAGAAAATTTAAAAGAAAAGAAATGGTTTTCTTACTAACCAAACATTAAGGCTGCGTTTGGATTGAGGGAAAATGAAGGAAAAGAAAAGAAAAGAAAAGGGAAAGAGAAAAGGGAAGAAAAGGATATGGAAATTGGTTTTATTTTTTATGTTTGATTAGAAAGAAAATAAAGAAGAAAATCTCAAGGAAATTTTAGAAGAAAGTAGTTTCTTATGTTTGGTTGCTCAATAGAAAATTAAAAGGAAAATATAATTCTAATTAAACTATAGAGAATTTGAATATTAATTTACATATTATTATTGATATAGTTTTTAATTTTTAAATAATTAAGCATATAATAACCAAATGGTCCAAATTTCATAAAAATTAAAAATATCTTGGAACTAAAATTACAAGAAAATTTATGCAAAAATTTCTCACCCTTTTTCCTTTTCCTCTCAACTTTCATTTTCTTTCATTTTCTCTTGGATTTGAGGAAGAAAATGAAAAAGAAAAAAAACTTAATGCATTTTCTCTCACTTGCTTTCCCTTTTATGTTCTCTCTAATTTTCCCTCTAACCAAATATTGGAAAGCAACTTTCTATTTCTTTTTCTTTTCTTTTCCTTCAATTTCCCTCAATCCAAACACAGCCTAAGAAAAAATCAGTTTCCATTTTCTTTTCTTTTCTTTTTTCTATCCTTTTCTTCTTTTTTTTTCTTTCTTCCATTTTCTTTCAAACCAAACACAGCCTAAAAGTTTTATATTTGAGTGTGTAAAGCAGCCTTTTCTACAAGTTTTAGGTGATTGCTTCTTTGTGTTCTCTGCTGGTATATATATATACTCTTTGGTTTTGTAGGTAGTACTGTAATGCAACTTGTCCAGAATATGCTGTCAATGTTGGATTCTAAAGGTTTCTAATATCGGTAGGATCGGTAATGTGACTTCTTTAAAGCTACCATGGAAAGTTAGTTAATGTTATTTTTCTCAAAAAAGTTTTGTTAATGATATTATGTATTCATGAATTGATGGATTCTAATTTTTTTTTTTTTCCTTTTTTGGGAATTGTCAGAAATAGAATACAAGTGCAAGCAAGAATATTGCGGTTTATATGAAAACTTTCCACATCAGCCCTAGGCTGAGATCTTTCAGTATAGGTCTTTATGCAGATTAGCACGATCTTTTCGTAAACTTTTGCATCTTCAAAGTTCTGGAAGCTTTAAGATTGCAAAGAATGTTGTTCCACACTAGCTTGAAATTCCTAATCTTCTTGTGTGCTACTATTCATTGTCAATTAGTCCTAGAGTTGAGAGGAGATGGTGGCGTAATTGTCGCTAATGGAGCCCATTGCCGCAGCGGTTTTCGATCCGCCGAAACGGGTCTAAAATCGGCCCAAACTCATTATGATATAATATATATATATATATATATATATATATATATATATATATATATATATATATATATATATATATATATATATATATATAGAGTATGGTGCTAGGGTTTTGGATTAAGCCGAAATTAAAAAAAAAAGTAAAAGGAAAAGGGCGGCTGAAACAAAAGAAGTTGAAGCAGATTATTTTTTGGCCAAAGTTAATTTTGCCTTTTGTTTGTGGTGGCTGCAGCAGCAAACAAAAGGTGTCGCTGCTTTGTTTTTGGCTGAAGAACAAGCAAAGCAGAGGAGCTTCTTTTGTGTATATTCGGCTGAAGGTTTGGCCGAAGGGAAAGAATTCCAGAGAAGGTGCGGCTTCCTTTGGAATCTTCGGCAATCGAAGCACAGAGGAAAATCAGTGTAACAAGAGATTAGGGTTTGATCTCAAAATCTTGTATGATGTTATCGTAATTTTTCTTGTGGTTGAGAACTAGAAAGTTGTAATCCTCTTTTGATATAGTGGAAGCTTTCGATCGTGTCCCCGTGGACATAGGCATATTGCCGAACCACATTAAATCTGCATGTTCTCTGTCTCTGTTATTTTTCTCTTCGGTTAACTATTTGATTCTGCTGGTTGTTGCTGTTGGCAGTGAAAATTTCTAAGTTAAAAGGATTTTCCACAACAGAACGCGGAGCCAATTCAGTATCCCCGCGATTGGTTATATTAACCCTGCGTTTGAATAAAACGCGGAGATGTTTAATAGCTCCGCGTTGATCCCGCAGTTTGGCTAGTATTAGCCTCGCGTTTGAGTGAAACGCGGAGATGATCAATAGCTCCGCGTTTTGGTTATTTAGCGCCGCGTTTTGATGCGATTAAAGCTCCGCGTAAGCAGATAACCAGAATCTCAAATTGATTGAGATTATGATTTTGGGCTTATCCAAATACCCGAATCAAGTCTAATCAGAATTCCATCAAAACTAAGATATTTGATTGGAATCCTTGATGATAGCGAGTTCTATTTAGATAGAAACTCTTGCATTAACCTGGGGCTATAAATACCTTCCTGGTGAAACCCTAAGGATCTTCTTTTCGGCAATTGAGATATTTTTCTGAAATCTTGGAGAATTCGAGTTACGCACAGAGCCTTGAGTTCGTGAAGATCAGAGAAAATCACCATCTTCTTTCTGGAGTTCTTGAAAAGTTCGAGTTACGCGAGAGAGCCTTGAACAAATCAAAACCAGAGAAGATCGTCTATAGTCGGCCGATATCTTTAAAAGAGAAGATTTCAACGTACCGATCGTCCAAAGGAACTACTATAGATCCCATCACCACAGATCCCACAATATTGTAAAAGAGAGAGATTGAACATATAAAATCCTCTCGTTTGTTCTCTTTATATATCTTGTTCACTTCTATTGTAATCCAAGATGTGTTCAATGGAAGGAAGCGAAGAAACTTTTGCGACGAATAAACTGGCGACCACAGTGGGAGCCATCTCTTTCACTGATGAAGAGATTGTGGCGCAATCGGACGTTGACTTGATCAGATCCGAAGTAGACACGCTGGTCGTTGAAATCGACCAGCAGAAGTACGAGGAGTTCCTCTCCTCCGGATCAGGTGACTTGGATGAGACACGACACTATCGTCGCATGTACTCCAATGCCCGAATGACGGGTAGAAAGGTATCCACCGAGAGACGGGGATCCTTGGAGACTGCGGCTATAGAGCCGGAGTTCACACAAGAAATCCTAGCTGAGGATGAGCTTCCGACTGCCGAAGAAGACTTGGAAACTGGGCTGACCAGGACCCAACTCCGGAATAGGAACTGGAGAGCGAGGCGTAGAGCCCTCAAAGCCCGCTTTGGACGCGGAGCTAACACCAGAGGACGCGAGGCTATGGTCCCTCGCAAACTGGCTCGCGCTACCCGCGAGACCAATCTTTACCGCGTTAAACGCGAAGATGCAACTTGCCTTAAAAGCAAGGAAAAGCCAGCGTGTGATTTTTCACGCGAGGCTGATACTAAGCCAAGCAAGAGATGCGAGGCTGGTAATACTGGCGAGTTACGCAAGATTCCTGACACTCGCGAGTTACGCGAGTATAAAAATTATTCAAAGCTAGCGTGTGATTCTCCACGCGAGGCTATTACTGAGCCTAGCGAGAGACGCGAAGCCAGTAAGGGTTGCGCTAGTCGCAGAATACCCAACACTCGCGAGTTACGCGAGTATAAAAATTATTCAAAGCCAGCGTGTGATTCTCCACGCGAGGCTATTACTGAGCCTAGCGAGAGACGCGAAGCCAGCAAGGGTTGCGCTAGTCGCAGAATACCCAACACTCGCGAGTTACGCGAGTATAAAAATTATTCAAAGCCAGCGTGTGATTCTCCACGCGAGGCTATTACTGAGCCTAGCGAGAGACGCGAAGCCAGTAAGGGTTGCGCTAGTCGCAGAATACCCAACACTCGCGAGTTACGCGAGTATAAAAATTCTTCAAAGCCAGCGTGTGATTCTCCACGCGAGACTATTACTGAGCCTAGCGAGAGACGCAAAGCCAGTAAGGGTTGCGCTAGTCGCAGAATACCCAACACTCGCAAGTTACGCGAGTATAAAAATTATTCAAAGCCAGCGTGTGATTCTCCACGCGAGGCTATTACTGAGTCTAGCGAGAGACGCGAAGCCAGTGATACTTGCAATAAATGCAAGACTTCTGACACCCACAAGGAACGTGAGGATGATTGGCAGATAGTTGTCAGTCGTAAAAACCGCGCTAAGCGCGAAGTTATGATCTGCGTTAATCGCAAAGATAAGCCAGCGTGCAAGAACTTCCCTTCACGCGGGGCTATTATTCCAGAAGCTAAACTTCCAAGGACACACCAAGCCAGCGAGAAAAGCGAGGCTAGTGTGGATAAGCGCGGAGCTATTCTTCAGGCCCGCAATGTGAAACGCGAGGCTATTCCTAAGCCACGTGAGGATCGGTCCGATCCCAGAGTCAGGGTTGATCAGTCAAAGAAGCTTCAGTGGGTTCCCAAACATTCTCAAGAGTTGAATGGACCTCTTGACTCCATGGCTAGAGGCGCTGATCTCAGGGAATATCTCTCTAAGAAGAGAGGCATAGATCAACTTCAAGTTGAACATATCTGCCATTGCCAGCAACTTGTGACGGCAGTATCAGCCGTGATGGACAACTGTGGCTGCAGCAAGAACAGGATATCTGTGTTCGACCGATTAAACGAGTCAAACCAGAATCCTGCTAAGAAGATAAGAACCACTTCCCTGAAACAATGGAGAGCTGTAACTTCCAACATGGTAGGAAAAGAGAGGAAAATTGCAGAGACGGATGATGATTCAGAATCGAGCGATGAAGAATCTCATCGTGTTACTCGACTAAGATCAGGAGCCATCCCGCCCCGAAATTATAAGAAGCTCGCAAGGGGTTCTTACGACGAGGACAACGATAATTCCGCTATAGCCTCGCCTCCATCCTCTACATCGTCTAGACTACAGAAGTCAGCATCTCACATGGCAGATAAATCTGATGATATCAATCAGAGATTTGAAGCTCAAGAAAGAATGATTCGAGAGCAGCAAAAGATGATTGAAGGTCTTAAAGTCATGCTATCGAGATTTGTTGAAGATAATGCCAAAAAGGGCAAAGAAACTCTGAATGAAGAAGAACAGGAAGAGAAAGCCCACTCGATGCATGAGGAAGAGGATAGATTTTCTTTCCATGATCCGCATGGCGAAAAGATAGAAAAGCTGCAGAATCAACTCGAAGTTTTAATGCGTAAAAAGGAGTTGAAATAAGCTGGGGTCTCAAGACCGTATCCTCCTGAATGGGATATGATACCTTACCCATCAAAGTATAAGCCGCTCAAGTTAGAGCCATACGACGGGAGGGGATCGCCCAGTCAGCATATATATTACTTTTTGTCCCAAGCAGGACACTTAATGGGTAATGATCCCATTATGACCAAAGTATTTGCAAGTACTTTGTGAGGGCCTGCCTTCACTTGGTTCATGCAGTTGCCCCCAGGTACTATTAATACCTGGTTAGATGTCGAGAAATTATTTCTCTCACGTTTCTTTGAAGATGACACCGAGATTACTGTTCATTCCCTCCTTGCAACTAGACAAGGAGAGCAAGAAACGGTTAAAGATTTTATAGAAAGGTTCCGGGAGAAGTCCGTACATTGTAAACACGGAATGATCCAGGAAACTCTAGTCGAGACCTGTCGACACAATCTTAAGACCAATGTGCTCCTCAAAATGGGGCCCGTAGGGTCTAAGACGTGGAGGGACCTGCTCAAACAAGGAGAGCAAGCTGAAGACTTGATTCGCCAAGTTGAGGAATCCCGCAGGTCAAGAAACGCTGGGGGTAGTAAGCCATATACTCAAAACAACAGCAATAAAAATAAAGGGAAAGCAGTGATGTCGTCAGAAGCTTCTCCTCAGAAAACCGGTCCTCCGCCAGAACCGAAGCCTCAAGGTCAGCGAGGATCAAGGCAAATCAGACCGCAACAAGAAAGGAATTACACTTTCAAGGCGGAACAAACGCATATCCTCTTTCACCTGCTCCAGAAGAAGAGAATGCTAAAACTTCCGGAGAATAAGAAGCCAGAAGATGCTGGTAAAACTAAAGATCCCAACTACTGTCTTTATCACCGGAATGTTGGGCACCCTACCAGGGATTGTTTTCCCCTTAAGAACAGAATCCAAGCACTAATAGAGGCTGGAGTTCTGACGCTTAAGGAAGAACAGAAGAAGGTCACTGCCAATATTGCAACCATAGCGGTTGGGACCCACGAGTTCCCCGCAGGAGTGACCCCAATCCCGAAAGGTAAGATGGTTACAAAGAATCTTGATCCGCACAACAAAGCCCAAGAGGGACTTGTCCCCGTAACAACCCAGAAGGGGGAAGTTATGTGGGTTCATCCTGACCTGCTGGAAGATGAACAATGGACTACTTCAAAAGTTCAAGAGAAGAAACGGGCTGTTAATACCATTTCTGCGGATATAAAGGAAGAATATATAGCTTCAGGAGCCTTCACAGATTCTGAAGAAGAACCCGAAACTATGTCCACTCATCAAGATGGGGCAGGCCCTTCCGGTACTCGATCTGGAAAGACATATCTTAAGGACTACACTAGAGTTGATCCAAAAGATATCTATGCAGAACTCGCAAAGCCTGCAAAGCAGAAAGGACTTCGTTTCCAGAAGAATCCTACCAGAAATGAAGGAGCCAAAGAAACTCCCTTCGAATTTGACATAATTGCGCAGTTGGCTAACATCCCAGCGCGAGTGACGCTTTACGAATTGTTGAGATTATCAAAATCAACACGTGAAGCTCTAAGAGAGGCCTTGGCAGACTCTGAGTCGTTCCTAGCTCAGATTGTCGAGCCGGCCATCGAAGAACGGGACTCTTGCCCCCACTGTCATCAAGTGAGGAGGCAAGTCCCACAAATCATCTTCTCTCCAGAAGACATGCAGGTAAGGAATATAAAGCATAATAGGCCTTTATATTTCACCGGATATGTCGGATCCACAAAAGTGGACCAAATTCAGATTGATCCGGGTTCTGCACTCAGTGTTGTGCCCAGTAGATTGATACAGCTGTTGGAGATTTTCCTTCATCGCTTGACACCTACACACACTACCATCTATGGATTCAACGCTAATAATAGCCATCCTCTTGGTAAAATCCGATTGCGGTGTCAAATTGGAGACTTGAAAACGGAGGTTGCATGCTACGTAATTGACGCTGATACCTCCTATAATATTTTATTGGGGCGACCTTGGATCCACGCTCATATGATAGTTCCGTCGACTCTTCACCAGTGCATGAAATATTGCGATGAGGAAGGAGAGGTCCGGACACTAATTGCGGACAAGCAGCCATTCAAAGGGTTGGAGAATTACTTCACAGATGCTGCACTCTACAAGCCAGCACATGAAACCTCCAATGACAGTCTTAGCAAGTCTCCAAAGCCCGACGACAGTGGCAATGAAGCCGACACTGAGTACGAGCTTCCTGAGGAAGACGACGGGGGTGATTATGAAATCAACCCCCACTTGGATTTTAGTGTGGGTATTGACGATGATCTAAATGATGTAATCGAAAGTGAATGGGTTATTAATGAAAGTATAAGGTTGATCTATGACCATGCTGTAGCTACTGAATCAGAACCCTCTTGTACTTCTACCGAAGTGGATGGCCTATCCGAACTTGAAGTTCTGGCGGCATGTCATTTGCCACTTAGGTCATCCCTCCTCTCTCAGTCTAAAATAGCTGAGGAGAAAGGTCACTACTTTGAAGTGCCTCCTCAAAGAGGATCCCAAAGGCCGATTATATTCGGTAAAGTAATTACCTCACCTCGCCGAAAACAAAGCAGTGAAAGTGATGAGCAGACATCACCCCAATTTCACCTATATGGACAGAAGTCTCGACAGATGATGGAGAAAATGGGATATAATCTTACCCAGAAGCCGGGATCAAACTTTGGAAAAGGGCGGCGGAATCTCATACCCTCGTTTAGACCGAGAGGAAAGAGCCCTGATTATTATCAGAAGACCCGCAGGGGGTTGGGTTATGTATCTACTCCACCTTCGTCACCATTAAAAGATGAAGAGAGTTCTTCGGCCAAAGAAGAAATATCTTCACCAGATCATGATTCGGATATAAGCACCGGTGCTTGGTTTCAATCTTTGACAATCAATATGGTTTCAGCCGCGCCAGAAAGCGACGAGGAACCAATTGACGTTCAAGATGATGCTTGGGCTAGGCATATGGACACTCTCTGGGATGTCCGCTTTGAACAGCGTGACCCTCCCACAGAAGACAAATTAATACAGGTTAACATGGGAACGGAAGAAAATTTGAAACCCATTTTCATAAGCGACACACTAACTCCTTTAGAAAAGGAGGAACTTATATCTCTTATCAAAGAGTATATAGATGTGTTCGCATGGAGTTATGAAGATATGCCTGGGCTTGACCCTCAAATTGCCACACACCGGTTAAATATAAAAGAAGATGTCAAACCTGTTAAACAGCAACAGAGGCGTTTTCGACCGGAATTGATGGAGGCAATAGTTGCTGAGGTCAACAAGCTTATACAATCCGGGTTCATCCGTGAAGAACAACACCCAGACTGGGTGGCAAACATAGTGCCAGTTCGCAAAAAGAATGGCAAAATCCGGATATGTATTGATTTTCGAGATCTGAACGCTGCATGTCCCAAGGATGAATTTACACACCCCATCACCAACGTAATGATCGATAATACTTGCGGTTATGAGAGGAAATCCTTTATGGATGGCTTCTCAGGTTATAACCAAATCAAGATGCACCCGGATGATGAAAAGCATACAGCTTTCAGAACGCCACTGGGGGTATACTGTTATACGGTGATGCCATTCAAATTAAAGAATACAGGTGCCACCTACCAACGCGCAATGAGTGCCATATTCAAAGAACACTTGCGCAGAACAGTGGAGTGCTGTGTGGATGACTTAGCAATTAAAAGCAAAGACAAAGGAGATCATCTTCATGATTTAAGAGTGGTCTTCGATCTTATGCGGAAACATCACCTGAAGATGAATCCTACCAAGTCGTTCATGGGGGTATCCAGCGGAAAGTTTCTGGGGTTCATAATAACTTCAAAAGGAATTTTCCTCGACCCTGAAAAGGTAAAAGCGATTAGCGAAATGCCACCTCCCCGCAATCTTAAGGAATTAAGGGGATTACAAGGAAAGCTCGCTTATATTCGGCGCTTCATATCCAACTTATCTGGACGATGCCAACCATTCTCTAAACTTATGAAGAAGGGAGTGTCTTTCATATGGGATGAGGCATGTCAGCAGGTATTTGATGACCTTAAAGAATACCTCACCAAACCTCCCGTTCTTATGGCGTCGGTTCCTGGGCAGCCCTTCCTTCTATATGTAAGGGCCATGGATAATGCTTTAGTAGCACTACTTGCTCAATATAATGAGCACAGCCATGAACATGCCCTCTATTATCTAAGCAGGACAATGATTGGAGCCGAACAGCGGTATACCCCGATTGAAAAGGAATGTTTAGCCCTAGTGTTCGCCGTTCAGAAAATGCGCACTATCTTTCTGGGCAAACAATTCACGTCATATCACGGGTTAATCCCTTGAAGATTCTGATGACAAAACCAGGGGCTTTAAATGGCCGACTGGCAAAATGGGCCTTGCTACTGTCGCCCTATGACATACATTTCGTTCCTCAAAAGGCGACGAAGGGACAGGCAATTGCCGATTTTCTTGCAGACCACCCGATTCGGTCTAATACCAAACGGATGTCAGGGGTCAACACAGTTAGCAAAGAGCAACCTTGGCAAATGTTCTTTGATGGTGCTGCCAGATGATCTGCTGCTGGAGTGGGGGTTGTGCTAATATCCCCACATAAACATATATTGCCTAACGGTTACTCATTAACAGAACCGTGCACTAATAATGTAGCGGAGTACAACGCGCTCATTATCGGCTTAAAAATAGCTCTGCGACTGGGGGTGAACCATCTAGAGGCATATGGAGACTCTAAGCTCATCGTCAATCAGATGACAGGTGAGTATGAAGTCAGACATGAAGCCCTCATCCCCTATCATCAGCTAGCTATTGAGCTAGCAAGATATTTTGAACAATTTTACATATACCACATATCTCGAAATGAGAACATATATGCAGATGCTCTTGCCGCATTAGCAGCAACATTGGCAATCCCGCCAGGTGAGGCTAAAAGCATCACCATTGGAAGCAGAGAGCTCCTTCATCCAGATACTCTTCTTTAAAATAAAGAAGTGTGCCAAGTAGGCCTAACCCTGGAGCCCCGTGATTGGCGATTTCCGTTTGTGGATTACGCTTTACATGGGATATTGCCAGAAGATCCTAAGGAAGCCACCTCTATAAAGAGGAAGGTCCAGAGATTTTATTATGACCATAAACTTCAGACTTTATATAGAAAGTCAAGAGATGGTCTATTGCTACGCTGCATATCGAAAGCAGAAGCAGAACAAGTGCTGAAAGAAACACTTGATGGAGTATGTGGAGCTCATCAGCCCGGTCCCAAACTTGGAGACCATATAAGAAGGTTAGGGTACTACTGACCGAGCATGGTTACGGAAGCAATGGCATACGCTAAACGATGTCATGCATGCCAAATACATGCCAATTTTATTCATCAACCCCAAGAATACTTGCACAATACCGTCGCAAGCTGGCCATTTGAGGCATGGGGGATGGATATTGTGGGGCCTATAACTCCCCCGTCATCCAGAGGACACCGGTTTATTCTTGCAATAACCGATTATTTTTCAAAATGGGCCGAGGCCGTGCCCATAAAAGAGGTAAAAACGACAGATGTGATCAAGTTTATCAAGCATCATGTCATTTACCGCTTCGGCGTCCCCCGACGGATTATTCATGATAATGGTCCGCAATTCATCAGTCAGGGATTCTCCAGATTCTGCAATAAATTCAGAATCAAAGATATTGCTTCAACGCCGTATAACCCCACGGCTAATGGGTTAGCTGAATCCTTCAACAAGACGATTATTAAACTCCTTCGGAAGTTCGTCTCTTCTAATAAACGAGATTGGGATGAAAAGCTAGGAGAATGCCTGTGGGCTTATCGCACCACCGTTCGCACCCCGACCAAAACTACCCCATTCTCTTTGGTTTACGGAAGTGAGGCTGTCTTGCCTCTTGAAATCCAGATACCATCCTTGAGAGTGGCTTTAGCCACAAAGATGACGACAGAAGAGCGCCATCAGCGAAGAGCGCCATCAGCGAAGATTGCAAGAACTAGAGGCGTTAGATGAAAAACGTTTCAGGGCTCAACAGCAAATTGAGTTATATCAAGCCCGAATATCTCAAATGTTCAATAAGAACGTTAAACCAAGGACCTTTAAGCAAGGAGACTTGGTTTTGGCTGTTAAAAAGCCAATGGTGCTAACCCACAAGACTAAGGGTAAATTTGAACCCAAGTGGGAAGGACCGTTTGTTGTGGAGACAGTATACTCCAGTGAAGCCTATCGCTTAATGAATCAAGATGGCGACAGAATGATGATGCCGATCAATGGCAAATTTCTGAAGAAATACTATTCTTAGTAACCCTGGAGATACGAGTCTTCTTTTTCTTAGGCATGCGCATTGAGCGCCTCTGACCTAAACTTGGTGCGTTTGGTTCTCAAGTTTGAACCACCTCCAGCCTTTTTCTTAGGCATGCGCATTGAGCGCCTCTGACCTAAACCTGGTGCGTTTGGTTCTCAAGTTTGAACCACCTCCAGCCTTTTTCCTAGGTATGCGCAGTTTGGCGCCTCTGACTTAAACCTGGTGTGTTTGGACTGCCCAGTTCAAGTTACGCGAGAGAGCCTTGAACCGCCTCCAGTTTGGTTCTCAAGTTTGAACCACCTCCAGTCTTCTTTTTCTTAGGCATGCGCATTGAGCGCCTCTGACCTAAACTTGGTGTGTTTAGAGTGCCCAGTTCAAGTTACGCGAGAGAGCCTTGAACCGCCTTCAGTTTGGTTCTCAAGTTTGAACCACCTCCAGTCTTCTTTTCCTAGGCATGCGCAGTTTGGCGCCTCTGACCTAAACCTGGTGCGTTTGGTTCTCAAGTTTGAACCACCTCCAGCCTTTTTCTTAGGCATGCGCATTGAGCACCTCTGACCTAAACCTGGTGCATTTGGTTCTCAAGTTTGAACCACCTCCAGTCTTTTCTTAGGCATGCGCATTGTGCGCCTCTGACCTAAACCTGGTGTGTTTGGAGTACCCAGTTCAAGTTACGCGAGAGAGCCTTGAACCGCCTCCAGTTTGGTTCTCAAGTTTGAACCACCTCCAGTCTTTTCCTGGGCATGCGCAGTTTGGCGCCTCTGACCCAAACCTGGTGTGCTCAGTTCTCAAGTTTGAACAGCTCCCAATCTTTCTTTCAGGCATGTGTAATTAAGCGCCTCTGACTTAAAGATATGAATTGCCCAACGCCGACTAGGCAATGGGAAGAGAACAAGTTTCTCGCCAACCCATCATACTGGGGTAAAAGTATGAATTGCCCAACGCCGACTAGGTAATGGGAAGAGAACAAGTTTCTCTCCAACCCATCATACTGGGGTAAAAGTATGAATTGCCCAGCGCCGACTAGGCAACAGGAAGAGGAGATTAAATTCCTCGCCAACCCTACCATACTGGGGTAAAAGTATGAATTGCCCAACGCCGATTAGGCAATGGGAAGAGAACAAGTTTCTCGCCAACCCATCATACTGGGGTAAAAGTATGAATTGCCCAACGCCGACTAGGCAATGGAAAGAGAACAAGTTTCTCGCCAACCCATCATACTGGGGTAAAAGTATGAATTGCCCAACGCCGACTAGGCAATAGGAAGAGAACAAGTTTCTCGCCAACCCATCATACTGGAGTAAAAGTATGAATTGCCCAGCGCCGACTAGGTAACGGGAAGAGGAGATTAAATTTCTCGCCAACCCTACCATACTGGGGTAAAAGTATGAATTGCCCAGCGCCGACTAGGCAGCGGGAAGAGGAAATTAAATTCCTCGCCAACCCTACCATACTGGGGGTAAGAGTATAAGATTAACTACCCAATGCTGATTAAAGGCAAAAGGGAGAGGAAATAAATTCCTCGACAACTCACCATGCTGAGGGGAATAGCATGGCTAGCCCAACTCAAACGGTAGTTGGTAAAGGCCAATCAAACCCGTTGATAGCTGGGGATTTGCTAAAAATCCCATAAAACTTATCATAAAAACATGTAAAACTACTTTTTGATGACAGGTTATTTGTTGAGCAAGAAGATTTCTTAGCCAACCAATAAAAGAATCAAAAGGTAGTTATCATTTATTCATCATTTAAAGAATGGAGTTACAAAAGAAGTCTGAGAACCAATAAAGACCTTTCTTTTATTACAAGTTCTCATTACAAAAAGAATGAAGAATAAAAGAAAACTATGGATCTCCAAGATGCTTTAACTTACTCATCGCTTCGTCAACCACTCGACGACGAGTTGCCTCTATAGAGTGTTGAGCCTGCCGGAGTAGATCATCATCATTCATTCCAACTTGCTGGATGAGATGCTGGCGAGACTCTTCCATAGTACGGCTTCTTATTGTTTCATCCAGATCAACTTGCTCCCGTTGAAGGATCAGCGCTTCCCGCTTCTTAACAGCTTCCCCTAAATGGAGCTCGCTCTCTACTAAGATCGCCCGAGCATTGGCAATGGCCTCCTGGGCGCTGAGAATGGCAGCCTGGCTCCCCTCAATTTCAGAGTTCACCAACTCCAAACCTCTAAGAATAGACTCCCGACTAGCCTGGAACCTTGCTAACGCTCGAGACCACTCTTCTTCTTGGCGCTTCAATTCTTCTCGACGAGCAACCAACTCCCCCCGAAGACGAACCCATTCAATCCCAGTAATAGACTCAACATCCGCTTGACGAACTGTGTTGAGTATGTTCATTTGCTCCTCCAAGATTCCAAAACGGGCCCGGCAAGGAGCTGCTCGGTCTCGTCCCCCAACTTCTTCGATGTTTTCCAAATAGCGAAATAATATTGGACGTGCAAAGTTGAAGAAATCATGGCCAGCAAGGACCGTCTCGATGCATCTCCTTAGTAAGCGCATAAAGTCAACGACACTCAAGTTGAAAAGTTCTTCAAGAGGATTTGAAGTGTCAACAGACCAAACAGGTAATGCTAAGGAAGATGTCACGGGCAGGGGAGCAGTGGCTACCGGTGTCGAAGAAGAAGCCCGTCCTTGTACCAGGTTCATGACATGCGGGGCCAGTAAAGCCAATGCAGATCTGGTGGAATCAAGAACCTGAGAAGGAGGGCTGTTAATACAAGTCACCTGGGGAGCGCCACCAACAGGAGAAGATGGGGGTATCTCCACCAGAAGCTCCTCCGAGGGCAGAAGAAGCTTCAAATGAGAACTTTAAGTTCTCCTCATCCCCGACTGGAAGACTAGAAGCTGGAGAAAGTACGGGTGTCTCAACAGCCACTATAGTAGAAGGCGTTAAAATCGCTGACTGAGAAACAGAAGGTACGCCAACGACCGTGGGAAATGTCTCAGTGGAACAAACTGGCGTTGGAGATGGCATGCTAGGAGAAGGTGTAGCCTCATTAGCAGCAGCTGCGATAATAATCTCAGTTCTCTCGTCACTTCCCAATTCGTCAATTGGGGGAATTGAAGAGGAAACAGTGGCAGGAGCCGATGTGGAATAATCAGCCGCAAACTCGCCAGCAGAGCTACCCACACCACCAACGGAGCCGGAATGGTCCATTCTATCGTCAGACTCTACTTGGGTAGTCGAATGCATTGGCGAGAGAAGTTGACCACCTACATGTCAGAAGACCAGAAAAGCAGTGTTACGTTAAATAGTAACGGGCAAGAGATAAAATACTAAGGGCCATACCAGGCGATACAAGTCCAGTTGTCGGACTTGAAGGGGGGGGCATTGCCGTTTCCAGCAACGTACCCGTCTCGCTACCCGTTAATTGCGCCACGGGTTCTGCCACAGGCCCTACGGCCAAAGGGGCCGAAAACTCAACAATACTTGGAGTTTTAGCAGGTTCGTCTTCCCTTGCCGATGCTGGGGGTGGAGCCGAAGCCAACAAGTCTGAAGCAAGTTTGACAGCCACTTCTTGGGGAGCTATCAAAGTCTCCTGCCCTAACTTTTGCTTCTTACCGGGTCTTTTCTTTAAAGTGCCGCGGCGTTTGAGAGCTGGACTCAAGGGAAGACAGACAACAGGCTGGGGAGCTCCACCAGCACCAGCATTGTCATCGTCATCACCGGCATCGTCGTCGGACTCACTGGAGTCTGAAGGCTCAGCCGCGGCGCCAAGGAATTCTTCCATTCCTTTTATTCTTAGTCTAGAAGCACCCTGGCGGCTAATGTAGAGGGCTTCAATCTCTTTGCAACAACTGCGATTGAGAGAGAAGCCGGGCACGTCAGCATTCGCAATACTGAACCAGTTGCAGAAGCTAAGGGTCATGGCCAATTCTAGTTCCGTCTGGGGCAAGGAGAATTCAGCCTCGGTTCCGCCCGCTGCAAAATGGAACCAGTCACTAGCGCCTTCGTATAAATTCCCCTCGTGAGCGAGATCTTTATTTGGATTGCCCACATAAAGTTGGGAGTATCCAAACTGACGAGCAAAGCAATTCGGAGTATATGGCTCGATCTGACACCTGAGATCTTGACGATACACCAAGTGTCCGGGCCGGATGTTGAGAAGCCACCAGAACGCTCCTGCAGATAAAGTAGTGAACTTATCTGCTCCCACGGCATCCTTCAGCCTCATCCCATATCCTCCGCTAGGGAAGTCGGGGAAACATCTGAAGATCTCATAGTTCTGAAAGCCACGAAGAGTCTTCCGAATTTGAGACATATAATTCTGCTTCCATGAAGAGCGTTCATACAGTTCTACAAAGAAGCACTTTTCGCCTGAACGACGCTCTGGTGCACTCATTAAAGAGGGACAGTGCAAGACGAGCCACGCTATCAAATAAGTGTAGGGCATCTCCACCCTAGGGTTTGGAGTTTTCGGCTGGGCAGTCTCTTTCGACTTGCCCTTTCCTTTCCCCTTGACCTTAATAGTGGGGAGGAAATCACGACAGAACACCCTCAGTCCATACTCCAAATTGCATACCATGGCGGAAAGGAGTCCAAGGGGTCGGCCATATGCAAGAAGAACCGCCGGATATACCACGGTCATTGCGATTGCTTCCTTGGGTAACGACGGCACGACGCATCTCTTCAGCCACAACATCAGAAACCCGGCAATGAGACCTCTATTGGAAACCGAAAACTGGGCTTGATAGTGGTAACTCTTGAATGAAGTACCAGGACCGTATCCATTCTCATTGGATTCAGTGGTATAATATAATAGATGGCAGCCCTTAGCAATGCGGTGATCAATCTCTGAGCCATAGACAGGTGGATGACCATGGATAGTCGTTGAACTATCCTTAGAATTCAAGTTGGCAAAAAGGTATTCGGCCCATTTCTTATGACCGATACCGTGGTTACGCGCACCCGTCAAGTCAGCGCAAATATGATAATGGTACATCATCTCCCAGTACGTGGCATGGATGTGCTCATCCCTTGCCAGTAGCATGTTCAGCTCATTGGTAGTGGGGATATACTCTTCATAGGGGATTTCACCTATGGAAAGCCCGGAAACCTCAAACATCTCGTGGAGAGCGAACCCTAGCTCACCCACTGGTGTAAAGAAAGTACAGGTCTCAGGGTTATACATCTCCAAGAGGAAGTAAAAGTGATAAGCACTCTGGGAAAAACCGAATTGGACATTCTTGATGGCTTTATACAAGCCAATATCCTTTAAAATGGGTTCGTGGGAATCCAGCATGTACTGAACAAGGCGTGCCCACCACATATTGTTAGAAGAATGAACCCAGCCAGGCATCCTGAAGTCGCTGGCCGGATACTGACCATCCTTCTCCAGGAACTCACTTAAGAAAGTTCGGGCACGAGATGGGACTTCTCCTACTGGAAGCTCCTTGCCAAATCGGCTTGGAAGCAAACCAGTAATGCATCTGGGGGAACCATGTTGATAAACCCCTTTTGCACCAAATTTGCCTGTTGGGACGCCATCTTGCTCTTGAGTTAGTCCCCACTTTAATTCCCGAGGTATCGCTAGTCTCTGAAGATAGACCAGATGATAGCTACGATCCATTCTAGGCAGAAACATCAGCATTTTGCCTGAGTTATATAACCAAACGCGCTCCTCTTCAGAAAGGATCTCATCTGATTGATCCATCTGGTCTCCAAAGAGGAAGGTGGGTTTCTCCATCGCCTCTCTATTCAAAGTTTCGAAGGCTGCATCAGTTATGATTTCTCGCGCAGTAGTGGGGTGATACTTGATCAACTTCTCCTTGCGCTCCTTCGGGTCTGGCTTATATGAAGCCAAAATAGTCGTGAAGCGAAATTGGCCTGAGGGATCAGAACCCCCAGCAAAGCCGAAGTAATTCTTGTGAGGAAGAGCTTCCACTGAATACCCTACTGCAAAAAGAAGCACCAAAGTTAGAGAAGTTTCTATAAGACAGAAAAATTCTCTAAGTATGGACGCGCGAAGCTAAAAATTAGAACGCGCGAAGCTAAGAATAGCGCCGCGCGAAGCTAAAAATTAGACCGCACAGAAGTCAAAATAGCCTCGCGTTTCAGCGCGACTGCTACATCAAATAGCCTCGCGTTTCAGCGCGACTGCTATATCAAATAGCCTCGCGTTTCAGCGCGACTGCTACTTAAAATAGCCTCGCGTTTCAGCGCGACTGCTACATCAAATAGCCTCGCGTTTCAGCGCGACTGCGACATCAAATAGCCTCACGTTTCAACGCGACTGCTACTTAAAATAGCCCCGCGCTTTAAACGCGAGGATGACGCGATAACTTCGCGTAAGAAGAAAGTCAGAGACTTTTCTCCTTCTCCAAGCCTTACAGCGGGAGTACGGCGATCTCGCCGGTAAAAGAGTTGATTGATTAGTTAAAATTAAGTCAAATCACTCTAGAAATGTTCTAAAGAGTCTCGATGGAAAGATTCTTACCCCCGATGGGCGAAATGTGGGCTGGCGAGTCGCTGCCTTGGCCGCCGCCACCACTGCTTGCGCCAGTTGCCGATGATGGAGCCGCTCGAGAAGTAGCACGAGTTTTGGGTGCCATTGTTGAGAAAAATCGACTGAAAATCTGGAGAAACTCGGTCGGAAGAAGATCGGATCGCCTGAACTCTGATCGCCTGAATCTCTAAGTTTCTGGAAAATTCTCAAATAAAGTGAGAAGGATAAGGAATAGGGATTTCATTTAAAATGTAAGAAACCGCCTCTTGGAATTCGGCGCGAATTTCGGAGAAAGTGACTAGTCAGTTACTCTCTAAAACGCGAAGCTATTAGCCTCGCGCGATGATGGAAAACGCGAAGTTGTTTTACTCCGCGCAACTTTACAAAACGCGAGGATAGCCTGTGCCTTAGCTTCGCTTTTTCATGGAAAAACTTAGATTTTTGACGAGTGCAATTAGGCGCTTCCATCTAAGTTAAAATGATCCTTATCCGATCATTTGGATTAGTAATCTAAGTCACGCAGAAGTGCCTTAGACTATTTTACCAAAATTATTGACCATCTGTTTGTTGAGCAAGCAAAATTATTGAAGCTAACAGATAGAGAGGAAAATAATTTGCTCTTTATTCATAAAAGAAGAGATTACAAAGAGGGAGTTATAGCTCTCCCAAAAGTTTTTACATGATCAACTCATCAATCAACAAAACAGTAAGACTTCTCTACGGGGTGTTGAAGCTCAGTTCCCTGGTTCACATGCAAAAGAACTCCAGATTTCTCTATGGGGTGTTAAAGCTCAGTTCCCTAGTTCACATGCAAAAGATCTCCTCTGCAAATGTCAACTAGGATCTGTCATCCGAAATGAAGCACGAGAGGAAAGGAAAGTGCTGCATTGAAGCACAATTCTGCACTGCAAGGCTGCAGCTCCTTATTTGCAGCCCCTTCAGGAGTTTATCTCTCAGAGCCAGAGCTTGAAACCTGCAACTATGTTGTAAAGCATATGTTTCTGACTTCCTTAGAGTTACTTTTGCTGATAAAGATCGATGGACCCGCATACATTCCTCTTCAGAAAGGATTGGACTTACTGCAAAAGCAACAGAGTTTCCAAAAGAGTGAAAACGCGGAGCTAAGATAACTCCGCGCACAATTGAAGAAATAGCCTCGCGCTTTAAACGCAGAGGATGATGCGATAACTTCGCGTAAAGGAGGGACAAGATTACTTTCTGCTCTTTCCTTCTCCTTCAAATTCATCGCGACTGCTAATCAAAGATAGCCTCGCAATTCATCGCGACTGCTAATCAAAGATAGCCTCGCAATTCATCGCGACTGCTAATCAAAGATAGCCTCGCAGATTCATCGAGACCACTAGTCAGATGAGCCCCGCGTTTCAAGCACAGGGGATAACACGATAACTTCGCGGAGAACAGCGATCTCGCCGGTAAAATAAAATAGTTGGGTGGATCAAGCCAAGCCGAAACATCTCAAGAATAGTTCTTAGAAGCCCAAGAGTTAAGGTTTTTACCTTCGGAAGACGCTGCACCTTCACGGCTGCTGCCATTAACGCCGGCCAACGTGCGTCTAGCAAAACTCTTCTGAAGTGACATCCTAATGATGAAAATCTATGAAGAGTTAAAGGGAGATCAATTGAAGATCGCTCATTGACATCGCTCACTCAGTTGCAGGAGTTGAGAGCTCTTCTAAAATCTCCGGATGAAGAAGAAGATGAGCCGGGAGCTCAATTTAAACAGAATTTCCGTCGCTTGGTATTCGACGTAGAAATTCAGGGTAATTAATGACATAATTACTCATTTCACTGAAGACGAAGTGAAGCTGATTAGCTCCGCGTGAGTGAGCATAACGCGAGATAGACTTGGTATTCTAACTCCGCGTTTCAGTTTAAATATCCAAAGTATTTCAAAATCTGCTGAAGTCTAAGTCATTTTGAAAACTTTGGAGGGGGTTCTATTGGCAGTGAAAATTTCTAAGTTAAAAGGATTTTCCACAACAGAATGCGGAGCCAATTCAGTATCCCCGCGATTGGTTATATTAACCCTGCGTTTGAATAAAACGCGGAGATGTTTAATAGCTCCGCGTTGATCCCGCAGTTTGGCTAGTATTAGCCTCGCGTTTGAGTGAAACGCGGAGATGATCAATAGCTCCGCGTTAGCTCCGCGTTTTGGTTATTTAGCGCCGCGTTTTGATGCGATTAAAGTTCCGCGTAAGCAGATAACCAGAATCTCAAATTGATTGAGATTATGATTTTTGGCTTATCCAAATACCCGAATCAAGACTAATCAGAATTCCATCAAAACTAAGATATTTGATTGGAATCCTTGATGATGGCGAGTTCTATTTAGATAGAAACTCTTGCATTAACCTGGGGCTATAAATACCTTCCTGGTGAAACCCTAAGGATCTTCTTTTCGGCAATTGAGATATTTTTCTGAAATCTTGGAGAATTCGAGTTACGCACAGAGTCTTGAGTTCGTGAAGATCAGAGAAAATCACCATCTTCTTTCTGGAGTTCTTGAAAAGTTCGAGTTACGCGAGAGAGCCTTGAACAAATCAAAACCAGAGAAGATCGTCTATAGTCGGCCGATATCTTTAAAAGAGAAGATTTCAACGTACCGATCGTCCAAAGGAACTACTATAGATCCCATCGCCACAGATCCCACAATATTGTAAAAGAGAGAGATTGAACATATAAAATCCTCTCGTTTGTTCTCTTTATATATCTTGTTCACTTCTATTGTAATCCAAGATGTGTTCAATGGAAGGAAGCGAAGAAACTTTTGCGACGAACAGTTGCATTAGTATTATTCCGCTATTTTTTGCTAACATGAAGAATATCAGTCGCAGTGACAAACTAACTAAATTCATGTTTGGCAACTGTTTAAACTAGGGTTTAAGGACCTTTAACCCAGATTTTTGTTGCCAAAGAGTTTTTACACTAACACTTGTCCAATAACTCACAAGCAAGTGTTGTTATGAACATTTCATAACACATTGCTCCAAAACACCCCAAATCATTTCAAAACTAATCTCCCAAGCATAGTACATATAAGTGATTTTGAAAGCTGCAACTTATATTACTGCAATTGAAGTTGTAGCAATAGAAATTGTTGTAATTTGTATTATTGTGTTTGATTTGGGAGTTACAAGTGGTACCTAGTGTTTCAAAAAAATTCAAATGTTAACTTTTTATTTTCAAGAGATATATGAAGTCTTCCATATATCAATAATACAATGGTTATTTGCAAATAGGAGTGAAAAATTGTTTTAGCTCACTTTTTCTACAACTGCAACAAGTATTTAAGTGGTTGCAATTGCAGCTGTAAAATTTTATAACTGTATCCTCAACCAAACAACAGAAAATGCCACTTGCAGCAAAAAATAGTTACATTTGCAACCACTTTACACACTTATAGCCACAACCAAACACCCCGTAAATGAATTAGAATAATTAGAATAATCGCGTTAAGAAATTAGAACATTGTACTCAAATTAAGCCTCCTATATAGGTGGATTCAGAGATAAACCCATATTATCTCACAAATTTGTTTGGAACCGATTTTTGAGAAAACGTTGTCCAAGCATTTTAAAGAAACGTCATTGAAAGGAAATTTTTATAGGACTGCTATTAGGCCAGATTTATTATATAGCACGGAAATTTGGGCTATAAAGAAACGTCATTCACAGAAGATAAGTGTAGCAGAGATGCGTATGCTCCGTTGGATATGCGGCAACACTATAAGAGATAAAGTGAGAAATGAAGATATTCGTGTTAAACTAGGTGTAGGTCCTATCGATGAGAAAATGCGAGAAAATTGCTTGCGATGGTTTGGTTATATGCAACGTAGGCCTACAAGTGTACCAATTCGAAGATGGGAGTTTATCAATGTAGGACAAGTTAAAAGAACGAAGAGAATACCGAAGAAAATATGAATGGAGGTGATACGCCAAGATATAGAGTGTAGAGGTTTAAATAAGGAGATATTACTTGATAGAAATAAATGGAGAATGAATATCAAAGTGATCGATCCGGCGTGATTCTTTTTTTGGTTCATGTAGCCTACCCCAAATACTTGAGATAAAATGCTTAGTTGTTGTTATCGTCCAGGCACTTTAAAATGCAGAGACTTAATTCTTATGCTAACTTGGGTTTGTATGCGGCCTCAAGCCCTTGAAAAACAATTCCTAAGAGCTCTAGAAGAAATATGGTAATACATATTTTGGTGATACTGCCTCCGCAATAGCACATAGCTTACGGGACCAAGTTTGCTTTTGCTTTGTTTAGTTGTGCATGTTATGAATATGTTATTGCGATCCATGTCAGAATGGTTTACTTACAATGCAGGGGAAGGCAGCCGACTATTCAAAACGATTCCAAATGTAGAAAACATCTGTTTGTTTGTCTTTTTTTTCATTATTGGACTATTTCATTCATCCTTGTTGTACTTCTTAATAATAATGCAAGTCATAGTCTACCAAAGAGAGCAATTTGGTATGTAATGTTATTTCTTTACAATGCACATCGTCAAATACTTGCACTAATGCAGAGAGATTTGGGATCAGCATCAGAAGTGAGTCTTGAGTCGTTACCGATAAATTTGTTTTGAATCTTGATGATCTCTAAATCTTATATTTATAATTTAGTCTTCCAAATCATCACATTTATAATTTAATCCTTAAATCCTTTAAGTTATCACAATTTAGTCCTCCAACTATATTTTTAGCCCGAATTTTTCATTTTAACTCTGAGTTATTTCACTTTATTTCTTCTTCCTCTATTCTTCTTCTTATTGGATTTCCCTCTCCATTTTTCTCCTCTCTCTTCCCTTCCAATTATCTTCTAAAGTGAAGTAACTCGGAGAAATCCAATAAGAAGAGGGAAAAGAGAGAAAGAGAGAGAAGAGAAGAATGAAGAGGGGAATCTAATAAGAAGAAGAAGTGAGAGGAAGAGGGAAGTGAGGACTAAAGTGAAGTAATTCAGGGTATAATGAGAAATTCGGACCAAAAATATAGTTGGAGACTAAATTGTGGTAACTTAAAGGATTTGAGGACTAAATTATAAATATGAAGATTTGGGGGACTAAATTCTAATTTTTAAAGATATAAGGGACAGATATATAAAAACCCCAATATTTTTTTATTATGCTAACTGACCAAATATTTACTCGTGACTTCTCAACCACATCTATGTCATAGTTGTCATTTTCATCCCCAGGAGCTGCTCTATGCTCACCATTGACACTAAGCATTTTGTGGGTAATGGTTACTAAATTTTTGCGCAAGTGGAAACATACATGCAACTTGAAAAAAAAATATAGAGAAGTAAATTTTTCCAAGTCTTTAATGTGTATTTGATTGCGGAAGGGTGCTATGAGTAAGGATTTCATTTGATCGGGAATGCTTTTTTTTTTTTTTAATCTCCATATCAATGTTTAAAATAACGATAACGGTAATATAATATTTTGTCTCTGTCAGGTTATATTGCATATAGCGTAACACATAATGTAGATTATGCAACTTCCTATTTATTTAATAAAAATAAATATAAAAATATATAAAATATTTTTTATAAATTGAAAAATAAATTGAAAATTTCTATAAAAAAAAGAATATAAAACCATTTTGTAATACAATCTATTATAATTTTATAATAATTTTCATATTTATCTTCATAAATTATATTGTCTACAACTCCGTAATTCCAGTCATCATCTAAACAAGAAATAATATTTCAATTTTTTTATTTTAGTTCCAGTTATTATCGTTGTTGTAATTTATATTTTATAATGTTCAGTTTATCTTATTTGTAATTATTACTTTCAGTTCAGTTAAAAATTGAATATAATCAATATGTAAGATATTTCAGCAACCGGAGAGGAATTACAATATGATAACAAGAAAACAATCGTAAATAAACAAGTTAGCAATTGTGCAAGCAATCAAACAAGCCAACAACTAATCAAATAAGAAAATTATAACAGTTCGCTAATAATTAAAATAACAATCAATAACAATATAGAAGTTACTAAAAAATTTATAAATAACATAACGTAATATTACGTAATATAACGTAAAATAACATTAAAAGCATACTGTTATTGTGCACTAAGTTGTTATGGTGTACTGAGTTATTTTCAGTTGTTACGTAGTACTGGGGTTTCGCTAAGTTTCATAACGGGTTTCATAACGTATTATTTTCAACAATGCTCCCTGTATGATTATTAGTTGTCTTCCCTCAAATTATATTTTTCGTAAATTTTTCTATGGTTTATTGTTAAAATTGGTGGTGCAAGATGATTCTAAGCTTTTATAGCATGGTGTGTTTACTTAGAAACAATTTTTGAAGTATCCCAATTCATGGACTATATTATTCACCATTTGATGTCTCTTATTATTAGTAATTGTTGCACTTCTGATTATGATTCAGAGAATGCAAGTGCTTGTTCTAATGTCAGGAGCTTTTTCTATTGTGTAATATCCTGTTGCTATACAGTTATTTGAGTGTGGATACCATCATTCAAGATTTAAGACTAGACAACCTAAAACAAAAATCTATTTAAGTAGAAGTGATTACTATTTATAAACTATTTAGAAATAAAATTTCATTAGAATATGACGTGATTTACTAATAGATAAAGCATCCGAAAATTTCTAAATTTTATGATAGTTTTAAAGTGCTTATTTTTTTTGCACTTGTTCGTGATTTTCCTATGTTGCCCCGTTCACTACTCTATTCGACATTGTCTCACTGATCATTTTTTTTTCTCAAAAGTAAAGATTCAAAAAATATAAAGCCGAGCTTTTTTTTAGATAATCATTCTCTTTTAGTTTTTCTGAAAAATTCGTCCGGTGTCCTATATTTTAAGACAGTTGTTCCTTTACTTGTATTTATTGGTATCATTTGCTTTGATCCTTCCTCCTTTCGTCATACTGGCATTGACGCATTGACATAGATTCTTCAAAACGAGTGCAATCACTATGGATGTAAAAAAAAAAAAAAAAAAAAAAAAAAAGGGATAGGGATAGGACTCGTTGATGTCGAACGGTTTATAACTTTCCATCATTACGGTTTATAACTTTCCATCATTATTAGCGTCAGTGCAATCTACTTAGTGATTCCAAAAGTTGTATCCTGCCCGCACCATCTGACACGAGGTTGCCTCATGTACTACATGCAAATGATAAGGCGAACAGCCCCCCTTCAGCTCTAAATCATATCCAATTTTAATAGTTTATGAATGGAAGATTATATCCACATAAATATATTTCCTTTTCTATTTAGTTGATGATATCCACATTCTATCGCTACTAGCCCAATCTAACCCTGTACAAATTGCATATCATGGCTCTAATGTTAGTTAATCTCAGACCAAGAATACTATTTTCCACTTGAATTACAATATCCTCTGACTCTGCATTTTCCTAGTTAACCCCGAGTTATCGGTACTCTTACCTACAGTCTATAGTTAGTTCAGATTCAGTTGTGCTGAAATTGTTTCAAAGAACTAATTTATCTCTGCTATCTATAAGATGTCATAGTGAGAGCAACCAATCAGTAAGTTCAAAGAGCATATATTAATTTTCTTCAGACTACAGACTGCTCAAGGATAAAGAAATGCCGAAATAGAAAATCATTACAAATAGAAAATCCAACTATGGTCTAGCTTCAATTTTATTTACTATTCACCATCTCATTACAAATTATTTCATGTGAGCACTTGAGTTTGCTCGGGGGTACGTCTTTGATTAATTGTTAAACGTTTCCATGGCCCCCGAAATCACCTAATTCCAACATCCTCAGCTTGGCGTTTTCTGATCTCAGAGTACATTTCTTCGATCATTGGCTTCCACAGGCGAACCCGTGCATTGATGAACCAGTTGGATACCTAAAAAATAAACGAGCGGATGTCTTTAATTAACCAAACAAACAATGCGCACATAAAACACGCAAGTGCAGAGTTGGAAAATTACTCACCTGGCTCCTTGTCAACCCACTCTGTAGAGCGAGCACGCGCTTGTCATTGTCCTTGGGATACCTGAAACGATAAAATCTGCCCGTAAGTCGATCGTCTTTAGCCTACAAGTAGGCGAGAAGCTGAGAGCTGTGTATATTAGTATTAGCCACTTACGGGTGAAGAAAGTTCTGAAACATCCATGCTCGCAAGACCGATACAGATCTTTCGGGCAATCCTCTCTGTGGCCTCCACGACTGCTGATCCTTGCGTCCCAGCTGCAGAGCCCACTGTTTCTGGATGAAGGAGGATTCCAAGTCTCTCGATTCTCTTCCTCCCGCCAAAAGAATCTGGCTGCTGATCCTCTGCTTCAAGCTTTTAAACGTGGAGGAGACTCTGCGAAGAGCGAACCGTGCAAGCATTTGGGGACTGCTCGAGTTGGTTGCATCGTGGAACGTAGTAATCACGCTCTGGATGCGGTCCAAGCACTGGTTATATCTTTGGTCGACCTGTGTTGTATAGAGCTCTTGATATCAGTAGTATATGCTCGAGTTATGCATCCAAGATGTACGAATATGCATGCATCCCTAACTAAAGTTATGCTTGCGTGCATGATGAGAGTCAGACTTTGAGTGATCATTCGCTATGTAATTTACATTATCATTCGTATGTATGTCGTATATAGAATGGAAAAATAACGTACCATTTTAAGCATCGTTACCAGCTTCATTTTATCTGCCATATTTTCTTCGAGCATCAGGTGTTCTACATCTTCCCAAGACTCGATTTCTCTGGAAGAAGTAAACTCGACAGATCCTACATCCGATAAACCTTTAGCTTTGGTGCAGCTCGAAGAGAAGGACATTCTCACTTCACCCTCAATCCCACTCACTGAGTCATCAAGCTCCTCAGAATTCCCCAGGGCATAGTCGACAACTTGTGCTAGTACTTCTTGAGCCACGTCCAGGTATCTCGATCCCAAGAGAACATGAGAGAAGTGAACAGATGTTGAAGGGCCGAAACATAGAGAAAGTTCTTCACTGCTCTTCGGTGTAACTTGAGTCACAACGGAGCAGCTCTTCTCTGAACAGTGGTCTGCAATATCGGGCATGCAGAGGACAGAAGGCTGGCACGAGCCGAGGCTCAACGAGAGCTCGTTCCTGGGCAACGAGTAAATGTCCGAACCAGGCAACCGAGTACCCATCACATGATAGGATGGATGAACCGTGCTTATGGCTTTAAGAAGCTCGTCCTGAACCGTACCATCTTGTGCCCTGTAGTCTTGATTTCTTGGTATCGGGTATGATAAGTTGAACAGACCTTCCCCTTGATCGACATTGGATGACAAAAGACTGGAGAGCGAAGCGACAGACAGTGAAGTTCCTACGTGACTGTCTCCACCACCGTAACCTTCAAGAAAGCCGCTGCCAGCATGAAGGATGGATCTAGAGATCGGTGTTTCATGCATGCCACAACTGTTTGCAGTATAAAGGCTGTTCAGATATTCTTCTGGTGCCAGTTGAGGTACGGGGCTACTGGCCATGATCTGCTCATGGGTGCCATGATCGACTACACCAGCGTGCATGTATGGGGCTGTGTTGAAGACCATATGACCTTGATCCATTGCTGACAGTGAAGCAGCGAATAAATCGTTCTCCATTGGTAAGCGTTGTTCAAATTGCCGTCAGTCTCAATAATTTTAGAATACTACCAACACTTTCAGTAAGTCCAGTGGATGACTTCACATATAAACATCATCAAGCAACATCCTGAAACTTTAGTAAAAGATAGTATTGTTAACTGGGAGATAACTTAAGAGGGGAATAACTGTAAAATACAACATCATGGACAGTTGGTTCGCGCATTAAAGTTACGATAGGATAGGTCTCAGGTTCATGCCAAAATGTTGGAATTTTACTCTACAATTGGTTGTGACGGGATAAGTCTCAGATTCATGTCCATATGTCCAAGGATTAGAGAAATTCTGTATAGAAACCAGAATCGTAGGACTCAACAAAAAAATAAGGGGCGTATAGACACAAAATATGATATATCACGGACAAGTCACACACACCATCTATGGCGAATTATGGGGTTAACGACTAACAAGCCTATCTACATCATATAAGGTTATTACCTTGAAGTTGTGCGAGTTACGTCGCATATATCAAGGAAAGATTTGTGAGTAGCATTGGCAAAAAGAAATTAAAATTAAAAGTATAGGAAATCACTGTCATTATTAGCATATCCCTAACTAAATAAACTTAGCAAAGTGAATAATACAGGTGCATCCACATTGATACTATCACATTGAAAATTTTGAAATAAACATATGACACAAATATGAAAAAAGAAAACAAGAACATCATGCTATCTCTTTATAAGGACAAAGAAAAAAAGAAAAGAAAAGAAATTCAAGCTTCTCAAGCAGAATATATATAACTCGATGAAACTTAACAATGAACTCGTCGATATTCATTAAGCAAGAATGAAAATGAACTATAGATAAGACATTAACACATAGAGATCTACTACTACAAGCTCAAAATGTTTCCACACAAAATTGACCTGAGAACAAGGACCTATACTGCTATATACACTACCAATGATGAAGTTGTAGCTTGAAAAATTCTTTAACAACAACCTAATCGACAGTAAAAATCTATATAGCAACCAAGCTAACAATGTGAAGCATGAGTTTAATCAGCCAATGCTAGAATAACTCACTTCCTTTGTTTACAAGGCAACTCTAACTCCCTCAGCAGCCAATTGAATTAATATACAACAACTGCTTCTCTGAATCCTGAATAACAATACAATAGTATGTTGGGGGAAAAAAAAAAATGCAAAATGAGAAGAAAAGTCCCCAAACTTGAGAGAGAATAATTATATTCCAACACAAAAGGACATCAGGGAACAATACAAAACAGTAACATATCGAGAGAGCCAAAAGAGTTGGGTACTAAATTTTTGTACCAGAGTGTTATGTGATCATAAGAATTGAGTTATCACACCAAACATCTCAAAGGGAAGTTAAAATGGGGTCCAAAAGGTGAAAGAAAAAGAGAATCAATCACAATGAAAGCATAAGGAGCCAAAGGTTAGAGCATTGTGCACCAAATTGGATCCTTTGATTGATCAAGAAGTGGGGGCTTCAAAAGACACAAAAGATAAGCTTTGGCATTGACAAGTCATATCATCAAAATAAAAAACAACTCCTTTTTCCTCCCAAATCATTGATAGATAAAATCTACACAAAACCATGATAAAAAATTGAAAAGAATAATAATAAAAAAAAAAAAAACTCAATAGGGTCATGGGCTCAACCCTAATTTCTTCACAATATTGAGCAAAAAGGAAGAAGAGTTGAGGGGAGAACAGGAAACAAGAGCTAGAAAACAAAAGATGACATTTAAAGGAAATGGCCAAAGAGGCTTTTGGTACAAAGGCCCATCACCCAAAAGCATGCATCAGAAGAAAAATAAATTTAAAAAAAAAAAAAAAAAAAAAAAAAACAAGAGGCTGAGGGAAGAAAAACAACAACAATAATAATATTGTTATTATGAACACGAAGAATGTTTCTTAATTTTATTAAGAAAGAATATAGTCGTTCAGGTCTTGTCTTAGCCCAAAAAACAGAGAGTTTTCAATTTCAATGAACCCACTTAATAACAGTTAAGACTTTAAGATCCAACAAAAAATACAAATGAGGGCTGCTCACTAGAAAAATTAGTGTGCTTCTTTAGAAACTCCAAAAAATAAAACAACAACAATAATAATATTTATTACTGTCACCTTTGGCTTTTGCTTAGGCTGTTTGAGGGGCCATGCTTGTAGTGATATTGCTTGGCTCCTCTCTCTTCTACTCATCTCCTTTATCTCCTTCACCCCCTCCATTTGTTGATGCTCTCTCTCTCTGTCTCTCTCTCGCTCTCTCTCTCTTTCTCTCTCTCAAACTGCAATGATGGCCTCAACCAAAATGTCTGATTTTCTCTGAGCTATGGCAGGGGAGTACTTGGCTTTATTGTATCTTGAATTTGGTTGAAATGTTTTTTAACTGAAAGGAGAAAGAAATGGGTTGGGAAGTGAGAAGAGAGGTGAGAGAGTTAAAGGGGGAGGGGTTGTTTACTTTTGTGCAACAGTGGAGAAATAATGCAAAATTTGGAAGTGAGGACTGAAAAAGAGGGGACAGGGTGAGGTCAGCAAAATCTATTGGGAAGATCTCTGGATCTTAGGGAGGTGACCTCAGAAGGTGTGCCCTTCAGTGCTCATATAGGATTTATTTAGGATCAAAGCTTAAAAAAAAAAAAAAATCCTAATTTCGATCAAATTCACCGCCAGCGCCAACAACAACCAACCGGGTCTTTTATTCCAAGTATTTGGATAGATTATATGAACTAAAAAGAAATAATGTTAAATTGATCACATTAATAATCCTTCTCCGTTCATTTTTATCAAGTTAATATCTTCTTATTTAAGCTTTTAGAATTCATATTTTTTCGTATCATTTTTATTTATGTTTTTTTCAATCTTTTCTTCTTTCTTTTAACTTGTTCGATATTGATAAGCTCTCATCGTCAAACTGGTACATTTGTAGGTCTACGTTGTATATAACCAAATCATTATAAGTGATTTTCTCGTATTTTCTCATTGATGGGGGCTACACCTATTTTAGTATGAATATCTTCATTTCTCATTTTATCTCTCATATCGTTGTTGCATGTCCAGTGAAGCATGCGCTTCTCTGTTACATTTTTCTTTTGTGAATGACATTTTTCTATAGCCCAGTATTTCGTATCATATAATAAACCTGATTTAATAGCAGTCCTATAAAAATTTTCTTTCAGTTTTAATAGAATGTTATGATCGCATAAAACTCTCAGTCTACTTCTTCATTTCAATCAGACAGTTTGTATCTTATGGTTAAAGGATAGTATCAACTGTCTCTAGGACCAGAATGAGTGTTTTTTGTTGCTATAATTTCAATAGTTATGGAGTTATGGTTGTTAAGTATGCTAGTTTGGTCCTACAATAGTTTACACAAATTAATATCTTTCTATAAAGGTAATACGCTTAGGAAATGACAAAAATTATCGTACCGTTGAAATATCTTTATTGTATTTATCAGTTATTATTAAAAAACAATATGTTCTTAAAGTTTACTAAATCTCATAAAAATCGTGCATATCTATATTGAACTTATAAAATAGATAGAATTAATCTCGTAGGACTATCTTAATGTTGTTAAGTGTAGTTTAAAAAAAGAAGCCTATGACATTCTCTTAACTTTACTAATATCATTAAAATAGAGATATTTTCGTCTAAAAGCTTATCATTTCACAATCAGGTGATAGTTGTAAAAGAAATTAACACATTTGAATCATTTAAACAATTTCAATGATAACTTAGTAATTAAACCATTTCAATGTGAAGGCAAGACGAGCACGAGGCACGATTCAGTTCATAATTACAAAATATATGGAGTTTGGATCGTAATAGCAGAGATTTTATTATGGTTTGTTTAATAGTTTTAACTATAAACTTTCCGTTAAATTAAAAAATTAATTGTAACACTTTTTCCATCATGCATTCACTATATTAGCATATCTCACTAATTTATGATATTTTTCTAAATTAAGATATTTGACAAATCCTCTAATTTATTAGCATATCTCAGAATATCTTCCTAAATTAGTATATTTGACAAATCTCTCTAATTAGGCTGATTGAAGATTTTATATAATTATGATCAAGTTATATATTCTCTTGTCTTTACTTTTTATGTTTACTTTTTTCACCTATAAAAAAAGTGGTCATTGCACCGTTTATATACACCTCAAAATAAAAAGCTATTCTTCATGCTCTAAGTTCATAGTTTTATTATGGTATTAGAGCCTCTCTGAGATATGACTTTTTTTTGTTTTGAGATCTCTAACCCGCGCCTCGACCCAATATATGACCTGTGTCTCGATTCTGTCTCTGACCCGCGCCTAGATCAGTCGATCCACGCATAAGACTCGTAGTGTTCGTTATACTGATTTCGTCATGGCCACTACAACTCTCTCATCTCCATCAAAGTTCTCTAAAATCTCTTAATGATCAAGCAATAGCGTCCTTTGCTTTTGCAGTTCTGATGGCGCTTGCATTACTTGTTGGCGCCGGCATTGCCTCCGCTGTAGGCACAACCCCTACTCTGTCGCCCTGCGAGCCACTCACCACCTCGCCATCGTTGGCTGCAACTTCTAGGCCTGTAGTGGTTCCTGCTCCTTCGTTGCCGCCATCTTCAAAGGTGCCACTGTTTCGTCACCGAAATCTAATGTGTTATTTTTGGCTCCTACTTTATCATCGCCGCCATTTTCAAAGGCCCTGCTTTTGACGTCTCCGTCTCGTGTCTCAGTGACTCCACCTGCTTCTCTGTCATCGAAATCTAATATGTCATTTTTGGCTCCTGCTCCTTTGTCGCAGCCATCTTTAAACGTGTTGTCTTTGACATCTCTATAACATTCGAAGACGCTCCTTTGATATCTTTGTATCATTAAAAGAAGCCGCCTTTGACATCTCTATCTTCTCTTTTGGTGACTCCATATATTGCTTCGTCACTGCATCATGTGCAAGAAATCCTATCTGCTGCTCTCCCACAAAAATATAATGCATCACCGCCGACTCCATCACCTCCGTCTTCTGTGTTGTCGCCCTCGGTAGGGCTGCCTGCATCGCCTGATGGAGTCAGGGACGTCGGCTCCGCTGCTGGCGTTGCTGCTCTCCCTCTTCTCTCACTGTCTGCGGCCATCGCAGGATTGATGCTCAATTCTAAGCATTTTTAGATCCTTCTCCTGTCATTCATTACGTTTAATCTCATCGATTGCCTACTAACTTTCTCTTTTTACCAAGACCTATCAAGCTGGTCGTTATTATGATTTCATTTTCAAACTTAAGTTTGCGTCTTCCAAACTATTTTGAGTTTGAGGGGGATATTAACATATCTCACCATTTTATAATATCTTCCTGAATTAAGATATTTGACAAATTCTCTAATTTGTTAGTATATTGCAAGATATTTTTCTAAATTAGTATATTTAACAAATTTTCCTAATTAGGCTGATTATGCTGATTGAGAATTTTATGTAATTAGAAATAAGTTATATATTCTCTTATCTTTACTTTTTATGTTTGTCTTGTTCGTCTATAAAACGATGATCATTGTACCATTTATATACACCTTAGAATAAAATTTACTTTTCACTCTCTCAGTTCATAGTTTTATCACACCAACTCCCCACTATTAATTAATTAATTTATTTATTTTTACTATTTTCCTTTTGAATTTTGATCAGCACATATCTCAAGCCAAATAGATGGCAAAAAATAAATAACTTAAATTTAATTAGATTTAACAAAAAGTTAATTATTCAGTCCTTTTCTTATTATTGATTTTGGGGCAATGGTTGTGCTATTTTCTTGCACAAAAAATTGCGGTTAGATGGTTAAATGTTACTAGTTTGATTGTAACAATACATGTTAGAATTCAAACTTTCCTCATATATGAATATTTATTAGGTTGTTCTCTTCAATTACTCTCCTGAGATTGACATTTCGGTTGTTACGGTCTTTTCCTAAATTTTACAAATACTCTCACAAGGGACAGGACAGACGGGATGACTTGTTATGATTGCTACAGCCTAATAACTTAGCTAACTGTTGTGGATTCTCCCAAGTGGCTTTGGGATAGAGAGGGAAGGTTTACGGTGAAATCATGCTGCTAAATCATTACTTACGGGAAATTCTAAATGCGTACTACTTTTCTCTTAGTGAGTATCATGAGTTAAGTTGCAAAAAATTAGAATTTTATCATTTTTTTAAACAAAAAAGGCCTTGACCCTCTTTTAGTGAGCACAATTCCCATTTCTTCCCCTTCTCTAACTCATTCAGAAACGTTTTTCTCCCGCATCGATCCAAGGAATCTTGCAAGCCCCCGGCGATGCTTCGCAGTGAGTGACGAGGGTTTGTAGAGAGGGAGAGCAGGGAAGAGAGCGGCGATCGGACGAGAATTTCCGGAGAGCGAGGGATCGGGAAAAATAAGGAATGGTGCTTACTAGAAAAAAAATATTACAGATGGTAAGAGAATGTTAGGGTATTGTTGAAAATTGAGTGGTGCTTACTGAGAAAAAAAATCATATATTTTAAAAGTTACATGGTGCTCACTGAGAAGAAAGTGGTGGCATTTAAAATTTCCTATTACTTACTATAGCTTGAAGAATGCTCCCGCCAGTCCTATCTAGGAGCTAAGGTGTCGCTAAATAATCATGCCATTTTGTGGCTCTTTTTACTCCGCACAATACGTGCTTATCTGAAGTTATTACAGCTAGCTATTGTCTTTTGCTTTTGATTAATAAGTCATAATAGAGCAACTATAAAAGTATTTTTAAGTGGTGCTCTGGAGCAATACCAACTACAACAAAATGCTAGAAAAAGATTTAAAAAATATTATAAAAAAAAAAAACTTCGATGCACTTAAATCCTGCGACCGATCTCTAAAGTGAAGTAACTCAGAAGAACTTAATGAGAAGAGGAAAGAGGGAGAGAGAGGAGAAAAATAGAGAGTGGAACCCAATAAGAAGAGGACAAGAGAAGGAATGACTAAAAGGAAGTAATTCAGGGGTATAATGGAAAATTCGGGCCAAAAATATGGTTGGGGGACTAAATTGCAGTAATTTAAAGGATTTTGAAGACTAAATTATAAAGGGTTAATTATAGTCACACCCTCTGTATTATTGGGGTGGTCTAACTTAACACCCGTGAAGTTTGAAACTCTCAAAAAACCCCATAGACTTAGTTATTTTTACTCTCATTTTTTATTAAAGTGCACTCTTGTCGCTCAAATTCCTATTCTACCCTCATCCCTCCCTTTAATGAGTGTGCTGGTTAAAAGGAAGGATGGGGGTATAATAGGAATTTGAGAGACAAGAGTGCACTTTAGTAAAAAAAAAAGAGAGTGAAAATAACTAAGTTCAGGGAGTTTTTTGAGAGTTTCAAATTTCAAGAGTGTTAAGTTATACACCCTAAATACTACAGGGGGTCTAACTATAATTAACCCAATTATAAATATGAAGATTTGGGGGACTAAAGTCTAATTTTTAAAGATTTAAGAGACAGATCTCATGTAGTATGAGAGTATATAACTTATCACCCTTAAAGTTTTAAATTCTCACTTAGACTCTCTCGACTGCGGAAAAAATATTTTCGTCTGAGTTTCCCTGTTAATTTTTTTCTGCAGTCAGGAATCTAAGTGAGAGTTTTAAACTTTATGAGTGATAAGTTATATATCTCTGATACTGAAGTGAGTCTCAGTGCAATTAAACTTTTTGTTTTTACCAAAGTTTATGTTCATTTTTACAGTTGATTATCACCTTTATGCTCAATGGGAAGTCAGAGGGAGAGGGTGAGCTACTTACTGAGGACTGTGCATTGAATGGGAGTAATGTGAGGGAGTGTGAAAGAGAGAGAGTAAAAAGTTAGTTCTTGGGAAAGAGAGAGAAAAAGAGAGAACTCTGATGATATGCCTGCAGTTTTTACAGTTGCAGGAGGGGCTGGCAAGAACCTCACTTATTTGGATTCTAGCACAGGAAACCGCACCCACTAGAAGTGGATACTGTTCCATGCCCTCGCACAGTCTGTCAGCTCTCTCAGAGAGCTTCCAGTCGAGTTACTCTGAGGTCCCGAGGATATTTGTTGGTTTTTCCACTTTGTATTCATTCAGAAATTTCTAAATGAGCACTCCACTCGACTTGTCTTAGTGAGCACACAAAAGAATTTCTAAAAGTAATTTAAAGTTTCTCACTTTCTTTTTGGGACCAAGGTAATTTCTATCTTCTCTCAGCCTTTTGGTTGTTAATATTCGAACGATACAATAATTGTTCGGATATTATTATTCGAACGGTGTAAAACTCGTTTAGATATTAGTACTTGAATGAATTTTGATCACCACTGCAACCAAAAATAGAGAGAGAGAGAGGAGGGAGGTGAGAGAGGAAGTACATGGGAAAGGATTGGAAAAATAGAGTAGACTTACTAAGAGAAATCCTGTTGCTAAGACCAGTGGTATGCTCATTTATAAATTTCTGTATTTTTTTTTTTTTTTGGTCTGGTGTTTTTTCCCCCTAGGTACCCCTCACATGTTTTAAGCTTATTTTGAAGGAGTCATAATTTTTAAGAAGGGGTATTTGCATATTTGTCCCTTACATCTTTATAAATTATAATTTAGTCCCTAACATCTTCATATTTAGGATTTAGTCCCCCAAATCTTCTAAGTTACTACAATTTAGTCATTCTCCCTAACTTCTGTTAGTCCAATTTATTTTTTTACCTGATTTTTTCCCTCCTTAATTCCTTCTTCACTCTTCCTCCTTTATTCTCCTTTTCTTCATTCTTTCTCCCCTCTTCTCCATTCATTTTCCTCATCTCTTCTCCTTCTCTCTTCCTCCTCTCTTCGCCTTTTCTTCATTGGGTTTATTAGCTTCTCACTTCTTCTTATTTTCTATCTCTATATTATTTTTACTTTTTCTTCATAGGGGTATTTAAGTCATTTCATTATTTTAAAAAAGTAAAAATTAAATTTTGCCATTTGGACGGAAAAACTAACGGAGGGACTAAATTGTAGTAAATTAGAGGATTTGGGAGACTAAATCCTAAATATGAAGTTTGGAGAACTAAATCATAATTTATAAAGATGTAAGGGACAAAACTGTAAATACCCCTTTTAAGAAATGAGGTTGGTTGACTCATTAATGGTCTAAGTTAACTCTCCAACTCCCTATGTTCTCTTGGAAGTAAGAGAATGTGCCAGCAAGCTAACCTTTTACCTAACTGCTTGTTTGCCTAATTATTTGCTAAATGTGATGGTTTGTTTTGCTAGTTACATAGGGGAAAAAAAAAAGAAGACGAAGAAAGAAATAAGTAAAAAAAACCAAAAGAGTACTCTATCAGCGGCTGCTTCGGTTGTGGTCTGAAGCATTTTTTTATTTTCTCAAGAGTAATTTGAGGTTCAAGCAGCAATTGGATTAGTAATATTTCTTGCAAGTCAACTACAACACTTGATAGTCCTTTTTTAGGTAAGTTGAAGAGAATCCTTGCATGTGATTGTGTTTTTTCTGAATAAAGTTTAGCCAATCTTGTTCTGCGATTCAGTTCTCCCTTTATTGATGCAAGTAGAGTTTGATTGCCACACCTCTTTGCATGCTTACTATAAGGTTCTAGGGGTTTCTACATAAATGTACCTTACCTCTTTAAAAATTAGAATTTAGTCCCCCAAATCTTCATATTTATAATTTAATCCCTCAAATTCTTTAATTTATCTCACTTTCCTGTTATATCCTGAGTTACTTCACTTTAGTCCTCACTTTCCTCCTTCTCCTCTCTTTCTCTTCTTATTGGGTTCCCCTCTCTTTTCCCTCCCAGTTAATCTCTAAAGTGAAGTAACTCAGGGGAACCCAATAAGAAAGAGGGAAGAGAGAGAGAGAGGAGAATAATGGAGAAGGGAACCCAATAAAAAGAGGAAGAGAGAAGGAATGACTAAAGTGAAGTAACTCAGGGGTATAATGGAAAATTCGGGCCAAAAATATAGTTGGAGGGCTAAAGTGAGTTAACTTAAAAGATATGAGGGACTAAATTATAAATATGAAGATATAAAGGACTAAATTCTAATTTTTAAAGATGTAAGGAACATATATGTAAAAACCCCAAGATTTTATGATTGAGAAATAGTGACACTTGAACTAAATGTGATCGCTAATGGATCATATTAATCACATTTCCCTCAGCATTTTGTAGAGGTAATATCTCTCGTTCCATTTGGGCACGCATGCACACATGCGCGTGCACAATTAGATTCCAAAGAGGTAAATAGATAAAAGCATCTTAATTATTTTACACGCACACAATTAGCAGGTCCAAAGAGGTAAATAGATGAAGACATCTTGATTATTTTTACATGGAACAAGCGCGCTCACACAACTAGATTCCAAAGAGGTAAATAGATGAAAGCATCTTAATTATTTTACAAGTTGGTTTATATTTTTAGTATGAATTAAACTCTTGTACTAAATTAATTCTTTTGTTTATCTGTTTTATCGGTAGAAAGGATATAGTCTTAACTTGCACTGACAAGATCTAAATTAGTAAAAAATATTAAATACATAATTTATTTTCTATTAGAAGGGCTGATATTTGATATTGACAATGGAAAATGAAATTTTGATTAACAAAAATTGCTTTTAAAATGGATCAAATGGATCAAGCTCTACTTTAAAAGAAGAAATCAATTTTTCTACACGTACCTGGTGCACAGGTGACAGGTCTTCAGAGTATATAGAAGGTATATTAAAAAAATAAATTATATTAAAGAGATTATAGAGTTCCATCTGCAAATATAATTTTGAAATAATTTACAGATCTTTATACTATGCAAATATGTATTTTTGGGAGTTGCTTTGGATAATAATCTACTTTTTTTTTTTTTTTTTTTTTTTTTTTTTTTTTTTTTTTAGGGTGAGAGCTAAGGTTGAGAATGAATGGTTCAAAGGGTCAATTCTTGATCATTCTATTCAAAAAGTTTGAATTAACTTGACACATTATGTTCAAAAAGTTTGAATTAAAAAATTAATTTTTTTAAATTTTAATTCAAAAATTTAAATAAGAAAGGCCCATCTACAGTAACAATAGCAAACAGTATGGATTGCCCTAACTACTAACTGGGCCCACGCCCAAACCAAGGCTGCTGTACCCAACATCGACTTTGACGCCATTTATAAATGCAAAGCATCAGTTTATTACGATTACAATTTCCTTTATTCCAAGATTTGAAAACCTTGGTTTTATTGATCAAACGACACGTAATACTTGTTTTTTTTTTTTTTTTTTCTATCTTTTTTCATCTCAGTAAGGTATGAAATAGTAAAAGAAATATACTGCGGAAACTCACAGAACTACTGCTGAATTCACAATTGAAACTCACAAAACCTCTCTCTGCGGATACTCACAAAACTTTTGGTAGGCATGTTGGTAAAGAGGAGTACAACCATAGAGCAAGAGTTCAATCAGAAGCGCAATGCTTAGTAATTGCACCATCATGGCTCCGCAATACTGCTACAATGCAGAAACGTTCAGATGTAGCAAAAACTTTTGATTTTCTCCGTACGGTACGGTGGTTCACATACCAATACTTAGTATCTTTAATTGTGAATATTACAAGTTATATTGTTGTTCTTCTTTAATAGATGAAATAATAAGGGTAGCTTAAAATAATTTTTTAGAGTTACAAAAAAGAGTCCCTAGTTTTGTGTATATAAGAACTTGCGTTTCCATCAACATTACCGATAAGTTCAAAAATAATGATAGAAGTCTCTCACCCATAATAGTTTTCCATACAAAATCTCTTTATTTAACAGGTGATAGATTTCAATAAAGTTCAAGTATAAATGGCCGAAAGTATTACGATTCTCTTCCGCTACTTATTTTCTTTCCACTTATATTTTACATCAGATCCAACCGCCGTGACACTCTTGCTGGAAGTCATTAAGGTTTATGGACAAAAGGGAGTATAATTCAATCATACAGATCAAGTTATCGTAGCTAAATGAGATAATAATCCCACATGTACTCGCCATGGTACAAACTTAACTAATAACTTGACTGCAACTAAGCAATAGTTAAGCTATTGCATAAACAACATACATTATAACATGAAACCATGAGAACACACAGGAAATAATTTAATCTTGATCTAACTACAACAACAACAAATTTATCCCAGGATAGGCTAAACCAACTAAAAAGAGAATTACGCAGAATCGATCATTTTGATAACGCTCCAACGAAATTTATATTTTGGCTTATATCAAAATATGTAACAATATTTTACGCTGACTGTCACCGGCCTACCACAACTCTCCTCTTTTATCCTAACTTGGAACAGACAGTAAAAATGCTTAAACTTGGAACAGACAGTAAAAATGATAAATCTTTAAGCATGACACTGACGAAATCATCTTGATCTAACCAAACGAAAAAATTGTAACCATCAGCTAGGCAAATGAGGACCAACACAAGCAACCAAAACGGTAGAGAGATTTATGATCACAGGAAGGCCATAAAGTGGACCATGCAACACTTGCATCATATCATGCACGTAATCAGAACCATAGAGGAAACATGAGCATAACCAATAAATACAACAGCAGCAGCTAAGTCTTTTATTCCAAGTACTTGGTTGGGGGTAGGCTGCATGAACCAAAAGAGAATCATGCCGGATCGATCACTCTGATAATTTTTCTCCATTCATTCCTATCAAGTAATATATCCTCATTTAAATTTCCAGAATCCATATCTTTTCGTATTACTCTAATCCATATTTTTTTCGGTATTTCCTTTACTCTTTTAACTTGTCCTACGTCGATAAACTTTCTTTGTCGTGCATTTGTATGTCTACGTTGCACATGACCAAACCATCATAGGCGATTTTCTCGCATCTTCTCATCGATGGGGGTTATGCCTACCTTAGCACGAATATCTTCATTTCTCATTTCATCTCTCTTAGTATTGCCACATATCCAGCACATGCGCATCTCTATTACACTTATCTTCTGTGAATGGCATTTTTTTATAGCCCAGTATTCCGTACCATATAATAAATCTGATCTAATAACAGTCCTATAAAATTTTTCATTCAACATTAATAGAATATTACAGTCACATAAAATTCTCATTGCATTCCTCTATTTCAACCAATCAGCTTGTATTCTACCACATTATCCTCTCTATTATTGTGAATAATAGAACCCAAATATCTAAACTGACTGCTTATTTGTATCTCTTATCAATTCAGTGTTACAGTATAGGGTCCGTCGTGTACTAAATTTACACCCTATATATTCTGTTTTAGATATACTCAATCTAAAACATTTAGATCCTAATATATACCTCCATAACTCTAACTTGGCATTCACTCCTGCTCTTGTCTCAACAACTAAGACAGTATTATCAGCAAATATCATATACCAATGTACCTCATTTTGAATAGTTCTAGTAAGCTCATCCATCACTATAACAAATAAGAACAAACTCAATGCAGATCCTTGATGAATCTAATTGTGATAGAAAAATTTAGATCACCACATGTTCTGATATTGGCTATTATTCCATCATATATATCCTTAATTATGTCGATATACTTACGGAGACTCTTTGCTTTATCAATATCTACCAAAACACCACTCGTAGTATCTTATTATAGGATATCTCAAGGTCAATAAATATCATATGCAAATATCTATTTCTCTCGGAATCGCTCTATAAATTGACGAAGTAAATGAATAGATTCTGTCATCGATTGTCTTAGTATGAATCCAAATTGGTTCTCCGATATTTTAACAGTTTGCCTCAATCTATATTCAATTACCCTTTTCCAAAGTTTCATAGTATGACACATGAATTTTATTCCATAATAATTACAACAACTCTAAATATCTCCCTTATTTTTATACAGAGATATTAGGATACTCTTCTTCCATTCATTTGACATTTTTTTAGTTTGGCAAATCTTGTTAAAAAGATTAATCAGCCACCTCACACCCATCTCTCCTACGTATCTCCATATCTCTATATAAATCTTATCTGGACCAACAGGTTTTCTTAATTTCATTCTCTTCAAAACCGCTTTTACTTCAGATTATTTAATTATGCACATAAAACTATGATTCATATGCTCACACTGAATGGTAAGGTCTTTCAGATCTAAGTAAAACTATCATTATATAATCTATCAAAATAATTTTTTCATTTTTCTTTAATATCTTCGTTTCGAACTATTACATTTTAATCTTCATTTTTAATACACTTTACAATATATAAGTCTATAAACTTTCTCTCTCTTATTTGAGCAATTATATATATATATATATATATATATATATATATATATATATATATATATATATATATATATTTCTGACTCTTTATTATCCAACTTCTCGTACACTTACTTATATAATTTAGTTTTTGAATTCCGAACAGCTTTCTTAGCCTCTTTGGCTAACTTATATCTCTCAAAGCTTATTTCATCATTGTTCTTCTTCAAGTCTCTATAAAGATCATGCTTGATCTTAAGAGCATTTTTTTTTACTTTTTCATTCTATCATGATGTGTTCTTAAATGGTGGAGTAACATTTTTTGGCTCACCAGATATATCTATAACTACTCTCTTATTGCCGCTAGCCATTTTGTTCCATATTATATAAGAATTATTATGGTCCTTTCAATCTGCTTCTTGTACTACTCTATTTATAAAAACTTTTTAATTATCTTCTAATTGCCACCACTTAATTTTAAAATCTACTTATACTTAATCTTTTTAAATATCTTTTTAATCTAAATATGTAAAACTAAGTCTATATTGACATACTACACTCTCACCTGTCACTATTTTGCAATCGATGCAACTATCTATATCTATCCTCCTACTTAAAAAAAAAGAAAAAAAAAATCTATTTGACTCGCACTCGATCCACTTCTAAAAATAATCAAGTGAGAAACTCTCTTCATAAACCAACTATTCACTAAAATTAAATCATAAGACAAAACAAAATTTAGAATTGAGTTATCTGCTTCATTTCTTTCTCCAAAACCAAATCCTCCAAGTACACTATCAAAACCCATTACAACTAGTTCCTACATACCCATTGAAGTCACCACCAATAAATAGTTTTTCTTTAACGGTATTCCTTATACTATCTAATTTAGATGCTTCCAAAATTGATATTTACTAGCTTAATCTAGACCTACTTATGGTGCATAGACACTAATGAAATTAACAATCTCTCTATTTAAAATAAGTTTAACTAATAAAATTCCATCACCATTCCTTTTAACCTCTATTACATCCCTAAGTAATTGTTTATCTATAATCACACCTTTTCCATTACAATTTTTATCTCTGTTCGTATATCAAAGTTTATAATCCCAAAACTCTTTGACTTTAGATTTCTCACCTACCCACTTAATTCCATGCATGCACAAAATATTAACCCTCCTAATCATAGCATCAACTAAATATGCTAATCTACCTGTAAGAAAACATATGTTTCACGATACCAACCGAATCCTATGTTCATGAGCTAACTTTTTTACCTTCACCCGTTTATTAAAGTGTGAGAACCCTCTTACATTTGACATATCCGGACGCCGATGTGACGCGCCGCTTCTAGACAACGACCTAACCACTCTGACATATTTTTTACTAAACCCGAGCTCCGATATAGCGTGACGCGCAGTAGTAAACAGTCCAACAAAATTCATATTTTAGCTCATGTCATAAAATGTGATAATGTTTTACATTGGCTATCAAAGGCATACCTCAACCCTCCTCATTTATATTTCCTTTATTTTGGTTTGGGATAGACAATGAAATGATAAATCTTTAAATATAGCACTGGCGGAATTGAGCACAACTAAAAAAATAAATAAATAAAATAAATAATCCACATTTGCAATATACTGAACGTATCAGAGAAACAAATATCCATAATTTTCTGTTCAAATCATAATCAATAGCATATGGTTAAGCTACAGGTTATCAAGAAACGAAATTTGTCTAAATCACATCATTTTTCTCTAGGATCTTACTTATAAAGTACAGAGCGAAATTTGAACACAAACCATCCTTAGTTGTTCGCAATCTTGGAGCACGATTTGTTTCAGAGATTTCGCTTGTGGATCCTGAACTTCAAACCATACAACATAATTATTAGTAGTAGATAAATAAAAGAAATAAACCTACGATTCTTCATCACTGTCGTTTCCAAATACTGATGGAACCTTCAAAGCTACTTTTTGCTTCTTTGTGGTGCTGCTGCCCAAGTTCTGCACAGTAAGTTCAAAATCAATGAACAAATTTAGCAAACAATTCAGAAAACATTGTGACAGGGCTACAAACGTGTTGTGTGCTTGCACCGTCAAAAACAAGGAGGTGCCCCAACAGTTTCAGGATAGGTCAAAAAACGGTGTATTTATATTTGTGCAAATATTAAATCTAGAAGCAATTGAAGAATCAAAGTCCAGCTACAGCAAAAGAACTTGTACATGGAGGCAGCAACAAACTTGAAGGAGAAACACATTATAGAAAAATAACAGTTAAAATCTGTGTGCTGCTTTCGACCACGAGCAGAGTATGATAAACATCAGATATTAAAGCTACCTGGTCATATATCACTTTCCATTAGATTTAAAAGATTTCCTCTAAGAAGGATCTAAATATTATATATAACAAAAAAATCATTTGTTATCTAACCTTGGAGGCACCAAGTCTAGAGAATCCAAACTTCAATGTTTGTCGTCGGTTTTGATCCACAAGTGCACTACCGCTCAACACTTTACCAGAATCATCGGGAACTTCAGACTGTTCTTGCTGCCGTTGCTTGTGAGCATCCGCCCTAAAACAATTTTTAAGGGAGGAAACAGTAAGCAAATTCTATTTGTAATAAAACTTCATAGAAAAATTACAAGAAGCTAGACAAAAGGTTAGTTTCTGAAGTAAAGAAGACTACATCTGAGCGAACTTTGCCATTTCCTTTTCTTGGCGCAATTGCTCCCTTTTCTGCCTGTCGTCCCGACTGCTGCTACCATGCATTTCTCTCATTTCTTTAAATCGCTGAACAAATAGACCAAGCCCATATTAGGGATATGTCAATGTTAAAAACAAATATTTCAAAAATTAAAACTTCAGACTTTTCTGCATTGTCTATAGATTAAATCTAACTTTTGCCTTCATATTAGCAAATATATAGCTATATAAACATACACTACCGCAGATATTCATATGAAATAAAACAGAAAGCAGTTGTACATGAACACAGGATCTATATTAAATGGGTAAAGTTACCCAAATGGATAAAAGGAGAAAAGAAAACAAACTAAAAAGGTTACTTCACTATCAACTCAACTATTAATTAGAAGGTGCATATAGAACAGTGGGAATTACCTTTCTATGATTGTGATCGTACGAGCTCAGGTGACCTTCGAACTCAATCGCCAACTTATATTGCTTGTTGCAGAGACTACAGTAGAATACTTTCTTTATTTCCTTGACCTCGGTTTGGATTTTTTGCTCACGCTCTGCTATAACCTGGATTGTCATCATTTGCACGAAGCAGGCAGTAGAAGCCACCAGGAAATAAAAAGTGCACGAAAAGCTCAAGACCCTTGAAAGTTGATGCTCCCTTGTGATTTACCATTCCCGTGAAAAGACAGGCATAAATGCTATATGCTGCCTACTATTAGATGTAGGTTTGAACAAGAGTCAAGCATCAACCTCAGAGCATCTTACAATGAAAATTATGCGGATAAGTACAAAAGACATACCTCCCGCTTCTTTGCAAGTTCTTCTGTCTCTTCTAATTCAATATCCAGTTTCCTTCTTTGTACATTTTCTTCAGCTGTAAAAAAGTCATCTTGCTCTTGCTTCCCCACACCCAACTTCGGGTCTCTAATTCCAGCCTTTATTGGCTCAACTATGCCTGCATACTCAAAAAAAGAATGTGAATTAGCAATATACTCAATTGAACATATTGCATTACAGTTGGTGCAACTGAAGCTTGTTGGTGGTGCTCTTAGTTAGCCAATGCATATACTAAATACCGTCTCAATAATATCAGCCTCCGTCAGAAATTGCATTTAACTCTTTTTGAAATCAAATAGCACAGTAGCTGCAAAATAGTGCTATACTAGGAGCTAGTTATATCAAAGTGGTAAGTGTAGATATATACCCTGGACATCATCATCAAAGACAAGACAAGATGACATTACGACATGCGAAATTTCAAATAAACGATCTTCCAAGGGTCCAAATAGCACAATACAGAAAATGAAAAACCTTTTCAAGCCTCAAAATTATCCCTGCATTGCAGGTAACTGTAAAATTTGAAATCTTAATGATGATTGGCACACATCATAAAGCAAAAAATTTACCAAATTACTTAAAAGATGTAAATGAAGGAGAATTTCTTTGAAAGTACCTACAACAAAAGAAAACTTGTTCTAATTTCGGCAGAATCTGGCTCTTTAAAGTGTTCTAGAAGAGCTTAGATTATCTACACTCAACACAAATTATCCCTTTTGCTGGATTAAAGGTATTTATTCCTCGCTGATACAAAATGCTGCTTTATTATAGACTCTCCAAGAGCTACCATACTGGATTGGCCTGAATTTCCATGTCCCAAAAACTTCTTCACAGAAGGCCTCAAATACGTAGCAATCACTCAGTAACTGTGAAATATAAAATTACTAATTCATTATCCTCCACAACTAAGAAGAACATATACACTGTTGGAGACACTATGTCTGTGTCGGACACTTGTCCGATGTGAACACGCCACATATACGGCAAAAATCGTGTCTAACACACATGCAGGGTGTCCAATAAAAAAAAAGAAAAAGAAAAATATCGTGTAATTGTTATGCCCTTACTCCTTGGATGTTGTATTTAGGGGTGAGCAGAGTTCGGTTAAAACCGAAATAACCGGCCAAAACCGATCCAAATAAGCGAAACTGAACCAAACCGAAATAATTCGGTCAGTTTTCGGTTTCGAGCTTTGAAAACTAAAACCGAACCAAACCGACTGAATTATTTATAATTTATTTATACACAAACATATACACACACACACACACAAATAAACATATATGTATACATATACGAATACACATATATACTTGTACTTAAAAATATATATATATATATATATATATATATATATGAGGAAACGGGAAATACACCGGCGGTGAAGGGAGTTCTTTCACTGCCGCTTAGGTGGCCCAATAAAATTATTATACGTGGCGTCATTTAAGGTAACAAATAAATGAATTCTCTTACCTACCCTTTAAATGGTGCCACATGTAATAATTTTATTGGGCCATCTAAGCGGCGGTGAAGGAACTCCCTTCACCGCCGATGAATTTCCCATTTACTCTATATATATATATATATATATATATATATATATATATATATATATATATATATATATATATATATATATATATATATATATATATAACAAATTCAACATAAATTCGATACCTTGAAGATATATGCTTACTAAAATAAATCAAATTATAATTTTTTAAACAATTTTATTCAAAAATCGGTTATAACCGAACCAAATTATTTTGGTTCGGTTTCGGTCCCCATTTCTAATCAGTTCGATTTGGTTTTACCAAAATTGACAAAAAACGTACCAAAACCAACCGATGCTTACCCCTAGAACTTGTATCACGAAAAGAAGACTTAAAAGGTCTAAAAAAAATGAAAATAAATATTACTAAATTAGAAACATCTATACCTAATTAGTTTTATAAATTTATACTTCAATGTTTTCTGTGCACTTGAACCTTGTGTGCTTTTGATAAAATAATTTGTCTATTCACACTCCCTACTCTAATTCATAACTTGTCATCATAACATTTTTTTTGTCTCTAATCCATAACTTGTTGTCAACATAACATTTTTTTTGTCTCTAATCCACAACTTGTTGTCATCATAACATTTTTTTTTTTTGTCTCTTAAGGTATAGAGGGAGGGATATAGATCCATGGTTGTTGACGAAACTTGTCATTTATAAAGGAATGAAGAGATAGAAGTCATACATTGCCAGTGCTTTATTTTTGGATATTTATAGTAAATTATTATATTAATAATCGAACAATATATATATATTTACATTTATATTTTTTCCCGCTATCATTGTTGTGTTGGTTTCCTCAATTTTTCAAAATACCATGTTCCATGTCCATGTCTGTGTCTATATATGTGCTTCCTAGCCTCCACAGACATATAGACGACATTATTTGAAGGGTACTAGCAGCATTTTTTTTCTTTCTAGAAAATCACTACTCACATAGTATCCAAAATAGTTGTCCAAAAAGTGGCGACTAAAGGTGGTCTTTCTGATCATGTAATCAGCTGCATTAAGTGTTTCTGAGAAACAAATTCAAAACGGACTCAACATATCAAGAAGCTTCTATTAAAAAGAACCCTACACAGACAATTAAGTTCAAAACCAAGCAAATTAATAGCCTACATGGTAAGAGAAACACAGGAATAGCTTGAGAACAAGTGAACAGCAGGTATATAATACTGTGTGCCACTGTACCATCAAACAACACAAGTAATAATGAATAAGTTGCATTACCCTGCCAAGTAAGTTACCAAATATAAGAGTTTTCATTTCCCAACACTAGACATTATTGCCTAGTGATTAGTTCTATTACATAGATTAAGTAACGTTGGCAATGGGATTTTGAGAAATGTACGATGTAGTATAATCGCAACCAATAAAAACAAGTAAACAACTATATTGAAAGAAGCAAGCACAGCTCCTGCAAATCAATAAATCTAACAGCCTCCTGAAGTACCACTGATCAAGATAAATAATTTCACTGAAATTTGCTTAAACTAAATTACCTTGCTCATCCTTGCCAAGACCCTTGCCTTTCCAACCCATTTTTTGCAAAAGCCTATAACCTATATTGGAAGATGTGAGTTGAGTATCCAATGATGCTTGCTCCAAATTGTCCATATCCAGGTTTTCCGTGGGCCTGTGGTTAATTGGTAAGCGGAAATCCTCCCCCCAGTCATGGGAGAGCGAATTAGAATAAGCCTGAATTCCATAAGAAGAAGGGACACTATATATAAGCATTCTTACACAACAATCCCGACCAAAACAGCCAAGGAAAAAGAAATACAAAATTAGTGGGATAAATTCTAACAACGAAATATACAACACCTCATGTAAAGAATATAAGAATATAAAAGTAATTTTTAAAAAGAAATACCTGCAATAAGAAATGTCAATCCTCAAGAAAACAGTAAGAGAAGCTTTAAGATATTTACTTATAAATTAATGGCACTCCCCATTTGAAAGGATGTTTACAATATATCAAAAACACTAATCACCTCTCCAGCATCTTTTGGATGGCCATCTTGATTGTTATTCTCTAGTCTGCCACCATAATTTCTGCCTTCCATTTGGAATAGCTTAATAATATGTGTTGCAGTAAAATTCAGCAACTTAAAACACGAGCATCCTAACATAAATAAAAAAGGGTATCAATAACTACAAGGTATGTCAGGAACAACTAATAAACCATTATACACTTTAAACAGATACTAGAACTTGTATATGGAAACAGTACGATAAGGAACTAAAATTTGAGTGTAAAGATAAATGTAAAATGAATAATAACATACAAAATCGAAGAATTAAAATCACGACAACTAAATATTTGGATATAACATATAAGTAATTCATTGTCAATACATTATTCCAACTGAAAGCCAATTAACAGCAGCCTAGGCAGTTATGAAGATGCAAAATTTAAGATGTTATATCACGTACAAGAAGAAGTTCATACTACATGACGTTAAATAATTCTTCAACATAGCACCACAATCAGCCAGAACAAAATCACAAAAAAACCAAATGAAAGACTTAATGACAGCGACTAAACTACTATAAAACACGAAAACGCAATATCGGAAAATTGCTTAAACTGAAAAGGGAATGCAAGTACATGAATCTTGAATCAAGCTCCAGTATGCACATAGAAAACAAAGGAGAGTAACCCTTCAACTTGCATACCCAGACCCAAATAAATTTAGTCAACATTAGCGGGTAACTTAGAATTTGGGTCTATTAATAAAATTAAAGAGAGCTAACAATCAAGGTAACTTAGAATTTGGGTCTATTAATAAAATTAAAGAGAGCTAACAATCAAGGTAACTTAGAATTTGGGTCTATTAATAAAATTAAAGAGAGCTAACAATCAAGGTTCCCGGTATTATATCAGGTTTGTATCAAATGTGAAATTTCATATATAGATATTAGAGGATAAATCGAGGATAAATCGGGAATATGAGCCAATGTCAGATTTCTATCATATCAGCAAACCCTCCAAAACAATACATCGGCTGATTTATCATTCACACCGGTTGATATCAAGAATACTGCTGATAATAAGGGACAAGTTGGCAAATGAGAGTAGAAGAAGGTAAAAGGCCACTTGATTCTAACAATTAGTGAAAAGTCAAAGAGCTTGCCCATGAATGTTGGGTAGAAGGTCTCCCCGAATCTACTCTGACAACCAGCTGACCATGAATGACCCTTTCTATGACTTGATGCTTAGCTAACAGTGATGGAGGGAGGAACAGCTCTTTCAGTGTTACCCATCAGCAAAATACACTTGTCTATTAGTTGCAATAGAAGTGACGGCATAATTTTGTCAGCTCAACCCCATTTACATCACAAAAATGAACCAAAATTATAGAAAATATGTCATTCCATCATCCTAGGGTATACTTCATAAGCAGTAATGGAAAAGTGAAAAAGAAGAGAAATAGCTATGAATGTATCTTCCAACAAAGTCTTCAGAAAATACATCAAGTCCAAAGAATCTAAAGCGATACCTTCAGAATGTCGAGAAGCAGCTAGATAGGCACAAAGTTTCTGAACTTAAACTTTTTGGATTTTAGTTCTGGAAAGTATCAGCATAATTCTCAAATAAAATCATAACGGGAACCACAACTTCATACTTGTACTGTAAATAAAATAAAAACGCTTTCAGTCCCACTTCACACTACTTGAAAAATCTTCTTGTTGGTTTAACCCAAAGTAGTTAGCTATCAGCTGACTGGAACAATGACAGTTCGAATGTAAAGACTAAAGACCTCAAAACCCTTTTTCTCAACATTATGGAAAAACCTGTACATATTCAAATGGACATAAGACCAGCAACACAAGTGATAGAGATGAGATTAGTTATTTAGTTGGATTTGATTTGATTTAATTTGATTAGGAATTTAGTTAGATTTTGGATTTTTAGAGATTTGTTATTATCTTACTGTTTTAGAATTCTCTCTATATATATATTGCTTGTAAAACCCTAATTTAAAATGGAGAGTGAAATATGATTTCTTTTGAGAGCATGTGATTTGATTTATCAAATCTTTCTTCAAGTGATTCGTGAGAGAGTGGGCGTGTGATTCGCCTGGGTGTGAGGTCCAAACCCTAATTTATCCCCCAAAACCCTAACTTCTTCCCAAATTTCTCCACCATAAACCCTAAATCACTTCCGTCCTGCGTCAAATTGATATCAGAGCTCAAAATCCACATCTTCAGGTATGATCAGAGTCCAAATCCATCTTTATCTTCTTCTTTTTTTTTTTTAAAAATAAATTCTTTTTAGATTTGAGAGAAAAAAAATCTGACAGTAAATAAGATCTGAAAAAAAATCAGAATAAAAAAAGAGAAAAAAAAGCCGAGTGAAAAAAAAAAAGTCAAAAAGAGAGTGGGATCAAGTAGAAAACGAAGCAAGAGAGTAAAAGAGAGAGAAAGAGAGAGCGAAAAAAAACAACCCTCTCTTTCTCCTCCTGCAGCAGCACCCCCACGCTCCCTCCTCATCAAACCCACCAGCACTAGAGCAAAAAAAAGAGAGCAAAGGAAGCAGATTTGAGAGAAAAAGAGAGAGAGAGTTAGCATGAGAGAATTAAAAAAAAAGAAAAAAAAAACCACAACTCCAACTCCACCCATCTTCATCCCTGTCATCGATACCCTCACTCAACCTCATCACCGTTTGAGCCCAACAACAGCCCCTTCACCATCTTCACAGCCGCCCGCATCCACTCCACCATCAGCTAACAACAACACCGCTCCGGCCAGCAACGTCGCCGTCATTTCAACCAACGAGTAAGAAAATGCAGCTCTCCACTCCGGCATCGTCCCCCACCATCCTCCACCCTCCACCCTCACGTCGCTCCAGCCTCGTCACCACCCTCAGCCAGCGAGCTTGCCGCCTTCGGCTCTATCGTCTTTGAACTGTCGCCCTCAACCGACGCCGGCCCTTTCTCCCAATCAACCACAGCTGCCTGTGGAATGAAGGAAAGGATAAGAGTTGATTTGGGTTTGGAATTTGAATCGGGTCCAACTAAAATCCGAAAATAAATTAGACCCAATCCAACCCGCTTTATTTAGTGGGCTCAGTGCAGCAGTTGTTCCAGCCCGTTAAGGAGAATCCAGACCTGTTAAGGATTTTTTGGGTGATTGTGAAGCCATTTGAAGTCCAGTTCGCATCAGATTCGAGATATAATTGATACAATGATACATTCCAATATGGTATTTTCTGAACTTAATTTAAATATGGAATTCATATTTTGTGAAAAATACATCAATACTGATGTCAATTTCAAGCAAGTGGAGTGTGATATATATGATGCAGTTCCATATTTTCATGGTTATATTAATCCTAATGGTTATGATAATTGGGAAAGCAATTTGAAGCAATTTTTCCGTTACTTTCCGTTGACTTTAGAGCAGAAATACAATTATGATAAATTAAAGTTGGCTAGAGAACCTTCTGATTGGTACCTCAACAACTATAAATCTTGTCCAACTTGAAATCGTTTACAGTTTTTTCTTTGTGCACGGTATACTCCACATCTTGTTTTTGAACAGTACTCTAAATGTGAAGGATACGGACACTCGGCTCATCAGTATCCTTCCATCAAATGTTCGACATGTGAAGAATTTTGCCATTATGAATATCAGTATCGTTCGAAAAGTACAGATATCGACACATCAGCTTCTGAGAATTTAGGTGATTTGTTATGGTTGAGACCGAAGCCATCATAGAGCCCGTCACAGATCAAAAAGTTATTGATCCGATTTTTCTGCCAGAGCCAACTATACAAACATTCATTTGCCCCGTTCATGAGGATCATGTTTTCAGTGACTTTACAGCTCACATTCTAAATTCTTCATTTTCTACAGAAGCGACAGATTTTGACTTCTCTCCAGATCTATAATTGTTACTGCCGCCACCATGGAAATGTGAGATAGCATACATTTGGTTTCCAAACTGTTCGATTTTCTTATATTTAATTCGGTGGAAATGTTTGCCAGATCTCGAGAAAATTGACCAATTTCAGTTGACCGTACTTGACTTTCTTCTTATCGCTATTCACTAGGTGGTGAATATTTTCAAGCGCGGAAGAATTGATAGAGATGAGATTAGTTATTTAGTTAGATTTGATTTGATTTAATTTGATTAGGAATTTAGTTAGATTTTGGATTTTTAGAGATTTGTTATTATTTATTGTTTTAGAATTCTCTATATATATGGCTTGTAAAACCCTAATTTAAAATAAATAGTGAAATATAATTTCTTTTGAAAGCATGTGATTTGTTTTATCAAATCTTTTCTCGAGTGATTCGTGAGAGAGTGGGCATGTGATTCGCCTGGACGTAATATCCAAACCCTAATTTATTCCCCAAAATCCTAAATTCTTTCCCAATTTTTCCACCACCAACCCTAAATCGCTTCCGTCCTGCGTCAACAAGCCTCAGGCTTGTGCGATTATTTATACATGAGCACTCACAAATATGCAAAGAAGAGCAAAATAAAAGGAAGGGACAATTGTAGTCAAAGTGTATTAAGAGTGAAGATTAGAAAACTCCTGCTAAGAAAAGTTGAAATTAAAGAAAAGTAAAGGCATTACTTTCATAGGTTTCTTAGTTTTCTATTTAGAACTTATTTGGTTATTATCGATTGTAATCCCATATTCCTGCCAGATCATGAAGTTATTTAACCATGCAACTGCTATTTCAATTTACATTGTGTGGTTGAAGTGTTCAAATATGCGATAATTCAATACCAGTGTTTGGTTTGACATAACTGAAAATCCTAAACCATAGTTGGTCCATGGAAAGAAAGTACGAAAAAAAGATTAGACTTAATATGTTGTAGTTAAATAGGAGGTGGCAAGACACCGTGGGGGCCCTATATTAGATTTCATGAATCAGGATAACTCATTTTGTCCGTGACTTCCAATTACTAGAAAATTAGTGAATCCCCATTCACCAGGAAATTAGAATTTCTCGAACATAAACCAACAAGAGAAGGGATTTTGATCAGATCTATGAATTTAAATTCATGGAACCCCAATTCCTAGGCCTAAGAGAGATCATTAGAGAATTTAGGAGGGAACCATAGGTACTAAAAATTAGACTTAGATGAGTTGAAGATGCTTTTAGCCTTTCAAACAAAACATAGGAGATGGAACAAATTTGCAGGACCTGATGATATCCACAAAGTTCAACCGTAACAAGAGATTTGCAAGGCTCACATAGTTATCAACTAAATGTTGGAGACCAAAAGAACACCACACTGGGCGACACTATATCATGAGAATACCAGACACTCCAAGTCTTCTAGCGGGGAGCCATACGCATATAGATATGTAATGTGTATGTCTCAAATATGATACTTGTTGGATGTTATTTGATACTTATATATAAATTTAGCAGGTGTCTTAATGTTAATATAAACATATATTAATTTTGTCTTGGCTGAATTTGATGCACAAACAGGATACATTAATGTTAATGAGTTCAAGTGTCAAGTTGTTTACATATTAAGCTATAATGACCAGATTATAATTTTTAACGGTGTACATAATAAAATAAATTAATTACTTGTCCACGGAAAATCCATATCCTGATATCCACGATTTTTTTTATTTTGCATATCCATGTATCTTTATTGTATGGTATGGTCGTACCCTTATCCATGCAGCTTAAACGAGAATAAATAGATACATAAATTTGTACTAACTGTAATTGAATCTACTGGTGCTCAAATACCCAGTTTTATTGTGCATTCGGTTAGAAAGAAAATAGTGAGTACTTAGCGAGTACTCAGATTACTCATTCAGAACTCGAAATACTAATATTTTAATATGTATAAAAAACATGTAATTCAAAACACATAATCTCTAATCTCAATACTCAAACATCAAAATAACAAAAACCAAAACAAATTTCACACCAAAATTACCAATACTATCTAATTTCTATCTACTCATCATTGTTGTCGTCCTCAAGTAACGATAAAACTCACAGGTACAGAACAACCAGGTAACAATGCCTTTCGTCAAATAAGGTCTTAAATTGAGTTAACTTGGTGGTATTGTTGGATTGACTTAGGATAGTACTTTTATTTCTACTAAATGGTTGTTACATTTCATTTTTAAACGCATATAATGAATAATGTAAAAACTCTAAAATATCCAACACCTTCTTTAAGGACATGTCCCGGTCATGGAATATAATGGATTAAGACAACCAAGAGGATTAGTTAGTCTTGAATTTAACAAAGGAGAAAAGGATTCTCCTATCTCACCAAATAGATCTACAAGAACGATTTTGTTTATGCGTTCAGTGTTCTAAAACATGGTAATTCGACTGAGTCAGCTATAAACATAAATTTATTGGGCGACATACGAGAATCCTCTCTCATGTTAAATTCAAGACTAACAAATTATTGTTACAGTCATAATCCCTTATATTTCACCAGAACATACTCCAAGAGAAGATGTAGAACATTTTAGATCATTTACATTATTCACTAAATGTGTTTAAATAAGAAATATAACAATCAACCAATAGTAATATAAGTACTGCCCGACTTAACCAAGCACTACCCCAAAGTCACACATTTTAAGATCTTATTTAGCGAAAAGGCGGTGGTACCTAATTATTTTATACATTTCTATGAGTTTTACTGCATGCTTGAGAAAGATAATGATAATCAGCATATAGAAGGAGATAGTATTGGTAATTTTGGTATATAACTTGTTTTATTTCATTATATTATTTTGATTTTTGAGTATTGAGATTATATATTTTTCTATTATATATTTTTTTCATACATATTGAAATATTAAATATTTCCTGAACGAGAAATCCGAATACTCAGCAAGTTTTCTGGGTACTTACTACTCGCTCTTATACCGAGCACATAGTGAAACTTGGTTTTTTAACACTGAATGTGTTGTTATATATCATCAATTTCGTTTAGCAAATATAGGTTGAATATAAATTGAAATTGATCCTAATTGTTGTTAGATAAAATGATTTGCAACACTATAAATATTTTAGTTTGGTAATGGATTTAATAAAACTCTTTGTTACATATTTCTTACTAATTTACTTATTCTAAGATCTTTGCTTGCATCCCCGACTACATCCACACCTATATCTTTGCTTTGGTTATTAGTTGTTAGAACACATAAATGCAGTTGGATCACCTTTTGGGATGAAACCAACTTGAAACTAGAATGTAGTTCCTACTGATACACCATTGAAAGTGACAATATCAACAACATTTCAAACTATATCTCTCAAATACTCTTGTAAGTCCTTTATCTTTTAATTGTGGTTAGCCCTCCAAAATCTTAAGAATGAGGAGTAACGGTAATCTTTTGTACACTATAATAGCCTGTTAGGTGATAGTGACAATGGACAAGAGTTTAAAGCAAACAATTGTGAGCACTAAAAAAAGAGAAGTGGAAGTTAAAACTGAGGGCCTTTCGAATTAAGCCAGAAGATAGACTAGGTTTGAAGAGAAAGAGGTAGGAGAATCAATGGGACTTGGTTTTGCCGCAAAAATAAACCTTTCACATTTCTTTTGACCGAGTATGGGAAGTTTGGGTCTTGGAGTAGTTTCTCATATTTTTGCACATTTACTAGCCGAGTCCAAGTAATTTGTCGAGTTCACCACATTTTAAAACAGTAGAATCCAACTTACCAGCCAAATAATGAAATTTTATAAGATGTGTGTAGTGCCAAATGAAAAAAAAGAAGAAGAAGGATTGTGTATGAAATCAATTTGTACTTATTTCAAGAAGATCAACAGCATCAATCACTTTTTGAGATAATTGATTGAGACATATTGTAGGAATGCTAGGCAAATTAAAAACCAACCACTTCTGCAATTTGGAATCAATCATTAGTCGTGATGAGGATATCTGAAGCTTGTAGTAGGAACTCAAAGTATGACGGCTAAAAGGGAAAAGAATATTTGCAAAATTATGTGATTTTAAAATATCCATGGAACCAAAGGATAAAGTCTATGAGATAGTTGCCAACCATTATGCCTTATAGTTCGGAATATTGATCAAATAAGCGAAAGTAAGACAATTTGGAAGCAAGTACAATTGCAATTAGAATGCTTGCTGGTTGACATGAAAATATATTAATAAGAAATGAGTGTCTCTTTTAAGAAGTTAGAAGTAGCAAGAGTTGAGAACAAAACTAGGCAAAACAAGTTGGATGGTTTTGGCATGCCCCAAGGAGACAACTAAGTGCAGCAATTAGCAGGAATAATATAAATGCAGTTAATGAAATAATGGTGAATAAGGGTGGAGCCAAATGAACAAGATTGAGGCAATGTAAACAGACAGAATAGTTATTAATTTAACAAAGGAGTTAGAAATTAACACATTTGAATGTATAAGATGGATACATGTAGCCTACCCCAAGAATCAGAAATAAAATTTTTGTTGCTGTCATTTATTTTCCATTTTATTTCCCTCTACGTCTATTTTGATTCTCAAGTAGCAACCAAACAATGGGAAGTCATTCCTACCAAAGTTTAACAAGAAAGTGATGCTTAAACTTGCAAACAAATAACTAGCAGTTAGAAAACATAAACATAATTCTTCCTTTTATTTTTTCTACTAGTTCACAACATTAAAGGTGAATAATTTCTTTAATTTTTCCCCTTAAATTCCTCAAAGTGCTAAACTTAAATTCCTCAAAGTGGGAAATTTCTCAATCATCTTTTCTTGCTTAAATTTAAAATCTCGTTTTTCATCATTCAAAACTCAATCACTCAAACAGCTAGCTTAAAAAAAAAAAAAAAAAAGGATTTGCTACAATAACTGAGATCTAACATCTCAATCAAGCTACTCAAAAAGATAGGATCTTTCTTCGTATAAACCGCCACAGTTCATCGTCGAAGACTAAACAATCATTGCATATAAATCTTTATTTAAAACACACACACACACACACGCAACAAGTTGCTCAATTTAAACGGTTATAGGATCGACCATAAGAAAATTAACGACTACTGGGATCAAAATAAGAGGGAAAGAAAGAACCTGACGCGTCAAAGGGCGGAGAAAGAGGAAACCCTAGGGTTTCAATCGACCAATTCGTATCGGGAGGAAACCTAGGGCTTACGATCTCTGATTTTAGAGGAAGACCAAAGCGAGAGACGAGACGCGAGCTTGACGTTGCCCGGCCTTTTTTAATTATAGTTTCGGCTAAATTAATATTCAGCCCAATGTTTTCTAAAATTTAATCATTAAACCTTGGTGGTCATCTTTCTGTTTTATTTGTAAATCGCAATGGCCTCGGCTTGGGCCTAAAATGCTACTCATTCTCCCTTGTTGAAACTCCAACTTTCGGCCCTAATCTGCGTAAATGGACTGTTTCACTCGGCCCAAGGCCCGTTTTAAGACCCAAAGTTACGTACAAGCCTAATCCAGCAACAATATCTTTTTTATAATAATAACTAGCATATGATAATATTGATCTAAGTACCACTAAGCTTAAAATTTTAAGGTATTATAAATCTTCAAGAATATTTTTTTACATATTACAAAAAAAAAAATCTCTGAGTTGTAACTTCCCGCATCCATCTTCCACATTTTTCTACCTTCCTTCATTTTTTTTTCCTCTTTGTTGCAGGAAAATTGATTTTTTTCTTATTTTTATTTTATTTGGAGGGGGGGAGAGAGAGAGAGATATACAAAGATCTATAGACAAGTTGGTAACTACCTTCTCTCTTTAGTTAATAGTTAAAAAAGGGGTTTTTACATGTTCGGTTACTTATATATTTAAAAATTAGACTTTAGTCCTTAAATTTTTCATATTTTGATTTTAGTCCCCAAAATCCTTTAAGTTACTTCACTTTAGTCCCCTGAGTAACTTCCGTTAAACTAGTTAAAATTTTAGTCTTAATTTTTCGTTATATCTCTGAAAGGGAGGGAAGAATCAGTTATTTCCCTCCCTTCCCTCTTCCTCTTCTTATTGGGTTTCCGTTATACCTCACAAAGCCGTCACTTTCATCGTTCCTCACCTCTTCGTTCGAAAGATGAAGGAAAGTAGACCTTAATCCTAACCAAATAATTTAAAACTAAAACTAATTATATCAGGTATTTTCTCTTACCTCTTAAATATTAAAATTAAAATTTACCACTTATTTGAACGGAACAGCTAACGGAGGGATTAAAGTAAAATACTTAAAAGATTTAGGGGGACTAAAAATTAAAATATAAAAATGTTAGGGACTAAAGCTAATTTTTAGGACCGATATGTAAGAATCCCTAAAAAAAAATATCAAATATTTTCTACCTCCGTTTTCAGTCACTTTCACATGACCACCTCATCGCCAAATTGGTTTCTTTATTCCTTAATAATGAAGAAAAATTACTTTCTTACTGAATTATCTATAAGGGTCCTAAAGAGAAATATATGAAGAGACTATTAACAAGTAAAATTTTCTATCTTACAGTAACTATAGAAGTATAACTATGAATGAAGCAATAATGGCTACACTCATGCCCTAATATCTCCCGGGTCAGAGAGCTACTGTTGAAGCAGATGCGCAGGACGCGATCGCCCAATTTTTTAATGCTAGCGTTGGGTGTGTTCACGCCCCCACCTTCTTGATGGCCGGTTACTTAGCTCATGTTCCCCTGTTCTACAGGTTAGACATATATAGCATGAAGGAAATAAATATACCGACTATGCTAGTGGTGAGGATACTAGCATGATTAGTAAGATTATTTGGCAAGATGATTTTCCTTTTAGGGTTAGTTGTGAGATAGTCATATATGATATCTATAGAGCTCAATTTGAGCGTGTATAGTCCTCATACATATAAGAATTAGCTTTTTCTCTTCCTTATTCTTTATAATCACACTAATTTCTCTCTTCTTCTTTAAAAAAAGTGAAAGGATGTGATCTCATCTTTTTCTTAATGCGCTCCGGTGCTTAAAGAATAAATAACTATAAGTTTGTCATAAAAAATTTTGGATAAAAAAGCCGCCAACGCTTTTTTTAGTGAGCTTCACTATCGCTGCGGCGGCTGCTATGTTAATAGTCCCTTCCTATGTTTCTTGCTGAAACGCTATGAAAAAGATGGGGCGCATTTAGAATTTCCAACAAAAGATTCCAACGTGCCTAAAGTCATCTTGATCTTGCACTAGCATTGCACGTAAGCAAAGTTCAAATTCTCTACAAAAAACAAACAATATATGCACATCACGTTGTATTCCACTATCATTCTTCTAATCAATTGGAATAATATAAACAAATCTCAAGCTTTATATGTCATAGACCATAACATGATTTATTTATCCTTCACTAGTGGAAGCTAAATAGAGAATCAAAGTATAATTCTTTGATTATTCCAACTTATTCCGACTAAAAAGCCCTACGTGTGAGAATATTCTCCCTTTGTTCTTGCAGAAGGGAAAAGCAACGAAGCTTCCATACCTAACTACAAATATATTTATGGGTTAATTATATAATGATCTAGGATTATCACCAGTATCATATTAAGAATTTTTTTCGTTGGAAGACTGAGTATAAGTGACAAGAATAATAAAAAAATTATTGCACTTATACTCCTTATCAAGGAATTATTATGCGAAATATTTTATAATGAAATATTATTGGTACATTTTCAATAGTATTGGGATAGTTTCGAAAATTAACTCAATAATTAATTATCTACTCATTGATCATTTCTCGTCTATTGTAACACTCCACACCCAAAGATAAAGTTAGCATCCACCATCCACTTATACATATAATATAAAACTTACCCAACATGAAACAAAGAATATATATATATATATATATATATATATATATATATATATATATATATATATATATATATATATATATATATATATATATATATATATATATATGAGAAAAATGGAAATGAGCTAACAGCTCATGCAAGTTACCTGAGTTGCAGTTCATAACCACTATCTCCGATAATTTTTTTTAAAATTTTGGATTATGATCTAGACCCCTTAGGGTTCACTCATATCCAATTTCTAGGTTTTTAGTTTTGATTTGACCCTCTATCAAGTTAACACAAATTATCGGTTTTCAATGAATAAAACATTTTGTATGCACTTGATGAAAGGGTAAATGAACTCTAAATTTTATGAAATTTAATCCGAAATAGGTTAAAGAGATAGAGATAGTAATTTTTAAAAAAAATTGAAGAAAAATCATTGAATCATTATAGTTTTACTGCTAGCTCACGTAACTTTTCCTGAGCTGGCGGTTCACCTGCAGTAATATATATATATATATATATTGTAATGTCCCATTTCCGGAGAGATATAGATACCGGTGTGGAGAAACTCAGGGTCAAACCCGGCAAGTAAAATAATAAAAGATATGGAGCGTATAATATAAACAAATAAGATATGAGTATGAATATTAAAGTATGCGCATGTGTGAAAAACATTAAAAGATCAAGTAAAAATATCAAGCAGAGATATACATGCATATCAAGTCTAAGTTAACATCTTATTTTAATTTATATTTTGAACTAACTGGTGAAGAAATAAATATGTATCGTGAAAGTATCCATGCATACCCGGAACCCGGCCAAGATGCTGGCGCTGAACCAGCCGTGCCGCTAAATACTCAAGCAGATACCGATTACCGAGTAATCGGTCGTCCCATCAACATGGACTAAACAAGAGATATAGCTCAGTACCATCCGGGCGCCCCCCGAATGGGCCCCTATTTCGGTTGCGCAACATATCCTAAACTTTTTACGATACAATATTTGTCCACCTTTTAGTTCTCCCATAACCCAAGGTTTCAAGTTATATTACAAGGAAATCAATTCGGAATATGATGAACCAATCATTACTAGTAACAAGCAAGATGTGGTCCATGTCAAAATCAAGTTAACAGGCAAGTCAGGATCCATGGTACTATCAAGACATGTGTATGTACTAACGAAGAAAATTCGACATATTTTCATGTATCTTGTACAAGTAATTAGTATGTATATGTCAAGGTAAGCATGATGGAGTGTCAAAATCAAGTTAATAGGCAAGTCAAGATCAATGGCATTATCAAGACATGTGTATGTACTAATAAGAAAAATTCGGTATAATATATGTTGCACAAGTGACTAGTATGTATATGTCAAGGCAAGCATGATAATCATAGAATACTAGAATGTGTTATGCAAATAATGATCATGTATGTAAACCACACATATATACAATTATGAATATAAACATGTATTAGGTAAGTGGGTACTAAATTGTAATAATAAAAATTAAATAGGTTTAACACTATTATAACGATTGCTATAACAATGAATGAATATTCTAAATTCTAGAATGATTTCATGGTATGCAAAGTAGCAAATTTATTAAACCTTACTAGTGTATATATGTTTCAAGTAAATATGAATTAGCATAAAGGAATTATGACCTAAAATAATAGCTTGCATAAAAGAAATATTTTAGTAAATTTAATGTAAAACTTATATGAAACTCTCTCTTTAAAACATGATAATGAATATATATATATATATATATATATATATATATATATATATATATATATATATATATATATATATATATATATATATATATATATATATATATATATATATATATATATATATATATATATATATATATATACATATTTTCTAATGGCAAGTGAAAAATGATTTTAAAATCATTGCATTATACAAGAAGAACTTATGTAGAAAACTTCAAATTTATATCTAATTATGATGAACATTCATAAAGGTGGTTTCTTTGTAATTTCAAAATAAAACATATAGTTTAAGTTTGTAACTTATAGTTTAAGCATAGGGGACCTTAAATAAAATCATAAATTTAATACATAAACATAGAGTAGAGAGTAAGAATCATATTTTTATATTTAAAATAATCATAGAGAATTTTGTATAAAGATATCACATTTCTAAAATTAAACAAATCAAGATTCTAAATTGGCTATAAAATTTGATATAGCCAATTTAAGCAAAATTTGGCTATAAAATTTGGCTATAAAACTTATAGTTTAAGCATAGGAGACCTTAAATAAAATGATAAATTTGATATATAAATATAGAGTAAAGTGTAAAAATCATATTTTTATTTTTTTAGAATAATCATAGAGATTTTTTGTATAGAGATATTATCTTTTTAAATTTTAACAAATCAAGATTCTAAGTTAACCATAAACAATTGGAGTTAGAAAAAAAACATGAGAGTGGATGTGATTTTACTTGCCTTGATGGGTAGGAAGATAAGCCTATTTTGAAGCAAAACAACTTCTTCTCCTTTTCTTCTTCTTCTCTTTTCTTCTTCTCTTGAGTTAGAGAAAAAAAAATATAAGGAAGAGATGAATGAAAAATGAAGGAGAGAAAACAAATGAAAGGAAGGGAAGAAAAAGATATAATAAAGGAGAGATATGGGGGATTGGATGATGGTTTGTCATGCTTGTCCAAAGGACAAGCATGGTAAAGTAAGGTATGGGTAAATAAAACAAAATAGGTATAGGACAAATGAATACTAATAATAAGTTATTAGAGTTGTTTAAACTTATAATTTCAAATTAAACTAACCCAAAAAAAAAGTCAAACTTCATCTTTACAAGTCAAAGAAGATAGACTAGTAAAAATATGTGTAGGACCCACCGGTGATTAAAATAATATTATTTTAAGTGACTATCTTAAAAATTTCAAGAAGATCACAAAAATATAGAAAAATAAGTCAAACACAACGCATTTATTTTGGGATTAATTTGATATTAAGAATGTAACTTATGATGAATTTAGGTTGTTACACACACACATATATATATATATATATATATATATATATATATATATATATATATATATATATATGTGTGTGTGTGTGTGTGTGTGTGTGTGTGTGTGTGTGTGTGCGCGCGCGCGCGCGTGTGCGCGCGAGATCTCATAAATTTTTTTGCAACATTACCTAAAATGAGTCTTACCGAGAGTTAAACTTGGAACCTCTCATAAATTAGAGAAGGGTAAATCCACTAGCTAAAGAGAATACTCATTGGCAAAAAATAATTTATTCAGTAGAAATGTTGACACAATTAATATCCACAACTAGATCTAAAGAAAAGAAATAATCAACCCCAATTTGAGCCATAAGTCCAAAACTGAATTAAGAATATACAATATTACTCTAAACTCTCAAGAAAAAGAACTAAGATTAATTACTTCTAAAGATTTACGAGATAAAGCACTTAATGCACCTTAGCCTAATACTTGAAGTAATGCCCAGCTAAAGAGAATTCCACTATTTAGTCAACCTGTAAATAAATAGAGTCTGGACATGCTAAACTAGGATTCTCAGAAGCAACTACCAAATGCATATACAGGAATACAATACATATAAATTAACATAAAGTAACATAGTGAAATTAACAAGTCAAATATCAATAACAAATGCATATCATGAATCTAGAAATATAACATGTATTATATGTGCAATACAACATCAAATAGCATCGATCTAGTTATAATTGCTTCTTTAGAATTGATTGAAATATTTGGAGGAAAAAACCATATATTTAAGGAGCGTTCCATACATGTTTAGAACCATCATTCTAGATTTCTGATGTTGTTCCAAAACATAACATACTCTATCAAGCAAGATAGAATTCGAAGCTTTATAAATATATGGTAATTTAATGATCACTCACAATCTCCGAAGTTGGGGAAAATGTTCGTTTTATCATTTGATTTTTAAAAATATTTATATTTATGCATAATAGGATGTGATTAAATATGATAAGTTTTCTAATTATTTTAAACTCAATTGAGTTTATTATTATTATCTCTACTAACTAGTTTTTAGAATAAACTCTAATTATAAAGTTCTAAAAAAATAAGATTAACCCAATTAATATTAATTATTATTATTATTAGAATAATATAATTTAAATAAGGGTTAATTATAGTGAGACTCAATGTAGTATAGAGTAGTGTAACTTATCATCCTTAAGTTTAAAACTCTCAGTTTAATTCCTGAACTTTAACACCGTTAGTCAATAGTTTGCTATTCTCACCCATATTTAATTTAAGCTGCATATTTTTTTTTATGAAATTTTCAAATTACGCTTCTCTTCCTTATTAAGAACTCACACAAAACATGTCCAGAGGAGGATAATTTAGAAATTTCATAAATAAAAAAAAAAGTACAGTTTAAGTTAAGAGGGATCAGAGTGACAAACTGTTGAATATCGTTATTAGAAATTTAGTGAGTAAACTGAGAGTTTTAAATTTAAAAAGTAATTTATTATATTATCCCTATAGTACATGTGGTTTTACTAGAAATAACCTTCTAAATAAAATTCGGGGAACTTGCGCATGTGATTATTTTATAGGCAAGCAAGAAGTCCCATGGCACTTGTATGCCTATGCCTATAAATGCACCCAGCCCAGGCAAAGATGGAGGAAGAAGAAGGAAAAGAGAGAAGAAGTATAAAGCATTCTAACTCCTTCGGAATGGCGTCGACGGTGGTGGTGTTCGACTTCGACTTGACAATCATAGACGCAGACAGTGACATTTTGGTGGTCCAAGAGTTTGGTGCCACCCATCTCTTTAACAAACTCACGGCGATCATGCCTTGGAATTCTGTTATGGTTAGTTTTTTCATTTTTTATTGTCAGTTTTTTTTTTTATAAAAAAAAAAATTACATGGGTTTGTTTGTTTTGTCGATGTTTATTCTTATGTCTTTAAAAGGATATTGTTATGAAAGAGTTACATTCACAAGGAATGATCATCGAGCGCATTGCAGAATGCTTGAAGTTGGCTCCATTAGATCCACACATCAAGTCGATCATCCAGAAGGCTCATGCACTTGGGTAAAAAATTATTTCCAATCTTTGATAAAAGTATGGACTGAGAGTATTGGAGAAGAATAGTTTTGTATTATGATGTGTATATAAAATGGTACAATAGTTATCTTTTTATAGGTGAAGGAGGTAAATATAAAAGGTAAAGATAACATAATATATAATTTGATTCTAATTATATATAATTCTCAATCAGTATAATCAGCATAATTAGTGATATTTAACAAATATAATAATTTAGAAAAATATTCTGAGATATACTAATAAATTAGGTGATTTGTGAAATATACTAATTTAGGAAAATATACTAAATTGGTGAGATATTTTATAATTTTATTATTATTATTATTATTATTATTATTATTATTATTATTATTATTAGTTTTTCATTTTTATCTTTTTTAGGTGTGACTTGAGGATTGTAAGTGATGCCAACAAATTCTTCATAGAGACAATCCTTGAGCACCATGGGATTCTCGAGTGTTTCGTTGAGATCAACACAAACCCAAGTTGTGTGGATGATGAAGGGAGACTTAGAATTTTGCCGTATGATCGTAATCTCTCTCATGGTTGTAGCTTCTGCCCCTCGAACATGTGCAAGGTAATTCTTTATTTATTTTTTATTTTTTGGAGTATTTACAGATTTGTCCCTTAAATCTTTATAAATTATAATTTAATCCTCCAAATCTTCATATTTAGAATTTAGTCCCCAAATCCTCTAAGTTACTACAATATAATGATCACCTCCCTAACTTCCGTTAGCCCAGTTTATTTTTTGACCTGATTTTTCCATTTTACTCTTCCTTAATTCCTTCCTCTCTCTTCCTCCTCTTTTTTTTTTTTATTCTTCCTCTTCTCTTCTCATTTTCTTCATCGGGTTCATTGGTTTTCCCCATTCTTTTTTCTTCTATCTCTCTATTATTTCCTTATTTTTCTTCATAGGGGTATTTAAGTCATTTCATTATTTTAAAAAAATAAAAATTAAATTCTGCCGTTTATTTGGACGGAAAAACTAACGGAGGGACTAAATTATAGTAACTTAGAGGATTTGGGGGATTAAATCCTAAATATGAAGATTTGGGAGACTAAATCATAATTACATTCGATTTATTATGAATGGTCCATCAGGGTAAGATTATAAAGCAGATTCGAGAATCAGTACTTGCTGAAGGAAAGACACAATTCGTCTACCTCGGTGATGGAAAAGGTGACTATTGCCCTTCTCTGAAACTAACAGAAGGAGACTATGTATTGCCGAGGAAGAACTTCCCCTTGTGGGATTTAATAAACAATAATATCGAACTCGTGAAGGCTGATGTTCGTGGATGGAGTACGGGAGAAGAGATGGAGAGGATTCTTTTACAACTTATCGACGTTCCAGTAGTAAATGATTGTGACAATTCAACTTCACCGTCGTCAAACGAATGCAAGTACGAGAGAGTATCAAAGGCCTCTAATAAAAGTAGTTCGACCACCATTGTTTATCCCTCTGTGCCTACCTTAGCATGATTATTTAGTGGAACTATTGAATATTGAGATATGTAAAACAAATATTTGAAATATAAATGTAAGATATTAATATTTTATTGAATAATAAAAAATTTGGGCCATTGAGGAAGTTATTCTCACTTTTTCTTTTTCAATCTCCTCATATCTTTCTTTAATGTTATTGAGAGAACTTAGAATATGTTAAGTTCTCTAATTAATGGGAGATATAGGCAAATATATATATATATATATATATATATATATATATATATATATATATATATATATATATATATATATATATATATATATATATATATATATATATATATATATATATATTATGGTTTTGCTAATTGAGAAAACGGAAAATTCACCGACGATAAAAAGAGTTCCTTCACCGCTGCTTAGATGGCCTAATACAATTATTACACGTGGCGTCACGTAAGATAGCAAATAAAAACAGTGACGGAACTCCCTTCACCACCGGTAAATTTCTCGTTTACTCTTGCAAATTTAATATATACTGCTTAAACATATTTTTGGCGCATTCAACACTCACTTTCCATATTATATCAATATAATATTTTAAACAGACCAATTTGTACGGAGACAAAATTAATTTGGGGTATTTACAGATTTGTCCCTTACATCTTTATAAATTATGATTTAGTCCCCCAAATCTTCATATTTAAGATTTAGTATCCCAAATCCTCTAAGTTACTACAATCTAGTCCCTCCGTTAGTTTTTCCATCCAAATAAACGGCAGAATTTAATTTTTATTTTTTTTAAATAATGAAATGACTTAAATAACCTTATGAAGAAAAAGAGGGAAGAATAGAGAGATAGAAGAGAAGAAGAAGGGGGGAAGCCAATGGGCCCAATGAAGAAAAGGAAAAGAGAGGAGGAAGAGAGAAGGAGAAGAGAGGAGGAAGAGGGAAGGAGAAGAGAGGAGGAAGAGGTAAGAAGGAATTAAGGAGGGGTAAAATGAAAAAATCAGATCAAAAAATAAACTGGGCTAACAGAAGTTAGGGAGGGGACTAAATTGTAGTAATTTAGAGGATTTGGGAGACTAAATCCTAAATATGAAGATTTGAGGGACTAAATTATAATTTATAATAAGGGACAAATCTGTAAATACCCCAATTAATTTTATCAACTACATAATATAGTAAATTTTTTGAAAAAACAAATTTTCTTTCCTAAATACAAATTTTTAATTTTCTCTTGACTCCCATGCTATGAAGTTTTTTGAAAATTAAATTTTCATTATCAACTATTTAATATAATATTTTTAAAAAAAATAAATAAATTTTCTTTCCTACATACAAATTTTGAATTACCTCTTGACTCCCATGCGATGAAGTTTTATTTGTTACCATTAATATATTTTCACTTAAACATTTGTTATAGAAAAAGATAATTTTCTTATAAATTTAAAAATCATCATGTTGGATCTTGCACATACCTAGGTATAAATTAACTATTGATTTAAAGCCTGCTCCTCTTGGCTATAAATTTTTTTTTTTAAAAAAATAAATGTTTCCTGTAAAACCCCAGTCAAATGCATGAATTCTAAGAAAGAAGAATTATTACAATAATAATAATAAATGACAATCATGTACCAAAAAAACAGAAAACAAGTTAGTAAAGAGACCATCTATTTTCAACAAAATACATGAATGAGTAATTATTATAATAACAAATGATAATCATGCCATGGAAAATAGAAAGCATGCAAGTTAGTAAAAATATCCTTTTATTTCCAACTACATAGGTGAAGGGGTAATTATTGGGAAAGCAGTCAGTTGGAGTTGGAGTTGGAGTCAGTATCGGACTCTGATTGTTTACACTTTAAACTACAACACTCCAACCACAAACCACATTCTCTTTCTTGACCCAACCAAATTTTGACCGAGATTGTTAAAATACAAAATAATTTTTCTCAATTCTCACAACAATTTTGGAGTTTTGGGACAGTGAAAAGATTTTTCAATATAATATAAGAGCAACTCAAGTTTAATTCCTGCCGAATCCATATTTAATTGCGGATTTTAAAAAAAATTATACCGCTGCGTAAAACCTATTTATCCGTTCCCACAGGAGCCACAGCATTATTTTAATCATAAAGACCAAGACTGCAGGTCAGAATAATTAATAATAATCAAATATCAACTTTGTTATACTCAAACTATATTTTTATATGTTTTTGGAATTGTTGAAATTCTTAAAATCCATGAAGAATAGTTATAGTCATCGATAAAGATTTAAATAATACTTTGGTTACAAAATCAAATATAGTTATATAAAATTAATCACAACTGTTTGTAATATTCTAGGCATCTTCCTAAGTTTTTTTTTTTTTTTTTTTAACCAAATAACCTTTGAAGCCCTCGTTGGTTTCTCCATTCTAGATTTATAGAATTTTTAAATTGATTATTTTTTAAAGAATTTTACTTAGTAATATACTTAGGATAAAAGGAAAAGGGGTATTTACAGATATGTCCCTTACATCTTTATAAATTATAATTTAGTCTCCAAAATCTTCATATTTAGGATTTAGTCCCACAAATCCTTTAAGTTACTACAATTTAGTCCTCTAGTTTATATTTTGGCCCGATTTTTCATTTTATCCTGATTTTATTCACTTAATTCCCCTTTCATCTTCCCTTTCTTTTCTTAGTACTTATTGGGTTCCCTCCTTATTCTTCTCTTCTCTTTCTATTCATTTATTAAATTCTTCATCTCTATATTGAAATCAAATGTATTATTCTCTACTAAATGTATTAAACTTTTAAGTCTCAATGTAAATTCATTTATTGGGATCTCCCTCTCTATATTGGATAAATTCATTTCTAAATTTAATACATTTAGTTGAGAATAATATATTTAGTCTCAATATAGAGAGGTGGAACCAAATAAGTGAATAGAGAGAAGAGAAGAAGAAGGGGGAACCCAATAAGAACTATGAAGAGAGGGGAAGAGGGAAGGGAAATTAAGTAAAGGAAATGGGGGTAAAACGGCAAAATCGGACAAAATATAAACTATAGGACTAAATAGTAATAAGTTAAAGGATTTGGGATACTAAATTCTAAATATGAAGATTACGGGGACTAAATGATAATTTATAAAGATTTAAGCGGCAGATATATAAATACCCCCCCTAAATTAAACTAGGTCTAAGCATGTGTAATCGCGCGTATATCAAAAAAAATAACGAGGGTTGTGTATTGGTAAGTTTTTGTTTAGAGGATGAATGATCAAGATCTTACTTTTCTTTCTTTTATTTCATTATATTTGTGATGATAGTAAATTTAAGTTATTTTTTAAGTCAAAGTCTATCGACTGGTCAAGTAGTCTTTTTCAAGGAACCTTCTTTAGAAATAGGTTAGGAAATGTTAGAAAATAATATTATTTTAATTAGAAAAGACCTCCAAAGTTTAGATTTAAAATATTCATTAAATAATAATATTTTCTTTCACAGATAGATGTTGCGAAACATCTCAATCTTTTCCTTTAAAATGAATTCCAAGTTCCAAAAATTAGAAACAAAAAATAATAATAATAACAGAAAAACCAATAAATTAATTAGTTTGATTTTGTTGGTCTAAAAATGGACAGCTAAGCATTAGTTGCGTATGTTAAATTTTTTTTAAAGTTTATATCACTATATTAAATCTTCCAACCTGTGGTGATGATTTAGATAAATTTTTTAGGGTCGAAACATGAGCTTTTATATAATAGTATTTATTTATTTTTTAAATGTGCAATTAAATGTTAGAACTTGAATTTGAGTTACTCTGCTACAATTTTAAATCCTTGCCACTATACAAAAGTTAAGAAGTTGTGCCAAGGGTTTAGAAAAATGTTTTGTATGACAAATTTTCATCAGTAATACAGTGAAAAAACAGAGTACATATTATATACAAATTTGATCACCACGCTTCTTTTTTACTTTTCAATGTTAATTAAGATGGAAATTTCTAAACCAGCACACCCCTCGTTTAGTAAGCACACGTTTCTTAGCGTTTCTTAGCGAGCCCATCTTTTTTTTTTTTTCTGAAAATTGAGAGATTCTCTCTTGTGACCTTCTACAAATTCTCCTCTCTCTTCCCACTCCGAGACCGTCTCCTTCGCTCCGCCTCTACGCCTGCACACTCCCATCCGAGATTAGATTTTAGATTTATGGGGTTCAAAATTTTTGAGGCAGAAGTATTATTGGGGACTGCTCGTGAATAGAGGAAGAGTTGGGAGTTGAAAACAAGAGCAATTTTGTCAAAAAAGTAATTGCAAACTCATAATTTTTTGCAACTTAATAAAGTGTGCTCATTTACAAGTGGTGTGCTCGTATAAAAATTCCCATTAAGAGCCTTCATACCCATATCTCAGTTAATTATAGGGGTGAACACGGATATCGACTCCGGCGGTTTCGTCCGATTACAACCGAAATTGGTTGTAGTTTCGGTTAGAAAAATTTTCTGGCGGTGGTCAGAGTCTTATACCCTTAAATCCGATTAGAAAACTCCAACTTCCGACTGATCGACAAACTGAACATCTAAAGACGAATTTTACCGCCGACTCTGACGACTTCGTCCTACTCCGATCGAAATCGGTCGGAGTTTGGTTGGAAAATTTTTCTGGCGACGATCGAAATCTTCTATTCTCGAATCCGATCATAAAACTCCGATCCCTGACTCACTGAACATCCCTGGTTAATTATATCGACCTAAATAGAATATGGCATCCCACCCATCAAGAAAAGGGAGTGATATCGACAGGCTAACCTGCTTTGATAGTGGTTCGGATCCCAATGTGAAACTTTCACCGGCCTAGTATTTTTGAATGTCCGAAAGTGAATAATAGCTTAGCTAGATAGCTAGGTGATCAGTACACCCCACCGATGCCCACTTATTTCTTGTCTTATATGACCCAAATCTTTAAGGAAATTGGTGAGTGGAGCTAGCATTTGTTGTCTGTTTGGTCATTCTCTTTGTGTCCCAAACCCAAAGGCCCAGCACATCAATAACAAAGACAAATCTAAAACAACGTTCCCAGTTCCTTTGCCATTGCGCTATTGGGAGAGAACCTTCCCACTCGTGGCATTACTGGTTGAGCACTGTGATCACCACTGGCACTCCACTAAACTAATGGAACCATTCATTGTTTAGAGAACGACTCACTATTTCAACACTCCAAAATCCATCCATGACCGAGAGTGTTTTGTAGTATTTGAAGTATTTTTGAGTAATCTTTTATGTAGTATTCATAAAACGTTTGATTGTGAGTTTTTGATTAAGTGTTGTGACGAATTGTTAGAACACCTCAAAAAGAGCTGGATATGAGTATTTCTAAGAACACCCAATTCGGAGGCATTTTGGAGTGTTTATTCTTATTATTTTTTTACCAAGATATGAACTAGTTACTACAGTATTTGCAATTCAGAAACATTCTTTATCTCGACTTCAATAAGGCGCCACCAAGTAATCTTAACATCCAATCTGATTCTAAATTAAGATATATTTATATTTTACATGTTTATAAAATTCTTAAAAATCTATAAGAAACTAAACTTTAAATTATATATTCGAATAGCTACAAACACACAGTGAGAACATTTGAAAATGCATATTACCAAAACAATTCATACCGCACGATTTAAAAACACTCCAAGCCCCTTTGTTTTTGGCATCCAAGCGCAGCCATGTACTCAGCACTCTTGATCCTGCAATTAAGAAAGAAAATATTTTTTTTAAAAGATAGAATAATAAGAAGGGGTATTTACTGGTTTGTCCCTCAAATCTTTATATATTATGATTTTGCCCCCCAAATCTTCATATTTAGAATTTTGCCCCCCAAATCTCATAAGTTACAACAATTTTGCCCCCCTATCTAACTTTCCCTAACACAGTTAAATATTTGACCATTTTACCCCTCTTTTCCTCTTTTATTTTCCGCATCTCTTCTTCTTCTCTCTTCTTCCTCTCTTCTACTCTCTTCATTATTTCTCCTCTCTTCTTCCTCCTCTCTTCCTCCTCTCTTCTCCTCTTTTCCCTAATACAGTTAAATACTGAAAGAAGAGAGGAGAAAGAAGAGAGGAGAAATAATGAAGAAAAGAAGAAGAGAAGAGGAAGAGAGAAGAAAAAGAGAGGAGGAAAATAGAAGAGGAAAAGAGGGGTAAAATGGTCAAATATTTAACTGTGTTAGAGAGGGGGCAAAATTGTTTTAACTTATGAGATTTGGGGGGCAAAATTCTAAATATGAAGATTTGGGGGGCAAAATCATAATATATAAAGATTTGAGGGACAAACCAGTAAATACCCCTAATAAGAAACTAAAAAGCATGTGCTGCAAGTTCTCCGTAATATCATCTCATATTGAAACAATAGCAATGTGATGCTTTGTTGTTTATACCTTAACATCACAGTTTTTATTTCTGATGAGCTTCTATACTTTTTTTTTTTTCTTTACTTTGAAAATATGTCATTAAAATTGATTTTATCCTATTACTTGGTAACCACCATTGGCTAGTGCTTTCGATACAACAACAACAACAACTAAGCTTTTTATCCCAAATATTTAGGGTAGGCTACATGAACCAAAAAAGAATCACGCCGAATCGATCACTTTGATAGTCCTTCTCCATTCATTTCTATCAAATAATATCTCCTCATTTAAAGTTCTAGAATTCATATTTTTTCAATGCCTAAATAAATTTAAGTTTCTGGAATCATCTATCGCATCTTCTCTCGCAAATGAGTATTGTTACTTGAGTTATCCAGCAAAGCATTTTTTTTTAAAAATTATTTATTTATTTATTTATTTTAGAATGCACTCTCTTTAATGAGAATTATTTCTAATAGCACTACTTCTTTCCAATTTGTGAGAGATTCCAAATTCAACTTTCAATAGAGATTTTGACTAGAGATTTTTTTTTTTTTTTTTTTTTTAAGTCATCTACAAATCACGACTAAATATGGAAGAATTGGTAGCTAAAATTGTTAAGCTTCTATATGAAATTGGGAGCTCGCTCAATAGGTTAGCCTGGTATTAGAATTTTTTTTCTTAATTTGTATATGTTTCATTTGATTCCTATCATTACCATTTAGAGAAATCGAGGGTGTGTTTGGCATGTCGGAAGTAGTGAAAGTAAGAAAGAAATTGAGAAGTAACTTATAAAATCGAAATAAAAGAAAAATAGTCTTCTTGTATTTGTTTGCTATATTATATTGAAAGAAGAAAGTACGGGAGGAAGTGAAGAATGATTATTTAATTAGTTAAATAAAATATAATTTATATTATTTTATTTATTTATAAGTGATAAAGGTATAATTTTTGAATGACAATGATGATATGCAAATAAAATTTTTTTTTTTTCTTCTTTTTTACTTCCTATCTCACTTTCAACTCTAAAGTGCGAGTAAGAAAGTTATGAAAGTGAAGTGTCATATAGGCGCCGCCTCATTAATTAAGAAGTAACTTCTATTCTCTTTCTTGACTAAACAAATATTTGAAGTAGTGGAAGTAGCCTTACTGTCACTACTTTCATTTTACTTCCATACAAACAAATTGAATAACACTTAATTTGGTGGATGTAATTAAAATTCTTCTATGAAGACAAAAAAGAGAATATGACAGAGATCTTTGGAGGAGAACCGATACTTATTGCTACCGATCGACGAGATAACCTCGCTCGTTCCAAAATTCATGAATCCTCTCGCATATCTTTGGCATTGCACAGCCACCACCAACATGCGGACTCTTACGAACAAGACAGACAATATCCAACCTATTCCCGGATCCTACCTAATACATTCATCACTATACAAGGGAGCTTCCAAAGGGGCACACTATTTTTCCTAGTGAGTCCAGTTTTCCTATTTAGCTCACCTTCTCCTTTGAAAAGAGATGATTTTTCTAATGAGCACATCAAAAATCCCAACTTTACCCTTCCTTCATCTTCCTCTTCTTTTCTTTTTCAAAAAATCTTCTCTAACCCAAATACCCAACTCCTTTTTCCTCTTCCTCTTCTATTCTCTAAACTCAATACTACATAATCTCTCTTCTCTCCCTTTTGCCCGCCTTCACCATTCTCCCCATTTTGCCCGCCTTCACCGTTGGTTTTAGAATTTTAGAGGTTTTTTTTTTTTTGGTTAACTGAACTGTTGTTTGAGAAGAGAAGGAGAAGGAAAAGAAAAACAGAGCATTTTGGTCAAACAAATTCGATGACAAGATTGTAAAATAAAAGAAATTTTTAAGTGGCTCACAAGGAAAAAATGGTGTGTCCATCTAGACACTCCCCTGTATCAAATCTATTCATTTTATTTAAATCACAATTGACAAAAATGAGAAAGAATTCAAAAAATTAATACTGTATCCTTTTATTTTCATCCTATTAACAAGTCCTCAACAAATTTAATATATTTTTTTTTATGCAGTCATTATCAAGAATCAAATCAAAGTAAGCGGCAAGATTTTAGAGGTCTAACAGCCACCCAAGGATTCTTGTGGTTCAAGAACGGCAGGCAACACTAGTTAGGGTTGAGGAGAGGGGACGGGAGATGCAGTGGAATATTCCCCCAACTTCTAAGCAAGATGAGAGTTTTTTCATGACACAATTTTTTCTTTTTCTCCCCTTGGAAAAAGGTGGTCAGGTTATTCCCTGGAATATTCCATGGGATTCCAAGCGCAGGGTGGTTCTTCGAAGGGAGAGAGTGAATGTGGGCGGGTTTTCTACTCCCACCCAAATTGAAGTAATCCCATGTCACATGGGACTTTTGAAGACAGAGACACCTTTTGGGGTACAATTTGTAAATTTTAATTGGGATTACTACCCCGGCTCAGAAAAAGTTACGTGACATAGCAGTAAAAGTATATAATGATCCAATAATTTTTCTTAAATTTTTTTAGAGATTTTTACATATCTATCCTTAAATATTTAAAAATTAGAATTTAGTCTCATAAATATTCATATTTATAATTTAGTCCCCAAATCTTTTAACTTATCACAATTTAGTCTCAGCCATATTTTTTATCCGAATTTCTCGTTATACCCCTGAGTTATTTCACTTTAGTTCTCTCTTTCATCTTCCTCCTCTCTTTCTTTTCATATTGGGTTCCCCTCTCTATTCTTCTCATCTCTCTCTTTCTTTCCAATTAATCTCTAAAGTGAAGTAACTCAAAGAAAATGAATAAGAAGAGGGAAGAGAGAGAGGAGAAGAATGAAGTGAGGAACCCAATAAGAAGAGAAAGAGAGGAGGAGAGGAAATGGAGGACTAAAGTGAAATAACTCATAGGTATAACAGGAAATTCAGACCAAAAATATGGCTGGAGACTAAATTGTGGTAACTTAAAAGATTTGGGAGACTAAATTATAAATATGAAGGTTTGGAAGACTAAATTTTAATTTTTAAATAGTTAAGAGACAGATATGTAAAAATCCCTATAAAAAAATTTTAATCTAATTTTGTTGTACTCTCAATGTTGAGATTCTTCATATCTCTTAAATTTATTTGGAAAGAAAAAGAAAAAAAAATCATTATTTACTATATAGACTTTTAGAGACACTCAAAGAGTGTTGTTATTATTTAAGTTTTTGGAGGAATTACTTAGATTTTGATAGAGATTTAGATAGAAGAGAGAGAATACTAGAGCAAAAACATTCAAAATAAGGTAATGATAAATTTATAATAAAATTGAAATTTTCGAAACCATGTTCAAATTGAACAAATGCATTTAGAAATGATAAATTAATAATAAATAAATACCGAGACCGCACGTCTAGAAGGACTCAAGGGTCAAAGCCCTCGTTTACTCGGTAGCATATGCCTTCGGCATCTTCCCCTTCTCACCACCTATAAATATTTCAATTTTTTTTCCCCTTGAGCCTCCCCATCTCAACCAAAAACAGCAAAACCAAAAAATCGAAAAGCTCCAATCTTTGATCAGCAATGGCGTCAACGGTGATCGTCTTCGACTTCGACAAGACCATCATCGACGTCGACAGCGACAACTGGGTCGTTGACTGCCTCGGCGCCACCGAGCTCTTCGACCAGCTCCTCCCCACAATGCCTTGGAATTCTCTCATGGCATGTGATTTTGTTCTTTTTTTTTGTTTTGTTTGTCAAGATTTGATTTTTGTGGCATGGGAAGGTTATTTGGGGGGAAATATTAATTGGGTCGTGTGCAAAATTTGATTTTGGCTGCAGGATCGGATGATGATGGAGCTGCATTCACAGGGGAGGACTATTGAGGAGATTGCAGAGTGCTTAAAGATGGTACCTTTGGATCCCCATGTGATCTCTGCCATCAAATTGGCTCACTCTCTTGGGTAATTTCCCATCTACATTAATGGGCTTTTGTTAATACATATTTTCTTTGTTTTTAATGTAAATTTTGATAATTTTTTTTTTTTATTAAATAGGTGTGATTTGAGGGTGCTGAGTGATGCAAATATATTCTTCATTGAGACAATCCTCAAGCATCATGGGATTATTGAATGCTTCACTGAGATCAACACAAATCCAAGCTATGTTGATGAAGAGGGGAGGCTCAGGATTTTTCCTTTTCATGATTTTACCAAATCTTCACATGGTTGCAGCCTCTGCCCTCCAAATATGTGCAAGGTAAAATTTTTAAAAGTTTTATAATTTTTAAAATAATTTTTATGCCAAGTAATTTTCAATTTGCATGTTCTGTGGAAGCCATCTTTGCCCTTTAAATTATTTCTAGATGTCACATGAAATTTTGATGACCTTTTTGACTATTTCCTCTTTCTTTTGAGACTTTAGATTAGAAATTAGTAGAAGAACCAATTGAAACATGTGACCTGTCATTGGCTGTCAATTTATAACTGTTGAAACTTGTCATAAAATTTCATGGCAAATCTGTAACTATAAAAAATAATCCATGCTGAATATATTTAATAAAAAACTATTTTTAATGGAAAAATGGAACATTTGGATTGCAGCTTGTTGGGTTTGTTATAGGACTTAAACTTGAAAGCAACGTTTATGTAGTTTTCAGAAAATTTAGTATATTATCAAAAAGGGGTTTTTATATATATGTCCTTAAATATTTAAAAATTAGAATTTAGTCCCCAAATCTTTATATTTATAATTTAGTCTCCCAAATCCTTTAAATTACTGAAATTTAGTCTCCCAGCCGTATTTTTGACTTGAATTTTCCATTATACCCCTGATTTATTTCACTCTCTCTCAATTCTTCTCCTCTCTCTCTTCCCTCTTCTTATTGGGTTCCCCAGAGTTACTTCAATTTAGAAATTAATTGAGAGGGAAGAGAGAGAGGGGAACCCAATAAGAAGAGGAAGAGAGGAGTAAGAACTAAAGTGAAATAACTCATTATTGGGTTCCCCAGAGTTACTTCAATTTAGAAATTAATTGAGAGGGAAGAGAGAGAGGGGAACCCAATAAGAAGAGGAAGAGAGGAGTAAGAACTAAAGTGAAATAACTCAAGGTTATAACGGAAAATTCGAGCAAAAAATATGACTGGGACTAAATTGTGGTAACTTGAAGGATTTGGGGGACTAAACTATAAATATGAAGATTTGGGGACTAAATTCTAATTTTTAAAGATTTAAGAGACAGATATATAAAAACCCCTATCAAAAATCATTAATTTTTTAGAAACAAACTGAATTCACCAAAATTCTTGAAGAAACTATTTGGCAAGCTTCAAAAGCTAATCATATCAAAGTCTTTGATATTTTAGTTCTATAGACTTCTATTGTTCTAAGTACTTGCTCATTGAGCAGGGTAAGATAATAGAACGAATCCGAGCATCAGCATTTGCAGAGAGCAAGAAGCGATTTATTTACCTTGGCGATGGTAAAGGCGACTACTGCCCGTCTCTGAAGCTGACCGAAGGAGACTATATGATGCCGAGGAAGAACTACCCCGTCTGGGATCTTATTACCAGCAACATTGACCTGATCAAGGCCGAGATACACGAATGGAGCAATGGCAAGGAGCTCGAGAGCAGACTCTTGCAACTCGTTAACCGTTCAATTGCAGCTGACCGTAGCAATTCCGTGCAGTTGTTGTCAGTTGATTGCAAGCTCGAGACAATTCCATTGCCATTGGCTTCTCATGAAGCTCTCCCCAAGGCTCTGCCTGTTAACCAATAAATACATTTTAATGAGTTCATCAATCACAATTGACAGAAATGGTTTAACGAAGCCATTGGAGTACTTTTAATTATTATTTTTTGCCCCTTTATTTAGTTTTTTGTTTAACATGAGATGTGCAATTCTATATATATCAGCACGCAGAGAATGGTATCTTGGGATCTCTGCTGATTTACTATCGAAAGTTGACCAAAATGTATATATTATTTGGATGATGATTATATAAGAGCAAAATTTCTGAAAATTTCAGCAAATATGTGTTGGTTTTTACATTTCCAAGTGAATTCTGTTTGCAAAGAATTCTGCTGGGTTTTGAATGAAAGATCAAATTGCACAAATTCTGTTCAGGGTTCAGCATAAGAAAGATGAAGCTCTCAGAGTTTGTTCTGCTATGGACTTAGAATCTGAGATAATGCCACCAATATTGATGACTTGCCTGTTTGCATAATTTACATCTAAATACTTTCTTTCAATAAAGAAAAGCTTCAACTATGCATGGGGACATTGTGTCCATAATTTTATTAAGAAAGGAAAACAGAATTTCTAAGTAATTAATTGGAAGAGATGATAGTTTCAGAAATATCAGAATATAGCATTGCAAAACATAGTAGTTACATATGAACTCTATAAACTCATTACGAAAACGCATGAGCTATACATATCGGGCTAAGTATCAGATTACATTTGCACGGAAAATATTATAAATATCAAATTTTTTTAGTTTGAAAATTACATTATAACCTATGTACTATAAGAATAGCGTACCTTTAGAACTCTCATTTTTATTTACTGAATTCCTAATGTCGTTAGTCAATAGTTTGTTATTCTCATTCCTGTTTAACTTAAATTGTATTTATTTTACAAAATCTCAAAATTACCCTCCTCTGGGCATGATTTGAGTGAGTTCTTAGTGAGGGAAATAGGGTAATTTGAAAATTTCATTAAAAAAAATACAGTTTAAGTTAAACATGAGTGAGAATAGTAAAATATTGACTACCAATATTAGGAGTTCAAAGACTAAACTGAGAATTTTAAACTTAAAAAGTAATAAATTATACTACTTCTATAGTACATGGGGCTTCACTATAATTAACCCTAATTTCTAAAATATGCTCCTTGACAGCATTGAAAACTTTTCACATTTTGTATCCCAGCATATTCTGAATTGTTTGTTGCTCATCTTTTTCCATCAAAATGGGCACCTTAGCCTCACAATGTATTCAATGTTCTCACTCCAATTTGTATGTTGCGCAATAATGCATGAATCAAACTGACAACTAGCCCTTTCCTAATGCAAGTTTCATGAGGGACAAAAGCAAAAAGGAAAAATATCAGATAACCCATACATTCAAAGATATCAACTATTGACGCGTAGAGTTTACACTAGCCATCAATCTGAGCTCTATTCCAAATTTCTGAACACATGAACAAAATATATATGCTCAACTTGCATACTCAGCATGCTCAAACACTATAATTAGATTTAAACTCAATCAGACGACATATTATTATTTCAAAACACCAACTGAAAGCTGTCTGATTTAAACCAATGAGTATAAAAAGCAATACCTCTCAAATCACTTTGTGTTTAATAAAAGAATCAAGCAAAGCAAAATAAAGGTATATAGGAACTGACCTTACTTAATTGCATATCTTCACCAAGAGCAGATATTACTGACACACACTAGAAGTTTTTTCTTTTCAGCTTGAGCTTCGTCTCTCACCTTCGTTAGTTTGTTATGACAGTGGGAGTCATTGTATATAGCAATGCAATAAGAGAAATGCTGTGAGTATATAACGAAAAACAAATGACGCAACATGTCTAAGAAACAATACTATAAACTGACCTCTTCAGAACAGCAAGCGCTGAACCATCTCCCTTCTTCATTTCTCTACTGTAAACAACTCATTTGCAAGTAACAGAATCTTTTGCAACAGAAACAAACATGTTAGGGACCTAAAGATCAGAAAACATGACAAAATTTGGGACAGAACCAGCTTTTATTATTTATTTTTCGCTCATCATAAACAATGATGATTTACAGGCAAAAGCATTGCGACAACAAATGAATGGAATAGAATCTTCATCTTCACTCTCCTCATCTTTTTCCCCCTTTCTCAATATCTATACATCCAAAAATTCTATTCCAGTAATTCACAAAAAGAACAGTACATAGTATATATCACAGGTATTCCAGTGTTAGGCTATGTCCTAAATATCTCTCATCCCTAAATCTATACTTCCCCCCGTTTGCTATATGCTCTACTGAAAAGTCTGTATCAAACATGAAGCGAGGCTCTGGTCTTGATGGGCTTCAACTTTATGCCCATGCTTTCTGGGGAGAGCAGCTCTGGGGATATGCATGACGGACTGAGTGGACTCCGAGGGCTGCCCGGGAACTGGCATTGTCGGTAGAGCCCATATCCCATGAAGAAATACTCCATTGGTATCAGCATGGCATATGGTTGCTCTTCGGTCACCATTGACCCGCACGCTTGAACCTGAATTAAGGACTCGTTAGAATGGTTCAAATACTAGTGGTAGGCTAGAAATGCTTTGCAGCGCTGCAACCGATATTTGATCATGAAAAATCAATTAGATCAAATAATATCCATAATTTGACTCAACTGCCAACTGTTAAGTCTACTTCAGCTCACCTAGAGCTTATCGGCACATGGCCACATTTGACTAATGACATAATAACCTACTAGTTACAATTCACAGTATATTGCAGGGCCATGGCATGAATGAGTGGGTGATTAGCATATTATTCCACATCAATGTTTACCATCTTAGAATCAGTATTGGTTGATGGTTTATTGTACTGAAAATCAACAATATCTGATGTATCTTATCGAAAATATCAGGAAAATATAAACAATATTTGTAATCTCAGGAACAATATTACAAGGTCTATATTGTATTAGAAACCACAAAATTTGATATGATATTTGTGATGCATCGGTATTGGCTGATACTAAAAACCTTGGTTCTCATGCTTGTTTTGGATAATTGAATAATACACAAGACCAAGCCCCATAGTTTCCTACCTCATATATCATGAAAGTTCTTGAATTAAGAATATGTTTTCTATAACTTGGATATGCAGACAGAATTTTAGACTTAAGAAAATACCTCAACCAGGGCACTGCATCTTCTGTCCAATTTTGAGATCATGTGGATAGCATCAGAATGAAAAGGGGAGTTTTCGCCAACAAATATTAAGGTCCGACATTGCAAATACTTCAAGCCTTCAGTAATATCAAATCTCCTGCACAGAGAAAAATATGCATAAACAATAGGAATAGGTCGAGTACATTGCACTATAGTATATTACTCTGAAATCATAGACCTACCCACTTATGGATTGAAGAAACCTCCAGACATTGGTACCTTGCCTCCCATCTAGGAACTGCACATACCAGAAGTAACACGTCACGAACAGAGATTCACAAGACCTAAATTGATTAATCAAACAGTTGCATAGAAATAGTAATGAAGAGAAGGGGGCATTTACACTTCTACAGGCTTGTGCTATGTCAGACTCAGAGTATTGTCCACTACCTCGAACTTCCTGGTAGAAGGTAGCCAAACAGGTCACAACATTTGAAAATATAGTCAAATATTTGAGAATATAGTCAAATATGAAATTTCTAATTCAATAGGAGAATGATCGTATATACTTTACTGAAGTATCTTTGAAGTAAGCAATCCTTCATCAAGCCACACATCCCATAGAAATAGAGCAAATTAGACATGACCTGAAGAAACAACTATTTTTATCAGCATAAATTTGCAACAAACTTTTCGTCCAATAAAGATGATAGAGGAATTTCACAAAGTACCTTATTAAATAACCACTCCTTCCAAGAGGGTGCTTTACATAGTGGGGAGACTAAAATCAGCCCATGAACTCTTTCCTTGTATTTCATCTGAAACACAAAAGAAGAAGCAAAGAGTAAGTGAACTTTTCCATTCAAAGGGCAGCTTTACTCCCACTATGCAAGAGACATACAGCAAAAAGGGTAAGAATGTAAGCACCCGCAGTGACCCCCATACACATCACGGAACCTAACCTAGAAAGGAGAAAATTTAAGAAAAAGAAAATGTTAATATGAAGACTGTATATTGCATTCACTAATCCACCCTCCGAATCTAAGATTGCACCACGTCATTATCACAAAAGATACATATTCAGTTGACTAGTACCTAAAATAGTCGAGAACATCGGCTATCTGATCTGCCAAGTCATCAACAGAAGGAATTGGAATATCTGAAGGAATCGGAGCAGCTCCTAACTGCAACAACACTTAAGCAAAAGTACAAGCAATCATATTGAAGAGGTCCTTAAGATGTGAAATAATTATATCCGTTGCAGCGAGCCATAATTACTATAATATGAAAGCAGCAAGTTAGCTACCGACCTCATGTCCTGGCGGACTGATATGATATATGCAAAAAATGTGAAATAGCAGAGATGAAGCGTCAGGCCAAAAGAATAATCCTTGGAAGCAAGACATATCTGGTGAATTCACACACAGCAATAAAACAGATAAGTAGACTTCCTATGAACCAGCCAGAACATGACTCAATTGTAATAAAAGAAAAATACACAAATCATTTAAGCAAATATGCTCACAAGATAATCTTTTCGCAAGTAAGCCTAACATAATTTGTGATTAATATATGCAAGTATGTTAATGCTTAAAATGTTGCAGCACGAGATTAAAAGAAAATCCCACAAAAATTAAGGATGACGACTGTAAAAGAAATTAAAATAAGAAAATCCCACAAGAAATTTGAGGGGGAAAAAACTGTGAAGAGCAACATGCCCATTAAAAAACTCTGCATTACTGCTAATCAAGGTTTAAAACCTCGACATTGGCAAGTATAGGCTGATGGTTTATTGTAGGGCATCAGCAGTACAGGGCAAATATTGTTTCAACAATATCAGAAAAATATAAATAATAGTGGTATCAATATTATAGAGATTATAGGGTTTATGATAGAGATTTGATTAGGATTTGATTAGAATTTGATTAGATTTGGTATTATCTTGTTGCATTAGGATTTGATTAGATTTGATTAGAGATTTAGATAAGATTTGATATTTTGTTACTTTAGAATTCTCTATATATATGACTTGTAAAACCCTAATTTGAATATAGAGTGAAATATTATTTCTTTTGAGAGCATGTGACTTGCTTTATCAAATCTTTCTTCGAGTGATTCGTGAGAGAGTGGGCGTGTGATTCGCCTGAACGTAAGATCCAAACCCTAATTTATTCTCCAAAACCCTAAGTTCTTCCCCAATTCATCCACCACAGACCCTAAATCGCTTCCGTCCGCCGTCAAATTGGTATCAGAGCTCAAGATCCATATTTTCAGGTATCAAAATTCAAATCCATTTATATCTTCTTATCTTTCCATCATCCTTTTTTTAAATTTTATTTTAGATTTGAGAGAAAAAAAAACTGGAAAAAAAAAAGAGAAACAGATCAGAAAAAAAAAAAACAGAAAAAAAATAAGGAGAAACAGATCAAAAAAAAAGCAAAAAAAAAAAAAAGAAAGAAGAAGAAGAAGAAGCAAAGGAGCAGCAGGAGAAGAAAAGAAGAAAGGTAAAGGAAAAAAAAAAGAGAGAAAGAAGAAGAAGAAGCGAGCAGGAGCAGCAGGAGAAGAAAAGAAGAAAAAAAAACAAAAAGAAGAAAAAAGAAGAAGAAGAAGAAGAAGAAGCAGGAGCAGCAGGAGAAGAAAGGAAGAAAGGGAAAGAGAAAAATAAAAAATAAAAATAAAATAAAAGTTTTCCCTCTCTTTCTCCCCGCAGCAGCAACCCTGTCAACTGCCTCTCCTCTTGTTCCACTTCGTCGCGACCTCTCCGATCAACCACCACCAGCAACATTCACCGACCCAACCGCAGACCTTCCCGTCTGACCTTGCCGAACCACCTCCGTCTTGTCGCTGTCATCACTCCTTTGACCTCACCTCCGACCAGAGCCCCTCCCCTCATCATCGATCATCTCCACTTCGCTTTCGACAAGAACCACCTCTTCTTCCAGATTGCATCAAGGAGCTGATCGATCCAGTACCAAGTCATAATCTGAACCCGACCCATTTTCGTTTGGGACAGACCCATTCGAACAAAATAGACCCGTTAAAGATCAAATGGGATTTTGAAGCCATTTTGAGTTCGGTTCGCATCGGATTCGAGATATAATTGACACATTCCAATTCTGCTATTTTCTGAACTTGATATGAGATTCATATTTTGTGGAAGATACATCAACACTGATGTCGATTTCAAACAAGTAGAGTGTGATATATATGATGCAGTCCCATATTTTCATGGTTATAATGATCCTAATGGTTATGATAATTGGGAAAGTAATTTGAAGCAATTTTTCCATTACTTTCCGTTGACTTCAGAGCAAAAATACAATTATGCAAAATTAAAGTTGGTTAGAGAAGTTTCTGATTGGTACCTCAACAACTATAAATCTCGTCCAACTTGAAATCGTTTGCAGTTTTTTCTTCGTGCACGGTATGCTCCGCATTTTGTCTTTAAACAATGTTCAAAGTGTGAAGGATATGGACGCTCTGCTCATCAGTGTCCTTCTATCAAATGTTCGGCATGTGGAAAATTTTGCCATTATGCCCTAAAAAGAGTCCAAATACTGATATATCCACTTTCGAGATTTTAGGCGATGAGACCGAGTCCAACATATAAGTTGCCACAGATCCAAAAATTGATGATTCGATTTTTCTGCTAGTGCCAACTACAGAAACATACATTTGCCATGTTCATAAAAATTGTGTTTTCAGTGACTTTCTAACTCACATTCCAAATTCTTTATTTTCTACAGAAGCGAAAGATTTTGACTTCTCTCCAGACCTTCTACAATTGTTATTGTCGCCACCATGGAAATGTCAGATAGCATACATTTAGCTTCCAAACTGTTCGATTTTCTTATATTTAGTTCGGTGGAAAGGTTTGCCAAATTTTGAGAAAATTGATCAATTTCAGTTGACCGTGCTTGACTTTCTTCTTATCGCTATTCACCAGGTGGTGAATATTTCCAAGCGCGGAAGAATTGATAGATATTTGATTAGGATTTGATTAGATTTGGTATTATCTTGTTGCATTAGAACTTGATTAGATTTGATTAGAGATTTGGATAAGATTTGATATTTTGTTACTTTAGAATTCTCTATATATATGACTTGTAAAACCCTAATTTGAATATAGAGTGAAATATTATTTCTTTTGAGAGCATGTGATTTGCTTTATCAAATCTTTCTTCGAGTGATTCGTGAGAGAGTGGGCGTGTGATTCGCCTGGACGTGAGGTCCAACCCCTAATTTATCCTCCAAAACCCTAAGTTCTTTCCCAATTCATCTACTACAAACCTTAAATCGCTTCCGTCCACCGTCAGTTTATATCATATCAAATACCGCAAAATTTGACACAAATATTCAGGACCATGCTTGGCTGATAATTTTAAACTTTGCAGCTAATGAGAGTAATGGAATAAGAAGAGGCATAAGCTACATCGAGATTTCATTGGAAACAAAGAACAGCTAATACTCAGAAGCATCTGTGGATTATAAATATGCATAAGTTTTTTGATGTCATGACATAACAAAAAATAATCAATATACTTACGGTTTAAAGCTAAATCTGGGTATGTAATTAGGGCAGGCTTGTCTTGATCTCCATAGACAAAAACAGACAGTAAGCCATGGCTGGTTTGTATAAGATGTTCCTGTTAGAAGACATGGAAAACATATACCAGGTTCAACAAGCAAAAAAAGAGAAAGTAGTTATTTAATAACATAGTATAACAAATATAATGATGGGTGCTCAACAAGAATAATCACAAAAGTAAAAGTAAAAACCAGGAATCAACAAACACCGACGATACACAATCAGTATAAAAAGAGGGTACATAAGACCAACCCAAGTGGCTAATGAAACAATCCTAGAGATATGCTTCTGTTCTACTGATGGCATATTAGCAGGAGAGCTCAGAAATGGTAAGTAAATGTAAACAATGAGATATGAATTTACTGCTTAATATAACTGTGATAATTTTCATTTAAGACTACCTTCAATGGTTTGAGAACGTCCTTCAGATCCATCCCTTCATAATTACCTGAACCATCTTCATTACCTAGTTTGAGAATGTCATTCAGATCCATCCCTTCGTAATTACCAGATATAAATAACCTATGAAGCATGTACACGGACACGGACACGGAACACAGAGGCACACAACAAACCCCAAAATAGTAGGAAAGAAGAATATGATGACATAAATATGCACCCACATTTATGCAAATGGTATCTATAATACGCATAAAAAAACTAGTCACTGTCTTTTTGAAATAGAAAGAAAAGAAAAAAAAATATTAATAATTTAAACACATATTCTAATTAAGAAAATTTATTAAAGAAAAAAATTTGAATTCAATTAATGGACTATTGCGAGTAAAATATTTGAAACATGCATCTTTGCTTTGAGATTTGGGACCTATTAATTCAATATCCCTTTTATGTCAATTGTTTGGAGTTTTTACATATCTATCCCTTACATCTTTAAAAATTAGAATTTAGTCCCCCAAATCTTCATATTTATAATTTAGTCCTCCAAATCCTTTAAATTACCACAATTTAGTCCCTAGCCATATTTTGGAACCGAATTTCCCGTTATACCCCTAAGTTACTTCACTTTAGTCTTCCCTTCCCTCTTCCTCCTCTCTTTCTCTTTTTATTGGGTTCCCCTCTCCATTCTTCTCCTCTCTCTCTTTCCTTCCAGTTAATTTCTAAAGTGAAGTAACTCAAGAAAACCCAATAAGAAAAGAGAAGAGAGAGAGAGAGGAGAAGAATGGAGAGGGGAACCCAATAAGAAGAGGAAGAGAGGAGGAAGAGGGAAGGTAGAATTAAAATGAAGTAACTCAGGGGTATAACGCGAAATTCAGACCAAAAATATGACTGGGGACTAAATTGTGGTAACTTAAAGGATTTTGGGGGACTAAATTATAAATATGAAGATTTGGGGGACTAAATTCTAATTTTTAAAGATTTAAGGGACATATATGTAAAACCCCAAAAATTATTTGCCTTCAAGGCAATGGGTGACTCCCTAGTGCTCAACACATGATGTTTATGACTTTTTGAAATTGGTCAAATTCCCAACATTCTATCTTTATGAATTTTTTAAAACGATCATAATTCTAACACAATTTTTTGAATTTTTAAATTTTAATAACTTCAATATGTCTAATACATATCAATAAGTGTCATGCAAGTGTCAATATCGGGTACGTATCGTCGTATCGAGCACAGATACGAAACTCACTTTAAAGTATCCATGGTTCATAGATCATAGCCATATGATACTTTCTTTCCTTGAAGTTGGTAGTTCAGATTTCAAGATTTTTTTTTTGAAAAAAAATTTGCATATTGGTTTAACAAGTCATTTAAGAATGATTAAAAGTACACAGTCATACCTATTCAAACTAGAAAAAAATTCTTGCATCTTCCAAATGAAAGATAATGTTACTTGCCCCAGTAAGTCATAGCTTAGGACAATACTCAGAGATACACAGCTCCCTGTAGGGTGCAAAGAACTTGATAGAGATTTGATTAAGATTTTATTAGAATTTGGTTAGATTTGAAACTATCTTGTTGCATTAGCATTTGATTAGATTTGATTAGAGATTTAGGTAGTTTAGTATTATTTTGTTACTTTATAATTCTCTATATATATGGCTTGTAAAACCCTAATTTGATATGGAGAGTGAAATATGATTTCTTTTGAGAGCATGTGATTTATTTTATCAAATCTTTACTCGAGTGATTCGTGAGAGAGTGGACGTGTAATTCGCCTGGGCATGTGATTCGCGTGGGCATGAAATCCAAATCCTAATTTATCCCCCAAAACTCTAAATTATTCCCCAATTTCTCCACCACAAACTCTAAATCGCTTATGTCCTATGTCAAATTGATATCAGAGCTCAAAATCCACATCTTACTCATCTCCTTTCTTCCATCTTCATCTCCTTTTATTTTATTTCCGTTTTAATTTTAATTTTTGAGGGAGAAAAGAAAAAAGAAATAAAATCAGATTAAAAAAAAAATCAGAGAGGAAAGAATCAGATCTGAGGAAATTTTTAAAAAAAAGAGAGAGATGCAGATCTAAATAATTAAAAAAAAAACAAAGACAGCAAAACAGAAGCAGATTTGAGAGAAAAAGAGAGTTAGCGTGAGAGACCAAAAAAAAAAAACAAAGGCAGAAGAGAAGCAGCAAAAAAAAAAACCTCTCTTTCTTATTTTGGTCCCACCAAAGACAACATCTTTTCTTCTCCCTCATCTTCGTTCATCAACCCAACCTCAGAGCCTCCATTAACCCTCGGGAAAAAAAAAAAAAAAATCCCCCGACCCAATCTCTTCCTCCACGTCATCTTCTTCTCCCTCATCACCTTCTCCAGATCCACCCCCCCTTCCTCTGCATCTCCCCCATAGCAACCTCCAAATCAACGACAGCAACAACCATCATTCTCTTCCTCCCTCACGACCTTGCCACTGTGACAGCAGTAGCAGCGCCTCCAACAGCGCCGCTGCCACCTCCAACCATATCTCCACCCGATTCCCACAGCTCCCCATGCTGCAAACGCGGCCCATCGCTCCCCCTGCCTCAGCCGCCGCCTGTTGCTCCCCCTGTCGCAGTCGCAGCCGCCGACTAGGATCCTGCCTAGTATTCTCATTCCTATGACTCAGGGAGAAGGAAAATTAGTTGGATTTGACTTTGTTTGTTATTGGGTTTGGTTGAATTGGGTTTGAATTGGACCCATTTGATTACATAGATCCACATCCAAAAGAAAAAAGGTTGGATTTATTTTAGACCCTACTCGCAAATTTCAAATCTAACCCAATTTTCATATTGGGTTCAGTTCATCAGACCCGACGCGAACGGCTACAATGCAGACTCGTTAGAAGGGAAACAGACCCGTTAAGCTTTTTGGGTGATTTGAAGCCATTTGAAATCCGGTTCGCATCGGATTAGAGTTATAATCGACACATTCTATTTCTGGTATTTTTTGAACTTGCTTTAAATATGAGATTCATATTTTGTGATAAATACATTAACACTAATGCTGATTTTAAATAAGTTGAGTGTGAAATATATGATGCAGTTCCATATTTTCATGGTTATAATGACATAATGGTTATGAAAAATGGGAAAGCAATTTAGAACAATTTTTTTGTTATTTTCCTTTGACTTCAAAGCAGAAATATAACTATGCTAAATTGAAGTTAGTTGGAGAAGGTTCTGATTGGTACCTCAGCAATTATAAATCTCGTCCAACTTGGAAACAGTTGCAGTTTTTTCTTCGTGCATGGTATGCACCGCATCTTGTTTTTAAACAATACTTTAAATGTGAAGGATATGAACACTCTGCTCACCAGTGTCCATCTACTAAGTATTCAGCCTGTGAAAAATTTTGGCATTACGAATATCAATGCCCTTCGAAGAGTATAGATATCAACACATCAGCTTTCGAGAATTTAGGTGATTATGTTATAGTTAAGACCAAAACCATCATAGAGCCCGTCACAGGTCCAAAAGTTATTGATCCAGTTTTTCTGTCAGAACCAACTACAAAAATATTTATTTGCCATGTTCATAAGGATCGTGTTTTCAGTAATTTTCCAGCTCACATTCCAAATTTTTCATTTTCTACAGAAGCGACAGATTTTGACTTCTCTCCAGACTTTCTAAAATTGTTACTGTCGCCACTATGGAAATGTCAGATAGCATACATTTGGCTTCCAAACTATTCGATTTTCTTATATTTAGTTCGGTGGAAAGGTTTGCCAGATATCGAGAAGATTAACTAATTTTAGTTGACCGTGCTTGACTTTTTACTTATCGCTATTCACCAGGTGGTGAATATTTCCAAGCGCGGGAGAATTGATAGAGATTTGATTAGGATTTAATGAGAATTTGGTTAAATTTGGAATTATCTTGTTGCATTAGGATTTGATTAGAGATTTTGGTAGATTTGGTATTATTTTGTTGCTTTAGAATTCTTTATATATATGGCTTGTAAAATCCTAGTTTGATATGGAGAGTGACATGATTTTTTTTTTTTTTTAGAGCATGTGATTTGTTTTATCAAATCTTTTCTCGAGTGATTCGTGAGAGAGTGGGCATGTGATTCGCCTGGACGTGAAATCCAAACCCTAATTTATCCCCCAAAACTCTTAGTTCTTCCCCAATTTCTCCACCACAAACTCCAAATTGCTTCCGTCCTGTGTCAGAACTGTTCTTCATATTTTGCAAAGATACTTAACCGAGACGTTGTGAAGTAGCTTTACAATTATAGAATGTACACTTCATAAATATGAATAATTTATGTGATCAAAAAGGACGAAAAAACTGCATTTAAGAGTTAAGAACCCAATCATTGATACTTATCATAGTATATAGGATGCAATACCATCTAAATTGACAAAAAAAACACAGGAAATTTAATGTTATTGTTTGGAGGAATGGAGTAAAAAACGATTGCATTCATGGAAACAATCATAAACCATTCAAATGTAGGTCTACAGAGTAAATTGAAAATGACGAGTAGTAACTATCATTGGTCATATGAAACTGTAAGCATAACTATAAGAAGGAAAAAAAACAAGTCAAACGACCAAGTCAATAAAATAGTTTGGCTTTCATTTACCATTTATATCCTCATTAGAATCCAAAACAAGTAAAACAATAAATGGACATATAGGCAGCCAACTATTTATCATATTCAGCTACTAATCAAGAGGCTCCCATTCACCTTGTAAGATCTACTAGGCAATATTTTAACCCATTGGGGTATTAAGCAAGAAATTTCCATTTATCTCTTAAAACGAGAAAATTACATTAACATCTAAATTATAATATTTCAATGCTTTGTTTTTGTGTGTTTGACCTTGCCCGCCCTAACTTAGTAAGAGATCGAATAAATGACTCTACTTTCAAGTAATGTAACATAGCAAAAGCCACCCATTACTTACAACCGACTCTAGCATCTAAAAACCTCTAAACATAATAAGATAAACATCTCGCCTCGACTAAATGTCTATCTTTTATACTAATAAAATGATGGGTCAAAATACTTCAAGATTAATTTTTTCATATCATCAGCAAATAATTTCTCAATATACCAATCACAGTCAAAAATAAACTGACAGTTTTTCCTTCTTTTTTTATAGAAAAAAGCTGACAGATAATATTACAAAGAAAAAGATTATTTACAGAAAACAACCTATGGCGCTAAAAAGGAAGGATTTTAAGCGCATCAAAAGCGTTGAAACTTGTTTTAAAATTGAAAGACGTCGCAATATATAGAATGACGCGTCCAGGGACTTCCAATTAAATATTGAAAACCCATGTAATTATTTTACCATTGAAAGATATTTATCGTCGCAATATATAAAATGATATGTCCAAGAACTTCCAATTAAAAATCAAAAGTCCTTTTTTCACCAGAAAATAACATGAAAATAAAGAAATGATTCTTAAAATCTCGGCCGACTGCATTTACAAATAAATTGAAAATTTAAAAAATTACAAATGATCGATAAAAGCTGAACTTTTGCGTTTTGGGGCCCTCAATCACGCAATTTGATCAAAACCAGAACAAATCCTGAACAAAAACCAAATCAATAGCAATCATTGTATCAAACGAACAATACATCCAAAAAAAAAAAAAATCGAAAAATAAACACCAGATCCAAAATTTCGACCAAATGCCGATAAATGCACGAATGAATCGAGAAAAGAAAACCCTAACCTTTCCGCCAAAAGAGAGCCGCTCCATGTCGATGGAGACGGAGCTGCTCGATTCGCCCATTTTGGATCCGATAAAAGCCTCGCTTTCTCGCTCCGACAACAGAATGAAATCCCCCCACCCTCTCGCTCTATCCCTCTCAGTTCTGTTGTTGGGCTCTATTTTTGGCAGAAAGGCCCTCGGGTGATTTATATACTGTCTCTTAACCCAGGGTTTAACTCGGGTTAAAGCCACCGACGCTCAACGTAACCGGAGGTGTAACCGGGGTACGGGGTAACTGACAGCCTTACGCTAATTGACGAAGGTGGCCCCACTGAGTGAGAGAGGTCGCGTGAGAGTTTTTATGACAAATGACTTAAAAGCCACTACGGCCGCTCGTGCGTCGCTCGCGCCGCGCCACAAGTTTTGGAGGCTGTTAATCCGTGATTAACGATTTTAATTAAGGTGGTTTGACTCTGTTGACTTGCGTGAGTGCTTTTATGCTTGGATTATGGGGGATCAGATTTTGAAAATTACTTCGAAACCCTCCCAAAAGTCATGAATTAATTATTTCGGTCTTTTTTGGCAAAATTTTGAAATTTAATTTTGGGGTTTTTACATATCTGTCCCTTAAATCTTTAAAAATTGAATTTAGTCCCCTACATCTTAATATTTATAATTTAGTCCACAAGTCCTTTATGTTACCTCGCTTTAGTCCCCTAACCATATTTTTTGTCCGAATTTCTCATTATATTACTTCACTTTAATCCTCCTTTTCATCTTCCTCTTCTTATTGGATTCCCCTCTCCATAAGTAACTCAAGGGAACCCAATAAGAAAAGAGGAGAGAGAGAGGAGAAAAATGGAAAGGAGAACCCAATAAAAAAAGGAAAAGAAGAGGAAGAGGACTAAACTGAAGTAACTCGGGGATATAATGCGAAATTTGGGCCAAAAATATGGCTGGTACTAAAGTGAGGTAAGTTAAAAGATTTGGAGACTAAATTATAAATATGAAGATATGAGGGACTAAATTTTAATTTTTAAAGATTTAAGTAAAATATACGTAAAAACCCCTTAAATTTATGATCTGCCAACATACAAATTGGGAAGAAGAAAAAATTGAGGTGAGTTACTGAGCATCTTTAAAATTAGTGATAATGAAATAATATACACACAAAAATATACATTCATATGGCTAAAAATGCATTATATGTTGATCAAAGTTTGGAATGTAATTGATTCGCCTAGTTGTGATATGTGTATAAAATGAGAATCTAATAAGTAGTAGATACTTTATTTCAACAAGAATATAGCGCCTTCTTACTAATACTATGATTACATGTCAAATAAAATTGCAAAGTTAAATAATTATGATCTGATTTAAAATAATAATAATAACTTATATTATTTTGAAGTGCAATCAATGCTAGTATGACCAGAAAAGTAAAAGAATATGGAAATCTTCTACAATGATAATAATATAAATTTAAATTTTATAAATAATATAAATTTATTAATCTTCTACAATTTCTTAATGATTTTCTATGTTACAAGACATCCAAATACATTTTGAAGTATTAATTGAATAAAAAGAATATTTTATCAAAAAAAAAAAATCTAAGTTTGAAATATATTAAATATTTGGATGTCATCTTATATATTATTGTTAAAAATATTCATACAATAATAATGAATTTGAGTCTCGAATGAGCTAACTTCCATAAAAAAGAAGCGACTCGGAATAAATATGGAAGTCTCATGACCAACACATAGTTCTTCTTTATAGTTGAATTCAAACTAACTGATAGAGAGAATTGGATTTGGTTAGAGTTGGTAAACAAGGATCGATTTTTTAGCAGGATACAGAATGTATTGTCAAATATTCAATATGATTCCACAAGATCTATTTTCGTTCAAGTAACGGATTCTAGCCAATCGAAAGGATCTTCTGATCAATTCAGAGATCTTTTCGATTTCATTAAAAATGAGGATTCAGAATATCACACATTGATCGATCAAACAGAGATTCAGTAACTAAAAGAAAGATTGATTCTTTGGAATCCTTCCATCTATCTGATTATGTAAAATCAACTATTCCTCAAAATTCTCTATGGAGAAGAAAATCAAACTTAAAAAAAGGAAACCTATTTCCATATGCACGGATGCAGATTACAATGAGAAATGGATCCGGAACCTTCCCAAAGCGTAAAAATTATACGGACCATTCAAGACATATGTACAGATATCGATTTAGTTGATGATTGTTATGATTTATTTTTATATTGTAAAATGAATATTAGCAAAAATTATTGGTGTAGGATGAGTGTTAGTTTAGAAAAGATAAAAGAGATACATTTTACTCCATTATCGAATAGAAAGGACAACAGATTGACTATAAATACATCTATTTTCACTCCCTCAAAGGGAGAGAAGAGAGATTGACTCAAGATCAAGAAACTATTTTGTTGAATGTGATCTAATATATTTTAGATTTAAGAGGAAAAAAGAGCTCCAAACCTATTGTGATCCTTCTCCATTATATTGTTATGAACGTATTTTTTGTATATTTCTTTTTAGGGTTAATTATACTCAGACCCTCTATAATATGGGGGGTGTATAACTTATCACTCATAAAGTTTAAGACTCTCACTTAGACCCTCTGGACCGGGAGGTCTGAATGTAATTAAAACACGATGATTTAAATACTTCAGGGAGTCTAAGTGTGAGTTTTAAATTTTAGGCTTGATAAGTTATACATGTCACATACTACATAGGATCTGAGTGTAATTAATCATTTTTCTTATTATATAATAATCTAACTACAAGTATTTGTCTGATATCCCGTATTTCAGCAATTCGGTCCAAGCACAACTATCTTGTTCAGATCCTCGAACACAATTCTCCCCGGTGCTTCATTTTGATTGGCAAATATAGTCGACCAAATTTTTAGGGGGAAAAAAGTTCAATTCAAAATTTTCTCTTGAAAACTTAAAAATTTATAAGCTGAGCTTTGCCTATTATTTCTCATGCAAAATAATAATAATAATAATAATATCATCATCGTATGGCTTTTTTGCTAATTCTCATCATTATGGGTATGATCTAAAAAGATTCACTATAGGACCTTCTGAAAACTTAGCCTCCTGAAGGACCGAACTGTAATTTTCCATCGGTTAATCATTACTGACTGCCAATTTAGCCCCCAAATCAACGTTTGGCAGTGGACCACCAGAGCCTCAGTGGCGTTAATATCGCACTCAAATTACGACCTTTGATTTCGGGATCAAGGTTAGAATCGTCATTTGATCAAGGTCAATCTCAGATTTTGAGCGGATTTAATTGGAAACCAAATACGCTAAGATCTTACCAAAACAGTCCAACGCAGATTCCAAGCGTTATAGACCGTCGGATTCGGCCGGGTTAGCGGATCCATCTTCCAATTATTACAAGCGGATCCGGATCCGGATCCGGTAACTCCGAAATGAATGACATTTGGGGAGTTTCTAAATGGGCACACCATTTTTTCCTAGTTAGCCCACTTTGCAGGGTACTTTTTGTTCTTCGTACGGTTACTAAGTGGGCTCACTGGACAAAAGGTGTGCCCCTTTAGAAACTCCCAACATTCGGAGAGATAATGGGAGTTTCCAAAGGGGCACACTTACTGGTGAGCCCATTTTTCTAGTAAGCCTACCCTCTCTTTTGAAAAGAGAGATTTTTCTAGTAAGCACACCAATAATGATCAAATTACAATTTATTATCTCTCCTATTCTCTTCTCCCGTTGCCCTAAAATCCAACTCTCCAACTCTTCCTCCCTAAATTTTTCTCTTTTTCTCTCTAAGGCCGGCCACTGCAGACCTCCTTTTCAACACAGCGCTCTCTGGGTGTTGCCGGCGCCGCTCGAAATCCACTCAGGTCGCCTGCTGTCGCCACTGCTGCAAGTTGAAGGAGAGAGAGAAGAGCTGTGGTTGAAAGAGAGAGTAAGATGGTCCAAATTTTTTAGGGACAATTTTGTTATAAAGTGAAAGTTTTAAAGTTGACTCACATGAAAAAAATAGCGTGCGCATTTAGAAACTCCCGAGATATTGGGTCATTTGGGGACGGATTTGGATTCTCTCCTCAACCCAAAATTATAAGCGGCTCAATTTCAACGCCACTAAATTTGTTTTCATATTTGCAATCTCAACGCTGCTAAATTGGTTGGCGATTAAATTTGTTTTTTTAATAGGAGTGTGAATCATGTTGGTACTGTTTGTACTAGTTTGGAAAAGACCATAACTACTTATTATTGATGTCAAAATTGATAGGTTAGATTTGCCAAGCTAACTTGAACGCTAAACAAAGATTGGGCTTAAGAAAAACTTTATTTGTAGTTTAGAGCATCGAGAGCAGGTCACCGAGATGGGGGATTTTGGACGAGTAATTAATATATAACAAGATTATTACATAATAAAAAGAAAATACATAGAGGCATGCTCACAAAGATTTTATGAGGCTCAGTCGAGACAGATCTCGGGCCTATATCTTCGATGGTAAGTTGATCATTTAACATAAGTTTAACTTATTGGAGAATAAAAGTTACAATTTTTCGGTGGATCTTTTTTTCCCTCTCAAATATTGCATGTGCGACAAAAAATTTCCCTCTCCTCCTGAATGAGGGGTGTACTTATAATTAAGGATTTCTAGAGAGAGAAAGAGTTATAATTGATCTTGAATTCATCTTTTTTTTTTTTTTTTTACTGTATATAAATATAGTTTCTTTGAGAGATTTGATATCATTGTCTTTAATGATATAGTAATTTTCTGACTTGATTATGGATTTTGTGGATCATTTGAAAATAACATAATCGAATCTTAATCCAACTCTCCATAGAAAAAAAGTCTGTAATCCGAAATATTTTTGAGCTGAAGGAAAATTCAATTCATACACGATAATTAAAAATTGTTTATAATTACAAATTTACCAATTTTTTTCTTTACGATAATTTATTCACTACGAAAAGATCTAACCCAACTAAACATATTAATTTACCAGCACCCACCAATTTATGGGTAATTGAGATAAAACCATGCACACTAATAATATCCAAGTTTTTTTTTTTAATTGATGATGCAGGGTTCATCTACATAGAAGTAGAGATGATAATGGACGCGTCCACAGATTAAATTTTGATTCTCTCTATACAAAATTCTGAATTAGAAAAATAAACTTTTTATTTTTAATTCAATTTTTTGTATAGGACGGACCAAATTTTAGTCCATAGACATGTCATCCATTACCATCCCTACATAGAAGCGGAGCAGGAGGCATGGGGCTATCCGAATAGTTCCACCGACCAAAATTCTTAATTAGTTTTGGTGTACTCAAACATGCATTCATCACTCATTCATTTGGATGAAGAATGTTCAAATATATTCTTGCACTTCAACATATATATTCGCAATGGGCGGAGGTAACAAAGCAATCCAAATTGCTTTGGCCAGCTAATCAATATAGTCTAACTATTTCTATTATGTTTTGTAGAACTTTAATTTTATCTGGATTTAGCTGCATCACTTATTGGTTTTATTCCATTGTTGGAATTTACGAGAACCCTAGGAAAGATAAAATGAAAATTGATAAAATTCGTGCTAAGTACTAGACGTAATCCCATCGAAAAAAAGGTGTGAGAAAATCACTTACGACTGTTTGGTCATATGGAACATAGATTTACAAATACACCAGTTTGACAAGAAAATCATAACATGGTGGAACAAGTTAAAAGAGCGACAAAAATACCGAAGAAAATATGAATAGAAGTAATAGTAAAAGATATTAATGCTAAAAGTGTAAATGAGAATATATCGATCGATAGGAATGAGTGAAAAAGGATAATTCATCTGATCGATTGGCGTAATTCTCTTTTAGTTCATGTATTATATACTCAATTACTTGGAATAAAAGACTTAGTTGTTTTTATTGTTATATGTAATCGGATTTTTTTTTTTTTTTTTGTGGGCCTACCGAAAAATTTCTCTGAGTCTAAGTCGATTGCTTAGGATTCAAACAGCCATGCTTCGTTATAAAGCAAAATGACTTAATGACGAATGCTCACTTCGCTGTTAGTGGGACCCACGTGAGAGGCAAGTACACGTCAACCCCCACTTACTGCCACGTGTCAGTTTTTATGTGGCCATGGAAGTTGGTCCCTCTGCATTGAGATGGTCATAGAGAAATCATCTTAAGCTTCGAATTAATTATGCTTAATTAATTAGAGGAGGAGTCGGCAGCCATGAGGCCCATGACTTGTTTCCAAAAGTTGCCATTTAAGTTGACACGAGACTTTGTCCTCTAAATAAATGAATATTGCGAGGAAATCTGATAATTTGATCTTGTGCATGAAAATAATTTTGAAATTAGTCCTGCACTTTGTATTGATTTGTACAGTAATCCAAATATCTACTAGTTTACAGGTTTTTTTTTTTTTTGGTATTTACAGATCTGTCCCTTATATCTTTATAAATTATAATTTAGTCCCTCAAATTTGGATTTAGTCCTCCAAATCCTTTAAATTACTACAATTTAGTCCCTCAGTTTATATTTTGGCCCGATTTTTCCATTTTACCTCTGATTTATTTCACTTAATTTCTCTTTCTCTCTTTCCTCTCTCTTCTTAGTTCTTATTGGGTTTCCACCTTCTTCTTCTCTTCTCTCTCTATTCACTTATTTGGTTTTCCCTCTCTATATTGAGACTAAATGTATTATTCTCCACTAAATGTATTAAACCTAGAAATAAATTTATCCAATATAGAGAGGGAGAATCCAATAAATGAATTTATATTGAGACTTAAAGGTTTAATACATTTAGTGGAGAATAATACATTTGGTTTCAATATAAAGAGAGAGAACCTAATAAATGAATAGAGAGAATAAAAGAACAACGAGGAACCCAATAAGAACTAAGAAGAGAGAGGGAAAGAGGGAAGGGGAATTAAGTGAAGAAAATTAGAGTAAAATGGAAAAATCGGGCCAACTAAATTGTAGTAATTTAAAAGATTTGGGGACTAAATCTAAATATGAAGATTTTGGGACTAAATTATAATTTATAAAGATTTATGGAATAAATCTGTAAATACTTTTTTTTTTTTAACGTAACGAAAATGTTGGATCACATGCATTAAGAGGTGCTAAAGAAATGGAATTGAATATGTTTCCTATTTATTGAGTCTTCTGTACTTCTTGTATTTTTTCATTAATATATATATTTTAAAAAATTTAGATCTTGAGGTGTCTATTTTTTCTCTCCAAAGACGAGGAAGTACTAAAATTTAAAAAATGCAATGAAATTACTAGAATTTCTATTTTCACTTCTAATTAAAAACCCAATTGTGTGATAGTCTAAAACAAAAACATCACCTATTAAAATTTGATATACTAGATTCTAGGTACGCTTGCAAATATTATGGTAGTTGATAAATAAATAATTAAGTTTTTAGAAAATGGATAGATTTTAATAAGTGATGTTATTCAACAAGGAAGTACTAGATGTACCCTTCCAATTTATGAGTTTTACCATCAAGAATTTGATACTTGTTATAAGTTATGATTTTTTGCAACGAAATTTTTATACAATATCATTTCAGAGAATGGAGATCACAACAACGGTTCAGATCGATCACATATATCTTCTATAATAAAATTTAGAGGTGTTTCAATAAGCAACTCGGCAGTTGCTCCTCAAAATTTTAAAACAACCCACAATTTAAAGGAAATTTCAACTTGCCCTCGTTTAAAATATCAAATTAATCCTAAATTAAAGGAAAATTTCAAGTTGCCCCTCCTCAAAATATCTAATTAATCCTAAATTTAAAGAAAATTTTAACTTGCCCTCTCAAAATATCAAACTCCCTCACCAATTTTGAGTTTTACAACTCAACCTCTCAATTTTGAGTCTTTTTTTTTTTATTCTTTTACAATTAATTTATTTTTTTATGTAATTCTGTCCTTTTGGTTCAAATACCTGTGCCTTTTCTTCACAACGAATTAAGAATATTAATGGCGTGGAGCTGAACATGCATGCATGAGCCATGCCGAACAGCTAGGATCACTCATCGTGACCACCAAAGATCTCCTCTGGCTCTGGGACTGTTCTCCATTAAATTTTTTCAACTACATAGGGCCCAAAGGAACAAGAAGTGCGACTTATAGTCCTTTAGCTTACATTTTAGCTCACTGCATAGAGAAGCATCACCATTTATAACTAGGGATGATAATGAACGTGTTTATGGATCAAGATTTGACCCGCCAAATACAAATTTTTGAATTAAAAATATATTTTTTAATTTTTTTAATTCAAAATTTTGTATAAAAAAAATCGAAATTTATTCCGTAAACGCGTCCATTAACTGTAACCATAAATTTTCCTTTAGGGAGTAGTTTGCTCTCAGTTTAACCCATAAAGTCGTTTGCAGCTAATTGACTGTGCACTGCACGTAGAAACCGCTGCAAACTAATATCTAAAAACAAAGCATTTTTTTAAAAAATCCATTTAACAGCCTGCATGCACTTGCCGTGTTAGCTGGGGAAATCTAAATGAGCACACCACTTGTTAATTCCCGACGGAAACTGATATCCGACCAGAGGAATTTTCAGTCTTGAGGGCTTATTTGATTTGGTAGTAGGAATCCGTATTAGGAATATGACATGAAATAGCAGTAGGTTTCGGTTTTTGTAGGATAAAATTAACTCATATTAGTACTCTGAAAAACTCTCTCACTCACACATGAGGCACCGAATTTGTGTTAGAAGGTAATGCTATGTATATTCTGACTTAATTCACACAGTTCGTAACTCTCGCTTGTCATATGTTATTTTAAAATGATTGCTTTCTGAATAGTCACTTATATAAAATTCATATTTGATACATGCAGGGAGAAGATAACATGTTGTTTGCAAAAAAAAATAAAATAAAATTATACAGCTCGCATTCCACGTCTTTTAAACTCGGTTTCTACGTGGGGCCCGCAAATTAATATATTTTGGAGAGAAACAGAGGTGAGATGCACAGATAGCAACGATCTAGACTCTACGCGATCAGAAAATTCGGGAGTTTCCAAAGGAGCACACCACTTTCCCCAATGAGCCCACTATCTAGTCTGGACGGTCTGTTTTAAGTGGGCTCAACAGGAACAATGGTGTGCCATTTGGGAAACTCCCGAAAATTCTCGTCTTTTACCTCCAAAATTAAATTGGCGAGGATCCTGACCAGGCTCAAAGACGGAGAAAAACGAGTGGGGGCCCGCAAATCAGGCCCAAAATTTCATTTTCCGGCCTGTTTCAATGTTACCGAACGGGCCCCAATAAGTGGTGCTTTGGGGCCACGCGCACGCCTTAGCTTGAATTTGTAGCATAATGAATTCTTTGAGTAGATAATGATGGAATAGTTTTTTTTTTTTTTTTTTTTTTTTTTTTTTTTTTTTTTTTTTTTTTTTTTAAATGTGAACTCGGTGTGCTAGCCACAGCTCACAAGTAAGTACAAGCCTTGCTGTTCTTGACATTATTCTTCTTAGATTTATGAAATGTTCTAAATTTGATTTTTGATGGAATTTTAATTAGGAAAATATTGCACATATTATTCAAAGAATATATGTGTAAGTTTGATTTTTAAGAAAAAAGTTACAAATTTTTTTTATGGTAAACTGTTTGTCAGCATATATATAATATAAGAGTGAGGATTTTCTTAATTATTTATGCGGATATACTTTAATAGTATATGAAAATATTGGTCGATTTTTCCCGTTTAGTTATGTAAATATGTGAATTCCTTTGTGTATATACATAAATGTTAAGATTTCATGGAATGAACATAATCAAATGCTAGATTCGAACAAGTGCAAGCGAATTCACAAAATAGTATATTTATCCTTCAAAATTTATGTTAACGATATTTAGTATATTTATATATACTATTTTAAAAGCAATAGCTGACTTCAATACGATATCAGAGCAAACCAAATTTAATTCACGTTAAGCATGTTTTTAATTATGATTTTTTAAAAAGAATAAATACCATTATGTAAAGTCTATGTTTCAGCCTAAGAAATAGGCTGTCAATCCGTAGGAGTACGTTAAAATGCAAAATAGTTTTTCTTAATTCTCACTATAACATCGGAGTTTTGATGCATTTACAATAACTGCAATAGCTCTATCTACATCTGCACTTTGAATGTCAAACTACCTCGATCATATGTATTCAAACTTAGACTTACTATTAATTATCTAATATTATCTTGAGATCATGTTATTCTAATCTCTATTTACATTTGATGTACAGATAATTATTCTATCTTACCTAAGCTTTTTCTTGAAAAAAAAAACATGAATGAATATTTCTATTTGTCATTCCTCTTTTTACATAAATATACTTGATTTTCGTTCATTCACAGAAGATAAGTGTAGCATAGATGCACATGCTCCGTTGGATGTGCGGTAATACTAGGAGAGATAAAGTGAGAAATGAAGATATTCGTACTAAGGTCGGTGTAGCTCCCATCGACGAGAAGATGCGAGAAAATCGCTTACGATGGTTTGGTCATGTGCAACATAGGCCTACAAGTGCATCAGTTCGAAGAGGGGAGTTTATCAATGTAAGACAAGTTAAAAGAACGAAGGGAAGACCAAAGAAAATATGGATGGAGGTGATACGCAAAGATATGAAGTCTAGAGGTTTAAATAAGAAGATATTACTTGATAGAAATGAATGGAGAAGAAATATCAAAGTGATCGATCCGGCGTGATTCTTTTTTTGGTTAATGTAGCCTACCTCAAATACTTGGGATAAAAGGCTTAGTTGTTGTTGTTGTATACTTGATTTTCGTTAAGCTTCTAATTTTGTATTGAGTCTAGTTTAATCTTTATTCTCTTTAGAATAAGATATACATCACATTTGAGCTCCAATGCAATATTAATAAGTTTGGTGCTATCCAATTTATTTTGTCGTCAGTTTAATAACATCTTACACTTTTTTTAAATTTTTAATCTTATCTTACACAGTTTAATCTTTAAACTTTTATTTTTATTGTTTTAATTTTGTAAACCAAAGATATATTTCCTATGCATAATTATTATAGTAATGGCCAACATTTTTTCCTACATAAATATTTTATAAATTCAATATATTATTCATGCATAACATGTATCGGATATATCAGTCACTTCAAAATATAAACTCTCATCTTTAAGATTGTAACTATTTTTAATATTATATTGATTTTTCTGGATGTGAAAATAAAAAATGAACTGTGTTGAAGAAACATAAACTATCAATTTTTAGGGTCAGATAATAACTTTCTCCATTTTGACCATTTTCTTGGAGTACTGTTCACTTTCACTGCAGTCTCCTATTTGAGTCCCAATGAAGAAGACCTGGCACTTTGATGAGAGGATAATTGCATCGTTGGTTGCCGACACTTTGCGTATGTGTGTGTGTATAAACTTTTCTTTTTCATTGCAAACGAGAGTTGAGTGTGCATGTAATAAGTAGCTAGGGGTGAACGATCGGTCAGAGGAGGCGGAGATCGGAGAATTCTGACCGATTCCAACAAGGGGGAGGAGATGAAATTTTAATCATCTTGCTCGTCGGAATCCGACCGATTTCCGACCGTTTTCAGATCGGCCGGATGCGGTCGGAATCCGATTCGGAGTTTACAAGGAAAGGCAGAAGAAAGAGCAAGAGAGAGAGAGGAGGGCGGGGGGGAGGGAGAGACCGACGTCAATCCTTCTGTTTGATTTTTCTCTTGCTGGCTTGAGGAAGAAGACAAAGCAAAATTCTCTTTCTGTTATTTCTATTTGATCCAACAACAAAGGTTTAATTTTCTTGGGATTTTGAGGATTTGAGTTTTTGGGAGCCTGCTTTGAAGCAGGAGAGAAGAGGAGGGGGGGAGAGAGAGAGTAGGAGAAAGAGCAGGAGAGGGAAGAGAGGGGGAGCAGAGAGAGAGAGGGAGAGAGAGAGAGAGTTGGGAAGGAGACCGGAGAGAGAAGGGGATCTCGTTAGACGGTCGGATTCCGACCGACTCCGACAAATTTTCGATCGCATACGACCACTTGTCATTTCGAATATACAACTCCGATCGATGTTTTTCGTTAACTCCGACCGAATTCCTACCGAATTCAATCGGAGCTGGACGGAGTGGTCGGAGCGGATCTCTCTGTTAAACCCTAGTTATAAGATATGTGACCTATAGTCAACGCAACACTTAAAATTGCATGTGCTATGTCAGCACTCAATATTACTAGTATTTGGCTCATGCCCATAAATAAAATTTGAATCTCAGCTCAAAATTCTGCAACTTTCCTCTCAAAGAAATTATTGTGCAAAATGCCAAAAATACATTGTCTGGTTTTCTTTAGCCTTTTAAGAGTTGTTGTGTAAAAACCAAATTTGAGTGCTTGGTTGACCTTGATTAAACATATGAGGAAAAAATTTTTTCTTTTGTTTTCGGTATAAAGAGAAACTAAAAAGAAATTATAAGAAGAAAACTAATATATTAAAAATAAAAATATTATGTTCCCAATTCACTCCACTCTCCTAACATAATCCCATGGGATTGTATCACCAAATAACATTTTCTCTCATGTTATTTGGATTAGAAAAAATAAAAATTTTGAGAAATTTTTTAGCCTTATTTTCTATTACTTTTCTCCAACTTTCTTTCAATTTTTATCTCCAAACAAATAAGGAAAAATAAAATTCTTTCTTAGATTCTTTTATTTTCTCTCACTTTCTCTCAAGCCTTAGAGGGCTTAGGTTGGTTTCTTTTTTTTTCATTTCTTTGACATTTTCTGGAAAATTCTATTTATGCATGACAATTTATTCTTGCCGCACAAATTTGAAACTTGCAAATAATTACAAGTTTGTATTTTTTTCTTTAACTAACTTACCCTTTTAAATCCCAAATCTCTAAAACTTTTTAAAAATTTAAAATACTATCATCACCTTCTTCCTCTGTTCTCTCTTTAAAACCCAAAAAAAATTTTTTTTTTTGCTATTTAAATCTTAAAAAAAAACACATTTCCCTCAAACTCATCGATTTCCTTACTCTCTAAAATTTTTACATTCACATTCCTCAAAAAGTTAAGAAGCATTTTAAATTTTTCGAATTCACGGTGACAAGTGAAATTAGGATTTAGAGTTTGAGTTTTCTGAAGCAAATTAAAAAATACAACGTGCAATTGGTGTTAGAGAACAAATTAAAATCATTCTTAGTTTTTTATGAGTTTTGTTTGTAATTGGTTGTTACTATTTTTTTTTTTGTTGGCGCGATGGTCAGTTACTGATCAGATATTAATACGGAGTCAAGAACTAGGGCTGGAGACGGAGGGTGACGCTGGAGACGGTGAGTGACGATTAGGAATGAACGATTGGTCGGAGGAGGTGGAAGCCAGAGGATTCCTACCGATTCCGACGAAGGGGAGGAGATGAAACTTCAACCGTCTTGCTCGCCACAATCCAATCGACCTCCGACCGTCTTCGTATCGGTCGGATGCTATCGAAATCCGACGGCATTGGTCGAAGTTTTCAAGGAAAGGCAGAAGAAAGAGAAAGAGAAAGAGAGAGAGAGGGGAGGAAGAGACCGACGTTGATTCTTCTGTTTGATTTTTCTCTTGATGGCTCGAGGAAGAAGATAAAGCAAATTTCTCTTTCTATTGTTCCTATTTGATCCAAGAATAAAGGTTTAATTTTCTTCGAATTTTGAGGGTTTGAGTTTTTGGAAGACTGCTCCGAAACAGGAGAGAGGGGGGGGGGGGGGGGGAGGAAGCAGGACGAGCAAGAGAGGGAAGAGTAGGGGTGAATGATCGGTCGGAAAATGAAGAGGTCGGAGGATTCCGACAAGGGGGAGGAGATGAAGCATCGACCCTTGCTCGCCGAAATCCGACCGATCTCCGACAGTCTCTGGATCGGTCGAATGCGGTCGAAATTTGACGGCGACGGTCAGAGTTTTCAGGGAAGGGCAGAAGAAAGAGCAAGAGAGAGAGGGGGGAGGGAGAGACCGACGTCGATTCTTCTGTTCGATTTTTCTCTTGCTGGCTCGAGAAAGAAGACAAAGCAAAATTCTCTTTCTGTTGTTTCTATTTGATCCAAGAACAAAGGTTTAATTTTCTTGGGATTTTGAGGGTTTGAGTTTTTGGGAGCCTGCTCCGAAGCAGGAGAAAAGAGAGGGGAGAGAGAGAGAGAGGAAGCTGGAGAATGAAGAGAGAGGGGGGTTAGGGGGGAGAGAGAGAGGAAGTAGGAGAATGAGGAGAGAGGGGGAGCAGGGAGGGGGAGAGAGAGAGAGAGAGAGAGAGAGAGAGAGAGAGAGAGAGAGAGAGAGAGGAGTTGGGGAAGGAGACCAGAGAGAAGGGGATCTCGTCGGACAGTCGGAGTCCGACTGACTCTGACAAACTTCCGATCGCGTCCGACCACTTGTCATTTCGGATGTACAACTCCGACCGAATCCGATCGGAGCCGGACGGAGTGGTTGGAACGGATCTCTCTGTTCAACCCTAGTGGCGATGGAGTTTGGGGGTGGCAAAGTGGGCGAGCAGACAGTGGAGCACAGCTCGAAGAAAAGTTTGGGAATTTATGGCTTAGTCGCAATAGACGAAAATAGGAGAGAGGGAGGGAGGGTTAAATTTTAAAAAGAAATTGGTCGTAGAGAGTAAATTGATGATATTTCAAAATGAAAGATTGGTGCAAAGAGCAATCTGGATGTCAAAAGTAATTTGTCGTGCGTAAATATAATTTCCCGCATCTTCTACTTTTTTCCTTTTTATTTATCTCCTTGGTATTTTCAAATTTTGGAGGTGAGAATGTTTATTTTGATAATTATGCATGTTTTTGTTATGTTGCAATGGGCATTATAGTGCTGTTCAGAATGAGAACTTAGTTAGAGTTGTGTGGCCTTTGCAATGACACAGTGCTACTAAACATATGTTCCGTTAGGTGTAACCGCAATTGGTATTTGCATTTAAAAACAAGAAAATTTTGAATTTTGAAGTAAATTCCTAATTCTCATAGTTTGTAGTTATAAATGAACCAATTTTGAAAATTTGAATGAAGATAAAAAAATATTTACCAAAATTTAAAATTTTCTCTTTTCATAATTATTAAATACAATTACACATACCAAATGCACCCAACTAATGAGTCCGATGGTCAAACACTTTATCAATTTTGAGATAAAAAGAATTAACTATAATAGCTAAACTCCAAATATATAAAACACTAATTCCAAGTATGTATAGTACTAATTCCAGACGGGCAAAATCATATCATGTTATCAGAAGAAAGCACTCTGAACTGCATAGTTTTTATGGTGATAGGTGATATTAAGATGTGATAGTAAATGACTAATATGTGACACCCAAGGATGAGAGTGTATAACAGCTGAGAAGTTAGGTTATAAGTATAAAAACTGTACAGTGATTACAAGAAACTACGGTTACATCATATCGAACACATCAATTCTGTCTAAAAGTATTCAATTTGATGAAAAATAGCACTATTTTGATGAATTATTATTGATTATCTCCAATATCTCACTATCTCACTTAAAATAGGAAGAAAAAACCAATGTTCAAAAATTCGTTTTCAGTATGCGTGCGGTCCAGGACCGCATAACGCATAATCGGATTACGCGCCGATTATGCGAATTACGCGGAATTATGCGGAATATTAATATTTTAATATATATTAATATAATAATTATTAAAAAATGGATATATTAATGCTATAAAACTCTAAAAAATTATAAATAATAACCATAAGCAAATAAAATGAATATAAACTGGCTCTACATAAGAAAATAAAAAGATAAAAAGACTTATCTCTTAACTCCCAATGTAAAAAAAAGAACGACGCATGTATGTATGGATCAAAAACGTCACTCACCTGCAAATCGAAAAGAAAAATTAAATGAGAATCAATTTATATGATATATAAGAAAGTTTTAACACATAAAAATGAAGAATGCATGTACAAATGAACATATGACAACCACACATTGCTAATACATGTTTGTGTCAACTACATAAGTAATTAGTTTTACATATTCAAAAAATAATACAAGTTTTTTTCAAAAACAGTTCATCCCACTCAACAAATTCTCTACTATTCCTCATTGTCATCTTCATATTGAACATTATTTCCCAACTCCTCCTCAGAACTATCATCATCGTCATTCGCATCATCACTCTCTTCTTCTAAAACAGCTATAGCTTGATCATGTTCAGGAAGATCTTCAACAACTGCACTGGATGAACTCTCTTGAGCTTTGCTTCCTGCTGCAGCTCTCCTTCTTAGTGTCCTTTTGCTCCTCCTGAGTCTATCTTCATTAGCTCCACTCGCCGCAGCAACAAGATCCCAGGTCAAGCCGGAACCATGGAAGATCTCCTCTTCGTCATCGTTCTCTATTTCTCTAACAAATTCATCTTTCCAGTGCAAAGCTCTGGAATCATCTGGAGCAATCAGCACATCCTTACTATCTCCATCTTTCTTCTTTGCATTCCTTTTCTGTGCCATTTTTTTGTTAAACTGAACGAAGACGAGATCATTTAACCTCTTAGCATCCAGCCTGTTTCTCTTCTTTGTATGTATCTATAAATTTATATATGATTTTACACAAGATAAAAGAAAAAGTTAGAGTGTTAACTCTGAAATTAATGTAATTGAAAATTATAAAATATATAATCATTGTAGTATTAATGTAGTAATTTGCATTTACCCCTTCAAATACACTGAAATTTCTCTCGCATCCTGAAGAGCTACTTGTCAAACTTAGGATCTTAATTGCTATTTGTCGAAGCTTTGGTGCCTCTCCTCCATAAAAATCCCACCAATGAGCTATTAAAGCAACATATAACAATATGTTAATAATTAAAAAGAATATAATTTAATATTAAATTATTTTAAATTTCATATATAAAGTTTACCTGGATCAAAATTATCCGTGCCATTAAACCTCATTCGGTACCTTTCCGCCATGCCACTCCCCATAAGTCCCCCCTTATTTTTGTAGACAATTAATTCATGCGAGCCAATCTGATCTTGGATGTCATGCTCAGGATAAAATATGCATATGCAATGCATGACGGCATTTATTACTAGTGTATTATCTTGGACTGTCTTATCCCTATAATAATAATAGGGATTAAGATAATATGCCGTCAAATGCAATATGCTATCAAGTCTGCCCCTGGATTCTTTCTCGATTATATCAATAATTGGTCTAAATGCAGACTCCTTTCGATTGCAAGCAGCTTTGATCTCATCCTTTGCATCTTCCAGCATTCCATATACAAAACCCATTGAAGGTCTACGATCAGCATCAACAATTCTCAACAATTTAAATAAAGGAGTATATACCTTCAGAAGCTCTTTAATATCTTTCCAAAAGGAGTCAGAATATATTGTGGTTTTAGTTGACTTGCCCTTCTCTGTCTTGGACCATCTGTTGTTATCCCATTTATCTGAAGAAACCATAGCAGCCAACTGTGATTTTTTGTCTACCAGACAGCTCAAACTTAGGAAGGTGGTGGCAAATCTGGTGATTCCTGGACGAACAAGCTCTCTCCTGTTTGTAAATGAGCGCATCAAAGCCAGAGTACTGTGATGTGCATAAAGAAAAACTGTCATTGATCTTGCCTTCTCAATCACCGCTTTGTATTTTGGTATCTTACCAATACCCTCCAACATGAGATCTATAGTGTGGGCTGCACAACTGGTCCAAAATATATTAGGCCTTCTTTCCTTCAACATATTTTTTGCTGCCATATTGGATGGGTGGTTATCAGTAACCACTTGCAGCACGCGCTTCTCACCCACTTCCTTGATGCAGTTTTCCACCCAATTCAATATGTATTCGCCAGTATGTGCATTGGCTGAGTCCTCAATTGATTTAATGAAGCATGTGCCGCTCTTGCAATGGACACATAAATTCATAATACTTCTATGCTTTCTGTCAGTCCATCCATTAGTCAAAATACTGCAGCCATATTCATCCCACGTTTCCTTTGACTTCTCTAAACTGTCTTCAATTTTTTTGTATGCCTTATCTAAGAGAGGCACTCTCAATTGATATTAACTGGGCCCCTTATACCCTGGACCGTGCTTGCCAACAGCCTCGCAAAACTGATCGAACTCCTCACAGTCGAAAGTGTTAAAAAGAATTCCTTTGGCATATGCCCACATGGCCGCATAATCATGTGCCAGCTCCTTCCACTTCCTTCTCTCTCCTTCATTGATAACTGTTTGCTTCCATTTACCTTCATCCACCAGTCTGTTCAATGGACCACTAACACGGGGCCTGTGATCTCCAGTGAGTTCGGGTTCTTCTCTCTCTTTCCACTGATATCTGCACCTCTTCCCGGAGCTCATAATCAGCTTTCCGCTTGTCAACTTTTTTCTTCTTGATTCCCTCCAAATTCTCCCTACATATACGTCTCTCTTCATCTGTGGCAAGCACACATGCTGATACTTCTCCTCCAACTCCTGCAACATGTTGTTTCAATCTATTTATTCCCCCTTTCACAATCTTATTACATTTGATGCATTTCACATCATTATAAGATCCTCTCTTTATTAGCCTGCCATAATTCCACCCAATGTCATTTGATCCTGGTGGTTTTAATGGAATCTGGCTATCTTCCTCACTTGATGGATTTGGGCGTCCACAACTACTTGAATTTGAGGCCATTGATGATGACATACAAACTTATCTGACTTAAAGAAATTCCTACATCATTGTAGATACCAAAAAAAAAAAAAAAAAAAAATTGAAATTTGCTAAGTGGGCACACCCGGTGGTTGCAACCCGCGGGACCACCCGCGGGAGCCCCCCCGGGTTGCCACCCGCGGGTTGTTTTTCGTTGTTTTCCGTTGTTTTATTTCCTATTTTATTTTCCTGATATCCCATGATCCGCTTTTTCAGGAGGAATCGAGCCGGATTTCAAGTCTCTTCGGTCTATAAAATGCAGAAATTTAACCGGAGAGGAGACTTTTGACTTTTGGATTCTTGGACTTTGGGAAGATTTCGGGCGAGCTCGTGAGATCAAAGAAAAGAGCAGAGCCATCTTCTCCTGGTCGGACGGTCAACGGAGGCAGCAACGAGACTCCACCGCCACCCGAACCCACATAAAAAAAAAGGGAATAAACTAATATTCCCGTTCTTGTAATTCTTCGGAATTTTTGTAATCTCAAATCTTCGTTGTAATCAAATAATTTTGCAATGGAATCAAAGATTCAATTTTCGGGCGTACAAGAACTTACATAACCCCCTCCAAAGTTTTCGAAGTTCTGTATTGAACCGTACTGAATTTCGAAATACTTTGGATTCTTTAATTTTGGTTATAGACTTTTTAAAAAAATTTGGTCGATAGAGATAACTGTTAACATATTCATTTATTCAGTGACAAGCAGAGGTATGATTTTTAACGTACTCATTAGAGGACAAGCAGATGTATGATATTAACGTGCTTATTTTATGTCAAGTAGAGGTATAATATTAACGTGCTTATTTTAATCCTAATCGTTCAGTGACATCTAGTATGACGAATCAGGAAAAGACAGAGGTGACATTAAACGTGTCTTGGAGTTTAACATATTCAGAGGATCTGGTCGTGATAGGGACAATCCGACTAAACAGAGGTGACGGTTAACGTATTTAGTTTTGGAATCGGACTATCAGAGGTAACTGTTAACTTGATAGTGAGATAATTTTTGTCAGAGGTGATTTTTAACTTAACGATATTAAAAGCACGTTCGTCAGAGGTTGTAATGTTGAACTTGATGAAGTGTGAATTTTCTTTTCTGTCAGAGGTGAAATCTTAACGTGACAGGGGATTTATCTGATTAGGAATTTTAGCAAACCCCCAGCTATCAACGGGTTTGATTTGCCTTTACCAACTACCGTTTGAGTCGGGCTAGCCATGCTATTCCCCTCAGCATGGTGAGTTGTCAAGGATTTCGTTTGGGTTTAAATACCAAACTTTTCCTCTTCCCTTTGCCTTAGCAGCTTAGGGCAGTGATGTATTCTTATATTCGGATAAGAATACTGTTGTGACAGATTTGTCGTGGGATTTTTAGCAAACCCCCAGCTATCAACGGGTTTGATTTTGCCTTTACCAACTACCGTTTGAGTTGGGCTAGCCATGCTATTCCCCTCAGCATGGTGAGTTGTCAAGGAATTCGTTTGGGCTTAAATGCCAAACTTTTCCTCTTCCCTTTGCCTTAGCAGCTTAGGGTGATTCATGCCTTTTACCCCCAGCATGGTGGGGTTGGCGAGAATTTTATTCTCTTCCCGTAGCCTTGTCGGCGTTGGGTAATTCATACTTATTACCCCCAGTATGGTGGGGTTGGCGAGAAATTTATTCTCTTCCCGTAGCCTTGTCGGCGTTGGGTAATTCATACTTATTACCCCCAGTATGGTGGGGTTGGCGAGAAATTTATTCTCTTCCCGTAGCCTTGTCGGCTTTGGGTGGTTCATACTTATTACCCCCAGTATGGTGGGGTTGGCGAGAAATTTATTCTCTTCCCGTAGCCTTGTCGGCGTTGGGTGATTCATTTTATATATATATATATATATATATATATATATATATATATATATATATATATATATATATATATATATATATATATGGGGGTTTAAATTAACCGCCTTGAGCTCGTCTTGGGAATTGTTGTGAGCCCAACTAGTACCTTTAGACCACGCACATTAAATTTGTCGGAGTTAGCTCTAACTCCTTTTTTGTTCAGCTTTGAGCTGAACTGCTCCAGCGTCAATCAACGCTTGAATTTTATCTTTTAAGATAAAACAATTTTTTGTGGGGTGACCTACAATCCGATGGTACAGGCAGTAGTTCGGATCGTTAGTTTTCCCTACTTCTTCAGGTCTCTTGCTCTCCGGCAATTTAAGCATCTTGCGTTTGGTGAGCAGATTGAACATAGTAGCAGTATGTTCATCCTTGAACGAATACTGCTTTTGAAGTCTGGGCGACTTTGCTGTGTTGCTTGTAGTTGGCCATGGTTTCTGCTTCAGTGTACTTTCTACCGCCATTGCCGTTATGTCTTTCCCTTTTGAACGGGAAAAATGGAATGGAGATTCGTTTGCACCGTCTCCGGTTGCAGACTGTTGCATTTCGAGACGTCGAAGTATTTCTTCGGCCTGTTTTCCCTGCTTAAGCAGATCTTTCCATGACTTGGATTCGACCGAACCCATCTTGTCTAAGATATCGGTCAACAAGTTATGTCTGCAGGTTTCCACAAGCGTATCCTGCGTCATGCCATGTGGGCATAAAACGAAAAGTTCTCGGAACCGCTCGATATAAGTTTTGACCGTTTCGCCTTCTTCTTGCTTCGCTGCTAGCAAAGATAATATGGAGACTTCTGTATCATCTTCAAAGAATCGGGTTAGGAACTCACGTTCTACATCAGCCCAAGATTTAATTGTTCCCTGGGGAAGTTGCATAAACCAGATAAATGCGGGCCCCCGTAAAGTGCTCGCAAATATCCTAGTCATAGTTGGATCATTCCCCATGAGATGTCCTGTCTGTGAGAGGAAATAGAAGATGTGTTGCTGCGGCGAACTTTTACCGTCGAATGATTGAAAATTCAACGGTTTATATTTTGCAGGATAGGGTACGGTCTCCTATTCTATGGGATATGGACGGACTACCCCCACCTCTTGTAGCTTTTTGCGATGAAGAAGAGCTTGTAATTGGTTCTCCATCTTCTCTATTTTCTCTGCGTGAGGATTGAGGATAACTTTCACTTCCTCTTCCTCTCTTGAATGAGGAGGCACTTCTTCATCTTCGTCTTCGCTGTCTTCATTTATTTGGACAGGCCATTTTCCTTTCTGCCGACTAGAAATGGACGGCGATGATTGGTTCTTTCTAGTTTGAGCCAGCAACTCAATCAAAAGTTGTTTCATTTCTTCTATGGTCTCCTCGTGCTGCTCGAGACGTTTTTCTTGTCTCTCAAGCCTTTCAGAGACTTCTTCTAGAAGCGCGCCCTCTGGTTCGATAGAAACTCTTTTTGACCCTGGAGTAATTTCCTTATCCGAAAGGTTGTTTCCGACCACCTTTTTGCCTTTATTAACCATATTTGATGAGGCAGCAGGTAGATCGGTTCCAGAGCACACCCTCTTTATTGTCCGTATTCCTTTGGATTCGGTGATCCGCTCAAAAACGGACCGTCTCGGATGACACTCGCAGTTTGATAGAACAGTTGAGATTAACTGTTCGCATTGGCATTGAGGAGTATTCTGTGCAGAGTTCTTCTTCCAATTGAGGTATTCTCTCAAGTCTTGAGATACTTCTTTATCCCTATTTGCAACCTGACGCCGCTTGCGTTGCAAACTTGGTTCATAATACTGGAGAGTTTGCAATATTTCGGGGCTGAGCTCTTTTCCAGCATTAGATTGTTCTCCAACCCTTTTGCGAATTCTTCTGGAGTGTGTGCTGACCTGCGCAGTTGTACGGGCCTCGTACGCATCTGACTTGTTTTTCGGGATTTGGAGGATTCTATCATGAATATGTTCATCCGAAGAGAAATTTGAAGACCTATCCTCAGGTGAGTTCATGAGCACATCCTTATATTTGTTTGTAAAGGAACGGGATGGTACACCTGAGAGAGTAACTAAAAAGTTAGATGTGCGCTGTGTGCTCACTGCGCGCGTGCCCGAATAGACACCAGAACCAACCCTTGATTTTTTCTGCGGAGTGCAACCCACAGGTTGCAACTTGCGGTGTGCAACTCGCGGTTGGAACCGCGGGTTTGCACCCGCGGTTGCAACCGCGGGGTTGCACCCGCGGGGTGCAACCCGCGGTTGGAACCGCGGGGTTGCACCCGCGGTTGGAACCGCGGGTTTCCACCCGCGGTTGCAACCCGCGGTTGGAACCGCGGGTTTCCACCCGCGGTTGCAACCGCGGGGTTGCCCCTGCGGGGTGCAACCCGCGGTTGGAACTGCGGGTTTCCACCCGCGGTTGCAACCTCGGGGTTGCCCCCGTGCGGTGCAACCCGCACTTCTGCCTGCGGATTTTCATTTTTGGAATTTTTTCTTCCCGATGTTTCCTGATCTGGATTTTCTGACCGCAATTTTCCAGATGCACTGTTGAGGCGGGCCCGCTGGGCCTTACGCCTCAGGTTTCTCCTCTGAGAGCGGGTCAGGGACATGTTTGACTTTTGGCTTAACTTTGGAATGGGCGATAACGCCGTGTTCTTGACAGACGATGACGTCCTGTCAGTTCGAACGGGCGATGACGCCTCATAAGTTTTCATAGGCGATGACGCCTTTCCGGTGGGCGATGACGCCTCACCTTTTTTCATCGTCACCCGGCGATGACACCTAGGCTCCGAATCCGAGGATGAAAGAAATTCCTCATATTTTTGCTGGTCAACTTCTATGACCAGCGTCTCAACCATTGAGCCAATCGGCACCCGGTCGGACTGCGCCACCAAATTCTCTGTGGTAAACAGAGGAGCTCCCACTGTGGTCGCCAGTTCTTGTACGCCCGAAAATTGAATCTTTGATTCCATTGCAAAATTATTTGATTACAACGAAGATTTGAGATTACAAAAATTCCGAAGAATTACAAGAACGGGAATATTAGTTTATTCCCTTTTTTTTTATGTGGGTTCGGGTGGCGGTGGAGTCTCGTTGCTGCCTCCGTTGACCGTCCGACCAGGAGAAGATGGCTCTGCTCTTTTCTTTGATCTCACGAGCTCGCCCGAAATCTTCCCAAAGTCCAAGAATCCAAAAGTCAAAAGTCTCCCGTTAAATTCATGTATTTTATAAACCGAAGAAGCTCGAAATCCGGCTCAATTCTCTCCTGAAAAAGCGGATCACGGGATATCAGGAAAATAAAATAGGAAATAAAACAACGGAAAACAACGAAAAACAACCCGCGGGGGCTCCCGCGGGAATTCTCCCGCGGGGTGCACCCGCGGGTGTGCCCACTTAGCAAAATTAGGGTTTTTTTTTTATTTATTTAATTATTTTTAGTGTCTACAATCATCATTAAGAGAAACAGTAAACTCTCACTATCACTGATTGGCATATACAGAATGTCTCTAGCAAACTGATTAAAGCTCACTGATCAGCGACATTTAAAATTTCAGTCATTCATCAAAAATTAACAAACAAAATTTAAAAAAAAAATTAGCTCACTGATCAGCTACAGTCACTGTCACAGAAATTAAATTTTTTTAATCATCAATTTTTACCATCAAAATTCAAAAGAAATTGGAAACCTCACTGTCACTTATCAGAAATTAACATACAAAATTTAAATAAATTAATTAGCTCACTGATCAGCTACAGGCACTGTAACTGAAATTTACAGTTTTTTTTTTATCATCAATTTTTACCATCATAAGATTAATTAGCTCACTGTTCAGAAAATGAGCTCATTGTTCGGCTGTTTTTTTAATTTTACAGAAATTATCATCAAACACTGTAACAGAAATTATCATCAAATTTACAGTTTTTTTTAATTAACAATCAAAATTTAAAAAAATTAATTAGCTCACTCAGCTAGTCACTGTAACAGAAAAAAAAAAAAAATTTAATCATCAATTTTTAGTATCAAAATAAATTGGTAAGCTCAAATTAACATACAAAATTTTAAAAAAAAGTTAGCTCACTGATCAGAAAATGAAAAAAAATCCCTTACCCTAACCGTATGCCTAAACCTTAGAATAGTTTAAAAAAAAACAAAAAATCTCACAAAAAATTTAACAAATGAAATTAAACAGGAGTAGAAATAGCTAGAGAAGAAAGGAAAAAAAAAATTTACCGCCGGAGAGGAGCTGCGGTCGCCGGAGGGGGGAGGACCACGGGATTGATGATCGGACTCTGGGGACTTGATGGATTGATGATCGGAGGTGGTTAAGGCACTAGGGATTGATGATCGGAGAGTTGATCGACCGATTCCTACAAAGGATCAGCGATCGACCGAACGATTGATCTAACGGGTCGGTGAAGAAAAAAATTTCAGGGTCGACGTTGAAAGGAACGATCGACCGATCGTCTGATCGCGGGAAAGGAAGATCAGAGGAGATTTGGGATCGGAGGGGAGGGAATTTGGGAATTAGGTTTTTTTTGGGGATAGAATTTTCCGCGAACGAAGACTCGGGTCGCGAAGAAAAGGGGAGAGGAGGGTTTTAAGTATTCGGGTGCGGGTCGGGTGAATATCGGGTGCGGGTTTTTTTAAAAAAGTTGCTGAAAACCCGTTAACCCACCAGGCGATTAGGCATTCCTATGCGGATTATGCGGCCGCATAATCCGCATAGGAACGCATAATCGCCCTGTCCGCATTGACAGGGCGATTTCGCCGGTTTCCATGCGTTTTCCCTCCGCAAACGCATATGCGGCCGCATAGAACGTTTTTTTGAACACTGGAAAAAGCTAAGACAGCTATTAAAATAGGAAGAAAAAACTAATACAGCTATAAAAGGTTTGAAGATTTGATACATAGAAAACAACAAATTCAACATTGAATAAAAATAGAAATAACAATTAATGGTAAAGATTTGTTTGTGTAGAAGAATGCATTTTACATTAATTGCTTATAAGTGCGTTTATCTGAAAACGCATGCAAATTTTATTGGTGAATATCATTAGGAACGGATGACTTTCAGGATTCAATTTGTGCATCCAAATAGCCATGTTAGAGATGATCATAACAACATAGAGAAGTAACAAGATCAATGTTTAAAACATTACTATGGTGCATTGCTGTAATACCTCTAGCTCAATAGTCCAACATCAGATGTAAAAGAAGAGCTACATTAATTTATAATAATTCTCATAAATCTATAAAGTAATCGTAACTAATTTTTTTGGAGAGAAATCAATTCAATAGCCCGACATTTTTTGTGAAACAAGAACTATATTAGTTTATAATCATTCACATAAAGTCACAAAATTTTATAATCATTCACGTAAAGTCATAAAATAATTATGTCATAAAATTTTATAATCATAAATTTTATAATCATTCACATAAAGTCATAAAATAATTATGTCATAAAATTTTATTTTATGTCATAAAATTTTATAATCATTCACGTAAAGTCATAAAATAATTCTATACCGTAAAGTCATAAAATAATTCTATATCCGTACATCGAGATGAGAAATCTACCAGCATAAAATAATTCTATACCCGTATATTGAGATGAGGAATCTATCCGTACATCGAGACAGAGCGTCCTGAAATCTACCTGTATATCGAGGCAGGGCGTCCCAATCGCCACTCATTACTTCCAGGTAAAGTGCCACATAACTTAATAAAGCTAGATAACAATAGAAACATTCTGATAGCCTCGGAACATCAATCTCTATATCCAGGGTTCGTACAATATCATAATGAAGTTTTGTAACTGCTACATTCCAGTATAACAGCAAGACAAAAGCATCGTCCAAAACATGGAACAATGTGATGGTTACATATCTAGAACATAACATGGTAAATCATCCATTTTCATGTTAAAAAAGAGCAAGAGCCGTCTTCAATAGATGCAATACCTCGATCCTTTTTGGTGAACGAGTGAGAAATACGTCAAAGATGGTTCTTACCAACAAAATGATAGCCGCATTCTTCCATATCCTTGGTCTAGTTCTCTTCCATTTCATCATCAGAGGGAGGGTTGTCTACCTCACTACCACTGCTCAAAACATTCCCCGCAGGGGAAAGGTAATCATTCATGGAACTGTCATTGACCCTGTACTTCAAAAATTTCACTGGTGTTTCCTCTTTGTCGCCCACTTCTTTCCGCTTCCGCCCATTACTTCCCAACGATTTCATCGACCTAGCAGCAGCTAAAAATGCAGTATCATCCACCGATTGCATTTCCTCATCTGCAGCAGCACGCCCCCTGTTGTCAATAAAGAAGATATCCGCATCTCTTTCCTTGCTCTCTGTAGTAGGAGCTGAGACTTTCGAAACAGCTTTTGACTTGTCAAACATCAACTTGGCACGAAGTTTTGACATGCTATCCTCAAAAACTCTCATTCCTTGATCTTCAAGACTCACAAGCCATTCTGTAGGAAGATAATAACTTACAAACGTTTTGGAGACAGCACAAGAGATTATGCAATAAAGCGAACCTAACAGATACCTACCGAGAACAAGTTGGGGTGTGTTGACATCTGGCCTCTTAGACTTCTCAATGCCACTTTGATTAGCAACCCACTTAACTATTTGGTTGGGCAGACATGAGGTTGAAAATGCGCCCATGTAGGAAATTGCTTTTCCATGGTCCCCCTTTTCCCTGTTATAAAGGAGAATATCAATGCATCTAGCAACCAACACCGGGAAAATTCCATAACTTGTTATACCTACTACCTGGCAATTCGGATGGCATCATGCGTAACCATCAACCTTCTGACAGCAAGACATCTCATAAAATCATAAGATTGGTCCTCGTCCATTCCAGAGTTGAGGAAAGAATAATCTACCAATATCACAACATCATAGAGGATGTCTCTCACAAGGATCTCATCTTTAGAATCCTGAGTAACACAGGCTTTCAGGTAAGATCATACTATTTGAAACCAAGCATTCTCATAAAGAGTTGCAAACCTGGAGGCACATCATGATATTGAATAACCAGGTACAACTATAATGCACAGCAGCATATAGAACGTTTTGAATCTTAAACTCGAAAAGAGCTGAGCTCTTTTCTTCCTTCCATAAAAAATCCAAAGAGACAAGAATATAAGAAGGCACAAAAATATCATGTATATGGAAAATCAGAAAATCACGTTGAACTCTCTATTTAGGCCTTAACGTGAGCATACTATCCTGATAATTAGACTCATAAAACTAAAATAGTGAACTTTCACCAATGACAACAAATAAGCAACTGCTCTTTACAGTATAGTGTGTTCTAAACTAGACAGGGTCCTTGCATCAACTTGAATCAGTTTTCAAAGCCTTGTGATGCTTATGTACATGAATTTGTGCACTTAAATGTTCAACTAAGAACTTGAGGAAATGCAGGTGATATTACAGCCTGTACTATCCAGGTTCTCAACTTCTTTTATCACATACATCATTGTGCGATGGGTTGAGAAAGGTAAAGACTTAGATGCAAAACTAACTAGCAGGTCAGGACACCATCCGGAAATTCAACCACCAACCAAAGAAATTGATACAAGTGCAGAAGAAAGCTTGCTGGACACTTCCTAAGCAATCTTTTACGATTTCTAAATGGAAGATGGAAGTCAGGAAAGGTACTGCATTCATTGATAGCCAATGGTGAAGGAGACGACAGTTTTTGGGGCGTCAAGGTTCTTGTCATATGAAAACTAATAATGTAATGACATAATCAATTGACAATGTAATTCGACCGGCACTTTGGCTCCTTTTTCTATCTCAAAGATGATGGGGCTCCCTAGAGCAAAGCATATCAAATTGACTCTTGGTCCAGAAACTTTCTTCTCTAGGTAATTCAGAGATACTGCCCAGTTGCATCTCAAGAAATTAAATAACCGTGATTCGGTAGGTTCCTGGGCTGCGATATGTGGATTCGTGAACGGAATAGGGGTTTTACCGTGTGGCCATCTCTTACATAATTTGCCCTGTTCGGGACTCAAGAATCAATTTACAGAGGATTGGAATTAAAGTAAGAGAACCTCTTATGACTAAAAAATATTATATACCACAAGTATCCACTCTATTCGATGCTTCGGACCTTTTAAGTTTGGCAGTGGAGAAACTTACAGAATCCATTACATCATAAACAAACAAACCTTTTATCCCAAGTAATTGGGATAGGCTACATGAAGTAAAAGAGAATAAGATTGGTCACATAGATGATCCTCCTCCATTTATTCCTAGCGAGCAATAATATCTTCATTTACACCTCTAGCATCCATATCTTTTAGTATCACCTCCATTCATATTTTCTTCGACCGTTCCTTTACTCTTTTAATTTGTCATACGTTAATAATCTCCAAATAGATGGATTTGGAAGTTTATATCGCACAAGACCAAACCATTATAAGTGACTGCCTTGCATCTTTTCTTCAATGGGGTTATATCCTTATTTCTCATTTTATCTCTCCTTGTATCACCGCAAATTCAACAAAGTATGTGCATCTCTGTTACATCTATTTTTTGTGAATGACGTCTCTTTTTACGCAGTATTTTGTGCCATATAACAAAACTGGCCTAATAGCAATCTCACTTTATCTTCCCTAGTATTACAGCACATCCAACAGAGTATGTGCATCTCTATTACACTTATTTTTTGTGAATGACATCACTTTTTTAGTGCAGTATTCCATGCCTTATGACAAAATTGACCAAATAACAATCCTGTAAATTTTTCTATTTAGACTTTACGGAATGTTAAGATGGCACAAACTCTCATTGCGCTTCTCCATTTCAACAAGCTAGCTTGGATCCTATACTTGATATCACTATCAATATTTTCATTGTTTTGAATAATATAACCCAAGTACCTAAAATGATTACTCATTGTAATTCTCGCTTGTGTAGTGTCACACAACACTAGTATAGGGTCCTTCGTTTACTAAATATGCACTCCATATATTCTGTTTTGGACCTTCTTAATCTAAAACATCGAGATTCTAATATTTGCCTCCACCCATCAACTAAAACAATATTATCAGCAAATAACATTCACCAAAATACCTCATATTGAATAGCTCTAGTAAGTCCATCCATCATTATAGCAAATAATGAATGGTCTCAATATAAATCCTTGTTGCAATCCAATTGTAATCGAAAAATCACTTGTTAGACCACTACAAATTCTAATATTTACCACCACTCCATCAATACTAGTAGGACAATAACTATAGTTTGAGTTACAACAACCTGTTATTATGATACAACTAGTTATAATGCAAACCGCTTCACATGTAGATCATATATGAAAATTTTAAAAAGTAAATTAATTGGTGAGGAACAAAAGGTCATGTATTTTGCTCAAATAACATAATACTAAGCTAAGAAGCAATACACGTTCCAATATTTAAAACTAAAAAAAGAATACCATGCCAATCTACTTATTTTAATACTTTCTGTTTTAAATTTAACTTGGCATCTTTTTCAGAAGCTAGGACAAAAAAAAAAAAAATGAAAGAGATATTAAATAAGAAAAAAAATTCAAAACCTCACTAATATATGTTGTGTATATCAAACGTTCTTTAACAGCTGCTGCCAATGCAAGGATTAAAAATGATTTATCTAACATCTTAAGAAGTGGATACAGAATCTACCTGGGAAAAAATTCAACGATATATATGATACATATTAGAAAATATAACAGTTGAATTCATCATAGTGTTTTGAACGATACTTACTAAAAGGGAGATGACAGGAAGTGTTGGGTCCAGCAGCAACCTCAGCAATATCTCTGCTTGTAACCATGCAGAGATCAGAATCTAATCAGAAAATGGAACTACATAGTTACGGGAAAATATATGTTTAAGAAGAAAACCAAGAAAAAAAAAAACAAACAAACAAACAATCGCAAAGATTTTATACCATGCCTCTAATTTATCAGAGGTTCATTATTGTACCAAGAAGCAGGAGATAAGCAAATAATCAACACAGTAAGCTTCCTAACTAATTAAAGGAGATTCAACTTCATTTTCAGAACACGAGGTCAAATTGTTACATCTTACTAAATTTTTTTTTTAAACCTCTACAAGCCCTTTACCCTTTCAAGTTGGTACTTGTGCACTCATATATTGTGATACTCGTGAACTACCACAGAGTCCAAACTTTTCCACAAGCACAAAAATTATAACAAAGGCCCAGATTAATACTTCTACAAAAACAATAAGAGGTCAATTTGACAAAATACTGAATTAGCACTTTTCCCCTAAATTTAATCATCCATTTGAACCCACATTGCAGTTTTCAGGCAACCCATCTACTCACAAACCTAAACACAAAGTGGTGACAATATCTGCTTCAATTTGACCAAGAGCGATGTATTATGAACAACAGACTAACACTTCAAGAATTAGTACCTCAAACTATATAGTTTTGAAGTTAAAAAGCAGGCAATGTTTACATGACGAGTGAAGTAATTACCATAGAAGCCGCGATTCTGGAAAACAGTCACTGAGCTAACTGCCCAAACCTTAAACTCCTTATGCAAGTCCTCCCTCAATGCTCCATCGGCCCGAACCTTCAAGCTCAACTTCAACAGAAAAACCTCAACAATCACCACCCCAGCCAAATACCCAACTCCACACCCTTCCTCTTTAAACCTCCCCCTTACCTCCTCGCTAACCAATGGAAAGAACACCTCCAATCCACTCCCGCCGCCGGCTCGCCCCACTGTCCAAACTCTCACTAAATCAAGAAAACAAGGCAGCAACGTAGCACCCAAATACTCGCCCTCATCACTCTTGCCACTACAAATGCTAATGTAACTAAGAACCCCTTCGACCAACCCCTCAACCTCCCTCCTCAACTTCTTCGCCCCCTTCCCGCTGACCTTCCCCTCCTCCAAAAGACAGCCATATAGCTCAGATACCACCGGAGCAAGAAAAGCGATGGACTTCAGCCCGCTGCAAGATGGGGAGCAAGCGGCCAAGAACTGAACCAGGTCCTTGATAGCCAGAACTCGATCAATCGGGCTCACGGCGCTCGAGATGGACTCGTGATAGTTGATCGCACAGAAGAAGAGTACGATCTCGAGCGGGGGATCGGCGGTGGACTGCAACAGCCGGGAGAAGATCGAGCGGAACGTGGAGAAATCTAGGGTTTGGCTGTGGACGGAGGTGAGGAAGCGGTCGATCGACTCCTTGAGCATGCTGTCGTAGTTTGGGCTGAAGACGAGGCCAAAGCTGGGGGATTTCGCTGGAATTGGGGACTCAACGAGGACGGAATCCATTGATTGGAGCAGGAATTAAAACCCTAGCCCTAGATTTTGGATGATGGAGACTATAATTTGGGGATTGTGTGAGACGGGTTTAGGGTTAGGGTTTTGGGCGAAGGTTTTGAATTGGGGGAAGTCGGTGGGTGTGGAAATGGAAGTCGGGTTTATTGATCGAGCGCCAGGTGTGCTGGATCGAATTTGAAATTTAAATGGACGGGAGTGGGTGGGCTGCAGAGGTGTTTAGTTGAGTTGGGCCTCGCAACGGTCATGTAATTTATGATGGGCTCGTGAGCACTGAGCACTGGTCCTGGCCCAGCCCTGTTAGGCTCGTTATCCTGGTTAATTGTGACGATGGGCCCATATTAATGTATTCCAAATTTTTCGGACTTGAAATTCTACCCTACCCCGAATTAGGGCACTGCGCACGTTTACCATTAACCAGTCTCATAAGGGTTAATTTTGGGAAATTCCGAATGCGCACCACTTTTTGCTTAGTGAGCACCAAATTGAGAATATTTTCAACTTCACTCATTTTTGTTTGGACAAAAATGTATTTGGTCCTTTTCTTAGCGAGCACAATCTCTATGAGTTAGGGCGAGTGACAGTGAGGCATTCGAAGGGGTTGGTGAGCGACCGGCAACGGCGCTAGTTCAGGAAAGCTTCGCAACAACCCTCAAGAAAATCCTAGCGAGAGAGAAAAGCAAAAATAGTGGCGATTTCAAGTAAGGTTTTCAGAGAAATTGGTGGAATCGGAAAAATAGAGGGAAATAGAGTGTGATGCTCACTAGGAAAAACAATTAGAAAAGATAATAGCAAAGTGGAAAAATAGGTGATGCTCACCAAGAAAAAACTAACAACTACTAAGTCTTTTATCCCAAGTATTTGGGTAGGCTAAAAAAACAAAAACAAAAAAAACACTTACTTTAAAATATATGATGCTCACTAAGAAGCTAGTGCTCAATAAGTGAAAAGGGGTGCAAAAGTGTTGCGCATTTAGAATTTTCCGTTAGTTTTAAAGGCAAATTCCAAATATCTAATCAAAGGGCACGTCCCTTCTGACGGTACACCGTACGCCCCCTCTAGAAACTTTTAGAATTTTTTAAGGGTATGTTGATATGAGAATCTTACTCAATTTGGTTTCAGCTGGGGATTAAGAATTGCTGGTGTTTTCTTGAATATTTTCTTCTTTTATATATATATATATATTATATATATATATATATATATATATATATAGAGGAACCGGAAAATACCCAATAAAATTATTACACGTGGCGCCACTTAAAGTAATAAATAAAAGCACTCTCTTAAATACCCTTTGAGTGGCGTCACATGTAATAATTTTATTGGGCCACCTAAGCGGCGTGAAGGAACTCCCTTCACCGCCGGTGTATTTCCCGTTTACTCATATATATATATATATATATATATATATGAGATTACTGTAGGCGAGCCGTCAGCTCAGGAAAAGTTATGTGAGCTAGCGGTAAAACTATAATCATCTAATGATTTTTCTTCAATTTTTTTAACAATTACTATCTCTACTTTCTTAATTTCTTTAGAATTAAATTTCATAAATTCTGGAGTTCTTTTACCCTTTTATCAAGTCCATACAAAATGGTTTATTAATTGAAAACCATTATTTTTGTGTTAACTTGATGGAGGACCAAATCAAAACTAAAATCCAAGAAATTAGGTATGAGTGAACCCTAAAAGGTCGAGATCATACACTAGAAGAAATTTTTTAAAAAATATTTTTGGAGATATTGGAAATGAACTGCAGCTCAGATAACTTGTGTGAGCTGTCAGTTCATTTCCATTTCTCTCTCTCTCTTTTTATATATATATATATATATATATATATATATATATATATATATATATATATATATATATATATGGCACTGCTCTTGCATGTTCTCACTTCTCTTTTCAAGTTAAATTGAGGGCATTGACAACACCCGGCAGTCTCTCTTCCCTGGTGTGTTTCATTCCTGCAAATTCTTTGGGACTACTTGATTGTTGAAACATGTTTTTAAAAACTAATAAGAAAATAAAAACAGTCATGAAATATATTCGATCAACAATCGAAACCCACCCGCTAACTTCCTATTGTCATTCTAGGAAAATTCTATTTGAGAGGTGTAGAATTAGTGTTTTCATTGGAATAGCAAAAGACTGGCAACTGCAATAATAGAAGACCACAAACTTTCCAAACGCAATATCAGGCAAACAAACACCTGAGAATGCGAAAGTTTATGTGGGTTCGCGAAAATGCTGATTACCTTACATACTTACATAAACAACCAAACAATCCTTAATGGAAATTCACATTAGCCATTAAAAAAAAAAAAAATCAATCATAGCTAAGATGGGCTGCATCAGGGCTGGGAGGATGTACAGAATCCGACCCGACTCGAATCCCATCCATCTCGGGGAGTTTCTAAAGGGGACACCATTTTCCTAGTGAGCCCACTTAATAACTCTCCGACAGACGAAGAACACCCTGAAAAGTGGGCTCTAAGGGAACAAATGGTGTGCCCCTTTAGAAACTCCCTCCATTGCGCCATTACCCCCAACTGGACCAATGAGAACGCATCTACGACGTGGCGCGAACCCACTTGAGCTGCCTATAACCACCAATCCCATCGAGCCACGTGTAGAACCCACATCATTCGGAATTATTTCGACCCGATCCGAGTCCAAAGTCCGCGGACCTCTACCCTTCTTTCGTCCTCTCGAAGCTACAATCAAATCTCGAGATCAATCTCAACACAGAAGAGACGAGAAGAGCGTGGCCATGGCGAAGCTCGCCGCCCTAGCGATCCTCGTCGTCTTCTCGTTCTCTCTCGCATCGGCCAAGAAATCGCCGGCCGCCCACGCTCGGAGAGAGGACATCCCCTTCATCAGCTGCCAGGTCTGCGAGAGGATCGCGCAACAGATCCACGGCCAAGTGGAGAAGAAGGAGACTCAGATCTCACCCAAGAAGGTCGCTTTTTGGAGAAAAACCTGAATGTGCTTCCTGGCTTCTTTTGATTGCTTGATTGAGTTTGGGTTTTTGGTTTTGGATTAGGTTTCGGAGTATCAGATTATTGAGATTGCGGAGAATGTTTGTAATTTGAAGAAGGAGGAGGCGGATTGGATCCTGCAGATTGATATTGTTGAGAAAGGGGATAAATTGGAGGTAAAATCTACTGATTCTTGGTGCATTTATGTATTAATATTATAGATTTCTACATGCTGTATTAGTTTTTTAGATTGTGATGAAATTGAAGTGGAAAAATAGTAGTGTGTTCTATATGCTATGATCCCGATGACTTCAAAATTGATTAACCTAACTCATATACAGTCACTACTTGAGAAACAGGAACTATCCAAATTCATATACAATTGCTACTAGAGAAACAAGAATTATTAAGTTAATAATGGATAATTACATTAAAGTTAGTTTGGATGACACTGAACACACACATTAAGCAAACTTTAAGGTTGTCATGAGATTCCATTGCATGGACCAGTGCTAAAGTGCAGTGATGGGTTTGTTTTTGAATAAGAATATATTAGAAAAATGTAGATACGTAATGGGGCATACACTATGATAATAATGATTTGCGTGATACTAGGCTAGGGGAAGAGGCAGGATATGCAAGCAGGTAGAGCACAAAATATGACTCATTTTTCTCTCACATTATTTTCTAAAAAGAAGGCAAAGTAAGTCAAAAGTGAAAGACCTGATAAATCTTTTTTAAAATATTGACATTCTAAATTATATAGAAGAGTGAAAGTTCGCACAAACATTTGAATCAATACTCCACTGACTCCTTTGATATTTTAAAAATATTATTTAATCAAGATCATAATATTGCATTGGGGAATGTATTTATTCATACTTGAATGAAACTGCTTATTAGCAAATTCATTACTTCTTACTTGCTAATCAAGCAAAAAATTAGAGGGTTATATTGTTTGATTTCTATCTCGCGTGCTTAAAATTATATCTATATTATGGATGGGTGGAACTAACTTTTCACCCTACATAAGTAGGAAGGGATATTGAATGCTGAATATGTGATTGGAATCCAAAACATATTATTCTTCTGCATCAAAAGAGTCGCAAACTATTTTAGTTTTCCATAGGCATAAGTTCCTTCTGTCGCTACATGAATTTTAGTTGTGTGAGTTTAGATTGTATAAACATGTATGACACATATTTGAGAAGGTTTCATGGAAATGAATATGAGCATGTAATTTTTTGTCAAATAGTCTGTGTTATCGACTATGAAGCATGGACACAAGCGCGAAGTATGGATATGACACGACATAGATCTGGAAACACAACAAACCCTAAAAAGATAGAATATGAGGATATAAATTCGCACGTACTCATACATGTGATATATATGATGCACATTAAACATCTTAGACATGTTTTTTAAGTATAATGAATTTTTTTTTTTTAATGATATAAATATAGATTCTAATCAAGTAAAGAATACAAGTTCAATCTAATAGACCAATACAACAACAACTAAGCTTTTTATCATTAAGTGTTTAGGGTAGATAAATGAACCATAATGAATTTTGTTGGATCAATAACATAGATGATTCTTCTCCTCTCATTCTTATTGAGCAATATGTCTTCATTTATGCATTTACCGTCTATGTCTTTCTGCATCACATCTACCCATCTTTTCTTTGATCGTCATTGTTTTTTTAACTTACTCTACATTGATAACCTCCACTCATTGAATTGGTGATCCGCTGGTCTATGTTGTATATAACAAAATCATAATAGGCGATTTTCTTGCATTTTCTCTTTTATGGGGCTACGCCTATCTTAGGAAGAATATTCTCATTTCTCATGTATCTCTCATAGTGGTCCCACACATCCAACGAAACATCCATATTTCTACTACTTTATTTTCTATGAGTAATGTCTTCTTATAACCTAGCATTACATGCCATATAACAAAGCTGGTGTGATAACAATCCTATAATAATTCAGCCTTAACAGAATGTTGCGGCTGCATATAAACTCCTATTGTGTTTCTCCATTTCAACTAGCCAATTTGGCTCAGATAAATTGTTTTGTAATATTTTGGACTTCCTTTTGTTGTATAGTTTTAAGTTCTTGACTATAAGGTTGAAGGTTTCATTCTTACCTAGAGGTTAATGGAGTTTTTGGCTAAATAATCTCTTTGATATTTTATCCTTTTTCTTCAAAAAATATTTGAAGTTTTTATCTTTGCAAGACATTTGGGATCTAATAGATTAGTATCCTTTTTATAACAAAAGAATCTGTTATGTCTTTTTAGGCAAGGTATGTGACGACGGACGAAAGCGATTTAGGGTTTGTAGTGGGGAATTGGAGAACTTGGGGTTTTGAGAGATAAATTAGGGTTTGGACCCCACGTCCAGGCGAATCACACGCCCACTCTCTCACGAATTACTTGAGGAAAAATTTGATAAAGTAAATCACATGCCTTTAAAAAAAAATCATATTTCATTCTTTTTTTATTAGGCTTTTATAAGTCATATATATAGAGAATTCTAAAACAACAACATAATAACAAATTTCTAAAAATCTAAAATCTAAATAAATTCCTAATCAAATCAAATCTAACTAAATAACTAATCTCAACTCTATCAATTTTCCCGCACTTGGAAATATTCACCACCTGGTGAATGGCGATAAGAAGAAAGTCAAGTACGGTCAACTGAAATTGGTCAATATTTTTGAGATCTGGCAAACATTTCCACCGAACTAAATATAAGAAAATCGAGCAGTTTGAAAACCAAATGTATGCTATCTGAATTTCCATGGTGGCGACAATAATAATTGTAGAAAGTCTGCAGAGAAGTCAAAATCTGTCGCTTCTGTAGAAAATGAAGAATTTGGAATGTGAGCTGGAAACTCACTAAAAACATGATCCTCATTAACAGGGCAAATGAATGCTTCTTTAGTTGGTTCTGGCAGAAAAATCGGATCAATAATTTTTGGATCTGTGACGGGCTGTATGATGGTTTCGGTCTCAAGCGTAACATAATCACCTAAATTCTCGGAAGTTGGTATGTCGATATCTGTATTCTTCAAACGGCACTGATATTTATAATATCAAAATTCTCCACATGCCGAATATTTGATGGAAGGACACTAATGAGCCGAGTGTCCGTATCCTTCACATTTAGAGCACTGTTCAAAGACAAGATGCGGAGTATACCGTACACGAAGAAAAAACTGCAAACAATTTCAAGTTGGAAGAGATTTATAATTGAGCTACCAATCAGAAACTTCTCTAACCAACTTTAATTTGTCATAATTGTATTTTTGCTCTGAAGTCAACGGGAAGTAAGAGAAAAATTGCTTCAAATTGCTCTCCCAATTATTATAACCATTAGGATCATTATAACCATGAAAATATAAGATTGCATCATATATATCACACTCCACTTGCTTGAAATCGATATCAGTGTTGATGCATTTTTCACAAAATATGAATTCCATATTTAAATCAAGTTTAAAAAATACCAGAATTGAAATGTGTCGATTATATCTCGAATCCGATGCGAACCGAACTCAAAATGGCTTCAAAATCATTCTCAAAAACTCTTAACGGATCTGGATTCTCTTTAACGGATCTGTCACCTTGCAAACAGTTCAAGTATGCTTTGCTAGACCCAATCCAGTGTCATGGGAAGCAAATCGGGTTCGGTCGGGTTGCAGGCGATGGGAGGGCACCACTGTGGTGAGGATGCTCTGTATGTAGTTGTTGATTTGTTGTTGTTGCTGTTGTTGCTTGTTGCTACTGCTGTTGTTGCTTGTTTCTACTATGGCTGCTGCTGCTTATTGTTGCTGTGGATGTTGCTTGTTGTTGCTGCTGCTTGTTGCTACTGCGTGCTGCTGCTGCTTGTTGCTGCGCTGCTGTTGCTGCTGCGGGAGGAGAGGGGAATTTTTTCTCTTTTTTTTCACTCGATTTTTTTTCTCTTTTTTTTTTTTATCTCTCTCTCTTCTTTTTTTTTTCTCACTCGATTTTTTTCACTTTTTTTTAAAAATCTATTTCTCTCTTCCTTTTTCTTTTTTTTTTTTCCAGATCTGATCTACTGTAGATTTTTTATTCAGTTTTTTTTTCTGATTTTTTTTTTCAAATCTAGAAAAAAAAAGATGAATTGAAAAAAAAAAAGATGAAAAGATAAGAAGATGGAGATGGATTTGGACTCTGATACTTGAAGATGTGAAATTTTAGCTCTGATACCAATTTGACGTTGGGGAAGAACTTAGGATTTTGGAAGTTAAATTAGGGTTTGGACATCACGTTTAGGCGAATCACGTGCCTACTTTTTCACGAATCACTCGAGGAAAGATTTGATAAAGTAAATCACATGCTCTCCAATGAAATCATATTTCACTCTATATTCTTTTTATTAGGGTTTTACAAGTCATATATGTAGATAATTCTAAAACAACAAGATAATAACAAATGTCTAAAAATTCAAAATCTAACTAAATTCCTAATCAAATCAAATCAAATCCAACTAAATAACTAATCTCATCTCTATAAGTACGACTTTATAATGCTCAATACACGATATTTTTGACTTTTTGAAAGCAGATACGGTTTTGACATGTAGGTTTTTGGGTTTTTAAAATCCGACATGGCGTCCGTGTGTCGAATATGTTTCGGTAAGTGTCGTGCAAGTGACAATATTTGATAAGTACCCAATATGGACACGAAGTGTCATTGCTTTGTAGGTTATCAAAAACTGAGTATTGTGGTCCAATGATTTTCAGTTCACAAGAAAGCTACCACTCTAACAAAAAGGATTGAGTCATTTACATTGGTCACCTCCTTTTTCCAGTCTAAGCACCATGATAAAGGTTAATAATTTGTTGAGATTGTAAGAATTTAGTAGAACATTCTCATAACTTGGGCAGGGTGTGCACCCTACCTCCCAAATACATGCCTCTTCCTTGTACTAGGTTGTACTTAAGATGTGATAGTACAACTCTTTAACTTAGTTGATCAATAAATGCTAAATGGAATGAACTGTTTGTGACATTGAATAGTGGACTGAATGTTGGATAGATATCTCGTGGAATCATGGTGATCGAAGCATTGGAGTTGGTTGAATCTTATTTGTCATGTCTATTGTAGGTAAAATCGACAGGTGGAAGGAACAGCGATGGTGTGGGTTTCTTCACCCTTTATCCTCTGTTGATTCTCCTTATGAACTCATCCCTGCACTTGCCTTTTTTGCTCCAAATTCTTTTGAGCGTCTTGACCAACTAGATATTACCAATTGCCATTATGTTTCTTTGTTTATTGCTTTCATATTTTTCCTTCATATGGACATTGAAAGATAATAATTTTGTTAAGGAGATGTCACTTCAGAAGTCTGTAAAACGATGTTATGGAATGTGACCTAAAATGGTCCAGCTCCTCCTGCAGCTGTATCCTGTCCCAGTCTTACATCCAATAGTACTATCAACTTCTTTTCCTGCACAAAAGTGCTCATGATTTTGTTGATAGGAGTTATGTTCGAAACGACTGTATAAAATATCCTTTTTTTCGAAAATTTCCCATTCTCCCATCTATGTGCAATCACGCTCTTAATGATAGTGACATACGATTATCATAGAAGATTCAAATAAAATATTCCCGAACTCAAGTTTTACCCCCTCTTTTATTCCTTCTGAAGATGGATTTCAATCTCACCAACGATTCTACGTGGTAATGAATATTAGGATCGAAGTTAATCCTGTTAGGAAGTAGCCGTTTACTGTAGAATAAGAAAGCCAGTAATATTGTCAATCTAGCCCTGCACTATGTGCTTTGTCCATGTCAACTGTAATATTTCCAATATGGAGAAAAATAACGGAGCCAAAGTGTAACTTTTGTTCTAAATGACAGAAAATCCAACAGTTTATAGCAGAAAATTTTCTAGATTCTAATGAAAAGACTCTTTTTATCCATGCCTAGGTTGCAAAGCCACCATGTCGATATAAGCAGAACTGAAAACACAAATGATGCAATTCACGAATAGAAAATCTTTCTGTGTTTTATTGCGTTGTGGCATCCACTTCAAATTTTGGAAGCCCTTGTTCCACTGGCTTACTTTTAGGTTCTCTATCATACTTTTTTTTTTTTTTTTTTTGTTTCAAGCATTTCACTAATTGGATTCTTATATAATTATTGTCATTTTTGTACCGCAGCTTGTTGATCAGGGTACTGAAGGGCAATGCAACTCAGAATGCAAGACAATTGAGCGTGCTTGTCAGGAGGTTAGTACTTCGTTATGCATTAGTTTCACATAGTAATTCGTTTTACGAGAAGCAGCACGGCTTTTACATGACTATATGCATATAACAAAGCATCATTTTGGACGCAGACCAATAAAACTGAAGTCTACATTCAAATTTCACTTTGTCTTAATCTTTATTGGCTCATAATCTAAGTACACGAGGATGTAATTTATAAGCCTTGTACTCGACTTTTGTTTATATGCTTTATAAGTATCAGCCTACTGACTTGTTCAAGGGATTGAAGTTGAAGGATTCTTTAGGTCTTAGTTTTTAGTGCAGATGCATCAAGGAAGACATTGTTTCTGGCAATCATTATGGAATTAAGACCTTTATGGGGTCTACTAGGTGTAGAATCAGTTATCATTTTCGGACAGGCATTTATTGTCTTGTTTATGGTTGCATATATGGTGGCTGGCACCTTTGATGCCATCAGAAAGAAAAATCCACTCCATGAGGTTAGATTTGGGTTCAAAAGTAGGAAAAACTTTCACTTTATATACATATTAATCTTAGGTTGGTACTGTTGGCTCAGATATTCTCGTAGCACTACTGAGAGACCAACAGTGATATTCCTGCTGGATCTGTTGCTTTGTACCTATCTGTATTATTTATGTCTAAGGGAGATAACCAATTTTAGTGCTGAGGGTAATTTATATGTACAAGTTTTTATCAGAACTATTTTCTACAAGTGCATGTTGCCTAATGTTGCCTGCTAAGTGGTTGTAGTTATTTTTAAAATTTGAGTTGCTAAACTGAAGAATATCTAGGAGTCGTTTACTCCTATTAACAAGATCATAATAGCATAGCTGATCTATTTACCTTCAATAATGAGTTGATATAAGCATATGCTTTAACAGCACTACTATTATACAAATTAATATCTGATACTAATTTTACTTTAATGCATATAGTAGGAGAGCATCAGAACTTTCTCCGCTTGTTAATATCATGTCAACTATTTTGCTTTGCAGATTATGGGATACTCGGATACAGATGTTGCTGAGTTTGTATATAAATACCGGCCTTCAGTTGATAGACTGGTGAACTACATATGTAAAGACCTTTCTGAAGCATGCTCTGCTGTGCCACCACCTGTCCCTAAGGTATTGCACTCATACACACATATATTATATGCATCTTTTTCTTGATTGGGATCATCAAGATAAGACACGTATATATTATCTTTTTTATGTATTTTCTTTTCCTTAAGGCTTGGTTTGAGAGAAAATGAAGGAAAATAAAAGAAAATAAGAAAGAAAATGTTTTCTATTGTTTGGTTTGAGAGAAAATTTAAAAGAAAAGAAACTATTTTCTTACTAACCAAGTATTAAAGAAAATCCAATTTCCATCTTCTTTTCTTTTTTCCTCCTCTCTTTCTTTTTCTTTCTTCCATTTTCTTTCAAACCAAACACAGCCTAAATGTAAATTTGGTTTAAATAGGTACATAATATGGGTTTTACTTATGTAGATATGAGTCTGTAGGTTTTCGAGATATGCTATTATTATACTTAAAAGATAGCAATTAATTTGCAAAAGATCCTTGTTCTAAATTCGATAAATTAATCAAACCTTTCCCTGTGATGAGCAAGGCTTGATATACAATGAAGGTTGGATGATTTTGCTGTTTCAAGTTTCAATAAAACTGCCATTACACATTCAGTGTTTGATGCACCAAAACCATCTACAGATTGTATATATACTAATTTTTCAGAAATAATAATTCTCTCACATCATGCAGGATAGGGTTCCGGGAGAGCCTTTTGTTGCAAAGCCTGCTAAAGATGCAGAAATGGAAAAGATTTTGAGATCCATGGAGGTAGCTCATATGTAGGGATTGTAATGGATGCGTCCATGGGCCAATTTTTTGGCCCTTCCTATATAAAGTTTTGAATAAGAAAAATGATATTTTTATTTTTAATTCAAAATTTTGTATAAGGTGGACCAAAAATTGATCTATGGATGCGATCATTACCATCCCTACTCATATGTACTTAAACTTCAGCTATTTGTAAATGCAATTGGATATTATCTTAAGCTCTTCTGATGTCAGGGTATGCCTGGAGCACCTAACATGAAGATGTATTCAAGGGACGAACTGATGAACAACAAGTTTGGCAATGATGATGGTGATGAAGATGATGGTGATAGTGATGATGAAGACAACTTCCCCGGCAAACTGGTAGAAAACAAACATTTTACTATGTTAAACTTAAAAATTCTCCCATTTCCTCACATTGTTAATGTATTTGGGGTATTTATTCTTTCCTATGTAATATAGGGGAATATTTTGAGAGAGAAGGAAGCGCCAAAGAAAGATGTAAAACAAAAGATATTACAGAGTGTAAAAGATGCTGGAATGGCTGTTAAGGGGCACATAAACAAGGCATCAAAACATGCAAACAGGCTATCAAAACAGATTAGAAGCTGGTGGAGAGGAAAGAAAGGCACCAAAAAATCGAAGAAGGGGAAATCTGAGCTCTAGGATCAAAACAATTGCTGCACCATGGATCGGGTTGCCTCGGTTTTCCTTATATTGGAGAGTATACTGTAATCCTTAGGAAATTTCTATGTTGTAATTAATTGAGGATGATAGAACAGATAATACTTGTGCGGCATCTAGTTCATTTATTTTATGTTAGAATGTTAGTCAAGTTGGTTTTGATGAGCATTGAGGTGATGACAATTTCATGCATTCCTTAGTTCGAACTTAGATCAAAGGTTGTTAGAGGGCGCAAATTTATATCATACTGTTGTAGCATGCACCGTTGGATATTAGAAATAGAACTATGAGATCCAGATTGTAGCTAATTGCCTAATTTCATTGCTTTATGCTCAATTGCTGGATATTAGTAGAATTTGTAGCTAATTGCCTAATTTCATTGCCTTATGCTCAATTGCTGGATATTAGTAGAATTCTGAGAATGTTGCTTTTTGTCCAGTGGCTAAAAATGGTCATGTACATGACATGAAATAATGAGGGACTACTACTTGTTTGTGATGGGAAATTCTAAATGCACACCACATTTTACTAGTGAGCACCACATACTATATAGTAAAGTGATTTATAACATAGCTAGTAAAATATGGTGCGCATTTAGAATTTCCCGTTTGTGATTGTGGCCGAAGATAAAAAATTTTGGCCGTATCACTGTACAATGGCCCAACTTGCAATACCTTTCAAGGCTTCAAAGTCTATCCATGAGATTTGTTCATCCAAGTTTAATTTCCTGATGAAAACTAAACAGAGCGTAGATGGGGCGATAAGCCAGCAAAATTAGGTAAACAACTTGAAGGAGTAGATGATGGCCATCAAAATTAGGTAAACAACTTGAAGGAGTAGATGATGGATTACGCAATGATTAAGATGTCATGGTGGTGTTTAAGCATCTTCAGTCGAGGAAATGTGGGAAATTCTATTCAGGCATAGCACTGTGGGAAATTCTATTCAGACATACCACTTTGCTCACTATGCCTATCTCCTAAAGTTATAGAAAATTACAAGTTTACCATTACTTTTTGTGATCATGTTTATTATCCTGGTAGAGAATTAATCCTCAACTGATGTTAAACCCATTCGAGAACTAATATTTGATCAGTGTAAAAATCGTTCGGGACTGTACGTCTTGAACAGGTGTGCGTGAATAGAATTTCCTGGAAACCGTATGTTCAAAGCTTATGAGCTAGCTCATGAATTAACTTCAGCTTCCACATTCAATAACCTTAACCACAACGAGACGTAGCATAATTTCACACAAGGACTAAAAAACTGAAACACTGGATCCTACTCATGAAAAATAATGCAGCCACAAGCTTTGCTGGTGCATTCAATTTGTTATGTTGAAGTTTCTACTGCATCAGTTATCTAAACGTGTACAAGGTTCTTCACGCACGCACAAAGGGGAATTGTCGGCAACCGAAAAAGAGAGAAAGGTAGGCAACCGAAAGCATAGCAAAACATTATTGAAGCAACTATACAATTCACAATACAAATTAAATAACCAGGTTTTACACAACTTACACTAGACATCTTTGAAGCACCTTTTCACAAGCATAGAATAAAGGAAACAAATGGAAATAGTTACATTGCTTCTATTGTCGGGAGTTTCCAAAGGAGCGCACCATATTTTCTAGTGAGCCCACTTTTCAACTGAAAACCCAAACAAAAAAGAACTATCTAGTGGGCTCACCAGAAAACCTGGTGTGCTCCTTTGGAAACTCCCCTATTGTAAGCGTAAAGAGAGAGAAAAAGAAAAAGGACAGTAAAGAATGCGAATCATCACTTTTTGTAATGCTCAGTTTTAGGTACCTTACAGCGCTGCCCATCTAAGGAGTACTTTAACGTGATGTCCAGATCTCGGGGTCTCCTGCTGATGAGCTCATGTAATACCTCTAATTCAAATAGTTCCACAATATGAGTCAATAGTTACTCTAGTTTATAATGATTTCCGTGAATACATTAAGTACTTGTAATTAATTTTTTAATGAAGGAAATTAATTTTAAACTATTTTAATTCTTGTTATTATGTCTGAAACTTAACATATTCCTACATAAATATATTGTCGGCATTCTTCTACCAGTTTTCTAGTGGGGGTTGTTGCTCAACATTCGATACCCATTGTGCTTTGTACTGCTTCATCCTTGCAAATGGTAAGCAAATGGTAAAGAACTGTCTACTTTGAATGAGTTGCCTTGGATTTATTTTAGTCATGCATAGAGATGTGAATGAGCAGGTCCAATAGTCAATTTTTGACTCGTCCTATTCACCTTAAAATGAAATTTTTTTATTTTTTTTAATTCAAAATTTTTAACATAACATGTTAAGAATTTGCCATTGAATCCGACCACTCTCTATCCCTAGTCCTGCACCAAAACAAGATTAGGTTTGTAGAGGCATATGTCAGAATTATAGGATAGCTCCATATGCATCTGTAACAAAATAAAATTTTAAACAAAGACTGACTGAAGGGTATTCAGAGAGAAGGGAACGTCATATATTACATTAGGACTCCATATGTGAGATTGATATGTAATAATATAGTATCAGATATTCATAACGGTGCATGATAAGCCCTTGCGGAGAGAGTCTGAATGGGCTGATCCACTCTCATGCTAGGATTGTATATTGTTTTTTAAACTCAATATCTACAGTTTCTAAGGCCGGCCCTGGGCAGGTGCAGGCTGTGCACCTGCCCAGGGCCCATAATCTAAAGGGGGCCCAAGATACCATGAATCAATTAGAAGGTGTAATGGAATTTTTTAAAAAATATAGAAATGAAGGGTTTGTATCTAGTATAAATACTGCCAAAAATATTGCATGTGAGATGAATGTAGAGTCTACATTTCCAATAAGACGTCGCATTATTAGGAAAAAACAATTTGATGAAAATGATAATGAAGAGGAAATGCAATCAGAAGAGGAGTCATTTAGAGTCAATTATTTTTTGGTCATTGTTGATATGGCAATTTCTTCATTGAATAATAGATTTGAGCAATTAAAGATATTTGAAAATATTTTTGGATTCTTATTGGATTCAAAAAAGTTGAAGTCATTAGATGATAATGAATTAAGAGAGTGTTGTATTAATTTTGCTAATACTTTTTCTCATAACAATGTGTCGGATGTGGATTTAGATGATTTTTTTTTCTAAATTAAAAGTGTTGAAGATGACTCTGCCAAATATGTCAATGTTATCAGTTGAAATTCTTGAGTATGTCGAAATTGCAGATTGCTATCTTAATATTTATATTGCTTATCGAATCTTATTGACAATACATGTGACTGTTGCATCAGCAGAGAGAAGTTTTTCAAAATTGAAATTGCTGAAAACTTATTTGAGGTCATCAATGTCACAAGAAAGGTTGAATGGTTTGGCGATTTTATGTATTGAGAAGGAAATGTTGGACAATATTGATCTTGATACTATTATTGAGGATTTTGCATTTAGGAATACCCGAAAGAATTGCTTTTTATGAATTATGATTAGTTTTTGTAATGGCAAAACTATGTACTAAATTTTAATTTTGGTAATGAAAATATTTATTTAAAATTTTAATAAGACTTGTTAAGGTCCCTTTCTCATTTCGCTCCGGGCCTCTAAAACGTTAGGACCGGGCCTGATTTCTATGAGTCAATCCCCTTCCCTTCCTCAAATTTCAAGTTTGTCGCTTCTCTAGTCATGAGAGTCTTAAATTATCATATTTTACCTACTCCCTCTCTTAAAAATCTTTTTTTTTTAATTAACCTGCAAAATTTAAGTCTTTACCGAATTGAGTCTTGGTCACGTATATATTTATAAAATTATAATTTTATCGTCAAATTCATATTGTTATAGTAGAGCTAGTTCAAATATCTGCATATGTCGGCTGCTTACGTACCCCATGCCAATTTCTTTGATCAAGTTGGAGAAAATTGCTTGCTGCCTTGAAAGTGAAATCATGGAGAAGGACAACCATCAAAGACAGGTTTTTTCCATATAAAACAAAGTTAGGAAGTAATAGCTTGTCTCTTTGTTTCACGGTGCATTCCCAAATTAAAATAACACTAATGAGCCATTGATTTAATGTGCTTTTTTGGCGTATTCGGGGCTAGTATTTAGCCTTTTCTTCATAAACTGAGTTGGAAGTTTTGCAAGATGTATTTAAAGTACGGAGTTTGCGCATTGAGTATTTGGTGTAGTTAGCGTATTTATCTGTCCTGTTCGAATATTCCCTTAAGCATACGTACGTAGTTATCGAAACAACCCTACACAAGTCCGAAGCGTAACATAATCTCCAATTAGGGACAGACCCGGTCCTAACGTTTTAGAGGCCCGGGGCGAAATGAAAAAGGGCCCTAACAAGTCTTATTAAAATTTTAAATAAATATTTTCATTACCAAAATTAAAATTTAGTACATAGTTTTGCCATTATAAAAACTAATCATAATTCATAAAAAGCAATTCTTTCGGGCATTCCTAGATGCAAAATCCTCAATAATAGTATCAAGATCAATACTGTCCAACATTTCCTTCTCAATACATAAAATCGCCAAACCATTCAACCTTTCTTGTGATATTGATGACCTCAAATAGGTTTTCAGCAATTTCAACTTTGAAAAACTTTTCTCTGCTGATGCAACAGTCACAGGTACTGTCAATAAGATTCGATAAGTAATGGAAACATTAGGATAGCAATCTGCAATTTTGACATACTCAAGAATTTCAACTAATGACATTGACATATTTGGCAGAGTCATCTCCAACACTTTTAGTTCAGAAAAAAAAATCATCTAAATCCACATCCGACACATATTGGTCATATGCTGAATACTATTCTCATGTTTTTTGAGTTTTTCACCAACATGCCTCCAATCTCTAAATCCATTAGTTGTTAATGCAGTTTTATTATTATTAGATTTAAACAACTTACAACCAAAGCAATATACTTTATCCACATGTTTAGAATAAACCAACCATTTTCGATCACTAGTCTCTCCATTACTTAACTTCCTAGTATAATAACCATATGAAAAATGCCTAGATGTGTTATCTAAAGGAAATACAAGATTCAATTATCTAATAGGCCCTTTTTAACCAAAATGTCTCTTGATTTATTATCAAGATTATCCCAATTTCTAGGATCATAAATATCAAAAGAATGGGTTGGTTGTTCATCAACTATTACATTTTCAATAATAGATTCATTTGGTACATTATTATGCTCACTCAAATTATTAATATCCTCATTATTTTGATTTTGTTCATTTACATTTTCATTTGAATTTTCAACATTATCATCACTTAATCCATCCAAATTTTCATTAGAGGAACTTGCTATTTTAACAAATTTATCCATAACTCCCCTTTGTGATTGTATTAACTGCTCTATTTGTTTTCTTTTTTTCCTTTTTTTCACTCCCAGACAAATATTTTTGAGAAAACATTTTTTTGAGAAAAAATATAACAAAATTATATAAGAAAAAAAACAAAAACACCTTGAAAAGAATCAAGAAGCAGAATGCCAAAATAGCTGGGAGCCAACACATTCGACAACCTAATAACAAGAAATATTTATAGAGATAAAAAGAGGGAGAAAGGAGGAGATATTGGTTTAGTGTGGATTTTGTTTTGGAATGAAGTGTTAAAAACAAGCTGCTTGAAATAAATTAAAATTAAAAAAAAAAAAAAACTAGCCTTGCACCTTGGGCGGTGGGCCCCCTTTAGATTAGGGGCCCTGGGCAGGTGCACAGCCCGCACCTGCCCAGGGCCGGCACTGATTAGGGATGAGAATTGGCTGGTCAAGGACAAGTCTTTGTCCTGTTCTATTCAAAATTTTAAATTAAAAAAATAATTTTCTTAATTTAAAAAACTGAATAACTCATCCCTACTCCCCAATACAAAACCAACCAAATTGTACTTAGCATAGCGCATGTTGTGGCTGAAGAATCGAGATATAAACCATATTTACTGTTTGTAAGCTGTGTTAAGAAATTTGCTAAATACAAATAAAAATATATTATTATAAGAAAAGTAGTTCATAAGATTCGTGTAATTATGAAAATTGATGGTTGTGGCACATTGAGCTATACCAAAGTTTCAAATTTATTCATCAATTGTTTTGAAATTATACTCGAAATTTAATAAATACGTTAAAAAAAAAATATGTCAAACAATAAGAAAAACGGTCTATTGGACTCCTATCAGGGTTAAGCCATGCCTACACATGGCAAATGGTTCTTGATTTTGGATTTAAAATAAATATTGAAATTTTGTGATAATAGAAATTGTCCAACAGTACCTTTATATCATTTTGCTCCAAAACTATTGACATAACTAATAATAGACTTCTTAACCGGATCTTATTTGAATCTGTATTCGATTTCATACATTATGAGATGTGAATTCAAAATACAACAAATATCCATCCAAAATTCTAGTCGTTACCCAAAACAAACAAATTTACAAAATCAAAATATTTTTATATGTGAAAGTTAAAATTCTCACATTTCCTCACATTGTTATTTATATTTGGTGTTTATTCTTTCCTATGTATTATAGGGGAATATTTTGAAGATATTACAAAGCGTAAAAGATACTGGAATGACTATTAAAAAGCATGTAAATATTAAAATACAAAATAATTTTTCTCAATGCTCACTATAATTTTAGAGTTTTGGTATAATAAAATGACTATTAAAGAGCACGTAACTGTTAGCTTCCAATTGGTTGTCCTGGATTTATTTTTGCCATGCACCAGGAACTTCTAAACAAGCACACTACTTGTTTTAGTAAGCATTTTTAACAGGTTCAAGGATTTATCTTCGACCAGAAAAAAACAGAAAAAACATAAGATCACAAAATTTAATAATAAACTTGTAATATTTATAACTTTAGTATGTGTGAGGTGTGGTAACTAAAATCAGGGGGGGTGCTCCTTTAGAAATTCCCTGTAGAGATACAAGTCATAATTATAGGATAGCTCCATACGCATGTGTAGTCAAATAAAATTTTAAACAACATGGGCTGATGGATACTCAGAATTAAGAGACATGACATATTACAACAGGACTTCATGTATGAGATTCATATACAATAACAGTATCATATATTCATGAACCAGTGAACGGTTCAACTACATCTCCCAGTGCGCCCCACACTGCAAACACCTCCCCCAGTGCACCCCACACTGCAAAACCCCACACTGCAAACACCTCCCCCACAGAGCACCTCCCCCCCAGTGCACCCCACACTGCAAACACCTCCCCCTCAGTGCACCCCACACTGCAAACACACCAAACACTCCCAACCGCAGAAATATATTTTCTTAACCCAGTATCTACGACTTCTCTAAACCTACCCCAAGTCTTTTCTTAACCCAGTATCCACAACTTCTCATAACCTACCCCAAGTCTGCCTCACCTCAAGTAGCAAAAAGTCAAAACTAAAACCCGTTTTTGGTCTTTTAAGTATTACGTTTTACCAACTCTCTCTCTCTCTCTCTCTCTCTAGAAATTTTTTTCTTCAATCAGCAGAACTTCGGTCTTTATCAAATTACGTGACTTGTAAAATTGTAATTTTATCAGAACTTCGGAGATGTTCGATCAATTCCGACCAGAGAAGGAGGCGAGACTCTGACCCGAGTGTTCACCGGAATTTGCCGACTCTAGATTGGTCGAACATGTTCGGATTCTGACAGAGACGATCAGAGTTTAGTTTTAGCAGGCGAGATGAAGGAAGAGGGAAGGAGGGAGGGAGGGAGGGAGGGGATGGGGGGAGAGGGGAAGAGAGGGGGGGGGGGGGGGCAGGGGATTCATGTGGGGTTGAGAGAGAGAGAGAGATGGGGGAAGGGATTCATGTGGAGTTGTTTCAGGTTCTGGTCAGAGAGAGGGAGCGGGAGGGAAAGCCGACGGGAGAGCAGGAGGGGGAGTCGGCGGGAGAACGCGAGGGAGAAGGAGAGGGAGAGAGGGAGGTTTGGGAGTAGGGGAGATCACTGTCCTACCTCCAACTGACTCCGACGGCAATTCGACCACCTCCGTTCATTGATCCCATGGCTCCGATCGTTCTTGCCTTTGACCTCCAACCGAACTCCGAACGGTTCCGATCGAATTGGTCGAAGTCATTTGAGATCTGTTCATCCGCAATTCAAATTAATTATAACCAGAGAATTTCTAGACGCGCCTCCTGTTTTCTCAGTGAGCCCTAATTTTTTTTTATAATGTAATTATTTTTTTTCTAAGGGCTCACTGAGAAAATCATTGGGGGCATCTAGAAATTCCCTTATAACTAGTTCAAATGCTTGGTTCGTCCGCTGCTTAGGTACCCAATGCCAATTTCCTAGATCAAGTTGGAGGCCTTGAAAGTGACATCAGGGAGCAGGAGAATCATCTGAAACAGATTTCCACGTAAGAAACGTTGGGCGGCAGGAAGTAATAGCTTGTGGGTCAATATATACTTTAGATATTATATTATCAGTGTAATGTAAAGATGACGCTCCCCAACAAGAGCAGTGTCATTCAAATCCCCCAACACCCACCCACCAGCTGCTTTCCCCGGAATAAAGGAAACGTTGGGCGGCAGGAAGTAATAGCTTGTGGGTCAATATCTACTTTAGATATTATATTATCAGTGTAATGTAAAGATAACGCTCCCCAACAAGAGCAGTGTCATTCAAGTCCCCCAACACCCACCCACCAGCTGCTTTCCCCGGAATAAAAGAACGGTAATGCGCCATTGACTCCATGGGCTTCTTTGGCGCATTCGGCGCCGCTAGTATTTTGCCTTTTCTTAATTAAATAGTAGGTAGTTTTTCAAGACTTGGTAAAGTCTGGTGTTCGACCTTCAAGAATTTAATATAATCCGCTATATTTATTTAGCACGTTCACACCGCTTGACTTGGTAAGCATCACTTGCTTATTGAGCACAAACTCTATAAAAAAAGAGCGGTTTTTCTTAGTTTTTCTTAGTTGGCACTCATATTTTTCCGATTTTAATCTTCTCAAATTCACATTTCTCATTTTCGCTCACTTGAGTCCTTCCAAACCCATCGCTCTTCTTAGCTCACCCCCTCCCCGGCTTAATCAAGTGGCCGACCCCTCTCTCTCCTAGCCCACTCGACAGATCAGCCAGTTCCTACCAAACAGATTAATCCATCATCAAAATTGATCACCTACACCGCTAGCTCCACGCCTCGCCTCCTTAACTAAGCACAACATCCACTCCTCCCCATCACTGTACATAACACCCTCATTACAATTCCTCCCCATCACTGTACACAACACCCTCATTACAATTCACACCACGCAAAGGGACACTGTCAATGCACTCAAGATGTTTGACAAAATACTCATACGAAACCAAGTCTTCTTACTTCCATAATCACCACATTCTAAATATTCAATAAAATACTCAAATGAGATCAAGAACAAAGATAACTTTGTCAAAAAGAAAAAATAAAAAAGAAATAGCAAACTTATAATTCTTTATAAACTAGGGTATGGTGCTTACTAAGTCAAGTTGTGTGCTCATTTAAAATTTCCTTAAACATGCAAACAAGCGTATAAGCATAATTATTAAAATGACCCTACACTAGTCCTAGAAAAAACACCATACCTTATTGATGCTTCTACATTTAGCCTTTGAAATATTGAACATTCGTGATATTCATTATTGTCCAAAAAAGACCTTATTATCGTTTTACCTAAAAACAGTAACTTTGAATCTGTGTTCCTTTTCATAAACTATGAACTGTGAATTCAAAATACAAAACAAAAATCCGTCCAAATTTCTAGTCATCAACCCCAACCATATTCAAACCAAACATCCCAAACGCTTCATCATCCAACTAGCAAATATTGAAATTAATATGACGAATATTCTCCAGTTCCAAAAAAAGTCACGTTTAGTGAGTAGTTTCAGCTGCCACAAAGCTCCCCCAAATTCAGTTTGAAAGTACGAAGGAAACTCGGCCAACCGCCACTTTATTCGTATACGTTTCAAATTTCAATTGCAAGTCGACAAGGAAGCTTTCCCTTTCTGAGGAACGAGTGGATTGTGAGCCGAATATTAACTCTTGGATCGTCCCGCCCATGTTAGCCCATACTCATCATTGCATGGGTTGTCTAAGAATGTGTTTGTTTGCATTAAAGTTTAAAAAATAACAATAAAATAAAACCATTTCTACTGCTTAACGATGTTCATTAAACCAAAATATAAAATGAGGATTCCTTCAACAATAATAAATTAAATCCTTTTCAACACATCCTACTTCTCAATATTACTTCAAAAAATTTTGAATAAAAATAAATTAAAAATAAAAAATACTTGCGACTCCAAAGGTGGCTTCGGCGTGATGAGAGGAAGAGAGGAATTTTAGAAAATGAGTGTAGATTGAGTTTAGAAAAGAGGTTAGGTTTATATAGTGTGGGATTTAGGAGTTATAGAATGTGAAGGGTTTTGGGAGTTTTAGAATTTAAAGGGTTTGAGGTGTTATGGAATTTCAAAAGTTTGAGGGGTTATGGAATTTGAAAGGTTTTAGATTAATTTGGAGGGTTTAGAATATTAAAAGTTTTAGTTTAATTAGAGAGTTTAATTTTGAAAATCAAAGATGTGAATTTTATTATTGAAATAATGGAGAAGATGAAGAGTTTGGAGGTTGGAGAAGATGAAAGGTTTAGGAGTTATAAAAAATTAAAGATTTGAAAATTATAGAAAGTTAAAATTTATATTTATTATTTTATTATTTATTTTTGGATTAAATTCTTTTAATAAATCTTAGATTAGCTCTTTTACTATTCAATAATCCTAATAACCTAAAAAAAACATCCATCATCTTATAAGCCTAATAAAATAGAGTCAAACTTATTTCCTAATTTCAGACCCACTTAACTTTAAAATCAATTTAAGTATGTTATAAATATTAGAAAATTCTCTAAAAAAACATCTTAATTCATATTAATCTGTTTTTAATATTCTTAAAATATTTTTAATGTGTAGATTGCTCCGATGAGTGACATTGGAAAACAAAAATCCAGGTGAGTTCATTTTTGGACTCACTAATCATGCTATTTTATATACATGTTGTTTCAATCATGTTATTTATTTTGTGTAAATTGATTTGTTATTATGTAGAAATTTATCAATTACTTATTATGTTTCTTGTCATTAAAAATCTATTATCAATTGTCATTAAATTTAAATTACATAGTATAGTTAGATTTTAGAATAATCATATATACAAATTTGATAAATCACATAAAAGTTATATTCACGGAAAAATACTGCTCGTGATATCATTTTGTGTCGGTGTCTAGAAATGTTATTTTATATGCTGGTTCTCTAATTAAGGAACGTGCAACGCACGGAAAACCTCTCAGCATCCATATAATTGCCTGGCCGATATCTCTATGATGTCTCAAATCAGTGACTTTTAAATATAGCTAATTGTGATTTATTGAATAAAGCATAAACTGAATGGACTCTATAAATCATGTTGTTAATAAATTAAGAAAAATCCAATTGAAATATTGTACCTGATATAATCAATATACTGTACTATACCTAAATGACACTAGGTTGGGGGAGAAACTGAATGATGGAAATATACTCTGTTTCGGTTGTAAACTTGTTAAGTTGTACAACTAAATATTTCGCACACCATGGGTGCATGATGATTTGCTGGATCATACCTGACTATAATTCCTGTTTGCCTGACGGCAGGTCCGACAAAACACCGGACAATCCTGTGACCATTTCCTGAGTCTGTACAGGAAACAATCGAAACAGTGGTATCCCATCAATTAGCTTTTCCAATTACATGACATCCTAGACAAAAATACCTTTGTTATAAAGTTGACTTCGTTAAAATGACATTAAGATAACCTAAATTAATTGACATCATTATTACAGACATCTCATTCTATATTTTCTAAAACTTGTATTATTATTATGTTTGGATATAACTGCTATATTTCATATTCTTTCTGCGTTTTTATTTTTATCGCAATCTGACAACCTGAGTGTGTATGCCCAGATTTACCGATAGACACGCCAAAACTGACGCAAGATCTGATATACTTTAAACATCATATTGAAGCTCCCTAACGAATTAGAGATTCTCTTCTTCTTTTTGTTTAATTTTATTATATTTTGTTTCAATTGTATCTACTTTATTCCAATAAATGAAAAGTCAAACTTTTATTGAATTTTTCTATCGTAATTACTGAGTATTATTGTGACAAATTTATTGAGGCTTTAGCATATTTAAACTGAATATGTTGCCAGTACCTGTCACACGTGCTTATATACCGTATATCGAAAGCATAGCGTGACAGATATTTTAGTGGTATCAGAGCCAGGTTGACAAGTATTTTAGTGCTTGTATACCGTATATTTTAAAATCTTATCCTCACTTTTTTTTTTCTTTCTTATAAAAATTTATTATTTTAGTTTTCTTACTTCTTCCCAAATGCGAAAAAACAAACACTTGTACACTCAAAATGTAATATGTGACACTTCCAACTTTATTTTTTAAAGTAACTTGTATCTTTCTTGCTTGCTTCCACTACTTCCGAGCATGAAAGCGCACCCAAAAATCATTTAATCAACTTCGATTGCCACTTTATACATTGCAAGTACATCCAACATACAAACAAACTCATACAAACATTACTAAGCAGAATTTAGAGGTTATTGTTCTCACACGATTTATGCTGACAGATAAAACAACTACTAACCAAAATGAAAGTGCTTTTTTTTCCTTTTCAGCAATTTTTTTTTTTTTTTTTCATGTTCGATCTTTTCCGAAGGAGCATGGTGCAATAAAAGGTGCCGCCATGATGTTTAAACCCCAGACCTCTTCCAGCCTGCTGCCACCATGTGCGCGAGCAACGTGCACTTATTTCTCGTTATTTTGCCTTGTGGTGATATCATACGATAGTAGGGATAAAAAATGGACAAGTCTATGACACAATTTTTTGACCGTTCTATTCATAATTTTGAATTAAGAAGATGAAACTTTCATTTTTAATTCAAAATTTTAAATAGAACGAATCAAAAACTAGCAGATGGACCCACCCATTCTATTCCCTATATACGAGCTGGCAGAGGGAGATCAAAGATGCGAGCCCAGCCGATCCTCACCATCGGTGCCATTGCCACGCCTAGCGCTGCGCTGGACGCATACTTACACATCCTCACCAAGTATGCGTCATCGCCAAGAATAGATTGGAAGAAGTAGTAAATAGCATTGAAGAAAAAAAAGTAACCTACCCAACTCTTGATGTCCAGCCGAACATTTGAGATACAAGACGAGATTGCAACTACTTGAGCGGTCGTGCAGAGAACCATGGTTCCCGACCCGCTCAAACGGCGATGGGCCCCTCGCTCGGGCCCAGATGGCTCACTGAAAAGGATATGAAGCAAGAAGTCCATCCACCACGCTGCTTATTTACGCCTGCGTGCGAGATTGAGAGATTGCACTAGCATCATCCTCAATTTATAGTATTAACATGGAAGCCACTTACAAGGAAAGTTCAAGGGAGGAGGAAAGGTCGTCCGAAAATTTAAAAAATTGTCACATCAAATGTCCCGCCAAGGAAACTGCGCGGAAGTTTCCGAAGCGGGGGGACCACGTCAAAAGGATTCATTTTAGTGGGAACAATGAATGCGATGTCTGGTACCATCTACCGAGGCGCTCCCGCGGCAGCACGTGATTGGGCGATACACGTCAGATGACAACGACGAAAAACTTGCCGCAAAAACAAATTACCAGAGCAGGTCACGCCACGGAAAAGCACATCATATTCTACTTTTTATCAATCTGTCAAGCTAACGTGTTGGCTAAAATACTGGACAAATGTATAGATCTGACCAAGTAATTACTAATTAGGTGTTCATTATTCAAAAAAAGAATATTTGAACATGAAGGTTCTCATTGAATAAGGAAGTAGGGTTAGCACAGAAGAAATGATCAATAAAAATGATAAACAACATTCACAAGCCTCAAAATGCAGCAATATCCTAACAATACAAACCTCGCATGCCCGTAGCGCGTGCGTGCAGGACAGAACAACCCCTTTCTTGGTAACTTAGACATTAGGCCTCTTTTAACGGGCCTTCCAGTTTTTCTTTTGCTTGTAGGAGAGCTATAATCACATATCACCGTATCGAGACCTAAATGAAGAGAACCATAGTAATGAAGAAAGATATCGATCCTTCCCCCCAAAAAAGAATCAGAACTCAGGCTGAGAAACAAAGGGCAATCCGACTTCCTCTGGGATTCCGGCAATCTGATCAAGCCCCGAGATGGAAAACGTGTAAAACCACATTTCAAAATGATAACCCTCCCTTCTTCAGTTTTCTTGACGGTCGCGGGAAAAAGCGAATAACAGCTGTAACCAAAAGCAACCTCCCAAAAAACAAACGGAAAAAGAATCTTGCCTTGCGAAACGCCCTGTTCCTATGCATAGTACATGTACAAACTGTTCGCAGCAGCACAGGCGATCGAGTTCTCTGTAGGATGCCATGCCAAATGGAGTAACTTGGTCGAGAAATCATAAGAATTTCCATTTGCATCCATTCCTGGACTTTCGGCTCCTGCTCAAGACCATGTCCAAGTGATAGGTAAACCAAATGATATGATAATTAGTAAGGTCAGTATAAAAAAACTACTGTGTAGAATTAGTTACAGAGTACTAACCTCTTCGGACAACACGTGTTAAACTGCTTAGAGATCTTGCAGGCCTTGTAGGGGTCTGAACTTGTCTCCTATATAACAACATCAAAAGAAAATCAAGAGAAATTCATTATGGCATTTCAAATTTTTGACTTTGAGATATTCTGGGAACAAAGCTCAGAAACTGCAAACTCCTCTCAACAAATAATCTTGTTATCACATAGATCCCCTGACTTTTAGGATGAGAGATGGTATGTCTTCTGGTAACTAAAAGAGAATCTTCTGACAGACGTAGTGAGACAGGTCACAAGGCAATGTTTAAACCTCACCAAACGGCTAATCAACATCTTGGTTTAATGAAACTCACAGTCCTTTAATAGTGCTCAAGTTGCGTACCATCAATCTAAATGAAGTCATATGCATCACCAATCTATTTGCAGGAATTCAAGCAGGACCATCATATTAGCGGCCTTATATTTACACAAATTTGAGTATCACTATAATCAATGTGATCTTGTATTATGGATCCAAAGAAGCCAATAGTTTATGTCACCATCCATCGATTGCCTTCATCAGGACCTACAACTCTGTTGGTGGCCCATTATGGGATTACTCATCAAAATCAAAAGGAGAATTATGTTAACACATCCTTAGGCCTTCTTTCTTTCTTTTCTTTTCTTTTATTCTTCCTATGTCTGTGTTGTTGAGGGTGATGTGTGTGTGCACGCGGGATGCGTATTCCTGCCATACCCAGAAATGAAAATCACAGCTTTTCATTTCCTCCCTATGCTTCTTTATCTTTCTTCTTGAAGAAACAAATATTATTGATTTCTTTTTGGAACTGGGACTACGGCTATTGTTTCTTCATCTTTGCTTCATGATTACAGGTAAACTAAAATTATCAGCATCATTATAACCATACCTCATAGGATTTTTACTGGCTTCCAAAGTTGTTGCCTCGTTACTTCCAGTGGCACAACCAAATATGCGAAAAAGATTGCTGGTAGCACAGAAACAAAATATGGCATCATTACTACCAAAATAATATGGCAATAAGACATTACTGCCTGAAAGGAAATAAATACCTGTATGAACCAGTGGCCACTCGCAGTCCATCTCCACTCAGACAGCATTCAAATTTGTCAAAAATTGAGTCGTTTTCATATAAATCACAGAGCTGCATACATACAGGCAATCATAAGAAGAAATATTTCAAGGAATATATGCTAAAAAATTAAAAGTGAACAAAGTTGTAAACAATATTCACCTTAGGCCTTAAATACTCATGGACCTGGAATGTTGCAACTGGACTGCTGTCCATATTTATGTCCCATAGCTGAAATCAAAATTGTAAAGCAGAGCTAAATAAGAAATATGATTCTAGAAAAACTCCGACTCTAAATTCTATAGAGAAGTTGTGTTGTGCATGATGTTAGTAAAACAGGAGAATTGAAAACCCCATCCTTTATGTTGCATAAGGAATTTTTGTTTAAATAAAGTCTTGCAATTTGTTTCTGCCTGAAATTCCAAAAGATTCAGATAACAAGAAATAAAGTGTCATAAACTTTCATATTCCTTGACTAAATAGCAAAATATGACAATTACAACTCATCTATGATAAATCCCAAACACAATTGCTAATTTACTCAATATTACGCCAAAGAAAGAAAAAAGATGTATATCAGCCAAGTTAAGATGCTATGTAGAACAAGTGACAGACAGGACAGGATCATCAAATTCAAACGTCCATAGAAAGCAATGACGCCATAGTTCCTCAACTGTTCACGACAGCATGTCAATGGGAATGCCTGATTTTTGTAAGTAATGTTCGTCGATCCTTCTTGCAATATATGGTGACAAAAGGTGGAGACAGCAGATTATCTAACCGACCCCAGAACACGTGGAAGCAGTTTCACATAATTGCAGTGTACAATAATGTGGTTAATTTTAATAAATGATTTTAATATTTGTCTAAAAAAAAGAGAAGCTACAGATTACATTAAAGACTGCTGGAAAGTGGCAGCCTCAATTGGAAGAACACAGCTAGAGAAACTTTCCAATGGACTAACAGCAAATTCTATTCACGCACACCACTTTTCTCTTGACGCCCTACTCTCCATGCCCTCCTTTTATTTTGAATAATCCCATATTTACTCAACAACCCCACTCTCTCCAATTCTAAGCCTCCCTCTCTCTCTCTCTCTCTTCTTTTTTATCGACCCCCGAGCCCAAAACCAAAGTCCGCCCCAGCTTCCATTAGCCCCCCCGCCTCTATCGCCCCCACCCCCCCCCCCAAAAAAAAAAAAAAAAGCCTCCATCACCCTCCCGCTATATACTCGAGTTTAACATTTCTATCCCATTACATCATGGTCGGATATTACTATCGGACTCAAATAAAACTTGATCGGTTAGTAATACCCGATCAGTATTCAATCAGATCGGATATTAATATCCAACTAGTAGCACAATGGGTTGTAAGGGCAACTTGGACCAAAAAAATGACGATGAACTTGTAATTTTTTTTGAAAGTTTCAAGGGGGGCATCTTGAGCGAAGTGGTGTGCGTGAATAGCATTTTCCTTGTCTATCAGCAATTAAGATAACCCAAAAAGGTCAAAACTCGATAATGTCAACAGCAACAAATAAATTGATAGGAAAGTCCACAGAGACAGTTGGTATTCTATAATCATTTACAGGAACCTCTGATGTACATACTGAATGAAGATGAAAAGATTGGTTCCACCAGGAATGCAAAAATCAAGCCAGAAGTCAGTTCCTGCAAAACTTGTGGTCAAATATTCGTATAGGACTATGCAACTGCGGAGGAATAGATGCCTACAAATTGCAATTGTACATACCAGTAATGGTACTGGCATGTCCCAATGTACAGTCAAAATGTTCAGGTGCAGAAAGTTTTGGAAAACATGGAAAAGCATGTGGGAGAGCACATCGGAATAATAGGAAATATCAGATATCATAACTAATTTGATATACCATGACAATACAATCTAAACACAATAGTACTCTAAAGCTACTTGCACTGTGTAAGATATTATGATTTATGAGCAAGGATTAAAGGATCACATCAAATGCATGAACTTCAGGAGCCTCAACATATCACCCAACAGTATCAGAATTTTTTTCTTTTTTACTTTGCAGACACGAGGATTTACTGATTTGGCAATGTAAAAAGACAGGAGGGCATGTCAAAAGTGCCAACACAACTTATCCCTGCAGCATAGCATATATGCTACTTTAGTTGCTTCTAGTATATGCAACTCACAGGTCAAGTTACAGATGGAAACAAATAAAATTTGCAGGGAAAGCTTTTTTCCCCTTTTCTGGGATTGTACATGTGCACAATTTTCTCTGTGATGGTGCGCTTTGAACAGCCTGATAAAATAACTCACTACGCCTGGGCAAGAACCTTACAAGATCACCAATCCTGGAATTGCTCCTACTTGAGCATGCTTAAATATTGAGTTGTTCTGCAATTTCACCTCAAAATGGTAGGAACGGTTAATTCATTATTAGGTAGGAATTATTATTATTCCATACTTCCAGACCATATCCTATGTGATTCATTCACAATTCGCATTAGTAAGACAATTCTGAAATTTCTATTACAAAGTGAAAATGGTTAACAAAGGACACTAAGGCATTCAAGGTCATAAATGTTTACCATTCAGGGGGCATAGGTGTCAATTGCTTTAAGCCTAAACAACAACAACAACTAAGCCTTTTATCCCAAGTATTTGGGGTAGGCTACATGAACCAAAAAAAGAATCACGCCGGATCGATCACTTTGATATTCCTTCTCCATTCATTTCTATCAAGTAATATCTCCTTATTTAAACCTCTAGACTCCATATCTTTGTGTATCACCTCCATCCATATTTTCTTCGGTCTTCCCTTCGTTCTTTTAACTTGTCCTACATTGATAAACTCCCATCTTCGAAATGGTGCACTTGTAGACCTACGTTGCACATGACCAAACCATCGTAAGCGATTTTCTCGCATCTTCTCATCGATGGGAGCTACACCTACTTTAGCACGAATATCTTCATTTCTCACTTTATCTCTCCTAGTGTTACCGCACATCCAACGGAACATGCGCATCTCTACTACACTTATCTTCTGTGAATGACGTTTCTTTATAGCCCAACATTCCGTGCCATATAATAAAGTTGGCCTAATAGCAGTCTGCAGTCCTATAAAATTTTCCTTTCAATCTTAACGGAATGTTACGGTCGCATAAAACTCCCGTTGCCCTCCTCCATTTCAACCAGCCAGCTTGTATCATATAGTTAACATCATTATCGATCTCTCCATCATTCTGAATAATAGAACCCAAATATCTAAACTGACTGCTCATTTGTATCTCTTGCCTATCCAGTTTTACAGCATTATAGTTTATGGTCCGTCGTTTACTAAATTTACACTCCATATACTCTGTTTTAGACCTACTCAATCTTAAACCTCTAAATTCTAATGTATGCCTCCATAACTCTAACTTGGTATTTACCCCTTCTCTTGTCTCAGACAATATCATCAACAAATAGCATACACCAAGGTATCTCATCCTGAATTGTTTTAGTAAGCTCATCCATCACTATAGCAAATAAAAATGGACTCAATGCAAATCCTTGATGTAATCCAATTGTGATAGAAAAATTACTAGTTAAACCACCACATGTTCTGACATTGGCCACTACTCCATCATACATGTCCTTAATTATGTCGATATACTTGATCGGAACTCTTTTCTTCATCAGTGTCCACCAAAGTATCTCTCGTGGAACTTTGTCATAGGCTTTCTCTAAGTCAATAAATACCATATGCAAATCTCTATTTCTCTCTCGGAATCGCTCTATAAGTTGACGAAGTAAATGAATAGTTTATGTCGTCGATCGCCCCGGCATAAATCCAAACTGGTTCTCTGATATTTTAACAGTTTGTCCCAATCTATGTTCAATTACCCTTTTCCAAAACTTCATAGTATGACACATGAGTTTTATTCCCCGATAGTTAGAACAACTCTAAATGTCGCCCTTATTTTTTATACAGAGGTATTAGAGTACTCTTCCTCCATTCATTTGACATTTTCTTAGTTTGCCAAATCTTTTTAAAAAGATCTGTTAATCACCTCACACCAATCCCTCCTAAGTATCTCCATACCTCTATAGGAATCTCATCTGGACCAACAATTTTTCTTGATTTCATTTTCTTCAAAACCTCTTTTACTTCAGACTCTTTGATTCTGCGCATAAAACTACGATTCATATCCTCACATTGAATAGTAAGATCTCCCTAATCTTGAGTAAAATTACAATTATATAATCTATCAAAATAATTTTTCCATCTTTCTTTAATCTCTTCGTCTCGAACTAGAACCGTCTGATCCTCATTTTTAATACACTTTACAGTACATAAGTCTTTAGACTTTCTCTCTCTTATTCGAGCAATTCTATATATATCATTTTCTACCTCTTTATTATCTAGCTTCTCGTACACTTGTTTATATAATTTAGTTTTTACATCCCCAACAGTTTTCTTAGGCTCCTTCTTTGCTAGTTTATACTTCTCAAAACTTATTTCATTATTATTATTATTATTCTTCAAATCTCTATAAAGGTCTCGCTTGATCTTAATAGTATTTTTTACCTCTTCATTCCACCATAATGTATCCTTACATGGTGGAGCACTGCCCCTCGACTCACCGAATATATCTTTAGCTATCCTTTTAATGCAGCTAGCCATTTTGTTCCATGTTACAGTAGGATCATCATGGTCCCTCCAATTTACTTTTTGTACTACTCTATCTACAAAAACTTTTTGATTACCTTCTAATCGCCACCACTTAATCTTAGGATCTAATTACACTTAATTTTTCTAAGTTTCTGTCTAATCTGAATATCTAAAACTAAGAGTCTATGTTGGATAACTACACTCTCACCTGGCACTACCTTACAATCGATACAACTAGCTCTATCTACCCTCATAGTTAAAAAGAAATATATTTGGCTTGCTTTAAGCCTAAAGTTCAAATTTAATTCTTTTATTATTGCTGATATTTGTGTTCTATCAACAAAGGGAATAAAACGAGTCTACAGCTGACTGGAACTTTTAACTGTGTTTCATCACAGAAAATACCATTATGATACCCAAGAGATTTAAGTGATCGGCCAATGACTTTAACATATTTGTGGGGTGGGGAACTGCTGTAACCAAAAATTTAGACACAGAGAGTGAATTCGTAAATTGTAAGTGGTATCCAAGATTGCAAAAAGAGCTTAACATCTATAATTACTAGGTGGCTTACTGGGCATTTTGCTGTGAGATGGCAAAACTAGTTACCAGTTATAGACAAGTTGAAAAAGATTCCTTGAGAAAAAAGAAGTGATGGAGGCAGCAGGGGGGTAGCTGTTTGTGTTGGGGAACAGGGCTTGGCGCTTAGTTGAAACAAGGAAAGCGAGTCAGTGCTTTAAGTTGAAAATAAGGGATGGGAACCGGTAATTCAGTCGAAAACAAAGGAAGGAGGGCTGCAGTTGAGGTTGAAAAAAGAGGAAAGGGGTTCAGTATAGAAGATGAAAACAGCGGCCCTAGCACTGTAGAACTTCTCTGTGTGATCAATAAATTTGGTTACCTCGAAGTTCAAAGGAACATAACAGGGCTCCTACTTCCTCTGTTTGACTTGTTTAGCAGAAGTTGCGACAAATCATGATTGAGACAAGATATTTGGGAGATGAAATGTGCTGTTTGACTAAAAAAAAATCCGCTACTGACTGAACTGAAGTTCCTTACCAGGTAGGTTCATAAAGTTATGGTGAAACCAGTAGATAAAAACTCATTGATACTGTTATGCTTCCCCTAAACAATAGCCAAATTTCCCCTGAATAGGGTCTGCTTTGTGGATATAGTATGACACAGTAAGGTGATACTAATTTTAGACGTATTCTGATTCAAATTACTAGAATCAAGTCACCAACGTAATGTTTCAGTGAAAAATACTGACCAAATGCTAGACATCAAAAGGAGAGCTATTGTAAATATTTTGAACTGGCAATAATAGAGAGCACCATCTATATGTTAACTAGTTAAAAGAAAAAGGAGTAAGCCAAATTTTAAAGACTTCAAAACATAGCAACACAGAGAGAAATCGAGATGGAAACCCAAGGAGATTCAGCATTCACAAGCAAAACAAATTATAGTGAAAATGTGAGAATGAGAACCATTTGTTTTAAAGTCAAGAAAAAAAGAAGGCATTGCAAAAGAAAACCATTTATTTTAGTACTCAAGAATAAAAGAAGGCACCAGATGTAATTACTTGCTATAATACCATGCTGTCTTGATTTATGAGAACATTTACGTTGTGTCCTAATGTTTCAGCACCTATCCCAAGTGAGGAATCAGGATAAAGGAGAGTTGCAATAGGTAGCAGACAGGAAAAAAATAACTCCATAAAATGGATGAAAGGAATTGAAGATCTTTGTTTAAAACTGCGTTCTAAATCACACTATGACAATCTATATTTAAACTGTGAATAATGATGTTTTTAAATAGTTTCAAATCTGGTAGAATTTCAGGTAACTGTGATTAATGAGACTTTGATTAAGTTCCAAAGACTTAAATTTATCACAAACGTCCTTGAGACAGGAGTAGAAATGAAGGCTAAGTTTAATCTCCACAGCAGATAAGTTGGAATAAAATGCATTGATATCCTGATGCAAAACCAGAAAACAGATTTTACACTACCGACTGTTCTAGAAAAGAAATTGATCGAAAACTAATCTTATAGCAGGTTAAAAAACTATAACCTTAAGAGTCATGTAATCGCGACTAAGAATGTGCCTTCCATCCTTTCCAAATTTAATATCTGAAATCGATGCAATGATCTCAGTGAAAAAGGATCTTGAACCTGGTGCTTCATGCTCCTCAAGCCTGTAGGAGCATGCCATCAGTTATGACAGTAGCAATGATGCAAAAGAGCTTGAATAAAGGATTCAGACAATTCTCTAACAGAAAAGGTTTTACTCAAAATACAAGGCACAAAAACTGTCTAGTGAAATGGAAAGGAAAAACGATGGACAACTTACAACTTTGAGTGGTTATCACACAAGGCTGACTGCCGCAAATCAATAAGCCGTATCGAGCCCTTAGAGCTACTATACGCTAATGTGTTACAGTGTGTAGGGTGGAATTCTGCAGATGTTATCACCTCTACATGTGAAAGAACATGATCAAAATTAGCTTCATTACTTCCATCGGACTAAAGAAACATTTGACTATTTAAAAGCTCTATTACTCACAATATGCCATTAAAAGGAGAATAGACTGTTGCCTCAGTAAAGATACATTTTAGGAGAAATTATCTAAACTCAAAGAAAACAGAGATCAACCTAAATAACATCCAATCAACTGTGGTGTTTTACATTCCCAAAAATCTTGAATTAAAAAACAAATACAACAGAAAGGGGAATTTTAATCATCTTTCATTTTTTTTTATTAACAGAACATATTGCATAAATCACAAAATAGAAGAAACAAATTTATGACAAAAAGATTTCATTTCCATGAGATAGGAAACTAAAAATATTAGCCCCACACGAGGTTTGTGAATAAGTGATTGTCTCATAATGAGCAAGGAAGATCCGTCTTTCTGCTAAACAAGATATATTGAACTCATAATTCATTAGATACTTTTTCTGAATGTCAACTAAGTATCGTAAGTAAATTAATCCCGGTTGTTCAATCATTTGATAATCAAAATCATTCTTCAATAAAGGATCACTATGAGTCAGACTAAATAGAATTTGATCAATCCTTGTTTCTGTCATTGAAAATTGTACTGTCCATCCCTACCTCCAAATTTGTTATCTATGCCTACCAAATTTTAAAACAGGCAACATTGCATTATAAAAATATTAGCAGCACAATTGTGTAACATAAATCCTTATTGAGCTCTATGAATACTTCAATTGAGAATCATATTGAGGTCATGCTCATACTTTGATCAAGAATCAATCATGCCCAAGACCGATGTAAACATCTTTATGAACCTCTCAATCTCCGTTGTCTAATTACAAACTTACAAAGGTTGAGTTTAAGATGTCGTCCAACTCAGTTGAAATACAAGAGCACGAGCAAAAAATTGGACTGAACTCTGACAACACTGTAATCACCTATAATCTACCCTTTACAGACTGGCATAAAATACAGAAAGAGGAGCTCACTGGCTCATTCATCGCAGCTTCGTAGTTCTATGAATTCGTGGGTTCCTTCCAGCTCGATTATGTCTTCCAACACACAAGGAATATAAAAAGGCCCAGTAAAAAGTCCATTCTTCTCCAGCATACCATTGTTACTAAAAAGAGCATCTATAGAGTTTATCTAGTAGCTTAATTTGAGAATTTGCAGTCAAGACATCACCAATGGCTTGTAAAACTAGTAAATAGCTTCACTAAATGATTAAGATCATCCCACCTACATCAACAAAGCCCAAGTCTTTCATGCCAAAAAAAACAAAAAAAAAAAAAAATTGAAGCCCACTCCTTCAGATGTGCTTCTGAAATCCATTTCTGCCATTTAAGACCAAGCCCCTTAAGATGAATTTCCTTGTAGTGGCTTGGTTGATATAGATAATATAGTGCAACTACTCTAATGAACATTTGCATCTTCACAAGGTTTCCATATTCATATACTCAAACAGTTTGATGACTTCCTTAAGAAAAGTTCATCACCAATTAACCTGTAATTGCATCACCAGAGCAAACACCTACCTTCCTAATACGTCGTACCTTTGACAATCCCAGCGATCAATAGTACACAATAGGCATCAAGAGTGAAATTTCAGAACCTATAGATGGATTGGACAACCTAAAACATACACATTTTTCTTCAAGAATATTTTTCCAACAAACTCCAACATTAATTTCTTTTTTTACTGATTTGAAAGAGCCTTTTTTATAGAAAATAAAGTCCATGTGGTAAGTCAATTTCAAAAAGCTGTTAATGTATTGTTGCACAAGGAGAAAAACTAGCAAACAATTACAAGAGCAGGAATAGCAGAATAACTAATGTGAGGTGCTAAGTTGGATATGAGAGTACGAGGGGAGACTAAAGGATAAAAGCAATCCATGGTTTGAATCCTGAATATGTGCATCTAAACTGGTGCACCTACTCCAGTTTAAAAAAGGAAAAAGAAACAAGGTTCAGAAGCAGAATAACCTCAATATCGGCCATAACATGAAGCAAGGGAACTAAAAAAATAGCTGAAGGCAACTGCACTTAATTGAAAGAAATGGGCGTTTTCCACACACCTCCCTGAAATCTTCCATATATTTATATAGCTTGGTAAAATCTTTCTGTTTTTTTATAACCAACCCTACATCAACCAAAAACATAAAAGGAAATTAAAAACAAACACTAAGCTTTCCCCCCTCTAAAAGCATAGAGGTGAAGCCCAACCTGTAACAATCCATCATCCAAGAGGATGGTTCTAGGTTCAAATTCTCAACGATGTCAATTAGGGGATTTAACTCAGACAATTACTCAGACTAGGCCTTATTATAAAAATAAAAAAATAAAAAAGATAAAGGCACATACAGCCACATTCCCTAGTTTAGAATTAAACACTAACCAGTTTATTCCTCAGTCCCTAATTCATCCTCCTTCCATTACTAAAACCCCTTTTATGCCTAACTACATCAATACAGGGGCAAGTAAGAAGCGCATTGATATTGCAAGTATGCAAAAGACCAATTATAATAGAATTTACACATTAAACAGCACATATTTTCAGAGGGTAGAATTATACGTACTAAATGAATATGCAAGAAGAAAAAATCGAATATGTCAATTATCATACAATACGCCTATAAAGTGAACACTATGACATGTTTGATGTTGCTCAAATGCCGACCAGAGTTGAATTGAATTGAATGAATAGTTGGCCTAACAGTACTGAATTATTTGATAATTATTCAGTCAACTTCCACCCATAGACCCCACGTTAACAGACCATCATAAATTTAGGCCCGGAAAATGAAATGAATGTAGAAAAATATCCATCATATTATGGCTTGTGTAAACCTCTATAAGCTTAAATGCCGAAGAAAAGCATTACAAGGTAAGGTCTAAAATCAGGGAATAGGGTTTCATGCTGAAGGTATAATTACTAAAATACTAACAATAGTACCATATATGTGGATTCAATCACTTAACATTTGATAGAAAAAAATAATCAAATATAATATGAGAAGTACTAAAAAGGTCAAGAAAATAAAACTAAGAGCAAAATTTTCTACAGAATACCACGCTCCAAAAACAACTCCTCCGATATGACTGACGCATCATACTTTCATAGAAAATAAAGTAGATGAAATAACTGATATAAACTGCCATCACACTTGACTAGTTACAAAGAAGGATGCACACATAAGGGATAGGGGTTTACGAACGCTTCCTTTCACTCTTTCCATTGTCATCTGTTCATTTGTTAAGCCAAAACATGTCTGAGTTTCAAAAAGTCAATATTTATGCTAACCCCCCTAGTCAAACACTTACCTGTTGTCTGGAGTAATGGAATACCATAAAATGCATACTAAGAACTTTTTTTTTTTTATCCACGACGTTCAGACAGAAATCAAGAGTGCATGAACCAACTGCTTAAAACGGTTTGCTGCAATAAAAGAACCAAGTATGCAAACTAAATTTGGAAGAAGTATGTCACAATTAAATGATTAAACAATAAAACTTTTAATTTATGCTTCATGGAAAAGCAATGGTAGTTGTATGACAAAAAACCACGAACTCAAACAGTGGCCAAGAGCAATACCAGTTAGGTCTTCCATATTTGCAGGCTTCACATCAACAATGTTAAAACTCTGGTTGCTAATTTCCAAATTCCAAAGATTAATTCGCAAATCATCGGCTGATATGAAAGTCTCACAATCACTGGCAAAACAATAATGAAAAACATAAGATATCTTTAATTACAGGAAAGGTGTTCACAAGAGGCACCAGCAGAATCATCTAACTAAAAAAATGCGTAAGCGCGATGAACCTTGCATGTCTGCTAATTTAAATACATCAAGATTTGCAAATTCCATTTAATAGTTGCATAATTTAGACTATATAGAGCATTTATATTACATCCAGGCATAATAAACCATAACAGCACCAGCTTTCATGATGTAGAAATCCATAAAAAGGTAACTGCAGAATATTGGCTCTCGATGAATTTAAAAGGTCCTGAATGAAAGTGTATAGGAGGAAGACAATGGCCTCACAAAGAATATATGAATCTATAATTTAGAAAATTAAAAGTTGACACTTTCGAGTTTATAAGGAGTCGCACGACCTGTGATGCACGAACACGGCAACAGGGAGGATTCATTCATCTCCAGCAAAGTAGTTTAAAAAAAAAAAATCTGTGCTTTTTTGCCTTTAGTTTTTCTTTATATACATTTGCTTCTTTCACTTTTACTTCATCAAGTAATACCACATTCTGATTTCCCCTTAGTCTTTACTATTTCTCGTGATTTTTCCATCTACTGAATTTAGAAAAATAAAATAAGAAATTAACGCCATAGCCAGCACTCTGCCCACACGATTGGGCACTAGGCAGCAGGTTTGACTCAGACTAACAAGTTTTAATACAATGCTAAAAGTAATTTGACAGATTTCAATATTTCATCAGCAAATTTCACCATCAGCTTGAGTGACTCTTAACTATCACCCTGACAAATGTCAGAACCTTTGAGTGTGTGGCCTGCCTATCATTTCCTCATCATGTAAACCTAGCACTCCAGTCCCATATTTCACTTCCTCTCTAACAGCCTAGCCAACATAGCAGAAGTTGAAATCAGCATGTGGCCGACAACAGCAATATAATCTATACTCCCTAATCCCCCACCCCACCCCACCCAAAAAAAGCCAAAATCAAAAAGAACAGGCTACAAATCACCAGTCAAAAATCGAGAACATTCTTGTTGACGACTAACTAATCTTTTTTATCTGCTGTAAGAACGAATGCAATCACCTAGAAATTGTGTCAAATTCACGGCAAGGCAACTATGATTAAGAGAGAGCTTTCATATCAGGTCTTCATACCAAGTGGCCAGTAGGTGAAAAGTATATCATTTTCAGTCATGCAGTCACACTCAAGTAATCAAGAATGGGAAACCAAGCTCCCCAAAACAGATCTAAAACTGAGGCAAAAAGGTAGGTGATGGATTAAATGGTCAGAAGGGAAAATATTTAAAGCACAAAATAAACCATGTCATACACAGTTTCCAGTATCATAGATACCTAAGGTTATCATAGTATCACAAAGAATGACTAGAACACTAAATTGAAGGTAAAATGTATGAAAAAAAACCTGTTATTTGAAATAGAGTTAATGTGATAATCATGAGCATGAGCATATATTCTTCGGCATCTAGCGACAAGGCTTGTCTCCTGGCTCGCTACCTGAAAAGGGAACATGTAGCAAGTATCAGTTCTCCAGCTCAACGACGGGAATAAGTAGATTCAACAAAAATAAATTTGTAGGCAAAACAGTTGACAGACAAGGAAAAAGGCATTTTACATGAACTGCTAACAAAATCCATTTTGAAACAGTATATGCACTAGTAGATGAAGTAAACAGTAATTCTCTAATAATAAATGTATAATGTAGGTATTCAAGATATGTGCCTTGCAATGATGCTAATAATGAATAGTCATTTAGCCTGATTGAAAAAAGCAAGTGCTTTCAAAACATTTGTAAATTATAATTATTGTAAAGATGTAGAATGGGCCAAGTACAACTACCACAGGCAAACGTAGAGATGGAAACCCGCCAGGAGGAAATGTTAAATCGTTGCCCAAATAACTATTTGGCCTTTCTGAACATCCACCATTTGGAAGATATCCTTTAGAATTAGATGTGCTGGAGCTGGGAACGCTATCATTTCCTTGCAAAGAATCCACATTCATCTCAGAAACTTTCTTCACTTTCTTCTCTTGCACCTGTTTAAAAAATAATCAATGAGAAAAAACTAATAGCAACTTTAAGAAGGTCAACCGATCATATCTGAGATAAAAAAAAAAACTATGCATAAATATGTACAATATGTAAATTAGGGCGGAATAGGGAAAAATGGAACTGGAAACCTAAATAAAATTCCTTAAACATTGTTTTATTAGAAATAAGTACAAACTATTTAAGATGGAATATTGCAAATATATCATGTCTAAATCCTTCATGTATACCAGTATTATGTATGAGTTTTTTTAATAAGCACCACATCCATATGACAATAGTCGCCCACAGGGCCACAGCTTATATCAGCTTTGGTTTCTCCCCACCTACCACATGCAAGTGCAGGTAAGAGTGCAGAATTCACATGCTATTCCAACATCTTACTTGCTTATCAAACGAGACATACAGGATTAGGAAACTGATCACATATCCCAATATAATCTCCAAAATAATCTATTAGGTGCTATATGCCTAAACAAGGTTTGTTCTTAAATTAAACAAAATTTAGGGAATAATCTCATAACCCAATTTACTCAACAAAATACACTTAATTAGGTGACCATAATTATCAATATCCTACCCTACGATATGATACAATAAGCAAAAAAATCGATAGCATATCTTATTTATGATACTATTGGGTTATATATCGAAGTAGGTGTATCCTCCGATATGCCTTCAACTTAAGAACGATGAGCAATACATTACGATACACTGACTTGGCTCATAAATAGATTTTAAACTCACTCAAATGGACCTTGTAAGTTAAATACAGGACAAAGTTCAAGATACTTATTTTTGTTCATAAAACATTTAAACAAATAATCAACAAAGGTATTTAATTAATTTATAGTCAATATAAATTATTTAATTACTGATTCTCAAATCTAGTATCTCATGAGTTCATTTATTATACGCTTCTTGATAAAAAAAAAAGAATTTGTATAGATTTGTGAAGATGAAGATGAAAAAATTAAAATAAAAATTTTTAAGAACGATGATAGTGACATGTCTAAGGAATGATTAATTGATATTACATTTGTTTTGCAACTTTTCAAAGAGATAATGAACTTATGCTCAATCTTTTGTTTTTTATGAAAATAATACAACAACAAACAACAACAACTAAGCCTTTTATCCCAAGTATTTGGGGTAGGCTACATGAACCAAAAAAAGAATAACGCCGGATAGATCACTTTGATATTCCTTCTCCATTCATTTCTATCAAGTAATATCTCCTTATTTAAACCTCTAGACTCCATATCTTTGCATATCACCTCCATCCATATTTTCTTCTGTCTTCCCTTCGTTCTTTTAACTTGTCCCACATTGATAAACTCCCATCTTCGAACTGGTGCACTTGTAGGCCTACGTTGCATATGACCAAACCATCGTAAGCGATTTTCTCGCATCTTCTCATCGATGAGAGCTACACCTACCTTAGCACGAATATCTTCATTATTTTTTATGAAAATAATATATGACAAAAACTGAAGCAACAAAAAAAAAGAAGATATTGAAAAAACATACGATCTAATTTGACTGCTGGATAAAAAATCCAATTATAAATAAGAAATAAAAACTTTACATAGTGAAAAGTATTACGTGTATGCAATATAGTAAAACTCAGTTTTAGTGATCACTCAGTTTGAGAGCGAGTAGTGAATACTCGTTCAGAATTCAAAATAATAATATCTTAATAATTATGCATACAGAAAGCCAAAGCCCACTGTGCAGAGGTCAGAGACCTCAATTTCATAGGATTACTGTATTCAGAGATCAATTTTCCCAGGCCAACTCCACATTTCTTCTCTCATCACATGACATAGAGGGCAACAAGCACTAAAACAGTCACAAAGAGACACAAAGCCAAACCGAGAGCAATCGAAAATTATTTGATTCATTTACCAATTTTTTCTCATTATATCACAGATATTGCATCAATCCTCCATACGGTCACACGAAAACCCGAAGCAAAAACCAGACAGTCACAAAGAGTCCAGAATCAAGCACGGAGACAAACACCAAGATGCCAAAAACTGAAAACCAAACACAATGCACATAGCCAAGCCAAGAGTTCACATACACTACACAGTCAAGCAGAGAGTCAAAAAATCAAAACCAGACAGTACACACAGTCACACAAAGAGCCAAAGCCAATTCGAAAGTCACAACTGATGCTAGGAAAGGGTATCACAAAGTCAAAACCATAGCGAAACCCACAACAACCTAAACCATAGCAAATCGAAAGCCACAACCGAAAGCCAAATCCAAACTGAATGCACAAAAGCCATTATAGACATCACAGTCACACACTAACACAGTGTTGAAGTCAGCAATCTGATACCACACAGTCACACAAAAAGACCCAAATTGAAAGCCATAGCCGAAGCAAAACCTACAATTGATAGTCAAAGGCAAATTGAACAAACATAAAGACTAAAATAGAAGTAAAATTGAAGAAAAATTTTAATTCCAACTTACAGAGTATCATGACCTGAGTGGTCAACTCCTCACAGCTCAGAGAGTGAGTGAGAGAGAGAGAGAGCTTAATTTGGATCTGAGATTGGGAGAGACTCGGAGATCACCGAAAAAGATCGTCACCGACAGAAAAAGTCACCGATAGAGGAAAATCGGAGACTACCATTGAGCAGAGACAAAAGCAATGCAATGAGAGTTCAGAGATTAGGGCTGAGTGAGAGAAAACCCTAAATCGACTATGATGAAAGGGTGGAAGTCGGGTTTGGGTTTTGGTTAAAAACCCAAAAAAACCCGATACCCATTTTTTTAACTCGATATCCAATTTTTTAAACTTCACGAGTACTTGGCACTCGGTCGAGAACTCCGAATACTTGTTTTGTCCAAGTTTTGGGACAGTTTCTTCAACTCATACCCATTTTCACTACAATCCTAAGTACTAGTCTGAGTTTTTTGGGTTTTAGAGTACTGCGAGGATACATTTCAATAAGCGTTTTAAGTTGAAAGAGAAACAATAGATCTATTTAAAGAAATAATACGAAGACTTAATGGTAAAAAATATATTAATTAGTTGTTTATTCCTAATATTCAATCTCCCATAAACTATTTATAATTATTTGTAGAATCTCTTAACTTATATGCAATTATAAACAATAATTGAGGAAAAATAAAGAAAAATAAGAGTATACTAAAAGTGTTTGTGTGAAGCAAAAGAGACGAAGATGAGAAAAATGAATGTGACTTCAAGTGAATTTAGTAATATATTTTCTAATGTAGTATAATTTTGATTAATGATCTTATGATCATCACACTTTGACCATTAATTACCTATTTATATATAGTTATTGACTTATATTTAATATATTACCGGCTTTAGTATTTGTTTTTGATTATCTGTTTACTTATACTTTAAATTTGCTAACTTAGCCAGTGTTGTACTTAAATATTTATCCTTTCACTATCCGTCCCAAACCAGGATAAAGGAGATCGGTGACAACCAGCGTAAAACATTGTCACATATTATGGCATGAGCCAAAATATGAATTTCGTTGGGACGACGCGATCGATCCAGCGTGATTCTTTTTTGGTTCATGTAGCCCACCCTAAATACTTGGATAAAAGGCTTAGTAGTTGTTGTTGTTATAGTTGTTATACTTTAAATTTGCTCAAATATTTTGTTATATTATATATTGTAATGTCATTGATTATTTCCTTATTATATATTAATTAATGTATCTTATGATACGATATGCAATGCGATACATAGAGATAACGATACACTACATGTATTCTAATTTAACAACCATGATTACGTGTTACATGACACAATCCTCAAAGAAGCACTACAGCAAAATTCAGAGAACTTAAAAGACTTAAAAGACTGTAAAGGGATTAAAAAAAAGATTACATGGTGATTATGCAATGAATGGGTGACTTTTTTAATCTTATTTTTTTTTCCTTTTCCCTCCTTTAGTTGGGATACAAAGGAGACATATATCTCCACTAGTACACTACAACATCCGATTTAAGAATAACCACAGGCTAGGCATAAATTAATATCCCTGATCACTTGCACTGCTACAGCCTAACAACATCAGATGTGACTAGCGCACTTATCAGCAAAAAAAAACACAGGGAGAAAGGGGCAAAAAACAAATGATGTACTAGAAATCAATGTAAACAAGAAAGAGATACGAAGCATGACGCCTGGTGCCCAACACAATAGCTCAACATGAATCAGTTAAGATTACAGTTTATGACCATTAATTATGTCTTAAAAAGAATAACATTTACTAAATAACAACTGCATGCATACCTTCCAGTATTTGATTGTTTTATCATTCGTGGAGAGAAGAAACAATGCACCATTTGCTGTTTGGCACCACCGAATCTTATTGATCTTCTCTTCTATTTCCAAACTTTTAAGGTAATCGAACTACATGTATTAAAATCAAGCAATAATGAATACATGGCACATAAACACGCTTAGTAAGAAATTATGATAGCCAATTACCTCAGGTTCATGACTTTGAAACTCTGTTTTATAACGGAATTCAGGATGCCTGCTAATTGGAAAATCTGACCTCTCTAGTTCTCTTCGAGAACCATGCTTCATAATAAATAAATAGACGATATAAACAATTGCAGAATAAGGAAATTAAATAAATAAAGATAAATAATCATAATAAACAGAGAGACTCACAGCAAAAAAAAAAAAGAATAAGGAAATTAAATAAATAAAGATAGAGAATCACAATAAACAGAGAGACTCGCAGCAAAAAAAAAAAAACAAGTCATTAAACTTACATCCCTAACATCTGTCCTTTCAAACAAAACCACACGTCCTCCTCTATCTCCAGTAGCTAGATGATTTCCGGATTTGTCAAATTCTATCGCTGAAATAATGTCAACTGCAATGAAAAAGGTCTGTTAGTTACTGCTAACAAGCATACAGACGGATGAAATGATTGCCCGTGGCCGTAAAAGAGAACCCACTGCAACACGCATCGTAGAAGGACATATTCAGTATATGAGATTTCATGGTGGAAAAGATAGCAAGAAAGTGGAACACACTATTATCGAAGCATATAAAGAAATCAAACAATTAGAAATAAATATGAAAAAGGTAAGTTTTTGTATATAATATTGACATATACTGGCATGAAAACATGTATGCTAGCATCAACAAGAAAGTGGAAGATAGTACCATCAAGCTATGTAGATAGATTTCATTCCCAACAATGCAAAAGTCATCACTTATTCTCGCAATAACATTGTAATCTGCACAAAGACTCATAATCTTTTTTCCAAGTAAACCATGTAAAAGATAGAAAAATCATCAATTCTATGATTACCAATTAGGATGAACACTCATCTCCACTCCGACTACTCCATCCGGCTCTAATCGGATTCGGTCGGAGTTCGGGAAGTTAAGACAACCAGAGGCAAGTATGCCGAACACCAATCAGCCGGAGGTGGTCGGAATCTCATCGGAGTCGGTCAGATTTCTACTGCCGAGGTGTTTCCTTCTCTCTCTCTCCCCCTCCCACCCCCTCCCTCGCCTATTTCCTGCTCTCTCTCCTACTCCCAGATTCGATCTTCTCCGTTTCAAAACTCCCTGATCCCCTCCCACGCTCTCTCTCTGGTTCCCTTCACATGCTTCCCTTCTCCCTCTCCTTTTCACACTCTCTCTCCCCCTTCCTCTCCCGCTCCCGTCATTTGCTCCCCTTCTCCCTCCTTCCTTGCCTCTCTCCCCCTCCCTCCCCTTCTCTCTTTGCTCTCTCTCTCTCTCACTTTCTCTTTCCCTCTCCTGCTCTCTCTCTCTCTGCTTCTCCCTCTCTCATTGCAGAAGAACTCATCCTCTTCATTTTTGTTCATAAAAGCTCTGATCGACACCGTCGGATTCTGATCGCATCCGACCAATCCAAAGTCAGTCGAAATTCAGTAAGATTCCGTCTGGCAAGGTTGTCAGAATCTCGCCTCCTCCCCAGATCGAAATCTTAATACCAACATATGTTTATCTAGGTAGCTTATGTATATCAACTGACCCCAAACTCTCAGAAAATAAACTGAGTGCGATAACGTGAAGCTTTTAACCCTTCTTGCTAAAAACAAAAGAAAACCTTTGTGAGAAAAGAAGATATTTGTTCCTTATTCAGATGTCCAACGCCTATAAGAACTAAAATATAAGAAATAAAAAAGTATACCCTAAGAGCTATCACTATAAGCAGTATAGGTAAATATCAAATAAGTGTAGATATATCCTCTTAACCACTTTTAGTTCGGTGACACTCATACTTAAAACGTCTTGTAGTTGCTTGGCATTCAGAAACTACAGTAAACAAAGGAATTTACAAAATTTATAGGCACTACTCGGAAAAGGTTCTTAAAATAGAAACTGAAAAATATCTTTTAGCCACAACAGTGCACTACTAATCCACCATTATCAAGAACAGACTTCCTCATTAATCAAGTTTCTTGGAAAAGCTGATGGGTCCTATATGCATTGCAAATTTGCATCATAGTTGTATTAGAGACAAAATTTTCAAACGCATCTGGCTTCTTCGGAAAACATATTCACGAATTTATTATTTTTATCAAAGTTTTAAACATCATAAATCAAGTTCGTATTTTCATATGGAACAGCGGGATTCGAGCATAGATAGAGGCTTTCTTATCGTATAGGTGGACCTTCCAAAACGATATATCGGCCTATACATTGTTCATTAGAGATTGTAACTTAGGACAACGATATCCTGTATGATAGGAAGGAAATGATATGGATAAGATATCCTGTACGGTTTAGTTGATACACTGGAGGAAAAAACAGTAACTAGTATGGTCAATTTTGTTGTTTGCTTGCAAAGTCTAAAAACCGGTTACAAGAAAATTAGAAATAACAGAGTCACTGTCAAAAAACATAGCCAGAGAACTAGATGTACAAACTTAAACGACAGAATTTGTTAATACCAACTGCTGTGTGCAGGCACGTAAAAGCGGCAAAGAACACTAGGTAAAGACAATATTCTATTTAGATTGAAAAGGAAATGTATACTGCAAGGCTGCTTGAGCTGTAATGATGCAATGGTAGCATAAGATTATAATATAGGTAGATTTTGATTGCAGCGTAATGCCAAGTACAAGTGAACTTTGCAACTTTTTGCAATATTAACTTTCATATGAACTGAGATATTGCCAGAAACTAGTTCTCTCCCCTTCTAGAAGAAGAGAAGATTCCTAGGAATGGAATGATACATGTATAGAGTTCTCACTTCTTATCTATGCATCATGTCTACCGACACAATTATTGCTCTCCTGAAAGAAGTGCAAGTTGAACGTTTATATCTGAGTTTTGGTTAGAGTAAAAAGTCATAACCCTAACCATGTGGCAAAGATAAAGGCAATATAGCCTTTTTCTTTACTATTTATATTTTTCCCCCTCTCTAATCTCTACTCTCATTTGTTGATTCCATAATTGCAAACATCACCCACTGTTACCACTGAAAGTTAATGGCTCACTTTCGCTTTCTTCAACTTATTCATCTTTTATAGTTGCTATTATTAAGCAAGATTAAACTTCCCTTTTCGATTGGCATGAGAAGAGATCTAACACACTTCTAGAGCAAAATGAGAAAAATGCTAAACCACCAAGTAAGCAAAAGCCAAAAACAACATAAAGACCACAGACCTTCCAACTCCAAGTCTTCCTCCATTCCCAAAATCGGATACATTGTCTAAAACCCTCAAATGTAATGAAACCCCATAGTAGAAGAAGCCTATGTCCCTATGAGAAAAGATCCCAAAATGGAACAACCAGACAATAGAGTATCTTCCTTGCAGTGATATTATAGGTGGATCAAACAAACTCGTGAGGTCAATTGGAGTTGGAAGTAGTAGTCTAGTGCTACAATTATTCTGACAAGATTCAATTGGTCTGAAAGCAACTCCATTGATGGGGACACTCAACAAAGCAAGCATAATTTGCTAAATGATTTTATAGTCAAAGAACCTGGTGACCAGCAAAGGTGAAAAAAACAAGGGTATACATCAAGCTAACAGCAGTTAGCCAACTAGGAGAATGCATACAATTTTTTGTCAATGCATGCACAATGGATGGGTACTTAGATTCTCCGGACACGAAATAAAACCAAGGGAACAAAGCACCACCAACCTAGCCACACACCATTGACATTGATTCCTTCCTTTATCTTGCCATTCATTACTTCCTGTCTAATAATATTCCAATATAATTGACGTTAATACTAAACCTGCTAGAACATTAGAAGATTACAACTTGAACTTACAAGTTTATCTCAAGATAACTATTTGGGCATACTCCTTAGAACAATTATATCAGCTACTAGATCAAGGATCTTATCTTACAAAAAATTTACATCACTTAAATCACCTCCATCCAAATAACCTCACAATTAAACCACCCCATTGTACCCTTCATCAATATGTCAAATTGAGAAAATTAGAAATCTCTACATCTGTTTCACCATACAGAAAACTAGAATTCTCTAATTCTCTATGCTTCGACATTTTCATTACTCAATATATTGAAGAACTTAAGTAATGTATGAATTTGTCTTCTACTTTCTTTGCATGTCGCATAAAACTCCAACAGCATGCTTACTCATAGAATTCTATTTGCCTTGGCTATTTTTTCCTCCATTGGTTTGTTATTTTTCTAAAATTCATCTTTCTAAAATTCATCGGGACCAACTCCTATAAGAAAATTCCTAGCTTATCACCCGTTTTCGACCTCAATAAGTGCAAGGCCATTCACGCTTTCGCATGAAAGAGCTGACTTATTAACATTAGTTGGGACCTGTACACTATGAACCTACTCAAAAGAAAGTATGGTAATAAGGTGCTTGTAGAAAGGGTTCGGTCACAGTACAAAGAAGAAGAAAAATATTCAAATGCTCCAGAAGAACTAGAAATATTTACATCTGTTGTGTGCATAAAGTGTAATGATTATCGTAATCAAACACTATATCAAATTCCAATATTATGCTTTATCATGTGTCAATAGCATAAAAAGGTCGGCAAGTGTCTTGATGGTAATCAGGTTCTAACAATTTTAATAGTCAAGTAAGATCAGACACAAAAGTCCACCTACAGCTTAATCAGATGCATGGATTTGTCTCGAACAAGGACAATATGGGGTAAGAAGGGGAAAAATATATTATTTAAAGCAGAAATTTCATTCGGAAAAGTGTCAAGAGTTGGTCCACTGTGTTACAACAAAAAACAGCATCCGCAAGTAAACTAAATGCTAGAGAATGAAACATCTGTTAAATTATGTCTCGGTGACAAAACCCCAACTTTCGGGATTTTCTCTGTATCAATGGAGCTCATGCAAAGATAGTCTCGAGCACTATACCCAAGTAGCAGAAAAGGAAAGTCAGCTGCGGTTTCATTGAAAAAAAAAATTATCCAAAAAGAAAAAAAAACTGTTGGCCAACTCATCATGACTGAACGAATTCAAATGAGCAAGCAAAAGAAAAAGTAATCAGATTCTTCAAATCCTATCGGTTTCATCAAAGCTCCCCCCTTTCTCAACAACCCCATCACTAACCCCACCTATTCCCACACAAACCACCAATCCAATCCCCTAAATCAACCATCTAACCAAGACGAAACCCTAGATCGACGTGAAATCCAATAAACCGACTCGGATCTAATGAATGTTTTGTACCTTCCTGGACCTCCTCACCGGCGGTCCGCTCGCCGAAGACCTGAGAGAATTTCCACTCCAGCGTCGGAGGCGCCGCCGCCGCCGTGGCATCTGCGTCCTCCGTTGCGTTCCCGTTCATGTTCCGATTCGAGTTTTCCGGCGAGATCGGAGGAGATCGGGGATGGCATCAACGGCGGCGAGAGATCAGCAGTCGGCTTCGCTCGGTGAGGGATTCGGCCATCGATCGGGGGAGATAGAGGGCTCAAGATGAGGATAAATGGGACGAAAGGGATTGATTGAGATGAAATGATTGATAGAGAGAGAGAGATGGTTCTGTTTGCTGCTTCGATCGGGCTCGCGGTTCTTGGGTTCGATGGAGTGTGTGTATTATTTCTTTCGCCCTAACGAGGGAGCGGCCTCCTTTATATTTGCTACTCTTGTTTTGTTTACCTTTTTTTTTTTTCTAATTTTTCTGTTGTTTTGTTTCTTATCACTTTTCATTATGAGTAACTTTTTCCCCTCAAAAAATAATGAGAAAGAGGATTTGGCCCTAGCAATTTATAAAATTATACACATTAATGCATGATATAACATCTTTCAAACAATATGAATTAATTCTGATTATTTCAGAAAAATATTATAATCAATCATCTGAGTTTTCATTTATACATAACACATTGTAAGCTCTTCGATAGCATCCGACAATATTTTAATTTATGCTCTTCGGTAGCATCTGACAATATTTCAATTTTTCCATATATATTATGTTCTCTATAAAAGTGCTAAAGGATATCTAAAATACCATATTTTCTCATATAGAATTTTATTGCTAAGTAATTCTCGGGTAGATGAAAAAACCATCGGTGATAATATATATACAAAATATTTTCTTTTAAAGTCTTTATAAGCAAAGTATCTACATATCCATCGTGACATGATTCCAACAATCAAAAAATATATATCATATGCGGAGATAATTGGACTATAAGTAAATCAATTTTCAATCATAGAGATATGAAAATTATGTTCGAATATTATTCTTATAACCAACTACTAACGGTTACAAATAACTCCCGAGAAGAGGAATATAATAACTTAATATCAAAAAAATATTTTGTTAATTCAAGATCTCATGTATTTAATTTTAATATGAAAAGAGAGTTTGAATAACTTGTAATCCTTTATTTATATTAAAAATTTAGGCCGGACAACCGATTCTTGTTCCTATGATATATGCCTGAGAGCCATCTTACTCAATTCTTGTTATATTACTGTGAATATATTTTTTATGCTATGTTTTTTTGGTAAGACAGGACCTCATTGATCAGAATATCTTTGTACATGATACTGGATATATCTCTTATCATAAATTATAATAACCATTAAGGAAAACTGTATTCCCATACAACCTTCTATGTTTTGCTTTTATTATCAGTTTGTTATACTATAGGAACTTGTCTAAAATTCACATGTCACCTATTTGTTAATATCAAACTAATATGATTAAAGTCTTTCTCAACATCAATCTCTATTTTATACTTAATTTGGCGGCCAATTTCGCCAGCTAAATTTGGCATCAAAAGATTATTGTGGATTGCCTATATAATCTATCTAGCTATGCATTTATCTAATTTAATTGATTATAGTTATCTTAATTTAGACATAAAAAAAACATGAGAAATTATTTGCTAAGCATATCACATTCATCGACTTCTTGGCATGAAGAGATGCAACTGCTCATAGTACGAAGGAATACAAAATCATCAAACTAATAAGGTATGTTTTTTTATTAAAAAAAAAATCTTTGCAAGTTATTTAATTCTTGATTACAAGTCTAAAAGAACAAAAAATAGTGGCGTAAAAAAAAAAAAAAAAAAACATATAAAAGGAGCTACAATTTTGCTTCACAACTCCGTGCTTACATGTGAACATCTTCACAATTCCGTTATACCTCTGAGTTACTTCACTTTAGTCCTCTATTTTCTCTTCATTCTCTCTTGCTCTTCTTATTGGGTTCATCTCTCCATTCTTCTCCTCTCTCTCATCCGTTCCAGTTAAACTCTAAAGTGAAGTAACTCAGGAGAATCCAATAAGAAAAGGGAAAAGAAAGAGAGGATAACAATAGAGAGGAAAATCCAATATGAAAAGGAAGAGATAAGGAAAAGAGAATGGAGAAATAAAGTGAAGTAACTAATATGTTTAATAGGAAATTTGGACAAAAAATATGACTGGAAGACTAAATTGTGGTAAGTTAAAAGATTTGGAGGACTAAATTATAAATATGAATATTTAGATGACTAAATCCTAATTTTTAAAGATTTAAGGGACAGATATGTAAAAACCCCTTCATGTTTTTGTTAGCAAACAAGAAAGATAATATTATTGTAGAGCATCAAGGCACATAACAATAAAAAATTGCAGCATAATACCGAGTTTGTATCAAGTTATTAGGCCAGATCTCGATGTTAACTATGTAATTATCTTTGATATTTGAATGATTACTTTTAATTACTTGATTATCTTTAAGTTTGGACTTGATTGGTTTCAAATGATTGATTTTTTTTTAAAATTTTATATTTTGGCTCATTTAGATATGGATTTCAAATAATGCACTTTGCTTTTGGACATTGAACATATAATGATGTATCACTTAGATTCATTGTTTCATTATTAAATTTTTTAAAGAATCACTAAAAATTCCCATGCAACAACTATATGATTTGTTCAAATGATGGTGATTCTACTTCAAATTCATGATTATACATTTATTTGCTACCGAAAAATCCCAACCGAAAAGCGAACTGAATATCAAAATCCGAAACTGAAACCGACTGAAACCCATTAAAAACCGAAACCAAAAATTCGGCTCAGGTCGATTCGGTCGGTTTATTCAATTTCCTGAGCCTACAGCCCACGGCCCATCTGCGCCTGCTCCTTCTTCAAATCCTGATCTCGTTGCGGCACCTCCTCCTCCCTCCTCGGTTGCAATTCTGCTCCTTCCTCTTCCTCTTCTTCCGCAGCACCTCCTCCTTGTACTTTCTCCTCTCCCTGGCCTCGCGCTCTTGGACAAGCCTGAGCATTCTGATCTCGCCCTCCAGGGCGGGATCCTGGCCCTCAGCTGCATGGTTGTGTCACAATGCTTGGTGTAGCACCTGCTCATCACAATTTCCATCTCTTAATGGATTTTCGTGGACTGTTTTTTTGGTATTATTATTATTATTATTTCAATTTTTCGGTCGTTTTCAGTTGGTGTTAACGCCGCCGAAGCCCAACTCGGATCAAATTTCAGTTCTCCATCCGAACCGAACCGAAAACCGAACTAACCGAACTGATCGGTTTGGTTTAGCGGTTTAGATCGGTTTTTTCGGAAAATTGCTCACTCCTATCTAAGGGGATAATAAACTTAATATCAGATTTGTGCTTTCGCAGAATAGCTTCGCAACAAAAATATCCTTGCTACAATTGGTGTACCCCATTCTTCGGGAGTTTCCAAAGGAGCACACCAGTTTCCTAGTGAGCCCAGTTTTCTAGTGAGCCCATCCTCTCTCTACAAAGAGAGTATTTTCCGAGTGAGCACACCAAATATACCAGTACTGCCCGCACTCTCTCTCTCCCACTTTTCTCTTCCTTACCCCTCTTTGCTCTTCGTGAAGAGACGAGGGAATGGCGACGGCGAGTCGGATGATCGGTCAAGGGAGGTGGCGTGGCGAGGAGCGTGGTGGAGGCGATGGCGGCGGCGAGTCGGATTATCGGTCAGGATAAGGCGCAGCGAGGAGCATGGTGCAGGGGATGGCGAAGGCGAGCCCAATTTGTCATGATAAACCCTAAATTGGTGTGAAATTGCACTTTTCCTTCTGTCTATTGCACTTTTTGGTTTGATAAACCATGAAATTTTCGTGATTGGGGGTGGGAATTACCAGTTTAGACATCTAGGGTTTCCTTTTCTTTCACTTTAAAGATGATTGCCTTTGAACTCATGCCTAAAATTGGGCTTTTATGGACGAAATAAGGGAATGATATCTTGTTTTGGGTTTCAGTGAATTTTTGTTATTAAAGTTGCGTTTTTGGCTGTTTCTTCCCAATTTTTTAGAGCACATTTTCTGTATAATTATTTATTTGAAAATGTGTTGTTTTCTTGAAATTTCAAAATTTTCTTTTAGAATTAATTGTCTATTGTAATTTGCTGAGATATCAAGTTCTGCAAATAGGCTTATTATCTTAATTTTGAATTGTTTCTGAGGAAAAAAAAAAATCAAGCTGTTGATTTTTCTTCATGATTTGTGATGCAGTTGTCCTAAAGTTCTGCCATTGAGTTTATAAAGGGGAAATGTGGTGCTGTTTCTGCTCATTTTTTTCTATTGAGAAATCAAGTCAATGCATAACTAATTCTGGGATCGAGCTCGCCAAGCTCAAGGCTCAGGAGATCGCGAAGAAGATCTTCAACGATGCCGAGGCCAAGCGCCCCAAGACCGACAACGCTGCCGACGGTTTGTGTCTTTCCATATTCGGAGCTCAATTCATTTTGCTAGGATTTCTAATTTGTTGAGTTTAAAATACGCGCTTGGTTTTTGTGTCTGCTGCCATCGATCATACTCTGGTTATTGTTTTAGCGGGGATTTTGTCACTTATCTTTTTCTTGTAAATCTTTTGCATCCTTGAATTTAAGGAATTTCGTGGTCAATTGGGTTCGTAGGGTTTGTCGTTTATGATTTGGGATTGGCATTTTTAATATAATATAGAGATGTGTATCATTTAAGTGGTTTTGTCCTTTTAAGGGACAGTCTCTATTGATTGGATGATGAATTGGATCTGATTAATAATGGATTTTGTTTTAGCTCTCTGTTGTCATTGAACTAAGAAATATGATGGTTTTAGTTGATCTTTTATATGGAGGGTTTTTTTTTTTTTTTATTTCAGTAGACTTTGGCACAAGTTTATATTTTGCGAAGAATTTGGTTGATATTTTTTACTGTAGGTTTTTTAACTAAATAGAATTAGGTGCAAGTTTATATTTGTGATTTCGTGTTTACTACTATTAATTATTATGTATAGAGATTCTTAATTGTGCAATTTTGGTTACTTAGGTGTATGTGTCAATTACTGGTTTGGTTTGAAGTTTCTTTCTAGGGACTCTTATACTTTGAGATTTGATTTCTAGTGTTTTTTTTTCCTTCCTATTATTAAGATTCGTATATCTCTTTTGTGATTTGGACTGTCTTTTGTAAAGTTGGACAACGTGGAGTTTTGGACCGTCTAATTATCTCATTATAGTGGCCTAATAACTTCTTCTCTTTTTAGTTTTTTATATTATGCTTTTGGATTATGCAATTAAGTGCATACAACATTTTCTCATCTCAGCGTGATATCTCATGCTCTCCTGTTATTTCATTGCTAAAACTGTGTATAATTTCTAACTATTTGTCTTTTACACTTTGGGATATGTTTAAATTTTATGTGTTAACACTTTACATTGTTTTAATCAGATCTTATTCAGAAGACTTTGGGTCAGGTGCCTTCTCAAGTAGGCTTTACATTTATGAAATAAGCTCATTTCTCTTCTCTTCATCTGAACTTTTTTGATGAATTGAATTAAATGCATTTCTCTCAAATATGTTTATGCTAATTGAATTTCCGTTCAAACACCAAATTGTTGACTATATGCAGGCATGGATTCATGCAAGGATTTCCGCCTGGTATGAGACTCACCAAGAATTTTCGATCCCAACTAAAGGACTGGCAGCGGATGGAAAAGAGAGCCAGTTTTTTTTCCTTTTTTATTTTTTATCTTTTGAATTTATTTGGATTTATTTGTGTATTGATGAAATCTATAGTCGGAAAGCGTAAACTTTGTGTATAAGTTCTATGATCTCAGTCGGTTGATTGTATCTTTCTCATATTCTGAGTTAATAATAAATTACGTGATTTTCTTTACTATATGATTGATCTGGTATATTAGTGTGTTCTGAATCTGTTGGTGATTGTTTTTTTGTTTTTCCTGCAATGGGTTGCAAGTATTTAATTTTCTTTTTCTTATTGTTTATGGTGGTTAGCATATGTTAATATTTATCAATTTCGAAAAAATCGAATCGAATATGAATGAAAACTAAATTGAATAAACTCATCAATTTCGAAAAAATCGAATCGAATATGAATGAAAACTAAATTGAATAAACTCTGTTTAGTTGGGAGAAAATATCATTTATTTGGGAAACATAAAATAAAATAAAAAGTGATTAGATATCATAGTGGCGGTCTAATAAGAAGAAAAATTTATAGCGGTATGTTTTTATTGCAACAACAAAAATGTTAAAAAAATTGCAAACCAAAATGTCAAAAAGATATTGAACTGGGGTCACCCATGTGACGTGACATTGCAAGACTACTAACCACTATGCCAGAACAACTTTGTTGATAATAAGACAAAAAAATAATACTTACCTCCTGTTCGGGGTATACATCCGGACAAAAATTTATTTGTCCGGACTGCCAGTCTGGACAGAATGCTGCTGTCCGGACAGGAATTCCGGACAGTTATGCACTGTCCGGACTACCAGTCCAGACTATGAGTTTTTTTTGGGTTTTTAATTTTTATCAATTCGCAATATTTCTAGGATTTTTAAGTAAGCAAAAATCTAATAAATTTAATTTTCGAATTTAATTTGTGAGATTATTTTATATGGAAAAAAAATTGATAGAATAGTTGTAGGTTTTAGTTTTTTTTTTTTTTTTTTTTTGGTTCACTGAATTGCAGTTTGAGAAGAGAAAGAGAAAGAGCTTGAAGACAAGGGCAATCCAGTCCAAAAAAATAGATAGCAAACTTGTAATAAAATCGAAACTTTTAAGTGGGCTCACTAGGAAAAATGGTGTGCCCCTTTAGAAACTCTTCATTCTTACTCATCTTGATAGTATGATAAAACTTGCATGAGAGTTTCTGACTTCTGAGGACACCCATTGCTGAAGAAATTTTAGATTTATTCTAAGATTTTTCGTAATTGATCCGATCTCTTTATTGTTTAAAAAATAACCTCTATATATCCAAATTAAAATCTCCGAATCTTGATATATGAAGGGAAATTTGATATATTTCTCTTGAGAGTTAGAAGTTATCACCACCAATGCAATAACGGGCTTTTCATATATCTTACTAATTTTTTAAAAACCACCTCAACAGTATTTTTACAAAAATCGGGGGAGTTTCTAGATGGGCACAACTATTTTCCCAGTGAGCCCACTTAAAACTTCTATTATATTACAATTTTGCCATCAAAAAATTTGGACCAAAATACTTGTGATCCTTCTCCGTCCCTGCCCCCGCCCCCGCCCCCGCCCCCGCCTCCGCTCCGCCCCCGCCACCGCTCCGCCCCCGCTCCCTTGCCACCCGATTTTGATCCGGGTTGTTCAGCTTGGATCAAGACTCTTGATCCGGCCTGAACAGATCGGATCAGAAATTCTTGATCCGGGCTGTCCAGCTCGGATCAAGTCCGGGAGTTGAATTTTGGAAAGCCACAGGAACTGATAGACCTATTTACTCCTCTGAGGGGACTAAGTGCATTGGTCTGAAGAAATCTCTAGTTTTCTATAAGGGACGAGCTGCCAAAGGCATTAAGACGGATTGGATGATGCACGAGTTCAGGCTTCCGTCACTCACTGACACATCGCTGCCTAAAAGGCCTTTCGACAAGAACATCCCTGCCAATGTAAGTTCTTCAATTGATCCTTCTACTACTAATCCGATCTATTACATCTACAGTTCAAAGCAAAAGGCTAGTTTGAGCAAAGTTACCTGTATCTAGACTGAGAGAATTAAAGAAACTATTTTACTCTGATTATAGAAGAATAAATGTGTGTTTGTGCGTGTGTATGTGCACGCAAGTGTGTGTGTTTGTCATGACTAATCACAACTAAATACTAACAATGAATCTACTTTTAATTTGATATTGAAATTATTTATTTCACAAGTAAAGGACTAATCTGATCACAGTTTGCAATTTATGCCCACCTCATGAAAGAGGCAACCCACTGACAAGTTTATTTGCATTGTGAAACACAGAAGTCCTGGGCAATATGTAGGATCTTCAAGAAGACAAATTCCATGGCACAGAGAGCACTCTCTCAATCCTGGGTATCTCCGTTGTTCGCAGTAGAAATTCTTTGCTTTCCTCCCATTGAATTAACTTAAATTACAATAGAAGTGAATAAGATAAAAAGAAGAACAAACGAGAGGATTTTATAATTCAATCTCTCTCTTTTACAATGTATTTGTGGGTTCTCGTAGCGATGGGATCTATAGTAGTTCCTTTGGACGATCGAACGTCGAACTCTTCTCTCTTGAAGGTATCGGCCGACTGTAGACGATCTTCTCCGGTCTTCCCCGAACACAAGGCTCTGTGCGTAACTTGAATTCTCTAAGAACCGAAAGGAAGAAGAAGCATACCCCTGACTTCAAGGCTCTCTCGCCTACTTGAATTGTCAAAGGATCCAAAAAGAAGACCTTTATTGCCGAAAGAGCCGACCCTTAGGGTTTCACCAGGAAGGTATTTATATCCCCAAGTTAATTTGAGAGTTTCTATCTAAATAGAATTCCCTCTCATCAAGGATTCCAATCCAATCTTTAATATTGATTTGAATATCTTGATTTAGAGTTCTGATTGGATTCAATTCGGGTATTTGGATAAGCCCAAATCATAATCTCAATCAATTTGAGATTCTGGTTATCTGCTCAAGTGGAGCTTTAATCACATCAAAACGCGACGCTAAATAACTAGAGCGCGGAGCTATTGATCATCTCCGCGTTTCACTCAAACGCGAAACTAAAATTAGCTAGACTGCGGAATCAACGCGGAGCTATTTAACATCTCTGCGTTTTATTCAAACGCAAGGCTATTATAGCCAAACGCGGGGCTGCGGAGTTAGCTCTGCGTTCTGTTGTGGAAAATCCTTTTTAACTTAGAAATTTTCACTGCCAACAGAACCAACTCCAAAATTTTCAAAATGGCTTAGAACTTAGCAGATTTTGAAATACTTTGGATATTTAAACTGAAACGCGGAGTTAGAATACCAAGTCTATCTCGCGTTATGCTCGTTCACGCAGAGCTAATCAGTTTCACTTTTTCAGGGAAATGAGTAATTGCTTCATTGATTACTCTGAATTTCTGCGCCGAATACCAAGCGACGGAAATCTTGTTTAAATAGAGGCTTTGACTCATCTTCTTCTTCATTTCATCCGAAGAATCAGAGAGCTTAGAGCTCAAGCGACTCAGGTAAATAAGGAATGATCTTCGACCGAGCTTCCTTCATCTTTCTATAGATCTTCATTACTAGGATGTCATCTAAGAAGAGTACGGCGTTGCATGCCTCCTCACCATCGGCGGCCGGCGTTAGTGGCGGCAGCGGCCGAGGCAGTGGCCACAATGGCAAGCCAATCCATGCTACACCAATTGGAGGTATAAATTCTGAACTTTTAGACTCCTTAAATCAATTTTGGAGTGTATTTCTCTCTGAGTCGCGAGCTTGTTGTGGCTTGGTTTTAACCGACCAGCCAACTTTGAACCGGCGAGATAGCCGTTCTCCGACCGTAAGGTTTGAAGGAGAAGGAGAAGTCAGAGAGGAACTCTGATCTTTCTCTACGCGAAGTTATCGCGTCATCCTCGCGTTTAAAACAAGGGGCTAATTTAACTGGCAGTCGCTTTTCAATCGCGAGGCTATGTTGATTAGCAGTCGCGTTTAAATCGTGAGGCTATTTTGACTAGCAGTCGCGTTTTAATCGCGAGGCTATTTTGATTAGCAATCGCGTTTCAATCGCGAGGCTATTTTGATTAGCAGTCGTGTTTCAATCGCGAGGCTATTTTGACTAGCAATCGCTTTTTAATCGCGAGGCTATTTTGACTAGCAATCGCTTTTTAATCGCGAGGCTATTTTGACTAGCAGTAGCGTTTTAATCGCGAGGCTATTTTGACTAGCAGTCGCGTTTTAATCGCGAGGCTATTTTGATTAGCAGTCGCGTTTCAATCGCGAGGCTATTTTGATTAGCAGTCGCGTTTCAATCGCGAGGCTATTTCCTTAACTGCGTGCGGAGTTTTATCCTTAGCTTCGCATTTCCATACTTAGAAGATTTTTCGAGTTTTCTCTAACTCTTGATTCTTCTTTTGCAGTGAAGTACTTGAACCAAATCCTTCTTGAAGAGGAGTGCATGTGGTTTTACCAGTCTTCGTCAGCAAAAGTAACTCTAAGGAAGCCAGAAGCATATGCTTTACAACATAGTTGCAGGTTTCAAGCCCTAGCTCCAAAAGATAACCTTTTGAAGGAGTTACAAGAACTCTGCGGCAGCTCATTAAATTTTCTTGACGACCATTTCTGTTAGATGACAATCTCTGTTGCTTTCCAAGGCGATAGGGATGATCATCTAAGGGCTTGTAGCATGTCGAATCCAACTTGTGCATCTTCATTAGGATTCTTGTAGCAGTATCTTCAGATAATCCACTAAGAATTTTAAACAGATCATAGTTGATATTTGCAGAAGAGATCTCTTGTATGTGAATTCTGAAATTTGAACTTCAACACCCCGTAGAGGAATCTCGCCGTTAGGTTATTAATGAGTCGATGATTTTGTAGAAGTTTTTGGGAGAGCTATAACTCCCTTTTCTTTGTAATCTCTTCTTTTATGAATAAAGAGCAAATTATTTTCCTCTCTATCTGTCGGGTTCAAAAATTTTGTTTGCTCAACAAATAGATGGTTTATAATTTTGGTAAAATAATCTAAGGCTCATTTGCGTAACTTAGACTATCAATACCCAAATGATCGGATAAGGATCATCTTAACTTAGATGGAAGCGCCTAATTGCACTTGCCAAAAATCCAAGTTCTTCATAGGAACGCGAAGCTAAAACACCGAGTTATCCTCGCGTTTTACGGAGTTGCGCGAAGTTAATAACTTCGTGTTTTCCATCGTTACGCGAGGCTAATAACTTCGCATTTTTGGAGAGTAACTGATCAGTCATTTTCTCCGAAATTCGCGCCGAACTCCAAGAGGCGGTTTCTTTCATTTAAATGAAATCTCTATTCCTTATCCTTCTCACTTTACTCGAGAATTTTCCAGAGACTTTAGAGATTTAGGCGATTATAGTTCAGGCGACCCGTGTTTTTTTCGACCGAGTTTCTCCGATTCCCCGTCGATTCTCCTCAGGTTTTTTAAGCAATAGCACCAAAAACCCGTGCTACTTCTCGCGCAGCTCCATCGTCGGCGACTGGCGCAAGCAGTGGTGGCAGCGGCCATGGCAGCGGCGCGCCAGCCCACATTTCGCCTATTGGAGGTAAGAATCTCTCTATCGAGACTCTTTAAAACATTTCTAGAGTGATTTAGCTTAATTTTAACCGATCGATCAACTCTTTTACCGGCGAGATCGCCGTACTCCTGCTGTAAGGTTTGGAGAAGAAGAAAAGTCTCTGACTTTCTTCTTACGTGAAGTTATCGCGTCATCCTCGCATTTTGAAGCGCGGGGCTATTTTGAGTAGCAGTCGCATTGAAACGCGAGGCTATTTTGAGTAGCAGTCGCGTTGAAACGCGAGGCTATTCTGAGTAGCAGTCGCGTTGAAACGCGAGGCTATTCTGAGTAGCAGTCGCGTTGAAACGTGAGGCTATTCTGAGTAGCAGTCGCGTTGAAACGCGAGGCTATTTTGAGTAGTAGTCGCGTTGAAACGCGAGGCTATCCTTTTGACTTCTGTGCGGTATAGCTTCGCGCGGAGTTACTTTTAGCTTCGCGCGGTCTAATTTTTAGCTTCGCGCGGAGTTACTTTTAGCTTCTCACGGTCTAATTTTTAACTTCGCGCGTCCATACTTAGAAAAATTTTATGTTTTGTAAAAACTTCTCTAACTTTGATTTTTCCTTTTTGCAGTAGGGTATTCGGCGGAAACCCTTCCCCATAAGCACTATTTTGGTTTTGCTGGTGGTTCTGATCCATCAGCTCAATTTCGCTTCACCACCATCCTGGCCGCATACAAACCTGACTCCAGAGGGCGCAGGTAAAAGTTAATCAAATATCATCCCACTACTGCACGGGAGCTCATCACTGATGCAGCCTTCGAAGATGTGAACAGAGAAGCGTTAGAAAAACCCGCATTTCTCTTTGGGGACCAGATGGAGCAATCAGATGAGATCCTCTCTGAGCAGGATTGCATGTGGCTCTACAACTCTGGTGAAGCTTTAATGTTTCTTCCTGAAATGGATCGTGGTTACTCTCTGATCTACCTTCAGAGGCTGGAGATGCCTCGGGAGTTAAAGTGGGGACTAGCTCAAGAACAAGATGGCGTCCCAATGGGCAAATTTTGTGCACAAGGGGTTTATCAAGATGGTCCCCCCAGATGCATTACTGGTTTGCTTCCAGGCCGTTTTGGCAAGGAGCTCCCAGTAGGAGAAGTTTCCATCCGCGCAAGAACTTTCTTAAGCAAGTTCCTGGCGAAAGAAGGCCCATACCCGGCTAGCGACTTTAGGATGCCTGGCTGGGTTTACTTTTCTGGCAACATGTGGTGGGCCCGCCTTGTTCAGTACATGTTGGATTCTCATGAATCCATTCTGAAAGAGGCTTGTTCAAGGCCATCAGGAACATTCAATTCGGGTTTCCTCAGAGTGCTTACCATTTCTTCTGCTTTCTGGAGATGTACAACTCCGAGACCTACACTCTTTTTATGCTAGTGGGTGAGCTAGGGTTTGCTCTCCACGAAATATTTGAGGTATCTGGACTCTCAATAGGCGAAGTTCCCTACGAGGAGTATATCCCCACTACTGAGGAGTTGAACATTCTACTGGCGAAGGATGAGCGCATCTATGCCACATATTGGGAGATGATGTACCACTACCGCATCTGTGCTGACTTAGCAGGTGTGCGCAATCAGGGTATCGGCCACAAAAAATGGGCTGATTACCTCTTCGCCAATTTGAATTCTAAGGATAGTTCCACGACCGTTCATAGCCACACTCCTGTCTACATCACAGAGATTGAGCGCCGCATTGCCAAGACCCGACTAACGTTTTATACCACTGATTCCAATGAAGGTGGATTTGGTCCTGGTATCTCATTCAAGAGTTACCATTATCAGGCTCAGTCCCCAGTATCTAACAGAGACCTTATTGCTGGGTTCATGATATTGTGGCTGAAGAGATGTGTGGTGCCATCACTGCCAAAAGAGGCAATTGAAATGACTGTGGTCTATCCAGCAGTCCTCCTCGCATATGGCCGACTTTTCGGACTTCTTCCCGCCATGGTGTGCAATCTACAGCATGGATTGCGAACACTCTGTAATGACTTCATCCCTGCTGATAAAGGCAAGGGGAAAGGGAAAGGAAAGTCGAAAGAGATTGTCTCGGTGAAGACTCCGAACCCTAGGGTAGAGCTTCCTTACACTTATCTGATGGCATGGTGTTGGCAGTGAAAATTTCTAAGTTAAAAGGATTTTCCACAACAGAACGCGGAGCTAATTCAATAGCCCCGCGTTTGGTTATATTAACCCTGCGTTTGAATAAAACGCGGAGATGTTTAATAACTCCGCGTTGATTCCGCAGTCTGGCTTGTATTAGCCTCGCGTTTGAGTAAAACGCGGAGATGATCAATAGCTCCGCGTTAACTCCGCGTTTTGGTTATTTAGCGTCGCGTTTTGATGCGATTAAAGCTCCGCATAAGCAGATAACCAGAATATCAAATTGATTGAGATTATGATTCTGGGCTTATCCAAATACCCGAATCAAGTCTAATCAGAATTCCATCAAAACTAAGATATTTGATTGGAATCCTTGATGAATGCGAGTTCTATTTAGATAGAAACTCTTGCATTAACCTGGGGCTATAAATACCTTCTTGGTGAAACCCTAGGGGTCTTCTTTTCGGCATCGGAAGCCTCCTATCGATCCTTTGGCAATTCAAGTACGCGAGAGAGCCTTGAAGCCTTTGCTGATCATCTTCTGAAATCTTGGAGAATTCAAGTTACGCACAGAGCCTTGAGTTCGTGAAGATCAGAGAAAACCACCATCTTCTTTCTGGAGTTCTTGAGAAGTTCGAGTTACGCGAGAGAGTCTTGAACAAATCAAAGCCAGAGAAGATCGTCTATATTCGGCCGATATCTTTAAAAGAGAAGATTTCAACGTACCGATCGTCCAAAGGAACTGCTTGACAGATCCCATCGCCACAGATCCCACAATATTGTAAAAGAGAGAGATTGAAATATAAAATCCTCTCGTTTGTTCTTTTTATATCTTGTTCACTTTCATTGTAATTTAAGTTAATTCAATGGGAGGAAGCGAAGGAACTTTTGCAACGAACAATTGTAAAAGAGAGAGATTGAAATATAAAATCCTCTCGTTTGTTCTTTTTATATCTTGTTCACTTTCATTGTAATTTAAGTTAATTCAATGGGAGGAAGCGAAGGAACTTTTGCGACGAACAAACTGGCGACCACAGTGGGAGCCATCTCTTTCACTGATGAAGAGATTGTGGCGCAATCGGACGTTGACTTGATCGGATCCGAAGTAGACATGCTGGTCGTTGAAATCGACCAGCAGAAGTACGAGGAGTTCCTCTCCTCCGGATCAGGTGACTTGGATAAGACACGGCACTATCGCCGTATGTACTCCAATGCCCGAGTGACGGGTAGAAAGGTATCCACCGAGAGACGGGGATCCTTGGAGACTACGGTTATAACGCCGGAGTCCACACAAGAAATCCTAACCGAGGAAGAGCTTCCGATTGCCGAAGAAGACATGGAAACTGGACTGACCATGACCCAACTCCGGAACAGGAACCGGAGAGCGAGGCGTAGAGCCCTCAAAGCCCGCCTTGGACGCGGAGCTAACTCTAGAGGACGCGAGGCTATGGTCCCTCGCAAATTGGCTCGCGCTACCCGCGAGACCAATCTCTACCGCGTTAAATGCGAAGATACAACTTGCCTTAAAAGCAAGGAAAAGCCAGCGTGTGATTTTCCATGCGAGGCTGGTAATACTGGCGAGTTACGCAAGATTCCCAACACTCGCGAGTTACGCGAGTATAAAAATTATTCAAAGTCAGCGTGTGATTCTCCACGCGGGGCTATTACTGTGCCTAGCGAGAGACGCGAAGCCAGTAAGGGTTGCGCTAATCGCAGAATACCCAACACTCGCGAGTTACGCGAGTATAAAAATTATTCAAAGCCAGCGTGTGATTCTCCACGCAGGGCTATTACTGTGCCTAGCGAGAGACGCGAAGCCAGTAAGGGTTGCGCTAGTCGCAGAATACCCAACACTCGCGGTTACGCGAGTATAATTCGAACACCAGCGTGTGATTCTCCACGCGGGGCTATTACTGTGCCTAGCGAGAGACGCGAAGCCAGTGATACTTGCAATAAACGCAAGACTTCTGACACCCACAAGGAACGAGAAGATGATTGGCAGATAGTTGTCAGTCGTAAAAACCGCGCTAAGCGCGAAGCTATGATCTGCGTTAATCGCAAAGATAAGCCAGCGTGCAAGAACTTCCCTTCACGCGGGGCTATTATTCCAGAAGCTAAACTTCCAAGGACACACCAAGCCAGCGAGAAACGCGAGGCTAGTATGGATAAGCGCGGAGCTATTCTTCAGGCCCGCAATATGAAACGCGAGGCTATTCCTAAGCCACGCGAGGATCGGTTCGACCCCAGAGTCAGGGTTGATCAATCAAAGAAGCTTCAGTGGATTCCTAAACACTCTCAAGAGTTGAATGGACCTCTTGATTTCATGGCTAGAGGCACTGACCTCAGGGAGCATCTCTCTAAGAAGAGAGGCATAGACCAACTTCAAGTTGAACATAGTTGCTATTGCCAGCAACTTATGATAGCAGTATCAGCCGTGATGAATAACTGTGGCTGCAGCAAGAACAGGATATCTGTGTTCGACCGATTAAATGAGTCAAACCAGAATCCTGCTAAGAAGACAAGAACCACTCCACTGAAACAAGGGAGAGCTGTAACTTCCAACATGGTAGGAAAAGGGAAGAAAATTGCAGAGACGGATGATGATTCAGAATCGAGCGATGATGAACTTTATCGTATTACTCGACTAAGATCAGGAGCCGTCCCGCCCCGAAATTATAAGAAGCTCGCAGGGGGTTCTTACGATAAGAACAGCGATAATTCCGCTATAGCCTCGCCCCCATCCTCTATATCGTCTCGGCTACAGAAGTCAGCATCGCACATGGCAGATAAATCTGGTGATATCAATCAGAGATTTGAGGCTCAAGAAAGAATGATTCGAGAGCAATAGAAAACGGTTGAAGACCTTAAGATGCTACTTTTAAAAGTTGTTGAAGATAATGCTAAACAGGGCAAGAAGAATCCAAATGAAGAAGAACAGGAGGAGAAAGCCCACTCGATGCATGAGGAAGAAGATAGATTTTCTTTCCATGATCCGCATGAAGAAAAGCTTGAAAAGTTACAGAATCAACTCGAAGCCTTGATGCGTAAAAAAGAGTTGAAGGAGTCAGGAGTCTCTAGACCATATCCAGCAGAATGGGATGTGGTACCCTATCCTCCAAAGTATAAGCCGCTCAAGTTGGAGCCCTATGACGGGAAGGGATCGCCCAGTCAGCACATCTATTATTTCTTGTCCCAAGCAGGACACTTAATGGGTAATGATCCCATCATGACCAAAATATTTGCAAGTATTTTGCGAGGGCCTGCCTTTACTTGGTTCATGCAGCTGCCCCCTGGTACTATTAATACCTGGTTAGATGTTGAGAAATTATTTCTCTCACGTTTCTTCGAGGATGACACCGAGATTACGGTTCATTCCCTCCTTGCAACTAGGCAGGGGGAACAAGAAGCGGTTAAAGATTTCATAGAAAGGTTCCGGGAGAAGTCCGTACATTGTAAACACGGAATGATCCAGGAAACTCTAGTCGAAACCTGTCGACACAATCTTAAGACCAATGTGCTCCTCAAAATGGGGGCCGTAGAGTCTAAGACGTGGAGGGACCTGCTCAAACAAGGAGAGCAAGCTGAAGACTTGATTTGCCGAGTTGAAGAGTCCCGCGGGCCAAGAAGTGCTGGGGGTAGTAAATCATATACCCAAAACAACAGCAACAAGAATAAAGGGAAAGCAGTAATGTCATCAGAAACTGCTCCTCAGAAAACCAGTCCTCCGCCAGAGCCGAAATCTCAAGGTCAGCGAGGGTCAAGGCAAATTAGACCGCAGCAAGAAAGGAATTACACTTTCAAAGCTGAACAGACACCAGTCCTCTTTCACCTGCTCCAAAAGAAGGGAATGCTAAAACTTCCGGAGAATAAGAAGCCAGAAGACGTTGGTAAGATAAAAGATCCCAACTACTGCCTCTATCACCGGAATGTTGGACACCCTACCCGGGATTGTTTTCCCCTTAAGAACAGGATCCAAGCACTAATAGAAGCTGGGGTTCTGACGCTTAAGGAAGAGCAGAAGAAGGTCACTGCCAATATGGCAACCATAGTGGTTGGAACCCACGAGTTCCCCACAGTAGTGACCCCAATCCCAAAGGGTGAGGCAGTTACAAAGAATCTTGATCCTTACAACAAAGCCCAAGAAGGACTTGTCCCCATAACAACCCAAAGAGGGGAAGTTATGTGGGTTCACCCTGATTTGCTGGAAGATGAACAATGGACTACTTCAAGAGGTCCAGAGAAGAAACAGGCTGTCAATGCCATCTCTGCAGATATAAAGGAAAAATATATAGGTTCAGGCGCCTTCACAAGTTCTGAAGAAGAACCCGAAACTATGGCCACCCATCAAGATGGGACAGGCCCATCCAGTACTCGATCTGGAAAGACATATCTTAAGGACTACATTAGAGTGGATCCAAAAGATATCTATGCAGAACTTGCAAAGCCTGCGAAGCAGAAAAGACTTCGTTTCCAGAAGAATTCTACCAGAGATGAAGGAGCCAAAGAAACTCCCTTCGAATTTGACATAATCGCGCAGTTGGCTAATATCCCAGCACGAGTGACGCTTTACGAATTGTTGAGATTATCAAAATCAACACGTGAAGCTCTAAGAGAGGCCTTGGCAGACTCTGAGTTGTTCCTAGCTCAGATTGTCGAGCCGGCCATCGAAGAGCGAGACTCTTGCCCCCACTGTCATCAAGTGAGGAGGCAGGTCCCACAAATTATCTTCTCTCCAGAAGACATGCAGGTGAGGAATATAAAGCATAATAGGCCTTTATATTTCACTGGATATGTCGGGTCCACAAAAGTGGACCGAATTCAGATTGATCCAGGTTCTGCACTCAGCATTGTGCCCAGTAGATTGATGCAGCTGTTGGGGATTTTCCTTCATCGCTTGACACCTACACACACTACCATCTATGGATTCAACGCTAATAATAGCCATCCTCTTGGTAAGATCCGATTGCGGTGTCAAATTGGAGACTTGAAAACGGAGGTTACATACTACGTAATTGATGCTGATACCTCCTACAATATTTTATTGGGGCGACCTTGGATTCACTCTCATATGATAGTTCCGTCGACTCTTCACCAGTGCATGAAATATTGCGATGAGGAAGGAGAGGTCCGGACACTAATTGCTGACAAGCAGCCATTCAAAGGGTTGGAAAATTACTTCACAGATGCTGCACTCTACAAACCAGCACATGAAGCCTCCAATGACGGTCTTAGCAAGTCTCCAAAGCCCGACGACAATGGCAACGAAGCCGACACTGAGTACGAGCTCCTTGGAGAAGATGACGGGGGTGATTACGAAATCAACCCTCACCTAGATCTTAGCTTAGGTCTTGATAATATAGTGGATGTAATAGAAAGTGAATGGGTTATTAATGAAAGTGTAAAGTTAGTCTACGAGCATGCTGTAGCTACTGAGTCTGAGCCCTCTTGTACCTCCACCGAAGCGGATGGCCTGACCGAACTTGAAGTTCTGGCGGCATATCATTTGCCCTTCAAGTCTTCCCTCCTCTCTCAATTAAAAATAACCGAGGATCAAGGGCACTTATTTGAAGTGCCTCCCCGACAGAAGTCCCAAAGGCCGATCATGTTCGGCAAAGTGGCCACGTCGCCTCGACAGAGACAAAGTAGTGAAAGTGATGAACAAACATCACCTCAATTTCACTTATATGAGCAAAGGTCCCGACAGATGATGGAGAAAATGGTATATAATTTTACCCAGAAGCCGGGATTAAACTTCAGAAAAGGAAGACGGAATCTCATACCCTCGTTTAGACCGAGAGGAAAGAGCCCTGATTATTATCAGAAGACCCGCAGGGGGTTGGGTTATGTATCTACTCCACCTTCGTCACCATTAAAAGCTGAAGAGAGTTCTTCGGCCAAAGAAGAAACATCTTCACCAGATCATGATTCAGATATAAGCACCGGTGCTTGGTTTCAATCTTTGACAATCAATATGGTTTCAGCCACACCAGAAAGCGACGAGGAACCAATTGACATTCAAGATGATGCTTGGGCTAAACATATGGATACTCTCTGGGATGTCCGCTTTGAACAGCGTGACCCGCCCACAGAAGACAAATTAATACAGATTAACATGGGAACGGAAGAAAATCCGAAATCCATTTTTATAAGCGACACACTAACTCTTTTAGAAAAGGAGGAACTTATATCTCTTATCAAAGAGTATGTAGATGTGTTCGCATGGAGTTATGAAGATATGCCTGGGCTTGACCCTCAAATTGCCACACACCGGTTAAATATAAAAGAAGATGTCAAACCTGTTAAACAGCAACAGAGGCGTTTTCGACCGGAATTGATGGAGGCAATAGTTGCTGAGGTCAACAAGCTTATACAATCCGGGTTCATCCGTGAAGAACAACACCCAGACTGGGTGGCAAACATAGTGCCAGTTCGCAAAAAGAATGGCAAAATCCGGATATGTATTGACTTTCGAGATCTGAACGCTGCATGTCCCAAGGATGAATTTCCACTCCCCATCACCGACGTAATGATCGATAATACTTGCGGTTATGAGAGGATGTCCTTTATGGATGGCTTCTCAGGTTATAACCAAATCAAGATGCACCCGGATGATGAAAAGCATACAGCTTTCAGAACGCCACATGGGGTATACTATTATACGGTGATGCCATTCGGATTAAAGAATGCAGGTGCCACTTACCAACGCGCAATGAGCGCCATATTTGAAGAACACCTACGCAGAACAGTAGAGTGCTATGTGGATGACTTAGCAGTTAAAAGCAAAGACAAAGAAGATCATCTTCACGATTTAAGAGTGGTCTTCGATCTTATGAGGAAACATCATTTGAAGATGAATCCCACTAAGTCATTCATGGGGGTATCCAGCGGGAAGTTTCTAGGGTTCGTAATAACTTCAAAAGGAATTTTCCTCGACCCTGAAAAGGTAAAAGCGATTAGCGAAATGCCGCCTCCCCTCAATCTTAAGGAATTAAGGGGATTATAAGGAAAACTCGCTTATATTCGGCGCTTCATATCCAACTTATCTGGATGATGCCAACCATTCTCCAAACTTATGAAGAAGGGAGTGTCTTTCATATGGGATGAGGCATGTCAGCAGGCATTTGATGACCTCAAGGAGTACCTTACTAAGCCTCCTGTACTAATGGCACCAGCCCCTGGGCAGCCCTTTCTTATATATGTAAGGGCCATGGATAATGCTTTAGGAGCACTACTTGCTCAATATAATGAGCACGGCCATGAACATGCCCTCTACTATTGAAGTAGAACAATGATTGGGGCCGAATAGCGGTATACCCCGATTGAAAAAAGAATGTTTAGCCCTAGTGTTTGCTGTTCAGAAAATGCGACACTACCTTTCGAGGCAAACAATTCATGTTATATCACGGGTTAATCCCTTAAAGATTCTGATGACAAAACCGGGATCCTTGAATGGCCGATTGGCAAAATGGGCGCTCTTACTATCGCCCTATGACATACATTTTGTTCTTCAAAAGGCCATGAAGGGACAGGCAATCGCTGATTTCCTTGCAGACCATCCAATTTGGTCCAAATTAAAGCAGACATCAGAAGTCAACACAGTTACCAAAGAACAGCCTTGGCAAATGTTATTTGATGGTGCCGCGAGACGATCTGCTGCTGGAGTGGGGGTTGTGCTAATATCCCCACATAAACATATATTGCCTAACGGTTACTCATTAACAGAACCGTGCACTAATAATGTAGCGGAGTACAACGCGCTCATTATCGGCTTAAAAATAGCTCTGCAACTGGGGGTGAACCATCTAGAGGCATATGGAGATTCTAAGCTCATTGTCAATCAGATGACAGGTGAGTATGAAGTCAGACATGAAGCCCTCATCCCATATCATCAGCTAGCTATTGAGCTAGCAGGATATTTTGAACAATTCTACATATATCATGTATCTCGAAACGAGAACATTTATGCAGATGCTCTTGCCGCATTAGCCGCAACGCTAGCAATCCCGCCAGGTGAAGCTAAAAGCATCACCATTGGTAGTAGAGAACTCCTCCACCCAGATGTGGTATCTCAAGCCGAAGATGTATGCCAGATTGGCTTAAATTTAGAGCCCCGTGATTGGCGATTTCCGTTTGTGGATTATGCTTTGCATGGGATATTACCAGAAGATCCTAAGGAAGCCACCTCAATAAAGAGGAAGGCCCAAAGATTTTATTATGACCATAAACTTCAGACTTTGAATAGAAAGTCAAGAGGTGGTCTATTGCTACGCTGCATATCGAAAGCAGAATCAGAACAAGTGCTGAAAGAAACACATGATGGAATATGTGGAGCTCATCAGCCCGGTCCCAAACTTGGAGACCGTATAAGAAGGCTGGGGTACTACTGGCCGAGCATGGTTACGGAAGCAATGGCATACACTAAACGATGTCATGCATGCCAAATACATGCCAATTTTATTCATCAACCCCAAGAATACTTGCACAATACCGTCGCAAGCTGGCCATTTGAAGCCTGGGGAATGGACATTGTGGGGCCAATAACTCCCCCGTCATCCAAGGGAAATCGGTTTATTCTGCAATAACCGATTATTTTTCAAAATGGGCCGAAGCCGTGCCCATGAAAGAGGTGAAAACGGTAGATGTGATCAAGTTTATCAAGTATCATGTCATTTACCGATTTGGCGTCCCTCGACGGATCATTCATGATAATGGTCCGCAATTCATCAGTCAGAGATTCTCCAGATTCTGTAACAAGTTCAGAATCAAAGATATCGCTTCTACACCATATAACCCTGCGGCTAATTGGATAGCTAAAGCTTTCAACAAGACGATTATTAAACTCCTTCGGAAGTTTGTCTCTTCCAATAAACGAGATTGGGATGAAAAGTTAGGAGAATGCCTGTGGGCTTATCGCACCACCGTTCGCACCCCGACTAAATCTACCCCGTTTTCTTTGGTTTATGGAAGTGAGGCTGTCTTGCCTCTTGAAATCCAGATACCATCATTAAGAGTGGCTTTAGCTACAAAAATGACGACAGAAGAGCGCCATCAGCAAAGGTTGCAAGAACTAGAGGCGTTAGACGAAAAACGTCTCAGGGCTCAACAACAAATTGAGTTGTATCAAGCCCGAATATCTCAAACGTTCAATAAGAACGTCAAACCAAGGACCTTTAGGCAAGGAGACTTGGTTCTGGCTGTCAAAAGGCCAATGGTGCTAACCCACAAGACTAAGGGTAAGTTTGAACCCAAGTGGGAAGGACCGTTTGTTGTGGAGACAGTATACTCCAGTGGAGCCTATCGCTTAATGAATCAAGATGGTGACAGGATGATGATGCCGATCAATGGCAAATTTCTGAAGAAATACTATTCTTAGTACCCCTGGAGATACGCATCTTCTCTTTTCTTAGGCATGCGCAGTTTGGCGCCTCTGACCTAAACCTGGTGCGTTTGGTTCTCAAGTTTGAACCACCTCCAGTCCTTTTTATTAGGCATGCGCAGTTTGGCGCCTCTGACCTAAACCTGGTGTGTTTGGTTCTCAAGTTTGAACCACCTCCAGTCTTTTATTAGGCATGCGCAGTTTGGCGCCTCTGACCTAAACCTGGTGTGTTTGGTTCTCAAGTTTGAACAACCTCCAGTCTTTTTTCTTAGGCATGCGCAGTTTGGCGCCTCTGACCTAAAACCTGGTGTGTTTGGTTCTCAAAGTTTGAACCACCTCCAGTCTTTTTTATTAGGCATGCGCAGTTTGGCGCCTCTGACCTAAACCCTGGTGTGTTTGGAGTACCCAAATCAAGTTACGCGAGAGAGCCTTGAACCGCCTCCAGTTTGGTTCTCAAGTTTGAACCACCTCCAGTCTTTTTTTATTAGGCATGCGCAGTTTGGCGCCTCTGACCTAAACCCTGGTGTGTTTGGAGTACCCAGTTCAAGTTACGCGAGAGAGCCTTGAACCGCCTCCAATTTGGTTCTCAAGTTTGAACCACCATCAGTCTTTTTCTTGGGCATGCGCAATTTGGCGCCTCTGACCCAAAACCTGGTGTACTTAGTTCTCAAGTTTGAACAGCCACCAATCTTCTTTTAGGCATGTGTAATTAAACGCCTCTGACCTAAAAGTATGAATTGCCCAACGCCAACTAGGCAATGGGAAGAGAACTAGTTTCTCGCCAACCCATCATGCTGGGGTAAAAGTATGAATTGCCCAACGCCAACTAGGCAATGGGAAGAGAACGAGTTTCTCGCCAACCCATCATACTGGGGTAAAAGTATGAATTGCCCAACGCCAACTAGGCAATGGGAAGAGAATTAGTTTCTCGCCAACCCATCATGCTGGGGTAAAAGTATGAATTACCCAACGCCGACTAGGCAATGGGAAGAGAACTAGTTTCTCGCCAACCCATCATGCTGGGGTAAAAGTATGAATTGCCCAACGCCGACTGGGCAATGGGAAGAGAACGAGTTTCTCGCCAACCCATCATGCTGGGGTAAAAGTATGAATTGCCCAACGCCAACTAGGCAATGGGAAGAGAACGAGTTTCTCGCCAACCCATCATGCTGGGGTAAAAGTATGAATTGCCCAACGCCAACTAGGCAATGGGAAGTATGAATTGCCCAACGCCAACTAGGCAATGGGAAGAGAACGAGTTTCTCGCCAACCCATCATACTGGGGTAAAAGTATGAATTGCCCAACGCCAACTAGGCAATGGGAAGAGAACAAGTTTCTCGCCAACCCATCATGCTGGGGTAAAAGTATGAATTGCCCAACGCCAACTAGGCAATGAGAAGAGAACAAGTTTCTCGCCAACCCATCATGCTGGGGTGAAAGTATGAATCGCCCAATACCGATAAAGTAAAGGGAAGAGGAAAAGTTTGGCATTTAAAGCCCAAATGTAGTCCTTAACAACTCACCATGTTGAGGGGAATAACATGGCTAGCCCAACTCAAACGGTAGTTGGTAAAAGCTAATCAAATCCGTTAATAGCTGGGGGTTTGCTAAAAATCCCATATTAAACTTTAATTGTTATTTCAGCTCAAGAAATTGAACATAAACGATACCGAGATAAATCGTTTTGACGACAGGTTATTTGTTGGGCAAGCAAATCTGTTTTGAAGCCAGCAAATAAAAGAGTCAAAAGAATCATCTTTATTAAAAAGGTGAAGATACAAAAAGAATTTCAAAAAAAAAAAAAAAAAAAACATCGTTAGGTTATCTCTCCCCTGTTTACGAAGTTCTTATTACAAGGAAGATAAAAGTGTAAAGAGAGATGAAACTATTGGCCTCCCAGAAGTCTCAATTGGTTTATTGTCTCGTCCAAATTTCTACGATGAGAAGCCTCCACGGTTTGCTGAGCTTGCCTACGCAACTCATCATCACTTATTGTAAGTTGTTGCTGACGAGATTCTTCTATGGCACGATTCCTGGCCATCTCTTCCTGCTGAATCTGCTCCTGCTGGACAAGCAACATCTTCCGTTTCTTGACAGATTCTCCTAATCGGAGTTCATTTTCTATCAAGGTGGCCCGAGCTCTCGCAATCGTCTTCTGGGCTTTAGAGATGGCCACCTGACTTTCCTCAATTCCAAAGTTTACCCTCTGCAGGTTGCCAATAACGGATTCCAAACTGGCTTGGAGCTCTGTCAGCTCCTGAGACCATCTCTCCTCCTGCTGCCTTAAAATATTTCTTCGAGATAAGGATTCTGCTCGAAGCCGCGCCAGCTCTATCTCAGTGATCGCCTCCACATCCGCCTGACGGAGTGTGTGTAGCGTGGTCACTTGCTCTTCTAAGGCTGTAAGGCGGGCCCGGTATGGAGCTGCTCGATCTTGTCCAACGAATTGTTCAATATTTCCTAAATAGCGGAGTAACAGTGGACGTGCGAAGTTGAAGAAATCGTGGCCAGCAAGAACCATCTCGACACATCTTCTTAACAAATGCATAAAATCCTCGACAGTGAAGCCGAAAAGTTTTTCAAGAGGATTTGCACTGTCGGTAGGCAAAGTAGGTAATGCCAAGAAAGGTGTCGTAAGCAAGAGAGCAGTAGTTGCTGGAATTGGAGAAGAAGAAGCCCGTCCCTGCATTAAATTCATGATATGGGGGACCAATAGAGCCAGTGCAGATCTGGAAGAGCTGGAGACCCCAGACGAAGTACCGTCAGTACAGATCACTTGGGTACCCCCACCAATAGGAAGAGAAGATGGGACCACTTCGCCTGAAACTCCTCCGGTGGGAGAAGCATCTTCGAATGAGAATTTCAAATTATTCTCCTCCCCTGCTGGAAGGCTTGGAGTCAGAAGAGTTGCAGGTATCTCAGCAGCCACGACAACGGACGATGTTAAAATCGCTGACTGAGAGGGCACGCCAACGACTGTGGGAAATGTCTCAGTGGAGCAAACTGGTGTTGGAGATGGCATGTTAGGAGAAGGTGTAGCCTCATTAGCAGCAGCTGCGATAATAATCTCAGTTCTCTCGTCACTTCCCAATTCGTCAATTGGGGGAATTAAAGAGGAAACAGAGGCAGGAGCTGGTGTGGAATAATCAGCCGCAAAATCACCAGCAGAGCTACCCACACCGCCAACGGAGCCAGAATGGTCCATTCTATCGTCAGACTCTACTTGGGTAGTCGAGTGCATTGGCGAAAGAAGTTGATCACCTACATTTCAGAAGACCAGAAAAGCAGTGTTACGTTAAAATAAATAACGGGCAAAAGATAAAATGCTAAAGGCCATACCAGGCGATACAAGTCCAGTTGTCGGACTTGAAGGGGGAGCCATTGTCGTTTCCAGCAATGTACCCGTCTCGTTACCCGTTAGTTACGTCCCAGGTTCTGCTACAGGCTCTACGGCCGAAGGAGCTGAAATCCCAGCAACACTTGGAGCTTTGGCAGGTTCATCCTCCCTTGCCAACGATGGGGGTACAGCTGAAGCCAACAAGTCGGAAGCAAGTTTGATAGCCACTTCTTGGGGGGCTATCAAAGTTTCCTGTGCCAGTTTTTGCTTCTTACCCAGCCTTTTCTTTAAAGTGCCGCGGCGTTTGAGAGTTGGACTAAGGGAACGACTGACAACAGGCTGAGGAACTCCACCAGCACCAGCATTGTCGTCACATCACCGGCATCATCGTCTGATTCGCTGACATCCGAAGGCTCAGCCGCAGCGCCAAGGAATTCTTCCATTCCTTTTATCCTTACCCTAGGAGCACCCTGGCGGCTAATATAGAGGGCTTCAATCTCTTTGCAACAACTGCGATTGAGAGAGAAGCCGGGCACGTCAGCATTTGCAATATTGAACCAATTGCAGGAGCTGAGGGTCATGGCCAATTCTGGCACCTTCTGGGGCAAGGAGAATTCAGCCTCGGTCCCGCCCGCTGCAAAATGGAACCAGCCACGAGCGCCTTCGTATAAATTCCCCTCATGAGCAAGATCTTTATTTGGATTGCCCACATAGAGTTGAGAATATCCAAACTGACGAGCAAAGCGACTCGGGGTATATGGCTCAATCTGACACTGGAGATCTTGACGATACACCAAGTGTCCGGGACGGATGTTGAGAAGCCACCAGAACGCTCCTGCAGATAAAGTAGTGAACTTATCTGCTCCCATGGCATCCTTCAGCCTCGTCCCATATCCTCCGCCGGGAAAGTCAGAAAAACACCGGAAGATCTCGTAATTCTGAAAGCTACGAAGAGTCTTCCGAATCTGGGACATATAATTCTGCCTCCATGAAGAACGTTCATACAGTTCTACAAGGAAGCACTTTTCGCCCGAACGACGCTCTGGTGCACTCATTAAGGAGGGACAGTGCAAGACAAGCCACGCCATCAAATAGGTGTAGGGCATCTCCACCCTAGGGTTTGGAGTTTTCGGTTGGGCAGTCTCTTTCGACTTGCCCTTTCCTTTCCCCTTGACCTTAATAGTGGGGAGGAAATCACGACAGAATACCCTCAGTCCATACTGCAAATTGCATACCATGGCGGGAAGGAGTCGGCCGTATGCAAGAAGAACCGCTGGATATACCACGGTCACTGCAATCGCTTCCTTGGGCAATGACGGCACGACGCATCTTTTGAGCCACAGCATCAGAAACCCGGCAATGAGACCTCTGTTGGAGATCGGAAACTGGGCTTGATAGTGATAGCTCTTGAATGAAGTGCCAGGACCGTATCCATTCTCATTGGATTCAATGGTATAATATAATAGATGGCGGCCCTTAGCAATGCGGTGATCAATCTCTGAGCCATAGATGGGTGGATGACCATGGATAATGGCCGAGCTATCCTTAGAATTTAAGTTGGCAAAGAGATATTCGGCCCACTTCTTGTGACCAATACCGTGATTACGCGCACCCGTCAGGTCAGCGCAAATATGATAATGGCACATCATCTCCCAGTATGTGGCATGGATGCGCTCATCCCTCGCCAATAGCATGTTCAACTCATCGGTGGTAGGGATATACTCCTCGTAAGGGACTTCGCCAATCGAGAGTCCAGAAACCTCAAACATCTCGTGGAGAGCGAACCCTAGCTCACCCACTGGAGTAAAGAAAGTACAGGTTTCAGGGTTATACATCTCCAAGAGGCAGTAAAAGTGATAGGCACTCTGGGGAAACCCGAATTGGACATTCCTGATGGCTTTATACAAGCCAATATCCTTTAAAATGGGCTCGTGGGAATCCAGCATGTACTGAACAAGGCGTGCCCACCACATATTGTTAGAAGAATAAACCCAGCCAGGCATCCTAAAGTCGCTAGCCGGGTACTGACCATCCTTCGCCAAGAACTCACTTAAGAAAGTTTGGGCACGAGATGGGACTTCACCCACTGGAAGCTCCTTGCCAAATCGGCCTGGAAGCAAGCCAGTAATGCATCTGGGGGAACCATCTTGATAAACCCCTTTTGCACCAAATTTGCCTGTTGGGACGCCATCTTTCTCTTGAGTCAGTCCCCATTTTAATTCTCGAGGCGTCGCTAGCCTTTGAAGATAGACCAGAGGATAGCTACGATCCATTCTAGGCAAAAACATCAACATTTCGCCTGAGTTATATAGCCAGACACGTTCCCCTTCAGAAAGGATCTCATTTGATTGATCCATCTGGTCTCCAAAGAGGAAGGCGGGTTTCTCCATCGCCTTTCTGTTCACATCTTCAAAAGCCGCGTCAGTTATGATTTCTCGCGCAGTAGTGGGGTGGTACTTGATCAGCTTCTCCTTGCGTTCCTTCGGGTCTGGCTTGTATGAGGGCAGGATGGTAGTGAAACGGAATTGGCCTGAGGGATCAGAACCCCCAGCAAAGCCGAAGTAGTTCTTGTAGGGAAGAGATTCCATCGAATATCCTACTGCAAAAAAAGAAAGCAGAATGAGAGAAGTTTCTCTAGGGCAGAAAATTTCTCTAAGTATGGATGCGCGAAGCTAAAAATTAGAACGCGCGAAGTTAAGAATAGCGCCGCGCGAAGCTAATGATTAGACCGCGCAGAAATAGCCTCGCGTTTTCAGCGCGACTGCTACTTAAAAATAGCCTCACGTTTTCAGCGCGACTGCTACTTAAAAATAGCCTCGCGTTTTCAGCGCGACTGCTACTTAAAAAGAGCCTCGCGTTTTCAGCGCGTTTGCTACTTAAAATAGCCTCACGTTTTCAGCGCGACTGCTACTTAAAATAGCCTCGCGCTTTAAACGCGAGGATGACGCGATAACTTCGCGTAAGAAGAAAGTCAGAGACTTTTCTTCTTCTCCAGGCCTTACGACAGGAGTACGGCGATCTCGCCGGTAAAAGAGTTGATCGATCAGTTAAATTTAAGCCAAATCACTCTAGAAATGTTCTAAAGAGTTTCGATGGAGAGATTCTTACCCCCGATAGGCGAAATGTGGGCTGGCGCGTCGCTGCCTTGGCCGCCGCCACCACTGCTTGCGCCAGTCGCCGAAGATGGAGCCGCTCGAGAAGTAGCACGAGTTTTGGGTGCCATTGCTGAGAAAAATCGACTGAAAATTTGGAGAAACTCGGTCGGAAGAAGATTGGGTCGTCTGAACTCTGATCGCCTGAATCTCTAAGTTTCTGAAAAATTCTCAAATAGAGTGAGAAGGATAAGAAATAGAGATTTCTTTTAAATGGAAGGAACCGCCTCTTGGAATTCGGCGCGAGTTTCGGAGAAAGTGACTGGTCAGTTACTCTCTAAAACGCGAAGCTATTAGCCTCGCGCGACTAAGAAAAAGCGAAGTTGATTAACTCCGCACAACTATACAAAATGCGAGGATAGCCTGTGCCTTAGCTTCGCGTTTTCATGGAAAAACTTAGATTTTTGACGAGTGCAATTAAGCTCTTCCATCTAAGTTAAAGTGATTCTTATCCAATCGTTTGGGTATTATCAATCTAAGTCGCGCAGAAGTGCCTTAGACTATTTTACCAAAATTATTGACCATCTGTTTGTTGAGCAAGCAAAATTCTTGAAGCTAACAGATAGAGAGGAAAATAATTTATCTTTATTCATGAAGCAAGAGATTACAAAGAGGGAGTTATAGCTCTCCCAAAAGCTTTTACATGATCAACTTGTCAATAACCAAACAGTAAGACTTCTCTACGGGGTGTTGAAGCTCAGTTCCTGGTTCACATACAAAAGATCTCGTCTGCAAATGTCAACTAGGATCTGTCATCTGAAATGAAGCACGAGAGGAAAGGAAAGTGCTGCACTGAAGCGCAATTCTGCACTACAAGTGCTGCAGCTCCTTATTTACAGCCCCTTCTGGAGTTTATCTCTCGGAGCCAGAGCTTGAAACCTGCAACTATGCTATAAAGCATATGCTTCTGACTTCCTTAGAGTCACTTCTGCTGATGAAGATCGATGGACCCACATACATTCCTCTTTAGGAAGGACTGAACTTACTGCAAAAAGAACAGAGTTTCCAAAAGAGTGAAAATGCGGAGCTAAGCTAACTCCGCGCACAGTTGAAGAAATAGCCTCGCGCTTTAAAAGCAGAGGATGATGCGATAACTTCGCGTAAAGGGGGGACAAGATTCCTTTCTGCTCTTTCCTTCTCTTTCAAATTCACAGCGACTGCTAATCAAAAATAGCCTCGCAATTCATAGCGACTGCTAATCAAAGATAGCCTCGCAATTCATAGCGACTGCTAATCAAGGATAGCCTCGCAATTAATAGCGACTGCTAATCAAAGATAGCCTCGCAATTCATCGCGACTGCTAATCAAGGATAGCCTCGCAATTCATAGCGACTGCTAATCAAAGATAGCCTCGCAATTCATAGCGACTGCTAATCAAGGATAGCCTCGCAATTCATAGCAACTGCTAATCAAGGATAGCCTCGCGGATTCATTGAGACTACTAGTAAAGCCCCGCGTTTCAAACGCGGGGACGACACAATAAAACGGCGATCTCGCCGACAAGACAAAGCAATCGTCCAGATTAAAATCAAGTCAAGACATCTCAGAATGGTTCTTAGAAAACCAGAAGATGAGGTTTTTACCTTCGGAAGACGCTGCATAGACTGGTTCGCCGTCGCGTCTACCTTCACGGCTGCTGCCATTAACGCCGGCCAACTTGCGAAAAGCCAAACTCCTCTGGAGAGACATCCTGTGGAGAATTGAACGAAGATCAGTTGAAGATCATTCGTGAGTCACTCAAGTTCTCACAAATTCTTCGGGTGAGATGAAGAAGAAGATGAGCCGGAAGCTCTATTTAAACAGAATTTTCGTCGCTTGGTATTCGGCGTGGAAACTCAGGATAATTAATGACATAATTACTCATTTCACTGAAGACGAAGTGAAGCTGATTAGCTCTGCGTAAGTGAGCATAACGCGAGATAGACTTGGTATTCTAACTCCGCGTTTCAGTTTAGATATCCAAAGTATTTCAAAATCTGCTGAAGTCTAAGCCATTTTGAAAAACTTTGGAGGGGGTTCTGTTGGCAGTGAAAATTTCTAAGTTAAAAGGATTTTCCACAACAGAACGCGGAGCTAATTCAATAGCCCCGCGTTTGGTTATATTAACCCTGCGTTTGAATAAAACGCGGAGATGTTTAATAGCTCCGCGTTGATTCCGCAGTCTGGCTTGTATTAGGCTTGCGTTTGAGTAAAACGCGGAGATGATCAATAGCTCCGCGTTAGCTCCGCGTTTTGGTTATTTAGCATCGCGTTTTGATGCGATTAAAGCTCCGCGTAAGCAGATAACCAGAATCTCAAATTGATTGAGATTATGATTCTGGGCTTATCCAAATACCTGAATCAAGTCTAATCAGAATTCCATCAAAACTAAGATATTTGATTGGAATCCTTGATGAATGCGAGTTCTATTTAGATAGAAACTCTTGCATTAACCTGGGGCTATAAATACCTTCTTGGTGAAACCCTAGGGGTCTTCTTTTCGGCATCGGAAGCCTCCTATCGATCCTTTGGCAATTCAAGTACGCGAGAGAGCCTTGAAGCCTTTGCTGATCATCTTCTGAAATCTTGGAGAATTCAAGTTACGCACAGAGCCTTGAGTTCGTGAAGATCAGAGAAAACCACCATCTTCTTTCTGGAGTTCTTGAGAAGTTCGAGTTACGCGAGAGAGCCTTGAACAAATCAAAGCCAGAGAAGATCGTCTATATTCGGCCGATATCTTTAAAAGAGAAGATTTCAACGTACCGATCGTCCAAAGGAACTGCTTGACAGATCCCATCGCCACAGATCCCACAATATTGTAAAAGAGAGAGATTGAAATATAAAATCCTCTCGTTTGTTCTTTTTATATCTTGTTCACTTTCATTGTAATTTAAGTTAATTCAATGGGAGGAAGCGAAGGAACTTTTGCGACGAACAATTGTAAAAGAGAGAGATTGAAATATAAAATCCTCTCGTTTGTTCTTTTTATATCTTGTTCACTTTCATTGTAATTTAAGTTAATTCAATGGGAGGAAGCGAAGGAACTTTTGCGACGAACACATGGCTCGTAATGCACTGTCCTTTTCTGATGAGTGCTGCTTCACGCCGCTCAGGTGACAAGTGTTATCTCGTGGAGCTATACGAGCGTTCCTCATGGAAGCAATACTATATATCCCAAATCCGCAAGACTCTCCGGCAACACCAGAACTATGAGATTTTCAGGAGCTTCCCTGATTTTTCTGGTGGAGGATACGGATTGAAGTTGAAGGATACTGTAGGAGCAAATAATTTTACTGCCTTATCCTCAGGAGCTTTCTGGTGGCTTCTTAATATTGCGCCCGGGCATCTGGTGTACCGTCAAGACAATAAGTGTCTTATCGAACCGTACATCCCATGTCGTTTTCCTCGCCAATTTGGATGTTCCCAACTTTACGTGGGTAATCCAAACAAGAGTTTAGCTTATGAGGGAAATTTGTATGAGGGTGCTCGCGGCTGGTTTCATTTCGTAGCTGGTGGAACCGGAGCTGAATTCGCCCTGCCCCAGAAGTTGCTGGAATTGGCCATGACTCTCAGTTTTTGCACGTGGTATAGCGTTGCTAATGCTGACGTGCCTCATTTCTCGATCAACCGAAACTGTTGCAAGGAGATTGAGGCTTTCTACATTAGCCACCAAGGTGCTTCCAGAGTTAGAGTAAAAGGAATGGATGAATTCCTTGGCACCGCGGCCGAACCATCGGATGTCAGCGAGTCTGGCGATGATGATGATAATAACGACGATGACAATCCTTATGCTGGAGGTTCTCCCCAACCTGTCGTCATTCGTCCCTGGAGCCCGACCCCCAAACGCCGCGGTACCCTAAAGAAGGGATCTGCTAAAAAGAAGCAGAAGTTGGCTCCGGGAACTCTAATAGCCCCTAAAGAGTGGCTATCAAGTTTGCTTCGGACCTGCTAGCTTCAACTCTACCTCCAGCGCCGGCAGGTGGGAGTGGACCCGTTGGAGCTCCAAGTGCTCCTGAGATTTCGGCTCCTCCAACCGCAGAACCCGTTGAGCCTCCTGCTGCACAACCACTTGGTAATGAGACGGGTACACTTCTGGAGATGACAGTGGCTCCCTCTTCAAGTCCGACAACTGGACTTGTATCTCCAGGTATGGCTCTTAGTGTTCTGTCTTTTGTTCGTTATTTTACTGTAACACAATTCTTCTTGTTTCTGGAAATACAGGTGGTCAGCTCCTCTAGCCAATGCATTCAACTACCCATGTGGAGTCTGACGATAGGGTGAATTATTCGGGCACTACTGGCTCAGTGGGTGGTTTGGGTAGCTCTGCAAGCGATTTTGGTGCAGACTACTTTACAACAACTCCTCCCTCTGTCCCTTCCTCGGTTCTCCCCATTGATGAACTTGGGAGTGATGATAGGACAGAGGTGATTGTCGCAGCCGCAGCAAAAGAAGCCACTCCGTCTCCAAGTTTATCATCTCCAACACCAAATGTCTGCTCTGATGAAACTTTCCCTATAGTTGTTGGTGTGCCTTCTGCTCCTCAGCCAGCAATATTAACGCCTTCTACCATAATGGCTGTTGAGACACCTGCAATTCCTCCAGCTCCAAGTCTTCCGGCAAGGAGACGAGGAAAACCTGAAGTTCTCATTTGAAGCTTCTTCAGCCATCGGAGGAACTTCTGGTGGAAACACTCCCTCATCATCTCCTGTTGGTGGTGCTTCCCGGGTGATTTGTACTAGCGACACTCCTCCTCAGGCTCCAAGTTCAGCCAGGTCTGCATTGGCTTTACTTGTCCCGCATATTATAGACCTAGTACAGGGACAGGCTCCTTCCTCTCTACTTCCCGTAAATACCGCTCCTTCTTCAATGATGCCTTCTTTAGCACTTCCTGCCGTAAATACAGACACCGAAGAAATCTTCAACTACAGTGTTGATGATTTCATGCAGTCGCTAAGAAGATGCATCGAGATGACCCTTGCTGGAAGAGATTTCCTCAGTCTCGGACGTCCGATGCTTTTCAGTTATTTGGATAATATTGAAAGGGTCGGGGGACAAGACTGAGCTGCTCCTTACCGGGCCCGCCTTGCAGACTTGGAAGAGCAAGTGCGCACGCTGAACACAATTTGCCAAGCAGACGTGAAAGCGATTACCGCAATAGAGTTAGCGCGGCTTCGGGTGGAACTAGCGGCGTGTCGAGAGAAGTTAATGCGTCAAGAAAAAGAATGGTCTCGGGAACTGGCCAAGCTTCGAGCTAGTCGGGAGTCCATCACTAAAGGTTTGGAGGTGGTGGATTCCGAGATTGGGAAGAGTCAGGCCGCCATCCTTAGCGCCCAAGAAACCATTGCTAATGCTCGGGCGATCTTAGTAACCAACGAGCTTCAATTGGGGGAAGCCGTTAAGAAGTGGGAAACGCTGACCCTTCAACGGGAACAGGTTGAACGGGAGGAGGCAATAAGAAGCCATGCTATGGAAGAGTCTCGTCAGCATCTAAACCAGCAATTTACAGTGAATGATGACGACTTACTCTGGCAGGCTCAACATTCTATGGAAGCAACTCGCCGTCGAGTGGTTGACAAGGCGACGAATAAATTGAAGCTCCTGAGAGATTCATAGTTTTCTTTTATCCTTTTATTCTTCATCATTTTTTTGTAATGAGAACTTGTAATAAAAGAGAGAACTTTACTGATTCTCTGGTTTCTTTTGTAAATCCATTCCTTTTGAATGATGAATAAAGATAACTACTTTTTGATTCTTTTATTTGTTGGCTAGGAAATCTGCTTGCACAACAAATAACTTGTCATCAAAAGTAGTCCAAGTCATACTGTCAGAGGTAAGAGTTTAACATGACAGGATTTATGGGATTTTTAGCAAACCCCCCAGCTATCAACGGGTTTGATTGGCCTTTACCAACTACCGTTTGAGTTGGGCTAGCCATGTTATTCCCCTCAACATGGTGAGTTGTCGAGAATTTTGTTTGGGCTTAAATGCCAAACTTTTCCTTTTCCCTTTGCCTTAGCGGCATTGGGCAATTCATGCTTTTACCCCCAGCATGAAAAGATTGGCGAGAAACTAGTTATCTTCCCATTGCCTAATCGGCGCTGGGTAATTCATCAATTTTAGGTCAGAGGCGCTCAATTGTGCATGCTTAAGAAGAATACTGGAGGCGGTTCAAACTTGAGAACTAAGCGCTCAATTGAGTAACTTGAATAAGTGGAGTCGCGTACTTCCAAAGATATTAAGCATAGTATTTCTTCAGAAATTTGCCATTGATCGGCATCATCATCCTATCGCTGTTCTGATTCATTAAGCGGTAGGCTCCACTGGAGTATACAGTCTCCACGATAAACGGTCCTTCCCACTTGGGTTCAAATTTACTCTTAGTCTTGTGGGTTAGAATCATTGGCCTTTTAACAGCCAGAACCAAGTCTCCTTGTTTAAAGGTTCTTGGTTTAACGTTCTTATTGAACGTTCGCGAGATTTGGGCTTGATACAACTCAATCCGTTGTTGGGCCCTGAGACGCTTTTCATTCAACGCCTCTAGTTCTCGCAGTCTTTGTTAATGGCGCTCTTCTGTCGTCATCTTTGCGGCTAAGGCCACTCTTAGTGATGGAATCTGGATTTCGAGGGGCAAGACGGCCTCACTTCCATAGACCAAAGAGAATGGAGTAGCTTTTGTAGGGGTGCGAACGGTGGTGCGATAAGCCCACAGGCATTCTCCTAACTTTTCATCCCAATCTCGTTTATTGGAAGAGACGAACTTCCGAAGGAGTTTAATAATCGTCTTGTTGAAAGTTTCAGCTAACCCACTAGCCGCGGGGTTATATGGTGTCGAAGCAATGTCTTTGATTCTGAATTTGTCACAGAATCTGGAGTACCTCTCGCTGACGAATTGCGGACCATTATCATGGATGATCCTCCGAGGGACGCCATAACGGTAAATAACATGATGCTTAATGAACTTAATCACATCTGTTGTTTTTACCTCTCTCATGGGCACGGCTTCGGTCCACCTTGAAAAATAATCAATTATCGTAAGGATAAACCGATGTCCTTTGGATGATGGGGGAGTTATAGGCCCCACGATATCCATTCCCCATGCCTCAAACAGCCAACTAGCAACAGTGTTGTGCAATATTCTGGGGGTTGATGAATAAAGTTTGCATGTACCTGGCATGCATGACATCGCTTAACGTATGCCATTGCTTCCGTAATCATGTTCGGCCAGTAGTAACCTAGCCTTCTTATGCGGTCTCCGAGTTTTGGACCGGGCTGATGAGCTCCACATACTCCATCATGTATTTCTCTCAGCACTTGTTCTGCCTCTGCTTTTGATATGCAGCGTAGTAGCAGATCATTTCTTGACTTTCTATACAAAGTCTGAAGCTTATGGTCATAATAAAATCTCTGGGCCTTCCTCTTTATCGAGATGGCTTCCTTTGAATCTTCTGGTAATATCCCATGTAAAGCATAATCCACAAACGGAAATCGCCAATCACGGGGTTCCAACTTTAAGCCTGTCTGGCATACCTCTTCGGCTTGAGACACCGCGTCTGGTTGGAGGAGTTCTCTGCTACAAATGGTGATGCTTTTAGCTTCACCTGGCGGGATTGCCAGTGTTGTGGCTAATGCGGCGAGAGCATCTGCATAAACGTTCTCATTCCGAAATATGTGATATATGTAAAACTGTTCAAAATATCCTGCTAGCTCAATAGCTAACTGATGATAGGGGATGAGGGCTTCATGTCTGACTTCATACTCACCCGTCATCTGATTGACGATGAGCTTAGAGTCTCCATATGCCTCTAGATGGTTCACCCCCAGTTGCAGAGCTATTTTTAAGCCGATAATGAGCGCGTTATATTCCGCCACATTATTCGTGCACGGTTCTGTCAATGAGTAACCGTTAGGCAATATATATTTATGTGGGGATATAAGCACAACCCCCACTCCAGCAGTAGATCGTCTGGCAGCACCATCAAAGAACATCTGCCATGGTTGTTCTTTACTAACTGTGTTGACCTCTGACGTCTGTTTGGATTTGGACCAAATTGGATGGTCTGCAAGGAAGTCGGCGATTGCCTGTCCCTTCATGACCTTTTGTGGGATGAAGTGTATGTCATAAGGCGATAGCAATAATGCCCATCTCGCCAACCGGCCGTTTAAGGATACCGGTTTTGTCATCAGAATTTTCAGGGGATTAACCCGTGATATGACATGGATTGTTTGCCCTGAAAGGTAGTGCCGCATTTTCTGAACAGCGAACACTAGGGCTAAACACTCCTTTTCAATTGGGGTATACAGCTGTTCGGCCCCAATCATTGTTCTACTTAAATAGTAGAGGGCATGTTCATGACCGTGCTCATTATATTGAGCAAGTAACGCTCCTAAAGCATTATCCATGGCCCTTACATATATAAGGAAAGACTGTCCAGGGATTGGTGCCATGAGTACAGGAGGTTTAGTAAGGTACTCCTTGAGGTCATCAAATGCCTGCTGGCATGCCTCATCCCATATGAAAGACACCCCCTTTTTCATAAGTTTGGAGAATGGCTGGCATCGTCCAGATAGGTTGGCAATGAAACGTCGAATATATACGAGCTTTCCTTATAACCCCCTCAACTCTTTAAGATTGCGGGGAGGCGGCATCTCGCTGATCGCTTTTACCTTTTCAGGGTCGAGAAAAATTCCTTTTGAAGTTATTATGAACCCAAGAAATTTCCCGCTGGACATCCCCATAAATGACTTAGTGGGATTCATCTTCAGATGATATTTCCGCATAAGATCGAAGACCACTCTTAAATCATGAAAATGATCTTCTTTGTCTTTACTTTTGACTGCTAAGTCATCCACATAGCACTCCACTGTTTTGCGCAGGTGTTCTTTGAATATGACACTCATTGCGCGTTGGTAAGTGGCACCTGCGTTCTTCAATCCGAACGGCATCACCGTATAACAGTATACCCCCAGCGGCGTTCTGAAAGCTGTATGCTTTTCATCATCCGGGTGCATCTTGATCTGGTTATAACCTGAGAAGCCATCCATAAAGGACATCCTCCCATAACCACAGGTATTATCAATCATCACGTCGGTGATGGGAAGTGGAAACTCGTCCTTAGGACATGCAGTGTTTAGATCTCGAAAATCGATGCATATCCGGATTTTGCCGTTCTTCTTATGAACCGGCACTATGTTAGCCACCCAATCAGGATGTTGCTCCTCACGGATGAATCCGGATTTTATAAGTTTGTTGACCTTAGCAACTATTGCCTCCATCAATTCCGGTCGAAAATGCCTTTGCTGTTGTTTGATGGGCTTGGCGTCTTCTTTAATATTTAACTGGTGTGTGGCAATTTGAGGGTCAAGTCCGGGCATGTCTTCGTAACTCCATGCGAACACGTCTATATACTCTTTGATAAGAGATATAAGTTCCTCCTTTTCCAAGGGAGTCAGCGTGTCACTTATGAAGATGGGCTTCGGGTTTTTCTCCGTTCCCATATTGACTTGTATTAATATGTCTTCCGTGGGCGGGTCACGCTGTTCAAAGCGGACATCCCAGAGAGTGTCCATATGCTTAGTCCAGGAATCATCTTGTACATCAATGGGTTCCTCGTCGCTTTCTAGTGCGGCTGAAACCATATTGGCTGTCAAAGATTGAAATCAAGCACCGGTACTTATATCCGAATCATGGTCAGGTGAAGATGTATCTTCCTTGGCCGAAGAACTCTCTTCTTGTCCAGATGGTGATGAGGGAGGAGTAGATACATAGCCCAACCCCCTGCGAGTCTTTTGATAATAGTCTGGACTCTTTCCTCTTGGTCTGAACGAGGGTATAAGATTCCGTCGCCCTTTTTCAAAGTTCAACCCCGGCTTCTGGGTAAAATTATAACCCATTTTCTCTATCATTTGCCGGGATTTCTGTTCATATAAGTGAAATTGAGGTGATGTTTGTTCATCACTTTCACTACTTTGTCTTTGTCGAGGTGACGTAATTACTCTGCCGAACATGATCGGCTTTTGGGACTTTTTTCGAGAAGGCACTTCGAAGTAGTAACCTTTTTCCCTAACTATTTTAGACCGAGAGAGGAGGGATGACCGAAGTGGCAAATGGTATGCCGCCAGAACTTCAAGTTCGGATAGGCCATCCACTTCAGTGGAAGTACAAGAGGGTTCAGATTCAGTAGCTACAGTATGCTCGTAGACTAACTTTATGTTTTCATTAATAATCCATTCTTCCTCTATTACATCAACTATATCAAGACTCAAATTGAAATCTAAGTGAGGGTTGATTTCATAATCACCCCCATCGTCTTCTTCAAGAAGCTCGTACTCGGTATCGGCTTCATTACCGCTTTCATCGGGTTTTGGAAGCTTGCTAGGATCGTCATTGGAAACTTCATGGGCTGGCTTGTAGAGTGCAGCATCTGTGAAGTAATTCTCCAGCCCTTTGAACGGTTGCTTATCTGCGACAAGCGTCCGGACTTCTCCTTCCTCATCGCAATATTTTATGCATTGGTGAAGAGTCGACGGGACTATCATATGAGCATGGATCCAAGGTCGTCCCAGTAAAATACTGTAGGAGGTATCAACATCAATTATATAGCATGTAATCTCCGTTCTCAAGTCTCCAATCTGGCACCGTAATCGGATCTTACCAAGAGGATGGCTGTTATTAGCGTTGAATCCGGTGTTTGTAAGCGTCAAACGATGAAGGGAAATCCCCAATAGCTGCATCAACCTTCTGGGCACGACACTGAGTGCAGAACCCAGATCAATTTGAATTCGGTCCACTTTTGTAGACCCGACATATCCGGTGAAATATAAAGGCCTGTTATGCTTTATATTCCTCACCTGCATGTCCTCTGGAGAGAAGATGATTTATGGAATCTGCCTCCTCACTTGATAAAAGTGAGGCAAGAGTCCCGTTCTTCATTGGCCAGCTCGATAATCTGAGATAGGAATGACTCAGAGTCTGCCAAGGCCTCTCTCAACGCCTCACGAGTTGACTTTGACAATCGAAGCAACTCATATAATGTGACTCGTGCTGGGATGTTAGCCAGCTGAGCTATTATGTCAAATTTGAAGGTAGTCTCCTTGGCTCCTTCATCTCTAATCGGATCCTTCTGGAAGCGAAGTCCTTTCTGCTTCGCCAGTTTTGCAAGTTTTGCATATATGTCTTTTGGATCTACTCTGGTGTAGTCCTTGAGATATGTCTTCGCAGATCGAGTACCGGAAGGGCCTGCCCCATCTTGATGAGTGGCTATAGTTTCGGGCTCTTCTTCAGAATCTGTGAAGGCTCCCGACGCTATATATTCTTCCCTTATCTCCGCGGAAATAGCATTAACAGTCCGCTTTTTCTCTTGACCTGCGGTAGTCCACTGCTCATCTTCTAACAAATCGGGGTGAACCCACATAACTTCCCCCTTTTGGGTCGTTACAGGGACAAGTCCTTCTTGGGCCTTTTTATGAGGATCGAGGTTCTTTATAACCATCTTACCATTTGGAATTGGGGTCACCCCTGCGGGGAACTCATGGGTTCCAACCACTATAGTTGTCATATTGGCAGTGACCTTCTTCTGCTCTTCCTTAAGCGTCAGAACTCCAGGTTCTATTAGTGCTTGGATTCTATTCTTAAGAGGGTAACAATCCCTAGTCGGGTGCCCAACGTTCCAGTGATAAAGACAGTAATTAGGGTCATTGGTCTTGCCAGCGTCTTCTGGCTTCCTGTTCTCCGGGAGTTTCAGCATTCCCTTCTTCATGAGGAGGTGAAAGAGAATAGGCGTCTGTTCCGCCTTGAAAGTATAATTTCTCTCCTGCTGAGGTCTATTTTGCCTTGTGCCCTGCTGATTTTGGGGCCTCGGCTTTGGTGGAGGGTTTGTCTTCTGAGGAGTAGCTTCTGATGCCATCACCGCCTTTCATTTTTTCTTATTGTTGCTATTTTGGGTATATGGCTTATTACCCCCAGTACTTCTTGATCTACGAAATTCTTCAACTCACCGAATCAAGTCCTCAGCTTGCTCTCCTGTTTGAGCAGATCCCTCCATGTCTTAGACTCTACGGCCCCCATTTTTAGGAGCACATTGGTCTTAAGATTGTGTCGACAAGTCTCGACTAGAGTTTCCTGGATCATTCCGTATTTGCAATGAACGGACTTCTCCCGGAACCTTTCTATGAAATCTTTTACCGTTTCTTGTTCCCCTTGTGTAGTCTCAAAGAGGGAATGAACCGTAATCTCGGTATCATCCTCAAAGAAACGCGAGAGAAATAACTTCTCAACATCGAACCAGGTATTAATAGAACCTGGAGGCAACTGCATGAACCAAGTAAAAGCAGACCCTCGCAAAGTACTTGCAAATACTTTGGTCATAATCGGATCATTACCCATCAGATGTCCTGCTTGGGACAGGAAATAATAAATGTGCTGACTGGGCGATCCCTTCCCGTCATAAGGCTCTAACTTGAGCGGCTTGTACTTCTGGGGGTAGGGTACCACATCCCATTCGGGTGGATATGGTCTTGAGACCCCTGAATCTTTCAACTCCTTTTTGTGTATCAAAGCTTCGAGTTGAATTTGTAACTTTTCTATCTTTTCTCCATGTGGGACATGGAAGGAAAATCTATCGTCATCCTCATGCATTGAGTGAGCTTTCTCCTCCTGTTCTTCTTCATTCAGAGTTTCTTTGCCCTTTTTATCTTCAACGAATTTAGAGAGCATCACTCTAAGGCCTTCAATCATCTTTTGTTGCTCGCGAATAATTCTCTCTTGAGCTTCAAATCTCTAATTGATATCATCAGACTTATCTGCCATATGCGATGCTGATTTCTGTAGCCGAGATGACGTAGAGGATGGAGGGGAGGCTATAGCTAAATTATCACTATCCTCGTCATAAGAACCTCTTGCCAGCTTCTTATAATTTCTAGGCGGGACGACTCCTGATTTAAGTCGAGTGACGTGAGGAGGTTCTTCATCGCTCGACTCCGAATCATCATCCGTCTCTACAATCTTTTTTCCTTTTCCCACCATGTTGGAAGTTACAGCCCTCCATTCTTTTAAGGAAGCGGTTCTTGTCTTCTTAGCAGGGTTCTTGTCTGACTCAGTTAATCGGTCAAACACAGATACCCTGCTCTTGCTGCAGCCGCAGTTGTCCATTACAGCGGACACCGCTGTCATAAGCTGCTGGCAATGACAAACAGGTTCAGTTTGCAGTTGTTCTATGCCCCTCTTCTTGGACAGATATTCCCTGAAATCAACGTTTTCAGCTATGGAATCATGGGACCCATTCAACTTTTGAGAGGGTCTAGGAACCCACTGAAACTTCTCAAGATTACTGGAGTTCAGTTCTAGCCTGCTAATGCGAGGATCCACCATGATTCTGCGGTTGGATTGGTCCACGCGGAGCTTAGAAGTAGCTTCGCGTCTTATCGCGCGGGGCTGAGGAATAGCTCCTCATCCTGCCATTTTAGCCTCACATTTTTCGCTGGCTTGGCTTGTCTTCAGAAATTTAGCTTCTGGAATAATAGTCTCGCGTGAAGGGAAGTTCTTACACGCTGGCTTATCTTTGCGATTAACGCAAATCATAGCTTCGCGCCTAGCACGATTTTTACGACTGACAACTATTTGCCAATCATCCTCGCGTTCCTCGTGGAGAATCTTGCGTTTCTCGCAAGTATTACCGGCCTCGCATTTATCGCTTGGCTCAGTATCAGCCTCGCGTGGAAAATCACACGCTGGCTTTATTGAATTTTTATACTCGCGTTTCTCGCGAGTGTCAGGAATCTTGCATTTATTGCAAGTACTAGCAGCCTCACGTTTCTCGCTTGGCTTAGTATCAGCCCCGCATGGAAAATCACACGCTGGCTTCAAAGAATTTTTATACTCGCGTTTCTCGCGAGTGTCAGATATTTTGCGACTAGCGCAAATCCTGCTGGCTTCGCGTTTCTTGCTAGGCTCAGCAATAGCCTCACGTGGAAAATCACACGATGGCTCAGTAATAGCCTCGCGTGGAAAATCACACGCTGGCTTCTCCTTACTTTTAAGGCAAGTCGTAACTTCGCGTTTAACGTGATAATAACCGGTCTCGCGATTAGCGCGAGCCAGTTTGCGAGGGACCATAGCCTCGCGTCCGTTAGCCTTGCGTCTGAGGCAGGCTTTGAGGGCTTTCCGCCTTAGTCTCCAATTCATATTTCGGAGTTGGGTTCTGGTCAATTCAGTTCCCAGGTCTTCTTCGGCAGTAGGAAGCTATTCCTCTGCTAGGATTTCTTGTTCGAGCATCGGCCCTATAGCCACAGTCTCCAAGGATTCCCATATCTCGGTGGATACCTTTTTACCCGTTGCTCGGGTATTGGAGTACATGCGACGATAGTGTCGTGTCTCGCCCAAGTCACCTGATTCAGAGGAGAGGAACTCCTCATACTTCTGCTGGTCGATTTCAACAACCAGCGTGTCTACTTCGGATCCGATCATATCAACGTCCGATTGCGCAACGATCTCTTCATCAGTGAAAGAGACGCCTCCCACTATGGTCGCCAGTTTGTTCGCAGCAGAAATTTTTTGCTTTCCTCCCATTGAATTAACTTAAATTACAATAGAAGTGAATAAGATAAAAAGAAGAACAAACGAGAGGATTTTATAATTCAATCTCTCTCTTTTACAATGTATTTGTGGGTTCTCGTAGCGATGGGATCTATAGTAGTTCCTTTGGACGATCGAACGTCGAACTCTTCTCTCTTGAAGGTATCGGCCGACTGTAGACGATCTTCTCCGGTCTTTCCCGAACTCAAGACTCTGTGCGTAACTTGAATTCTCTAAGAACCGAAAGGAAGAAGAAGAATACCCCTGACTTCAAGACTCTCTCGCTTACTTGAATTGTCAAAGGATCCAAAAAGAAGACCTTTATTGCCGAAAGAGCCGACCCTTAGGGTTTCACCAAGAAGGTATTTATATCCCCAGGTTAATTTGAGAGTTTCTATCTAAATAGAATTCCCTCTCATCAAGGATTCCAATCCAATCTTTAATATTGATTTGAATCTCTTGATTTAGAGTTATGATTGGATTCAATTCGGGTATTTGGATAAGCCCAAATCATAATCTCAATCAATTTGAGATTCTGGTTATCTGCTCATGCGGAGCTTTAATCGCATCAAAACGCGGCGCTAAATAACCAAAACGCGGAGCTAACGGGGAGCTATTGATCATCTCCGCGTTTCACTCAAACGCGAAGCTAAAATTAGCTAGACTGCGGAATCAACGCGGAGCTATTTAACATCTCTGCGTTTTATTCAAACGCAAGGCTATTATAGCCAAACGCGGGGCTGCGGAGTTAGCTCCGCGTTCTGCTGTGGAAAATCCTTTTTAACTTAGAAATTTTCACTGCCAACATCCGTTTCCTGAGAGAACCGAATCAGACTTGTTTTCAGTCTCTCAGACAATGAATGCCAACCAATTTAGCTCAGAGAGCATTTCTTGCACTACTGAAGCTGGCTCATCGATTCAGTTCAGCTGCAACAATGGCTTCCAGCAGCAGACAAGTGGTATCAATAGCTCTCCTTTCGATCTGACAACTTATAACCTTAAGAACAATAATTCGTTCAACTTCAGACCATATTCGCTTCCAGTTTCAACCGCTGATATATCCACAAGCTTCTTGTTCTCTGCAAGTGAGATGCTAGTGGCACCTATGCTTCTTAACTCATCCCCTTCAATACTTGGAGAAGTGGAGAAATCCTCTGCTAGCATAGACTTTGGCCAGCCACAACAGTGCAACGGGTATACAATTGACTTGCCTGCGGAGATCAGCAACCACTTGGGAATTTGGTCATAATCTATACACATAAAAGCCGTTGCCATTTAGGCCATCCATTTTTTCCCTACATGTGAATTGAAGTCTCAAGCCTATGGTTATAGTCCGGGCTCCTTGGTCCGGGTTGCACAGCCCGGACCAAGGAGCCAGAGACCTTGGTCTGCGACGGCGGCCGAGAATCGAGGCCGGCAAGGTCTGGCGACGACGGCGAGAATGCTTGGGAGAGAGAGAGGGAGAGAGATGGGTTCTTTCTTAAGAACGTGTGGGAGAGAGGAGGAGATGAGGGAGAGGAGGAGATGAAGGTATTTGGAAAATATTGGTGGGCTCACTAGGAAAAATCCTTTTTTTTTCAAAAGAAACGGTGTGCTCACTAAGAAAAGTGGGCTCACTAGGAATAATCATGTGGCCATCTAGAAATTCCCAAAATCCGGGAAGGGGAAACATGCGGATGTATTTGTACCAGAACCCAACCCGGCCCATTACCCCAGCCATTCGGATCTTGTTTCGGGTCGGTTTTGAGCCTTCCGATGCTACAAGCCCTGAACGGTAAGTAACATCACCGCCATTGATGGGGAACTTCTAAAGGGGCACTAGTTTTTTCCTAGTGAGCCCGGTTAAAGTTCACCTTATATAACAACTTTGCCATTTAAAAATATTTCCCATCTTACCCTTCTTCCCTATCCCGCTTCTCCAGCCCTCTCGCGCGAATCAGCATTTTTTTTTTATTTAAAGGCTCTGTTCGGACTGACAGTCCGAACAGGAGGGATCCGTTCGGACTGACAGTCCGAACGGATCTGATTTGTTCCGACTGAAAGTCCGAACAAATCAGACTTGTTCGGACTTTCAGTCCGAACAGCCGAGATCCGTTCGGACTATCAGTCCGAACGGATCCCGTCTGTTCGGACTGACAGTTCGGACAGGGGCATAAACTGGTCTGCACGCTGTCATTGCCTCACCCACTCTATTTATGTAATAAATTGATAAATCATTAGTTTACCCAATTTAACGTCATTTTAAGGACTTATATTAACAACTAATTATACAATTTTTCACAAAATATAGTTTATAAAGCAAAAAAGATACAATAATTCACTGACACACTTATACACCAACACATTGATACACGGATACATCGTTTATTGCGATACAATGATACACCGACACACAATGATACACCGATACAATGATAATCCAGATACACAAATACAAAGATACTCCTGATACACAAATACAGTGATACTCCTGATACACCGATATAATGATACAATAATACATGGATACATCGATACAATGAAACAACGATACAATTAATGATACAATGAAATAGTGAAGATTATAAACAAGATCCCTTACGTATAAAACAAACAAGATTTTATACAAATTAAATAAATAAGATCAAATACAAACGTAGTGTTTATATTAAACAAAAAAAAGCGACCAATAGGTTCATTGCAAACTAAAACCATATATTCTACAAATTCATTAAAATGTTTGCAAAAAATAATTACACCGACCACTTGAAGTTCCTTACATCATCCATATCAATACACAACTCATATATTCTAATCACTGTCTCCTTGTCTTCCTCGGGGGTTGACGTCTGCTTCTGGTTCGAGTCATAATTGTCATATCAGGTGCATTAGCAGTGGATTGATATTATCTTGGTTCCTCTGCTTGCTCTTCTAGTGGTTCTTCTGGCTGAGTGCAACCAGTTAGCACGGCTTTGATCGTCGCAAGTGCACTAAATAACATCCCAGATCGCTTCTCTCTATAATTTCGATATGGATCCCAATCAACATGCATGTATGTTGGATACAAAGAAGTACATTAGTTACCAATATATAACTTACTACAAATTTTCCATATGTAAGTAAGTAGTAATAAAGTATAATTTGCTACAAATATCATATTTTATCTATTTATTTTTTAGCTACAAGATAGTGTAATATTAAAATTTAAAGACACTAAAACCGTTCTTTGTTACTTAATCAACCATTAGGACAATACCATTAAACTTCTAAATTAATTAATAAATTTTAATATGAACATCTATAATTAGAAAAATAACTAAATTTTCGCATATTTCACAACTACGATTACAATATTATATTTTCTTCATCATTATAATCTAAATATTAAAAATCAAAATTAACAAAAAACTGTACTCGTTTAGAATTTCCCGATTCTTAAATATTATCAGACCAAACAAAAAGTTCTCAGTTTTCACGGCGGTCACAGACCAAACAAGAATAAACTAAATAAAACAAATTTAAATTAAATTAAAGGAGACTTACAGTAGAGCCGAGAAATATGAAATCAAGAGAAAATGAGACTTACAGTGGAGACTTTCAGTGGGGGGTGTGGCTCAGGAGAGAAAATGAGGCAGCGGAGGCTTCGGCGGTGGGGTGTGGCTCAGCGGCGGAGGCTTCGACAGCGGCGGTGGGGGGTTTGGAGGAGATGGCTGCGGCGGAGCTCTCGAAGTTGGGAGAGGAAGTGAGGGGAGAAGAGGGAGATGGCTGCAATTTGGAGAGATGGCTGCTGTGTGGAGAGAAAGTGAGGAGAGAAGAGGGAGATGAGGGGAGGGGGGCAGAAGAGAGAAGAGGAAGAAGAAGGAGATCGCTGCGGACTGAGATTCGTTCTCTTCTAAACGGAAAAAAGAGGGAGATGAGGGTATTTTGGGAATAAAACTGTGCTCACTAAGAAATTCTCCTCTCTACTGAAATGAAACTGGGCTCACTGGGAAATCTGGGCTCACTAGAAAAAAACTTGTGCCCCTTTGGAAGTTCCCCTATTGATGCCCCATCATCCTATCTTTATAACCTCGACTCCAGTTCTAGGGTTTCTCTATCGAATCTCGTCTCTCTCTCTCTCTCTCTAGCTTTCTCAATCTGAAACCCTAGAAATTTCAATCTGATAAAATTTCGAATGGCGGACGAGTCCCCGTTCTTCTCCTCTCGGCCCGACAACAAGCGGAAGTTCGACGACCCATCTCCTACTCCGCAAGCGCCGCCGCAGTCATACAACAGCGTCCCTCCCCCTCTCGATGGGATCGAGCTCGCCAAGCTCAAGGCTCAGGAGATCGCGAAGAAGATCTTCAACGATGCCGAGGCCAAGCGCCCCAAGACCGACAACGCTGCCGACGGTTTGTGTCTTTCCATATTCGGAGCTCAATTCATCTTGCTAGGGTTTCTAATTTGTTGAGTTTAAAATACGCCCAAGTTTATAGCTTAGTTTTTGCTGCCATCGATGATTCTCTGGTTACTGTTTTAGCAGGGGATTTTGTTACTTATTTTTTTCTTGTAAATCTTTTGCATCCTTGAATTTAAGGAATTTCGTGGTCAATTGGGTTCGTAGGGTTTGTCGCTTATGATTTGGGATTGGCGTTTCTAATATAGAGATGTGTATCATTCAAGTGGGCTTGTCCTTTTAGGGGACAGTCTCTGTTGATCGGATGATGGATTGGATCTGGTTAATAATGTATTTTGCTTTAGCTCTCTGTCGGCATCGAACTAAGAAATATGGTGGTTTTGGTTGATCTTTTGTATGGAGGTTTTTTTTTTTTTTTTTTTTTTTAATCTCAATAGACTTTGGCACGAGTTTATATTTTGCGAAGAATTTGGTTGATCTTTTTGGCTGTAGGTTTTTAAACTGGTTTTTTAACTAAATAGAATTAGGCGCAAGTTTATACTTGTGATTTCGTGTTTACTATTATTAATTATTATGTATAGAGGTTCTTAATCCTTCAATTTTGGTTACTTAGGTTTATGTGTCAATTACTGGTTTGGTTTGAAGTTTCTTTCTAGGGATTCTTAAACATTGAGATTTGATTTCTAGTGTTTTTTTTCTTCCTATTATTAAGATTCGTATCTCTCTTTTGTGATTTGGACGGTCTTTTGTAAAGTTGGACAGCGTGGAGCTTTGGGCCGTCTAATTATCTCATTATAGTGGCCTAATAACTTACTTCTTCTCTTTTTAGTTTTTGATTTTGATGTTATGCTTTTGGATTATGCAATTAAGTGCATACAACATTTTCTCATCTCAGAGCTTGATATCTCATGTTCTCCTGTTATTTCATTTCTAAAGCTGTGTATAATTTCTAACTATTTTTCTTTTGCACTTTGGGATATGTTTAAATTTTATGTGTTAATACTTTACATTGCTTTAATCAGATCTTGTGCAGAAGACTTTGGGTCAGATGCCTTCTCAAGTAGGCATGCCTCAGGCCATGCCATTTTCTTATGGCTATGGTGCTAGCAAGAAGATCGATATTCCAAATGGAAGGGTACTCAGCTCTTTTCACATTGACATACAAGCAACGTGATTGATCAAGTTTTGGGTTTAATATAGTTCCTGTACAAGATTAACCTGTCATTTTTTCCCCAGGTTGGAGTTATCATTGGTAAAAGTGGAGAGACTATTAAAAGACTCCAGCTACATTCTGGGGCCAAAATTCAAGTGACTAGAGATATGGATGCTGATCCTAATTCACAGACTAGACCTGTAGAACTCACTGGCACAGCCGAACAAATCAGCAGGGCGGAGGAGCTGATTAATGAAGTACTTGCCGAGGTACTCTCTAAGTCTCTATGCATAGTCTATGTATTTGGTCGCTTGTTGCTTGTTTTTAGTTGGCCTTTTTTTTTAGCATGTCCTTGTATTGTTGACGCGACTTCGGTGCAGGCTGATGCTGGGGTTGCTGCGATTGTTTCTAGTCGAAATGTTGGGGGGGTTCAGTCTGGCGCTGAGCGTTTCTCCATGAGAGTTCCCAATAACAAGGCAAGCTAGCTGGCTATCTGCTTTGCTTACCAAAGTATTATTTCTTTCTTAGTATGAGTAATTTGCATGGTTGTTTCTTCTTCAGGTTGGTCTTATTATTGGTAAGGGAGGTGAGACTATTAAGAACATGCAAGCTAACTCGGGAGCTCGCATCCAGGTTTGTAATTCTTTTTTGAATATATTCACAAATATTTGGGTTCTGAATCTTTAGGGTCTCTGTCATGTGACTAGGAATTTCATTTTTTTAATGATATGTACTTAGTTTCACTAATTTTATTATGCCTTATCTTCTATTAATATGGGATGGTTTGTTAAATCTGTATTACAATGTGTAATATGTAAACTCTTGTCTGATGAGGAATACTTGAGGGCCTGTGTTAGTGTGAGGTTGAGATTGGGCTTGGTACCATTTGTCTGGAATATTGACTTCAATAACTAAGCACAACTGGTATATCTGCCTGAAAAGATTTATGTCTGCCAAGAAGCATGTAATTGGAAAGAGTGGCAAGTTGCTCCTCATTTGTTGTTACCTATAATATTCGGTGTCAAGTTGTCAATTTTTTGTTCTCTTTGCAGTACCTAGGAGGTTAGGAGAGTTACAGGAACATGTTTATGGTATCGGCTTTCCTTTTGAGTAAGGATATGACCTTTAGTATGTGGCAAGTAGGCTTTGTTATTCATGAAACGCCTTGGATTTAGCAAGTCCTATATGATCCGGGTTTGTATAGTCATATGCTTCTACAATGCTAGTCTCAGTTTTGTCATAACTATTAACTTAACATGGTCTAGGGCAGGCCTCACTAATTTACATCTTATATGACTTGTAAGAATCATTCGCTGTTGCTATATTTCAGCATGTTCTTTTCTTAGTTACTTATGCGCATATTTCGACTGCTTCCTACTTTTCCCTTGTTCTTTTGTTTTATTTTTGTGCACATGTGTGAACTGTTTATTCCTATTTTATTTTGTTTTTATGTTTTTAATCTCATATTTTTTGTCCCTTTCCATGATCGGCTTCCATCTGCTTATTGAATGTCTTGTCTCATTGTAATGGACAATCAACAATGTTATATTAACTAGTTACACCTTGCAGTGAAATGTTTTTTATATTCTAAGCAGCAGATTTTTATATTTCAATTCCTGACACATAAGTTAATTGCATATGCAATTCCCCCTTATTTTCTTAATCACTTATTCAAGGTACCTGTCAGGGTTTTTCTTCCTCTTATTATTTTTTTAAAACTCATATTTTTTGTGGTGTGCAGTATGCAATGTATTTGTACTTCTTATTTTCGGCTTGCAATAATTGGTCAGCTTCCTTTTTGAGATGTAATTAGATTGGTAGGAAGGACACTAATGAGCTGAGCTTTTAGCTATTCGTGTTCATTCATTTATTTCAACCTGCTTAGATTTTTGTTCAAGTGTTGATTGTTTAACTATCGAATCAAGCATTTAATAGGCCCGAATTGACATGAGCCTTAATTGAGCATATCCCAACCTTTTTTGCAATTAAAATTAAAAGTATAGAGGACTGAAGTATTGCATTTTTTCGAGATGACAAACTTATTTACTTGAACCTCGAACTTTACGAAGACGGTTCAGAGCTAAATCAAGCTTTGCAAGCTCTTTTACAGCTAAGTATTTCTTAAAGATTCAAAATCAAATATGAAACAAGCCTAAATGAGCCTTACGTGAGTTGAGCTCAAGCTGTGAGCCCAATCGAGCCTTATGCGAATCGAGACTGTCACGCCCCGCTCCCGATATACGGTATATGAGCACGTGTAGTAGGTACCGGCAATATATTCAGTTTGAATATGCTAAAGCCTCAATAAATTTGCCACAATAATACTCAGTAATTACGATAACTGATAGAAAAATTCAACGAAAATTTGACTTTTCATTTATTGGAACGAAGTTTAGGTACAATTGAAACAAAATATAATAAAATTAAACAAAAGAAAGCAGAGAATCTCTAATCCATTATTAGGTTTCAACTTGATCTTCACAATACACTAGATCCTGCGTCGGTTTTGGCATGTCCATCGGTAAGTCTGGACATGCATACTCATGTCGTCAGATTGCGATCAAAATAAAATACACAGAAAGAATGTAAAATTTAATGGTTATGTCTAAACATAACAATAACACAAGTTCTAGAAAATATGGAATGAGATATCTGTAATAATGATGTCAATTAATTTATGTTATCTTAATGTCATTTTAGTTAAGTCAACTTTATAACAGAGATATTTTTGTCTAGGATGTCTTGTAATTGAAAAAACCTAGCTGATGCGATACCACTGTTTCGATTGTTTCCTGTACAGACTCAGGAAATGGTCACAGAATTGTCCAGTACTGAATCGGACCTGCTGTCAGGCAAACAGGAATTATAGTCAGATATGATCTAGCAAATCATCACACATCCATAGTGTACGAAATATTCAGTTGTACAACTTAATAAGTTTACAGCCAAAACATATTATATTTCCATCATTCAGTTTCTTTCCTAACCCAGTGTCATTTAGGTATAGTACAGTATATTGATTATATCAGATATAATATTTCATACAATATTTCAATTGAATTTTGTTAATTTGTTAACAACATGATTTATAGAGTCCGTTCGGTTTATACTTTATTCAATAAATCACAATTAGTTATTCAAGAGTTACTGATTTGAGACATCATAGAGATATCGGCCAGGCAAGTGTACGGATGCTAGAAGGTTTTTCGTGCAACGCACGTTCCTTAATTAGAGAACCAATATACAAGATAATTTTTCTAGACACCGATACAAAATAATATCACAAACAACATTTTTCCGTGATTATAACTTTTATGTGATTTATCAAATATTGTATATATGATATTCTAAAATCTAACTATACTATGTAATTTAAATTTAGTGACAATTGACAATAGATTTTTGATAACAAGAAATATAATAAGTAATTGATAAATTCCAACTAAATAATAAATCAATTTACACAAAATAAATAGCATGATTGAAATAATATATATATAAGATAGCATGATTAGTGAGTCCAAAACTAAACTCACCTGGATTTTGTTTTTCGATATCAATCAACGGAGCAATCTACACATATAAAAATATTCTAAAAATATTAAAATCAGATAAATATGAAATAGATGATTTTTAGGGATTTTCTAATACTTATAATACACTCAAATTTGATTTTAGTATTAATGGGTCTGAATTTTAGAAATGAGTCTAAATCCATCTCATTAGGTTTATAAAATGATGGATGTTTTTTTAGGTTATTAGGATTATTGAATAGTAGAGGAGCTAACCTATAATTCATTAAAATAATTTAACTTAATAAGAAAAAGAAAAATAATATCTAAGCTCTTATCAAAAGGTGAGAATCTAAAATGTGGAAAGAGATGGAAGAAAATGCTCTTCTCTGGTGAAGTGGTGGCAGCTTTGGCGGCAGCTCCTGCGGTTGTTTTGGAGGTGGCTCCGATGAGATGAGAATGTTAGAGAATAATTTTTAGAATGAGTGGAATGTGTTTTGATTTAGGGGTTTATATATGATTGGATTTAGGAGTCACAGAATGTGAAGGGTTTAGGGAGTTATAAAATCTAAAGGGTTTGAAAAGTTATAGAATTTAGAGAGTTAAGAGAATTAAATTGGAGGTTTAATGTAGATAATTCATGGAGAAAATGAAACGATGGGAGTTAGAGAAATGAATGAGTAATGAGTTGAGAATATGAAAAGTTTGAGTTATAAGAAATGAAAGATTTAAAGATGAAGAGTCATATTTATTATTTTGTTTATTTATTTAATCTTTTATTGTTATAAAAAAATGGAGGGTTGTTACACTGAATATGACTAATTTCAGTTGGACTATGCACATGTCTATTTATTTAATTGAACATCGGGTTGTAGATTTACGTTCAAGCTTGGTTAATTTAATTATCGGACTGTAATAACCCTTCATCTTTTATAGCTAAAAATAATTTTAAAAAAATAAACAAATAATAAATATAACATTTCATTTTTTTCTTTAACTCTTACACTTTTTATTTTCTTTAACCTCCTAAACCTTTCATCTTCTCCAACTCCAAACTCTTCATCTTCTTCATTATTTAAACCATAAAACTCCATATTTAATTCTCAAAATTAAACTTTTTAATTAATTAAAACTTTTCATCTTTTGTAACTCTCAATCCTTTCAACTCTTAAAACCTCCCAAACCTTTCACCTTCTAAACTCCCATCCTTAACTCTAAAATTAAAATCTCTAAATTAAATTAAAACCTTTCATATTCTCAACTCATTACTCATTCATATCTTTAACTCCCATCCTTTCATCTTCTCCATGAATTATCTACATTAAACCTCCAATTTAACATTCTTAACTCTCTAAATTCTATAATTCCTCAAACCTTTTAGATTTTATAACTCCCTAAACTCTTCATATTCTGTAACTCCTAAATCCAATCATGTATAAACTCCTAAATTAAAACACATTCCACTCATTCTAAAAATCATCCTCTAACATTCTCATCTCACTGGAGCCACCTTCAAAACCACTGCAGGAGCCGCCGCCACTTCACCGGAGAAAAATATCTCCTTCCATCTCTTTCCACATTTTAGGTTCTCATCTTTTGACAAGAGATTAGATATTATCTTTCTTTTTCTTTTGGTTAAAATATAAATCATAGGTTAGCTCATTTACTATTCAATAATCCTAATAACATAAAAATAACATCCATCATCTTATAAGCCCAATAAAATGGAGCCAAACTTATTTCCTAATTTCAGACCCGCTTAATACTAAAATCAATTTTGAGTATGTTATAAATATTAGAAAAATCCCTAAAAATCATCTAAATTTATATTAATCTGTTTTTAATATTCTTAGAATATTTTTAATGTGTAGATTACTCCATTGAGCGACATCGGGAAACAAAATCCAGGTGAGTTCATTTTCGGACTCACTAATCATGCTATTTTATATATCTGTTGTTTCAATCATGTTATTTATTTTGTGTAAATTGATTTGTTATTTTGTAGGAATTTATCAATTACTTATTATGTTTCTTGTCATCAAAAATCTATTGTCAATTGTCGTTAAATTTAAATTACATAGTATAGTTAGATTTTATAATATTATATATACAATATTTGATAAATCACATAAAAGTTATAATCACGGAAAAATACTGTTTGTAATATCATTTTGTATCGGTGTCTAGAAAAGTTGTTTTGTATGCTGGTTCTCTAATTAAGGAACGTTCAACGCACGGAAAACCTCCCAGCATCCATATACTTGCCTGGCCGATATCTTTATGATATCTCAAATCAGTAACTCTTGCATATAGCTAATTATGATATATTGAATAACGTATAAACTGAACAGACTCTATAAATTATATTGTTAACAAATTAACAAAATTCAATTGAAATATGTACTTGATATAATCAATATACTGTACTATACCTAAATGACACTGGGTTGGGGGAGAAACTGAATGATGGAAATATACTCTATTTCGGCTGTAAACTTGTTATGTTGCACAACTGAATATTTCGCATACCATGGGTGCGTGATGATTTGCTGGATCATACCTGATTATAATTCCTGTTTGCCTGATGGCAGGTCCGACTCAGCACCGGACAATCCTGTGACCATTTCCTGGGTCTGTACAGGAAACAATCGAAACAGTGGTATCCCATCAATTAGCTTTTCTAATTACATGACATCCTAGACAAAAATATCTCTGTTATAAAGTTGACTTCATTAAAATGACATTAAGATAACCTAAATTAATTGACATCATTATTACAGATATCTCATTCCATATTTTCTAAAATTTGTGTTATTATTATGTTTGGATATAACTGCTATATTTCATATTCTTTCTGCGTTTTTATTTTGGTCGCAATCTGACGACCTGAGTGTGCATGTCCAGATTTACCGATGGATACGCCAAAACTGACGCAGGATCTGGTGTATTTTAAACATCATATTGAAGCTCCATAACGGATTAGAGATTCTCTTCTTCCTTTTGTTTAGTTTTATTAAATTTTATTTCAATTGTATCTAAACTTCGTTCCAATAAATGAAAAGTCAAACTTTTGTTTAATTTTTCTATCGTAATTACTGAGTATTATTGTGGCAAATTTATTGAGGCTTTAGCATATTCAAACTGAATATGTTGCCAATACCTGTTACACGTGCTCGTATACCGTATATCGGGAGCGGGGCGTGACAGGATTTACGTTCAAGCTTGGTTCATTTAATTATCGGACAAACACTAATGAGAGTGGATCACTAGTCACGTCTGGAGCTTCACTAGCTTTTTACAGCCTTAGATGGAATTAGTGCTCTTTTCCAGTGAACTTTTTTATTGAGGTTTTCTTTTTCTTTTTTCTCTTTAGCCAGGTTAGGATCTCGTTAGCCAGTGCAGAATTTTTTTACCCTCCTTATTCTTGAATCTTGCCTACCTTTTGTCTTGGTTTCTGAGTTTTATTTTGGTATACTTTTGGTTGGTTAGTGTCTCTATTTCTGGTTTTAGTTTTTGATATTCCATGCTCTATTCATTCCAGGTTATACCTTTGCATCTCCCCCCTGGTGATACTTCCACAGAAAGAACAGTGCAAATGGAAGGTACAAGTGAACAAATAGAGGCTGCTAAAAAGTTAGTCAATGAGGTCATCAACAGCGAGGTACCTAAAGGAGTTTTCCCTGGTCTATTAGTTCCCATTGCCTGGCATTTTATTTTCAAGATAACATATTATTACTTGATATTTGTGTTTCTAAGATATTTATTCTTGTATTGATTGCAATTTATAGTAGGAAAAGAGTATCTAAAACTTTTGCTGTCTTTTTATGTCTATCTATTCTGGTAATTTGAGTTGGAATCTGCTTTAGTAATGTGGTTAGTCTTAGTCTATTACTGTCATCAATATCTAACAGTGGAATTTGTACTTCACATATATCTTGTTGGGCATAGGCTTTCTTTCTAATTGTGTAATTTTAATGGTCTAGATGTTAAGAAATAACCTGTTTCTATTTGTTACCTCTCAGTACATTAAGGTCCTGTTGGGTTTTTTTTCTATCTTAATGGTAGTTTGGTAGAGATGAAACTTTACGTTAACTCTTTTCGGAGCTTTGGCCACTTTTCCTGGCAAGCTAAGCAAATGCTTCTTGTATGATGATAATCACATTCCTCGGTATAAACACTAATCTTCTTGTGTTACATTTTGATTTTATCTTTGGAGTAGGTTTCACACTCTCTGTTTTTATTGGTTATTCCCATTGTTTCTTCTAATTTTCAGTGGCTGGTGGCCAAACCCTAATGGATTTTGTCTTATTCTTTGTTAAATTTTTCTCCACAAAAATGTCATTCTTGCTATTTATTTGTATTGAAGTGGTAATCATACCGTGTGCATCTTGTTTTGAAATTTTCTCGAAAGACTATGTTTTCCACAGAATTGTCATTCTTGCCATTTATTGGTATCAAAGTGGTAATCATACCTTGTGCGGCTTGTTTTGAAATTTTCTCGAAAGACTCGGTTTTGTATTTAAGTTGGCAGCTCTAAAAAGTCAGTCTAGGTAGAGGTTTCATATCATCCCCTAAAGTTAATTGAATAATCAAATCTCGAGGTATAGGTTTCATTACATAATCCCCTAAAGTTAATTGAATAATCAAATCTGTGATTTTCAAGACAAGAGGGGTAATATAAGAGCCTAACAAGGGTCGAAATAGTGTTCTAGGTCCTCTTAGGTGTAATCTAATATGATTCTTTTTTCCATGGGCTTTGATTGAATAATACCTGTTTTTTTCCTGTACAGTTTTGTTCTTTGTTACTGTTTTGGGTTATTGTCTTCCTGTGGAGAAGTGTATATTATCATCAAAAGAAAATGTATAATATTGAAGATTTAAGTGTATTGTTATTTTCTCAGAATATGTAATTAATGCTGTCCAGCTAATATTGGCATTGTTCATGGAAGAAATTTCATTATTGAGGAGGTTACAAATTATTACCCTCCAATAATTATTTTATTGGGGTTTTTATTGAATCTGTTGATATAACTGGTCTCTATTCCTATTCTTTTGTCAGAATCATTATATCCAGTTTATGGTTTGTAAGGTATGATGCCAATGTTTGCATGGCATATCCGTAAAAACTGCTAGGTTAAAGCTGGCCATTTTGATCATATTAGTGATGATAGAAATGGAAAGTTGCTGATTATTTTATGAACTTGAGCTTGCTTTATTCAGAGTTATTGTAGGTTTTAGCTTGTGTTGGTGATTCCAACACATTGCAGGTGTGTAGGACCAGCATTTGGTTATCTGTCTGGCTTGGTACGGGTATGGTCTTGAACCTACACTCTTATAAATTATAATACTTGATATTTTGATCGAGACACCTGAAAATTAACTTGCTTAGCAGAAAATATAAGGCGGATGCTATAGTATTAAAGATATATTCAATTTTGGGTTCATTAAATATTTTATTGCTTTCACCTTTATCTGAACAATCTTTATTCTTGCATTTATTTTCTGAGGGGATATATTCAAACTTTACTGCACCGTGGAGCAATTTTGGTACAAGGAACTTGAAGCCCTATTATCTCCCTGATATTTGTATGTATATGTATGTATGTATGTATATATATATATATATATATATATATATATATATATATATATATATATATATATATATATATATATATTTTTTTTTTTTTTCCACTTTGTTTGGTCATTGACTCCTTACCAAACGCTCAATATTATCCCGTTTTGTTAACCAAGTCCTATTGCTGTTACTGATGGTTCCTCTTGTATGTGTCTAGGCTTTTTGTCTTGGGACTTGGGATGTAAGAATATTTCATGATGTTGAATACATGCTATTTTTTATTTTAGATTGCCTATCACTATCAGCATATTACCATGAGATGATTGGAGGCAGGTTATTGATTATCCAAAACTAATGAATATTGTGATATTAGAATATTTTCTTAGTGCTGTTATAAAATCTCTAATGTCATTATTTCTGTAAAAATAAATAATCTGTCATATTTAAGTCCTTCGCTTCGTGTCAAAAACCAAGTGTAGTGCTTTATGGATACATTTTTCTGTGTTGAGACTCTCTGTTTCTCATCACAAGGTCTTCCATTCCGTGCAATTTATGTCTCTCTATCATATTTTTTTCTTGTGCTTTATTCATGTTATAACTTGATCTACTAGTCACAATATCATATCGTTTTTAGTCTTGTTTGAGCTGTATTTTTCCTATTCTGGCTGGTTATTGAATTATTTTTCTAAGCCTGTTACTCCTTTGCATTATGCAAATTCTGATGCTCACTTTCCAATAAGCATCTAAAGTTACAGGCACGGTGGTGCAACTTACCTCGATTCTTCCTTTTTATTTTATGATGTCGAATACATCATTCAGTAAGAGTCAATTATTTGACTCTACTGCTTAGAGTTTTGAAACCACCTGAATTTGGAATTTGATGATTGTTTGTTCCTGTTTAGCAAGATTAATTTCTTTTACAGGCTGGTTGTTGGAGTCTAGTATTGGGTGCTTTGCTATGGTTTACTTTGCTACATTGTTAAGTGTCCTAGAATTGGCTGCTTAACAACGAGGTCTCCTTGCTTAGAATTTATTTTTGCTATTAAACTCATGTCTCTAGTTTATCATTCACACCACTCTGTTCACGGTAATTTCAGTAAATAAAGAGAAGAACAAACCACCAATTTAATCGGCAGATGAAGCTTCTTCACATGATATTTTTGTAGGTATTGAAGGAGTGTTATTCTTGGATTTGTTGTCTAAAAATGTGATTTAGAATGTCATACTCATTTTTGATAAGTATCATTCTTCTTTGGTTCAATTGATTGATGATGTGGAGGTAGCTACTTCGATACTTCAGTACTACATATATCTGGCAGAGGCCTCCTTCAGGTTGCTTTACCTGTGGGAGCACCCTGTGTTGGTGCTTGCTTAGGAGGAGTGATAGAAAGGGGAAACACGAATGCTATTTACTGCTGATAAATGCTGCTGATTGATGTTACAACTGCAGTTTATTGAGGAGAGAAATACTTTACGTTACAACTGCAGTTTTGGATACGAAGGCCTAATGATTGATAGAGTCGTAACTTAAATGATGATGATTGATAGAGTCGTAAGTTAAATAATGAAAGACTTGAGAATGTTACATCGGTCTATGTTTACTAGTAAGAAGTGAATTACCTTGACCTGTTTTTTGATACATGAGAGATGGCTTGTTTTATTTAACAGTTGGGCCACTTCTTCCCTATCCCTCTTTAATTCACATGATGCTATGGCAGCTGCAGCTGCAAATCTTCTCTCTTTTTTCTCCTTCCTTATCTCATTTTTTTCTCTCTTCATTTTTATAAGCCGGTGCAGAGGGAATAGGTGCCTGTCTTGGCCGTCTTCAAACTATAATTGTTTATATTCACTATTGCTGTAGGGAACCATTTATTGCATCTGATGGTTCTGTATTTGATTTTTGCTATAGTGCTATCATTTAATGGACTCATGTTGCAAATCATATTTTTGTCCATCATTTATTTATCCAAAATCTGAACACAATATTAATTATGTCATTATTGTTTGAATATTCTTCATGAGTGACTATTTTTCATATTGAAGAAGTTGTTTCATTTGATTAAATGATAAAGATGTCTTCTACAATTTTTGCAAGTTTTTCTATGTATAGTGAAACACACATCTCAATTAAATATGAAAATATCTTTATATATTGCCGTACATCCTTATAGTTCAAATTATCCAATTATCCTATCTTCGGCAATATATGGTTCATTATAAATGCATGTCTAGCTTTGCAACTTCCCAATTAGTTTTGAACTGGGAGAGGATCGACATCCGCTGCTGTAGCTTGAAACAGTTTCCCATGTTGTGGTACGTGCATGTTTTCTTCCCTTTGAAATGCATGTGTAAACTGCCTGGAACATGAATTTGATTGCTTTTGTTTCTAATTGATACTTATTTTGGTTTTTCTATATTTAAATGATATAGTCCCTTTCTGCATTACCTGTGATAAGATTACCAGCTCATTTGAAGTATCTTCTATACAGATTCGTGTCAGGAATCCCCAAGCAGGAGGATATCCTCAACAAAGTTACCGACCTCCTCGACCTCTAACTTGGGGTCCACCAGGACCACCACCCCCAACGCAACAACCAGGATACGGGTACATTCAACCTGGAGCCTACCCTGGGGCGCCCCCTCAGTATTCAGCGCCCCCCTATGGTGGCTATCCACCTCAACCTGCTGCATCAGGTGGATATTCTTCTGGTTGGGATCAATCATCCACTCAAGGAACCCAACAAACTGCTCCAGGAACTGGTTATGATTACTACAACCAGCAGCAGCAGTCCACAAGTGTACCTGCTGAAAACACCGGCTACAGTTATGGTCAGCAGCCAACTGTTTACAGCACCCAAGGATCATATGGTGATGCTTCTCACTCTCAGTCAGCTACTGGGCAGCAGCAAACTTATGGACAAGACAACTATGCTGGTGGTTATGGTGCTCAAGCACCTCAGGGTGGATATGCTCAGCTAACAGCAAACCCCCAGGCTGGGTATGACCAGTCGTATGGTTCTACACCTGCTTATGGTGGAACCACAACCAATCCGACTCAAGATGGATCTGCTTCTACCTATGGAGCATCTGGTGGGGCCACTCCTGCCCCTGCATCTCAACAAGCCCCTGCTGTCGCCCAACCTTCTCCAACTCAACAAGTATATGGGAGCCAGCCGCCAAATAGTGCTCCCATTAGTTATCCTCCACAGGGGACTGCTCAGCCTGGGTTTGGTGCTCCCCCTAATTCTCAGTCAGGTTATGGGCAGTCTGCGCCTTTAAGCCAAGCAAGCTATGGACAGTCGCCACAAGGCCAGAAGCCGCCAACAAGTCAAGCAGTTTATGGGCAACCTCCAACCAGTCAAACTGGATATGCCACACCAGCCCAACCAGGGTATGGTCAGGTGCCACCAGCACAGTCAGGCTATGCACAGTCGTACCAGCAAGTGCCACAATATGGTGGTGCACCACCACCGAGCCAGGCAGGTTATGGTCAGCAGCAGTCCTATGGTGATTCTTATGGCAGCAGTGGGTGTCCACAGCCAGTGGCATATGGTAGTGAGGGTGGTGCAGCTCCAGCTGCTCCTGCAGTGACCAAGGCCTCCCCACAGAGTTGAATGTAGTATGGTAAGTTTTTGATCTGGTAATTTTGCTTTGATGTTATAGCATTAGATGTTGAGTTTCTTGTTTTGATTAGCTTATGAATGCCCCTTTTAGCAATATGGATTGTTAAAAGATTGAGGAAAGTTGGTATGTCTCTCTGTACTAGATTGTATTGTTTCTGGATGGCTGAGAACTGCGGATATTAGATTATGTTGTATGTTTAATTTGGAGTTCGTTTCAATTTAAGTAGTAATGCTTGGACTATTTATATCTGCTGGCAGCACTTTCTCCTTGGTAACTACGGCTTTACTTCTATCATTTTTTTATTAGCATCAAATAAAATTATGAACTTTCACACTTTAATGGTTGGAATGGAGGTGGGATGACTTTTGAGATTTGTCATGCCTTGGATGGATTTTGACAGCGTAATAGCTGCTTAAATCTATCTGATGCTGTCTAATTTGGCCCAATGATGGTTGCTGGTTTCATTGGCCAACTGCTGCATCTGCTAAAAAGCCATTTTGTTGTAGTCATGTAGCATTGCAAAAAAGAAAATGTGGAATATCTTTTTTAACGACTTGCTTCGGCTTAATTTTTGGTAGAAAATGCTGGACAAATGTTTCATATAGTGCCTTTCCTATTCTAGCTCTTTTGGCGACTCTATGATGTAAATAGCTGTGACAAGTCGTCAATTAGGGGTTCTGTCGGAAAATCTGCCTCCCCAACTCGCCTTATCCACTGTTTTCTGATTTAGCCTATTTTATAGTCTGTGTTTAAGAATACAAAATTTTCGGAGGTTTTATGTTTTGTTTAAGAATACAAAATTTTCGGAGGTTTTATGTTTTGGTTAAACTACAGGTGACTTTGTGCTAACCGAATTAGTTTCTGATTTTGGCTAAATTTGTTTGCTAGGAGCTTGGGACAGTAAAAGAGGGAAATGTAAAAGCGGATCGCTATGATTCACTTCATAGTTTTATTTAATCCTTTTATTTGGAAGGAAGAAATAGAGGGACTTTCACCATATATGATATGTATTATGTTTAACTTCCGATAAAAGCTTAAAAATAACTTATGGAAGCTGAAAATGGAGACAGAAAATATTTTGATAAATAGGATTTAATATGTCAACATTCTTTTTTCCTTTGATTTTTTTTTTTCATTTTTACCCTTAATTGGATATAGAAGTTTCATATCACAGAGTCATGCTTAATCATCTTCTATCTAGTCTGGAGACATAAACCGCACTTTGTTCCTCAGAGCCATATTTTGAGAGCGGGTGTTTCTTCGTGCAAGATATGAGTTGATAGCATGATACTGAGAGATTGTTAGATTAAATTTTGATAAATTGGAATGAAAATGGACTGAGAAGTAATCTACATCGAGAATGAACTTTTGAGGGTGAACTCTGGAGAGATCGAAATGACAAAAAACCTAGATAAGCAGCCATGCGACTCCTCAAATCATGTTCGAACCGCGCCTTTATTCTTTATAAAAATTAAATTAACTTCTAGCGTAACAAATGGCGACATTAGACAGGGCATTAAAGTTAAATTTCTTCTTCTAATTTCTGTTTTTAAAAAAATGTAAATTGGAGCTGTTTGCTGGCAGCCAGACTCTCCAGGGGGAGTTTCCAAAGGAGCACACCATATTTCCTAGTGGGCCCAGGTTTCCTAGTAAATCCACCCACTCTTTAAAAAATGGAGAGTTTTCCTAGTGGGCACACTAAATATACCCAAACTATCATTCTATCTCATTTTTAACTTCCTTCTCCCTCTTCTCTCCCACTTTTCTCTCCCTCATCCTCACGAGCCAAATCCAAACCCAAAAACCCTAAATCATCTCCTGACTCTCTCTCCCACTTCCCCTAATCCTTTCTTTTTCTCTTCCCCTTCCCTACCTCCTCCTCCTTCCAAATCTTTCTCTCTCTCATAGCTAAAACCGCCGGTCAATCTCCCGCCGCCGTCGCCGATCTCCCGCCGCCACCGTTAGAGAACGACCGTCATTCTGTCGTCCCACCGTCGAGATGGGTGAGATCTCTTAATGTAGTAAATTTTTTTTAATTTTGGTTTTTTTTGGAGCAAACAATTGGAGATATTTGGGTTTGGTAATCTTGTTGGGTTGGAGAGGAGGAAAATGGGAGGAGATAGCAAATTTGGTGGTAGCAATTTTTTTTAATTTTTTTATATTTTGATTATAATTAATAAAAAATAAAATATTATAATGCTAGTTGTAAAATATGCGAAATTTAATTAATTTTCCAATGGTGGACGGTAATGTTAAATTTTATTAGTTAATTTTGAAGTTTTATAGCATTGTCGTAATGGTTGATTAAGTAGCAAAAGAAGATTTCAGTGTCTTTATACTTTTATAGTACATTATCTTGTAGCATAAAAAATAGAGAAAAATATGATATTTGTAGCAAATTTAATTTTGTAACTACTTACTTATATATAGAGAAGTTACTGTTTTGATAACTATCATTTATCAATGAAATATGTTTATATTCCATAGATGGATCCGACAGAATCTTCTATCGTACGACCAACTGCCTCGTTAAGAAGGAAGAAAGCAGCATCTCGGCCACTAATCTTATCGCTCCAATGCTATGAAAATAAGACAAGTGATTGTGATTTGATTGGTTGTATGTTTTTCAGCTGTTGGGTCTTAATTTTCTCATTCACGATGATAAAGTTGTTAATAGCAAACAAAATTATGCTGAAATGAGGTTTAAGCTTGAAAGAAAAAAAGAAGTTTATTATGATTTATTGGATATAAGAAACTCTTTAACTGTTCAGAAGTTTTTTAATAAATTAGTTAAGATTGATTTATAATTTTCTATCTATATACACTTGTATGACATTTATGAAATAAGCTCATTTCTCTTGTTCTTATCTGAACTTTTTTGATGTATTGAATTAAATGCATTTCTCTCAAATATATTTATCTTAATTGAATTCCCATCCAAACACCAAATTGTTGACTATATGCAGTCATGAATTCATACAAGGATTTCCACCTGGTATAAGGCTCACAAAGAATTTTCAGTCCCAACTAAAGGACTGGCGGCAGATGGAAAAGAGAGCCAATTTTTTTCCTTTTTATTTTTATCTTTTGAATTTATTTGGATTTATTTGTGTATTGATGAAATCTGTAGTTGGAAAGCGTAAACTTTGTGTATAAGTTATATGATCTCAGTCAGTTGATTGTATCTTTCTCATACTCTGAGTTAATAATAAATTACGTGATTTTCTTTACCATATGATTGAGCTGGTATATTAGTGTGTTCTGAATCTGTTGGTGATTGTTTTTTTTGGTTTTGCAAGTATTTAATTCTAATTTTCTTATTGTTTATAGTGGTTAGCATATGTAAATATTTATCAATTTCGAAAAAACCGAATCGAATAGGAATGGAAATTAAATCGAATAAACTCTGTTTAGTTGGGAGAAAATATCATTTATTTGGGAAAAATAAAATAAAGTAAAAGTGATTAGACATCATAGTGGCGATCTAATAAGAGGAAAAATTTATAGCGGTATGTTTTTGTCACAACAACCAAAATGTTAAAAAATTCTCAAATCAAAATGTCAAAGAAATTTGCTTGCTGTTGTTAGGGATTGAAATTGGGTCACCCATGTGACATTTCATGACTACTGACCACTATGTTATAACAACTTTGTGGATAATAGAACAAAAAAATCCTACTTACCTCTTGTCCGAGGTATACACCCGGACATAATTTAACTGTTCGGACTTTCAGTCCGGACATTAGACTGCTGTTCGGACTGAAAGTCCGGACAAACAAATTTTGTCTGGACTGTCAGTCCGATCAGAAAATTGCTGTCCGGACTGGAAGTCCGAACAGTTATGAACCGTCCGAACTACCGGTCCGGATAGTGGAGAGTCGTCCGGACTGTCAGTACGGACTATGAGTTTTTTTTTTTTTTTATTCATAATTTTATCAATTCGCAATATTTCTAGGATTTTTAAGTAAGTAAAGACCTAATAAATTTAATTTTTGAATTTAATTTGTGAGATTATTTAATATGGAAAAAGACTTGATGCAATAGTTGTAGGTTTTTTTTTTTTTTTTTTTTGAATTGCAGTTTGAGAAGAGAAAGAGAAAGAGGTTGAAGACAAGCGCAATCCAGTCCAAAAAAATTGATGGCAAACTTGTAATAAAACCGAATTTTTTAAATGGGTCGCTAGGAAAAATGGTGTGCCCCTTTAGAAACTCCCCTCTGCAGGCTTTGATTGCCCGAGCGGTTCGAGACAGCCCACGTACTTCAGCAGTCTAGAAAGAAACTCTCCGAGTATAAACGACACACGCTCTTACCGGTGATCAACGCGTGCTGATTGGGTAAAGCCATGCTCAGGCACGAGTCAGGAGTGTGGGGATTCTATTTGTTCTTGCAGAGCAATTTAGGTCCAGCTGTTTCCTAATAAGATTTTGGGTTGGATATACAACGAACCAAATCAATTCTGAACACGGCTTTGTTTTACGGTGTTTCTTCATGGAATTAAAACATCAACCGATTCAGCCCTAATATTGATCCGATCCCAACTTAAATTAATTAAAGTACGAATTATACGAGTTAAATCGCAACTTAACTTGCAGCATATTTCTAATGATAAAATTTAGAAATAGACTATAGATTTCTCAATGGTTTTCAGATCATAATGCTATATTCGGCAAGTTACATGCAAATATTGCTGAGAAAAAAAGCTTAAGGACTAAACATTTATTAGATTAAGCCCGCGCATTATAAAGTGCTTGGTTATAAATTTTCTTGAAAATTTATTACATATAAAATTTAAGAGACAATATGGGTCATCTCTGAATCCATTTGCATATGATGACAAGTAAATTTCCATTTAACCCAAATTAAATGATATAATTTCTTATTTCGGGTTGTTTTTAATTTATTGAGAATAAAAATTATTTGGCAATAAGGTAGAGGTACTTAACCTCTAGTTTAATCTGACCACAACAGAAATAAAGTTTAAACAGATACTACAAATTTTTGAATGTCTTTTTTAGAGAAAAGAAGAAGATGATAATGATCAAGAAGAATGTAGAATGCACTATCAATCAGACAATCTAAACATAAATAAAGTTGAATTTTTTAAGAACTGATAATTACAATCATATTATTCTTAGATCATGAGATTCCATATATGATTAAATTAAAATTTGAAATTCAGGATCCATATTTAAATCTTCAACTATTTCAATTCTTTCTTCAAAGAACTATAGTGTTTATCGATTCTTATTTTGTCAATTAAATTTTCCATTTGTTGTCAAATGGAGGCTTCTCTTTATCAATATTTTCCACATTATCTGATAAGAGTTGGATGAATTTAAATTTCTGACAACTTTATAAATAAACCGGTTTTTTTATTTTCTTCCCCTTAGGTCTGGTCCGGATTCGTTCGGTTCGGGCACGAAAATTTTGAAACGCGACCCGATCCGCACTGGTAGACTGGCCTTGTTACGCTATTCCTGCGGCACAACTTATTCATTCAACTAATTCAGCGGAGGTTAGGTGCGAGTGTTACTTTTTTATGGGTATTTACAAATCTGCACCTTACATCTTTATAAATTATAATTTAGTCCCCTAAATCTTCGTATGTAGATTTAGTCCCCAAATCTTTTAAATTACTACAATTTAGTCCATAGTTTATATTTTGGTCCGATTTTTTTCCGTTTTATCTCTGATTTCTTTCACTTAATTCCCCTTATCTCTTCCTCTCTCTTCTTAGTTTTTATTGGATTTTCCTCTTATTCTTCTCTTCTCCCTCTCTATTTATTTATTGGGTTCTCTATATTGAAACCAAATATATTATTCTCCACTAAATGTATTAAATCTTTAAGTCTCAATATAAATTTATTTATTGGATTCTCCCTCTCTATATTGGATAAATTCATTTCTAGTTTTAATATATTTAGTGGAGAATAATATATTTGGTTCAATATAGAGAGGGACAACCTAATAAATGAATTGAGAGAGAAGAGAAAAATAAGGGGAAGGCCAATAAGAATGAAGAAGAGGAGGGAAGGGAGAAAGGGAATTAAGTGAAGCAAATTAGGGGTAAAACGGTAAAATCAGGCAAAAATATAAATGACACTAAATTGTATTAATTTAAAGGATTTTGGGGACTAAATACTAAATATAAAGATGTGGGGTACTAAATTATAATTTATAAAGATTTAACAGATCTGTGAATACCCCCACTTTCATTCCACATTTGACCGCCGACTCTTTGATCTCTCGCTTGGGACGATCGTTTCCTAATAAACCCAAACCCTAAATTTTATTTCTACAAATCGTTTAGGAATTCAATCGATCTCATCGAGGTATGCCGTCAAGCTCGTCCCTTTTCTACATTCATACTAGATTATTGATCCTTATAGTTCTTTTTTGTTTTTTTGTTTTTTTTTTTGTTTTTTTTTGTTCTTTTTGAGTTTTTTTCTTAAAAAATTTTCTTCTTTATATAGAATTTTGGCAAATTCCAGCTTTCTCGCGGTTCCACGAGTTCGGAATCGACTAAGTTTAGAGATCCTCAGGTTAAAGAATTTTTGTTAGTAGGTCTAAAATTTTGAATTGAACTTAGGATCAGACTCTAATAATTTGAAATTGAAGATTTTTATTGAACAGCTTAATTTTGCAGTTAGATAAACTGTTTGTCCCCCAAGATATATTCGATGACCATTGAATCTATAAAACTTATTATCAGGATCAACACAATTAACAATTTTTTTATTTGGTTAGTTAGGTTTTTATTTATTATTTCGAGCATTGACCTGCGTTCAGATTCACTGATGAAGGTTAGAGAACTGTCAATAATCGTGGCGATTTTTTTTTGGAGAGAAATTTGGTATAGTTTGAAGACTTGGATTGGTAGCCTTTTTTTCAAATCCATTAATATTTTTTCACAGAATAAAATTAAATAGTTTTATGTCCATGGAAATGGGTATATCTTTATGGTTCAATATTGACCGGCATTTGACAAACAAACCAATTTTCTTTCGGAACTTTCTGTATTTTTTGTTCCTTGACCTTGATTCATTGTTCTTAATTTGCCACATAGTTATTGCACAGTTAATACGTATATCAGAGTTTTTACTAAAATGTTATTTGTTTCACCCAGCTATTTGTTATTGTGGGATGAATCTTGTCAATGTTTTTTTTTTTTGTCAGTTTTGTTATTGATAGGCTCATCCAGACTAAGAAGATCATGGACTTAGAATTTTTTTACTTGCTTTCAGGTTTTAGTTTTGACTGAGTCCACTTTAACATTATGGAAGCCTTAGGAACTGGAGTTCCCCAAACTAAGCTTGGTGGCTTTTCTCGTCAGCGAATTAAACATAGGTCAGTACCGTGTTTCTCGTTTCCCCATTCATCTTTACTGCATCAATTTTCCCTAATTCTTTCCGTTAAATAAAATTTTTTCAGGATGTTTAGGATATCATTGAATTTCCTTAAGTGAACCTATCATGTATGCACTCTTAATTTTTTGTCACTATTTTCCAGGTCATATTGCAAGACGGAGGCTTTAAGTTGTAATGTGCTGCATGTATCTTGCAGTTCAGATAAAGAACAACCATTTAGTAAATCATCAGAATTTTTTCCACTTACTTGTCATGCTCCTACTAGAAGTGGACATTTCATGAATGCATCCATGCACGTGCCAGCTAAAGATAGGAAAAATATGGGAAAAACATTTTACTCCCCTGATGCATGCACTTTTGAGAATATTGTTGGAAATTCTTCAACTACTGCACAGGAGAAGGTCGGGGTGCTGCTGTTGAACCTTGGAGGTCCTGATACCCTTCAGGATGTGCAGCCATTTCTATTCAATTTATTCGCAGATCCAGTACGTGCTTCATCTCCACTTTATTACAAGATTTCTTTAGTTAGGAACTTCATGATTTGCTTCACATAATTGCTATCAGCGATAACAAGGGAAGTCTTTATTCCAAATTCTTAATGCATCAAAATTGGTGTCCATATTTTTATATCAAAGTCCTCATTTAGTATTTGTTGCCTGCAACTCTGCAAATTTTAGCTTTTAATAGTCACATGACATTTCTAGATCCCTTTTGTATATTCTTTTTAATTTGCTTGGGTGGGTGTGTTTGTGGAAAATTGTATTGGGTGATGAGGCAATGATTAATGATAATAAAAACAGATAGTGTGCTTGTGCCCATATGTTTATATAATTTGGTCAACTTTTTACCCAATATATATGATTTGGTCATTTAATCATGTGTATAACCAAAATGATCACTTTGCATTTTGCAACAACCTTTTAGAGTCAGCACTATGATCCTCATTTGCTATCTTTTGTTTTGAAGTTACTGGTTCCATCATTCCACAAGCTTCTTCATATCACATGGTGGTGTTTCTTGGGCTTTCCCCTAGGCATCTTTCAAAAAAATGAGCTTCTTCATATTGTTTTCTGTGATATATAGACTTATCTGGCTATATTTTTTTGAGATAGTCCTTCCCTGTTTCAAGTAAAAGACTGATAATTATAATTATATATTGCTTGCTCATCACTAAATATCTAGGTTTGAATCTTCTTATTGGTATCACTATCATATGTTATTGGAAAATTGGCAATATTGGATATAAGGTATCACCAATGTCAGATATATCGGCAAAATATTTGCAACCATTTGCAATACCTATATTATATCGTATTGATTATCTCAATATCCAGTACAATATTCCTATACCAATCCATATATAGGCTGATATTTTAAACATTGATAAATACCCTCCTATCATTTTTGTTAACAACTGAGTTGATTCTTAAAGACTAATGTCATTTTCCTCACTATATATTTAAAGATTCTATGATAACTTTAAAATATAGCCTTAGGTTTAATTCCATGGAGATTTCACCTTCTTCTTTTGAGTGGATAATATTAATACTTCTTCGCATCTGTTCACAATTGAATGGGTTTTAGGATTTCCTGGAAAGCTAGTCAACCTAATATTTTTCTCCAATAATACCCTTTCCTTTGCATATCTTAGATACAACGTGGGATTGTCATTATTATTCATCATATGCACATCATAAGCACTTCACCAGAGAAGCGGATAACCGTGAGTGTAATTCTAAAGTGGATTTACGTACATCAGTAGCTTTGAAGGTTTGTTGTTCCTCATTTGGATATTTCCTTTTCAACAAGCATGTTTTTACCTTTCAATGCGAGCATCATTTTCACTTAATGCAGAAGGAACAAGTCTCCAATTTTGATTTGGTAAGATACATGCTCCCTTCCACTTTGATAAGGACCTGGCCAGCAGAAAAAAGGGATAATGTTGATTTTTGGATCCCAAGAATTTGACATTTTTGCAAGAATATGACTTCTTATTTATGAAAGTCTTGTATCTATATTGGTAAACGTATCATAATATTTGATGAATGAGATTGTGATGACTATGAAGGAAGGACACAGATACGAGATACGGGACGATATATGGGATGGACATAGAGACATGACAACTTGTAAAGTAGGATATGTGGATATGACGTTATTACCGTGTATTATGTGTGTCTATATATAATATACATCGACTCCATAATGATAAAGACATGTTTTACTTGAGGTGGAAATAAAGATAAAATAAAAACCTGATGTTTTAAACCTTAAAATCCTAATCAAGTAGCTAATAAAAGAAAAGAATATGAGAGCTCAATCAAATACCTTACCATATAATCATGAAGCTTGTCATGTGTTTTCATGATTCTATTGACATAGTATTCCTCTTATGTTAAAGGATATATTTGTATTATTAAGCAATGAATGATTTTATGGTGTCTAACTCATGATCTTAGATTATTTTAAAAGACGATATAATGCACACACAAGTCTGGTGTTCTTAAAATTTGACATGGCTCCAGATTGTCTATTACATGCTAGACAAGTTTTAGACAAGTGTCGGTGTCCAAAGAATAAGTAGTGATCTACAAGAAAAAACAGTAAACTTGAGACAAAAAAGTATTTGTCATTCCAACTTCAGCTGTAAATAAGTAGGTTGCACAAAGAGGATCAAGGAATAGTGCTATTCCTGGAGGAAGATGTCTAGCAACCACAATGATTCACCTGACTAGAAATAGATCCACCAATTCTTCCTATTGAGGGGTCAAGCTGCAAGAACCGACAATTTGTCATATAGGTGTGGCAGGAGCAGGGTTGAGCATATGTTGTTGTTTATTGATTTTGGCAAAACCGAATCTGACAGGAATGAGAACTGAACTTACTCAATCTGGTGCGGTTCAGTTTATTCAAGTGGCCTCTAATGGGATCTAATGGGTTGGCCCATGCACACTTGAGTTAAAGAAATAAAATAAAATTTAAGGACCCACCCATGTAGTTTCTAGGTAAAAGTAGATACGTACAAATTCATAACTATTTTACAAGCTCCTGTTAGAGTCGATAATCAACATACAATGAAAAATTTATGATAAAACTACCAAACGAATAAATGAAAACTAAATAAATGAAATATTAGTCGGTTCGGATTTCAAGTTCAAACTGAAAGCCAATTGAATTATTTCGCTTCACTTAAGTTTAGCTTATTCGGGTCAGTCTTGGTCTGTTATTTTGGTTGTGACCGAACTCTGCTTACCCCTAGGTAGGAGAACTGAAGTAAGGTGGGTTTGGGAGCATCATGGTCTATTCATATATGAGAGAAAAGAGGAAAATTCCTTAAGAATTCAACCTAGTTTTATTATATATAATACCTTGTAAAATTTGGTAAAGCCAAAGAAAAAGTGATGTAAAGGAGGAAAAATTTCTATTGATATCTGAGCGAGAATACAATAGTTGCTTGTAGAAATAATGAGCATCTGAGTAACCATGACTTTATTGCGAATATTTGTAGGATTTCTAATATCATATTCTGTGGAACTATGTATGTATGGAACCCTAGTGGCTAAAACTTGTCCATGGTGAAGCTAATATCATTATCTCAATAGAAGTGCTCATTCTTCAATCAAATGGGAGTTGCATTGTTACACTAGAAATTCAGATCAAACTATTCTATGGCGAATTAATTGACTTTGTCAAAGATGAAGTAGCAGAATATAAAGAGGAAATAATTATGCAGCTACATTTGCTCTTCTAAAAAGTGTTTGGCATCAAATTAGTGATTTTAGGAATTTGTTTTGATGTAAGTTCCAATGCTTAAGCATGCCATTATTTCAGCAGTTGTTATATTCCCTTTTTACTTTTAGCCTGGTGCAAGCTGATTTTATTCTCTGAAATTTGATGATGGTAAAGGTAATTATTATACATGTGAATTTCCTATCCTTTCTATGGTCCAACCTGACCAAACCTAACTTAGAATGAATCTATCAACCTGACCAATTTATGCAAATGTTAATAAAGAACACTGTACTGTGATAGCCTAGCCCACTTAAGTCTTGTATTTTGGGACATAAAAAATCTTGAGCAGCAAATATGGCCCCAGCATGAGTCTGAGCAACCGAAAGAGAGGATTTAGTGCATTAGATTGAGAGGAAAAAAAAGATCGCAAGTATGTAGGGACCATTTTGAGTTTGAAGTTGCTATAGCTTTTTTCATGTTTATTTATTCAGTTAACCTTTATGAGATCCAAACAAATTTATGTAACTATATGAATACAGTCTGGATTTCTCCAGTACTACCTGACATTAGCTCTTTTACATTCACATATTCAACATGCTTGACATCCTCTGATTCAGATTGCAATGCACCAAGAACTTCACAACTCTCTTGCTTTGGCTACCTTTAGATTGCATGAAACATGAACTTTATGCTTCTCTTTCCTTGGCTGCTTATGCTGAGTACCCTTTTTTTTTTCTTAACTCAGGATATAATACGGCTTCCAAGGTTGTTCCGATTTCTACAGAGACCATTAGCTCAACTAATTTCAGTTGTCAGAGCTCCAAAAAGTAAAGAAGGATATGCTTCTATTGGTGGTGGATCACCTTTGCGAAGGATAACAAATGAACAGGTTTGTTTATTCTTCTTCATGTATTGTCTTTGAAAATTTATGGTGCTTAATTTTTTGTGATTAGATTGCTTTGAGATTCAAACAACCGGCACTATGGACCTTAATTGCATCTTTGATGTCCTATTACTAATTTTATAATAAGTTTCTGATTATCCTGTCAAAATGTGGTGCAACATTTCCTATATGTTATTTGAAACTTAATGTTTAAGTTGTCTTGTCTTACTGATTTGCTTCAGTAGTAAATTTAGTGGATGTGCGCAGAAAACCTGCTATTTGCACTAAACATATTTATTTCAGGCACATGCACTGAAACTGGCTTTGAAGGAGAAAAATCTGCACTCAAATATATATGTTGCAATGCGTTATTGGTACCCCTTCACTGAGGAAGCCATCCAACAGGTTTGTCAGAATATTCTGTTGGCTTGCTAGTAAAATGTACTTACTGCAATTCTGTTCATCATATATGCAAGGTTTTGTTTTGAGATCGTTTCTCCTATATCTACATCTGTTTACCATGGTTCACTTGTTTGTTAATGAGAATACTGTCTCTCTAGATCTGGAATTTTAGAACTTTTTGCTACTTGATCACTTTGGAATCTGCTACCTTAGGGATATCTCATTCATTAATTCTTTCATTTTAAGATGTCAATCCATAGTTCATTTTATGCATTTACTATGTATCAGCATGTAACATGGTCACATCTACTTGAGATTCTTCTGTTATTTAATGATTGGTTCTCTGTCCTTTCGATTATTGCTATTTTAAGATTTTTGCGTAGGCTGTTTTCTTGATGGAGAGATGGCTTCATCAAAGAAATATCTTCCTGTTCTTGCATATGGGAAATTTTATTCTCTGATGTTATGGGAATTAACTAAAATGGTATAATTTTGATGTTAATGGCCTACCTAGTGTTTTACACAATAAAGGATAGGGTTTATATATATATATATATATATATATATATATATATATATATATATATATATATATATATATATATATATATATATATATATATATATATATATATATATATATATATATATTAAACCACCAGTGAAACTAGGGAGCTGAATTATGCATACAAAATTGGTATGTACCCCTGGCATCCTTGCAGACACGCATGTATTCTGTTCTACACTCCATGAAAAATTACTTAATAGGACACTTTTAAGTTTTTAACAGTCTCAGTTCCTATATATTTGATTTTTTATTTCTGTGTATGACAGATTAAAAGGGATAAGATTACCAAGCTTGTTGTTCTGCCACTTTATCCCCAATACTCCATATCAACAAGCGGGTCAAGCATCCGTGTTCTTCAAAATATTTTCAGGTAAACAGTAGTTTGTCCTTAATCATTTTATTATTGAGGAATAGGTGCACATGAACTCTTCTTCTAGGAGGGGAAACCTTTCCTGTTTTGCCATGCATCCCCTTTACGTCACGCAGCCTTCTAGTTTCTTTTCAAATCTTGTGTTATGTCTTCGACCTGTACTATTTTGTTGAATATGTTTTTAACTTGAACCTTAATCACAGGGAAGATGCTTATTTTGAAGGACTGCCAATTTCTATTATAGAGTCCTGGTATCAGCGTGAAGGCTACATCAAATCCATGGCAGATTTGATACAGAAGGAACTATTAAGCTTCTCTAATCCCGAAGAGGTAATTTTTGTTAGTTAATGATAGTGACATGTATCTAATTATTTGTTTTGTTCTTTGTGGCAATCCCGCTTGAAGTAATCCTGCTAGACCTTAAAACAATTCAGCATGCTGATTCTTTCTGAGTAACTTGTTCGGAAGCCCAATGTAGGAAGACTAAAACATGAAAACATCTATGCACTATCGCATATGCACCCGTGCGTATGCATGCACACACACCTCTTAACTCCAGGCGTCACATGAACAAATAGGCGCATTCCTCCCTCCATGGATGCATGCATATCTACTTACTCTTGCAAACAGGTGTACATGGTCTTCCCTTGTATTTTCACCCCTCGTGCATGGAACTGATGCACTTGGTGTTCATGATTGGGTTAAAAGCAGTAAGCATTAGCCACATATGTTAAAAGCATCAGTATGGGATCACTATATTCACTTTTTTATTATTTGGAGGTTTTGTTTCTCGCTCAAACCTTCGCCTTTTCTCTTGTTTACTCTCCCTTTGTTAAGTCTAGTACACTTAAAGTAGCGTTTTGAGTTAAAGGGAATAAAGTGAGACGGGTGCATAGTTAGCAACATCGTTTCCAGACTTGTGGTAAGGTTTCAGTTCGTTGTGTGGTAACGGTGCGTGGCGTATGGAGGTAATGCTTAATAGGATAGGTAATTGGGGTTATGGTATACCGGGGAGCATTTTTAAGGCCATTCCAATAAGTATGCATGTATTATTCGTATAAATGTAGATAAGAAAAGGCTATAACTAAGCTAATACATCAAAAAGTAATTCATTCAATCAATTAGTCATTAGTTCCTTCATTTGTTTTTTGGTTCGCTAGTTTTGGTGATCTGAATCGGGAATGCACTATAAATCAGTATGCACAAATTGGATCGTGGTAAAGGGGGGATGTAATGCATTAGTTAACGCTGGTTAGGAAGTAGTCATGCCAGGAAGCATCTACCTACTTGCAGTAGGATTTTGGGTTAAAGAGAAGAAAGTGAGGCACGTAGCTAGAGTAGAAAGTGAGGCACGTAGCTAGAGAGTAGTCCTTTTACGAATCATCCAAGTGGAAACAAATCATTGTATTGTAAATCTGCTCATTTTTTTATTTGATTGCTTTGTTCTACCGGAACATTAGTAAACTATTTGATGCCTTCATATCCTTGCTGATCATATTCTGGTTGACATCCCAAAATGGCAAAATGGCAGGTTGTAGATGACAGACATGATGATCTAGCTAAATCCTGCAGTCAAATATAAGCAACTGTAATCACCATGCTCTCACTGCTTATTTGGTAGAAACATAGATTATGATTATGACAATGACAATGCAACAACAAAAGCATCCCTTTTCTTCTTTTCTTAATGAGACTTGATAGTTTGTCATCTGTTAAGATTGTTTTTTTTTTTTGGTTTGTTAGTTGTCCTTTATGGAAAATTTGTTTATAATTTCCCGCATTTAGTCTGAGTGAATCCTGTAGGACTTACTTTAATATAGAACCGTGCAGGTTTGATTATTTCTTCTGTTGTTAATTCTTCTCTACATAAAATGCTAGGTCATGATATTCTTCAGTGCACATGGAGTTCCAGTTAGCTACGTTGAAAATGCAGGGGATCCCTATAGAGATCAGATGGAGGACTGCATCAATCTGATCATGAATGAGTTGAAATCTAGAGGCATAGCCAACCAACACACTCTTGCCTATCAGGTAGTAGTGTTGTAATTCAAATTCTTGGTAATCCGTGGACTCTGAGTTTTTTGGGCTCAAGAGTTTGTGGTGTATGTTCGAAATGAGCAAATTTATTGTGAACCTTAGTAGTTTAACATTGTGAGTTTGTTGATTCTTTTGCCAGAGCCGTGTGGGGCCTGTTCAGTGGTTGAAGCCTTATACTGATGAGGTATTGGTGGAGCTGGGTCAGAAAGGAGTGAAGAGCCTTTTGGCTGTTCCAGTTAGGTTCGTTCCTTTAACTTGAAGCGATATTAAACCATCATTGACTAAGAATGTTGACTATAAGTAACGCCATCCTTTCTTATTCAATATTAAGATGAAAGTCAACTCGAAGACTTGCAACTAATTTTGTCTATTGGGCGGTGTTTAATTGTTGCATTTCTTGCAAGCTGACCATCCTGACCTCCTAACTTTCCAAGTACAAATTCTGAGAAATTAGTGGCTAATAGAGCCAATGTTTCTTCTTGTACTTTACCTCTAATTGAAGTGCTTTGGTAGTGTTACTCCAAAATAAATTTCTGCAAGTTTATTGGGCTACACCTCATAAAATTTGGTTCTGCTATAGGAACCTAAATAACTGGTGTTTGCCAGGGCTCTGCATTGATCGACTCCTGGATTTAAATAGTGCTTTGTCAACCAGGATTTTCAGAAGTTGGTAATTACAACTTGTTATGGTATGTTGATACCTCCCCCGGCCAAAATTTGGCATGTCTGGTTGTGTTGGATGCAAACCCTTGCCCATCACTTGAAAATGTTTTATGGTTCATTTTACTATTTTTACCTTCGTCTGAATGCAAACAACAACCCAATAACATACTCTTATGTGAGTTAAATATGTACATATTTCTAAAAGGTACATCTATTCCCATGTTCGACACCCCGTATCCGAGTTGGAGTGCAACAGCCGTATCTGTGGCCATGTACCCAAATGCTAATTTACACTTGCATCTAAGTCATAGAAAAAGAGTACCAAGTTGGTAATTCAGCCAGTTTCTAATTGAACTGTGTTCCTTAGGAACCTTACTTTGAGTTAAATATGTACATATTTCTAAAAGGTACATCTATTCCCATGTTTGACACCCCGTATCCGTGTTGGAGTGCAACAGCCGTATCTGGCCATGTACCCAAATGCTAATTTACACTTGCATCTAAGTCATAAAAAAAGAGTACCAAGTTGGTAATTCAGCCAGTATCTAATTGAACTGTGTACCCTAGGAACCTCACTTTGATTCTCTTGCCATAGATTTCTCATACATCATTGTTCCAATTGTCAGCTTTGTGAGCGAGCACATCGAGACTCTGGAAGAAATCGACATGGAGTACAAGGAACTGGCTTTAGAATCTGGCATTGAGAACTGGGGCAGGGTACCAGCTCTGGGGTGCACACCTTCCTTCATCTCAGATCTTGCTGATGCTGTTGTCGAAGCCCTTCCTTCTGCTTGCGCTACCTCAAGAACCAAGAGAGACTCTGGTGAGTCTGACATGAATCTTGCGCAATATGCAGTCAAATTATTTTTCGGCTCTATTCTGGCATTTCTCTTCTTTTTTTCGCCAAAGTTGATATCCTCATTCAGGAATAACCTCCTGTGAAATAATTCAATAAAAGATTGGCAAAGATCACAGTGAACATTACTTCAGGACTCTGTTGACTTCGATAATAATGAAGAAGAAAATTTCATCAAATTTTGTCGATACATTACATGTTTGGGATATAATACAAAATGCTGTATAGTATCATGTTCTGATAGAATGGTCATATATCCCTTTGTGTCTGTTTTTGTAAGAACATTTATATCTAGTTTGTAGTAGTTATTTATTGAGTTACTAGCGGAAAAAAAAAAAAAAAAAAAAAAAAAAAGCAAAAATTCATCATTATGAGATTTTTGGCCAATTCAGTTCTTTTTTTTTTTTTTTTCTTTTTGAGGGAACTTGAGTTTTTTTTCTTGCCAAGTAATATTTTTCCCATTTAAATAAGCTATTTAGCTGCAATTTGGTTTTCTTCAATCTGGAGATGCATTGTTTGGGATGGTCACAATTTGCAATGGAGATGCAATATTTATTGCCAGAAATGAGTACTAATTACATTTTTTTTTCTCTTGCTTGCTTCCACTGGGTAGATGCGCAAATCTTTCATATTGTTGATTAAATGCCCAAGCTAAAATTACCAATCAGTAATAATGATAATCAGATCTAGAACACTCCTTCTGAAAAAAAAAATCTTTCATGTTGTTGGTTAATTGTCTATGTTAAATTTTCCGATCAATATTAATATTAATGGGATGGGAATCAGGGATGGTGATGGACGCGTTTACGGGCCGATTGTTGGTTTTTTCTATACAAAATTTTGAATTAAAAAAAATAAAATTTTCATTTTTAATTTAAAATTTTGTATACAGTGGGTCAAATATTTTTCCATCGACGCGTACATTACCATCCATAATATTAGAAATTAGATCTCCATAATATTAGAAATTAGATCAGGCTTATTCGTCTTTAAATTTTACGAATCCACTATATATTTTAGCAATGGTTTGAAATATAAATGTAACTTTCCTTTAGACTAGTTTCTTACCCATGTAATGCATGGGAATATAAAGTAGAGTTCTGCGGGGAATATAGATCAATATACTTCCTATAAATTCCGTTAGGGTCGCTAAACAAATTGGTTGAAATGCTAAAGGAACATTCTTATACGGGTTAATTATACTCAGACTCTCCTGTAGTATGAGGGGTATATAACTTATCATCCATAAAGTTTTAAACTCTTACTTAGACTTCCTGAATAGCCAAAAAAAAAAAAAAAAAAAAAAAAAAAAGACAGAAAAGTTCAAGAGAAAATATTTTTTTCGCGGTTCAGGAGGTCTAAGTGAGAGTTTAAAATTTTATGAGTGATAAGTTATACACATCAATACTACAAGAAATTTGAATGTAATTAACCCTTCTTATAAATATTCTCTTTTTTCTATTTTTGCTTCTCACGAGTTCTTTCTAGTAGGATTCAGATTCTCGCCATAGCATAAGGTTACAAGATTACCCCAAAACAAAATTTCAACTAACCATCAAGCTGGTGTACATTGGGAATTGTTTTTTTTAAAAATAAATGGTGAGCAACTGCCCCGCGTTTTATTAAAACGTTTTAATAGAATATACAAAGCTAAATAGATAAATATATCTACCCATTCAAAGCAAAAATGAGTTACATGATGTTCAATTACAAATCATTTGATAAAAGAAGACTAACAAATAACCTACAACTGGATCTACAGTCATGCAGTTAATATAAGTCCAAAGTATACTATTCTTCCTCATTTGCAGCCTTTGTCAACGGTATGCCTGTCCTGTTGCTTGCTTCAGTCATGTCAACGGTATGCATGTCCCGTTGCTTACTTTAGTCATGTCCCGAGGGGATCTGTGTGGGCGTGCTTTTAGGTGGAATCGTCCTTGTGTCTCTGAAATCTGTTAACCACAACAAAACATCATTAAATACAATATATACAATGATTCAAACTACAAGCCATATTACTAAATATTCTTCTATTGCTCTCTAACCATAAATTTCATACTATAATAGCTGTAACACTCCTAGATTTGTCAGGGTTACCCTCCACATATTGTAATCTCAACCCTGCACATATTGTAATCTCATCCAGATAGATGGGGGGTTGCTCTATCTGATCTCATTGTTGTGTTTGTTAGCAATTTCCTCCCATACTATACCGGTGAATGAACACTCTACCAGTACATGCAATACAAATTTTTCCGCGATTCCACATAGAACACATCTACTGGGACCTTGTCAGTCTCTGTGCTGTAAATTATTTCAAGTTAGAATTGTATTTTTATCTACTAGCCAAAGGAATATTTTGATTTTTAGCAGGCATTTTGTCTTCCATATTCGGTTTGCATTTTTTTATCTTATCTCTCCATCATTGAGCAGGCCGTACATCGATTTCACAGAGAAGGTACATTGGGAATTGTTATTTGCATCTTTTAAACTTTATAATATTTACAATTTTCTACCAATAAAAGCAATAGGTAAAAATGGCTCTCTTATACCTGCTCAATTCATAAATCTTCTTCTAAGATTTTTATGTTCAATCCCACCTTCTTTTTTTCTTTAACCCTAAACCCAAAATTGTTGAAGAATTTTTTTTTTCCAAAAAATAAAGACTAAAATCAGAAGCTGGTTAATCTTCTGAATTATGATTTCTTCTTACGCACACATCAGAAAACTACAGACAGCTTCCATACTAAGAAAAATTATATAAATTATCAATGACGAACAAAAGCTAAGCATTCAGATCCGCCAACCGAAATTACTGAAAGAATGATTTTCTTGCCTTCCTTCTTTTTCCACATTTGAAAGAATCCATTGTATCTTTGTACACTGATAAATCAATTTAATTCACACATCTTCTCTGAATCTAATTAACACCTAAACATTTATCTTGAGCCCTTTGAAATCAACAGACTCGAATGCACCCTCCCCTCCTTCTCCAAGCACTCAGCATCTTCAGCGGTAGCCCTCTCTATAGTCCCCTCATTGCATCCCAACTGCAGCAACAGCAGCAACTTCTGAAACGCCGCCGCACTCACCGCAGCCTCAGCCAGACTCCTCCTCTACTACCCTCTCCAGTTACTGCAGAGCTTCCAGAGCACCGGGTTGGTCTAAGAGTTGCTCTGAATTATTTAAAATTTTAAATTCAAATAAAAAAATTATTTTTAATTATAAAATTAATTATGATAGGCTAAAAGTTAATCATTGGATCCATTCATGCTCATTTCTACTTAGGATTTCTTTGAGCATCCCTAATACTGTTTCAAGCAGTAGTGAGATGAGGCCCAGTTCGATGAAGTGAGTTGCTAGATGCGCCTTATACTTGTCCTAGTGAGCTCCAGCGAAATGAGTCAAACTATTTACAAATTTGTCATTTATAATTTCGGACCAAATTGATCTTATAAATTTCTCAGTGAGCCCCATTCTCTCTTCTCTCTTAGGCTGTTTTTCTTAGTGAGCCCAAATCCCTATTCCTCTCATTTTCGTGCTACTTGTCCAGGAGAAAAAAAAAAAAAAGGGAAAAAAGGGGAGAAAAAGAAACGAACCAATAAATTTTATGTGATTATTTCTTTACAAATCTGGTGTGGATATCTTTTATTGAGAGTTTTTGAATAAATTGAAGAAGATGAAGAACAAGATTACAAAATTGGTAAAAATCGATGAATCTCCTTATTTAGAGGTATGTTTAAAGTATTTATGGACTCAATAAACAGTATAAGTTGAATGATGAATGAAGATGAATATTTTTAAAGATTTTGGTAATATGTTTAGTTGCTGCGACTATTTTTTGGAACTCGAGGTGAAAACCTTGGTCGGGACGGCAATGCTGACTCAAGTAAATGCTGGTCGGGATTACTATCCCGTCCAGAGTATTCACTGGTCGGGGATCTTCTTTTTCCACATTTGAAAGAATCCATTGTATCTTTGTACACTGATTAATCAATTTAATTCACACATCTTCTCTGAATCTAATAACACCGAAACATTTATCTTGAGCCCTTTGAAATCAACAGACTCGAATGCACCCTCCCCTCCTTCTCCAAGCACTCAGCATCTTCAGTGGTAGCCCTCTCTATAGTCCCCTCATTGCATCCCAACTGCAGCCACAGCAGCAACTTCTGAAACGCCCCCGCAACTCACCGCAGCCTCAGCCAGACTCCTCCTCTACTACCCTCTCCAGTTACCGCAGAGCTTCCAGAGCACCGGGTTGGTCTAAGAGTTGCTCTGTATTATTTAAGATTTTAAATTCAAATAAAAAAATTATTTTTAATTAAAAAATTAAATATGATAGGCTAAAAGTTGATCATTGGATCCATCCATGCTCATTTCTACTTAGGATTTCTTTGAGCATCCCTAATACCGTTTCAAGAAGTAGTGAGATGAGCCCCAGTTCGATGAAGTGAGTTGCTAGATGCGCTCCATACTTGTCCTAGTGAGTCTTAGGGAAATGAGTCAAACTATTTACAAATTTGTCATTTATAATTTATGACCAAATTGACCGTATAAATTTCTTAGTGAATTCCATTCCCTCTTCTCTCTTAGGTTATTTTTCTTAGTTCCTCTCATTTTCGTGCAAGTTGTCCAGAAAAAAAAAAAAACGAAAAAAAGGGAAGAAAAAGAAACGTACCAAGAAATCCTAAATCTTCAACTAAATTTGCATTACATCGAGATTCCTAACGATTTTTTGAATTTTATGTGATTATTTCTTTAAAAATCTGGTGTTGATATCTTTTATTGAGAGTTTTTGAGTAAATTGAAGAAAATGAAGAACAAGATCACAAAATTGGTAAAAATCGATGAATCTCTTTATTTAGAGGTATGTTTAAAAACTCAATAAACAACATAAGTTGAATGATGAATGAAGATGGATATTTTTAAAGATTTTGGTAATATGTTTAGTTGCAGCGACTATTTTTTGGAAGTCGGGGTGGAAACCTTGGTCGGGACGGCAATGCTGACCCAAGCAAATGCTGGTCGGAATTACTATTCCTTCCAGAGTATTTACTGGTCGGGGTTGTAACCCATCTAGAGTATTCACTGGTCGGGGTTGTAACCCCATCCAGTATATTCACTGGTCAGGGCTGTAACCCCGTCCAGATTATTCACTGGCTGGGTTTTCCACCCCGGCCAGTAAGGTTCCAAATTTTCAAATAGCGTATTGTATCAAAGTAAGTACAAATTGATAACGAAAGTTATATATAATTGACGATAAGTTGAAATTAGCATCTTCCCCTAAATACAAACGAAAAGCTACCATAACCAAAAGCGTTTATCACTCTCGGCCAGTAAGATTGGAAAATTTTCATAAAAAAGCTAATACCCACCGGCCGTGTTGTACACTCCAACCAACAAAGTTCACTGGCCGGTGATGAAACCCCGACCAGTGGGCTTTTCATATGAATTTGTTGCTTTAAGAAATATCCATTGAGAATAAGTTATATCATTCGATAATGACGATTATTACGCATAAATCACGAATATTGACAACCATCAAACTAAAACGTTCATAACGAAAAATAGATAATATTGACAATAAGTTGAAGTTAACATCATCATCTGCTCAATACAAACTAAAAAAATACAATTACAAAAGTGAAATTGTTCATAATATCATGATTACAAAGTTACGTATAGTGAGCATAGAAGTACAACATACTCTTGCCTAGCAATTTTTCTAACGCGACGGCGGGTCCGTCCACCCATTATTGGCAGTTCTGGAGATCTAGTCTCGACTTGGTTTTCGATATCGGCTAAACTAAATAAGCTCGACACTGCTTGTATAATGCTGATATCCCAATACTGCTTATATAATGAAGTTGGTATTCGTTTCCGGATGTCATCTTTCCACAAATGTTAATATCTCAACACTGCTTATAAAATGAGGATTTTTCTATTAGCTCCACAAACCATGTATTCGATTGGCTTAACTTTAGCGGCCACGCAGCTATTTTTCTTCGTATGATTGATACATCTCAATGGTTTTCTTTTCTAACAATAATTGTTACGTCAAATCTAACTACGGAAATGTGGAACTTATAAATATATGCATTAAAGTGAATATACGTACATCGGTGGTTTCGTGCCAGCTTTCTTCCTCTGATGCGAGACCGTCGGTTTAATTCGAGATGACTCAGGTTGATCCATTTGCATTAGTATTGAACATACATTAATCGAAAATTTCAACAATAACCACATAAAATTGGTCCAATATTGTGTTTGTTGACAATGCGTTTTTCTCAATTCCATAAAAATCCTACTAAATATTATCACATAAGAGAAGATGAAATTTGGATGTTCAAATTGGATTTTCAAATTATCAAACCCTAAATACTACTCAAAATTGGATGTCCCTATTATATCCTAAACACTACTAGCACTATTAAATAACATAGGAGATGAAAATGGAATGAGAGGAAGGAGATAAGAATAATATCTTGTCGGCGGGGCTCAACGAAGTCGTCTTCGCAGGCTGATCTTCACGGCGGAGGGCGCGGCCAAAATCTAAGGTTCGATTTGAGCGGTGATTGTTGAAGAAAGAGGGAGAAGGCTGAGCGAAAGAAGAAGAGAACGAGTAGGAGGAGGAAGAAGAGAGAGAGTGGAGAGGAAGAAGAAGAGAGAGCGTATTGAAAAACCTAATCTCCTAGTGAGCCCCAAATTTTTCTCAGTGAGCCACATTTTCCCTCTCAAATATTGTATTGGTGGTTACAAGGGCAAAACTGAAAAATTTATGGGGCTCACTAAGAAAAAAAAAAGAGGCTAATTTCAAACTACCCAGGGGCTCACTAAGAAATTGGGATTCACTGGGACAAGTATTGGGCACATCTACCAACTACTTCGATGAATTGTGACACGGAAGGCTGGTTCTATGCGACCAGGTAGTATGCGACCATGAGAGAGGCCTTTGTTGTTCGTGATGAGATGGGTTGCTTGATCAGCATTTTGACTGATTCGATGAGTCCTTGTCTTTGTTGTGGCCGGAGAGGTAGAGGGGAAGAGAGAGGGGCCGCAGACGGAGAGATAGGGAAAGAGAGAGATGGGACTGGGATATTGAAGGGGAATTGGGGCTGGGTGTATTAAGTAAATTTAGAAGGATAATACTGGAGTAATATGGGTAAGTTACTAAGTTTAGCGAATTAGCTAAAATTTGAACATGTTGGAGGGTGCACTCAGCAGGTGAGTAAGTTTAGAAAAAGAGTTGGTGCAAATAGCAACTCACTTGGATTATTCATCTTTTTAGTATAAAACATATGTTAGTATAAAATCTTAAATATGATATCTATTAGTTTAGAAAAAGTCTTTAGTGGTTAGATAGAATATAATACTTCAGTAGTAATTGACTAGACATATGATTTTCTATAGTCAATGCAAACAATGCAACCAAAAATTCTCCACGCAGCGGGCCCACCAATAGGACGAATAAGATCCGGGTCCTCTGGCAATAAGTTCGTGGACTCTTTAGTTTTCCTCCATATTTTTTTATTAGGGTATTTACATATCAGTTCCTTAAATCATTATAAATTATAATTTAATCCTCCAAATCTTCATATTTAGGATTTAGTCCCCCAAATTCTTTAAATTACTACAATTTAGTCCCCCAATTTATATTTTGGTTCGATTTTTCCGTTTTACCCATAATTTCCTTCACTTAATTCCCCTTTCTCCTATTTTCTTAGTTTTTATTGGGTTCCCCCTTGTTCTTCTCTTCTCTCTCTATTTATTTATTAGGTTTTCCCTCTCTATATTGAAACCAAATATATTATTCTTCACTAAATATATTAAACCTTTAAGTCTCAATATAAATTTATTTATTGGGATCTCCCTCTCTATATTGGATAAATTCATTTCTAGATTTAATACATTTAGTAGAGAATTATATATTTGGTCTCAATATAGAGAAGGAGAACCCAATAAGTGATAGAGAGAGAAGAGAAGAAGAAGGGTTCTCATAAGAACTTCTTGGGGGAAGAGAGAAGGAAAATTAAGTGAAGGAAATCTGGGGTAAAACGAAAAAATCGGGCCAAAATATAAACTAAGGGACAAATTGTAGTAACTTAAAGGATTTGGGGGACTAAATCCTAAATATGAAGATGTGGAGGACTAAATTATAAATTATAAAGATTTAAGGGGCAGATCTATAAATACTCCTTTTTTATTTTGCTCTATAAATACTCCTTTTTTATTTTGCTCGATGACACTAATTTAATTTTATTAAATTTTTATATAGATTATGGAAACATATAATAATTTGAGGGAATTTCTAGATGGACACAAATTTTTTTTCTGGTAAGTCCACTTTTTTTAGTGAGCACACTTTCTCTTTTGAAAAGAGAGAGTTTTTCCTAGTGAACATACCTATATTCTCAAGATATCCTCCACCATCTCCTCCTCCTCTCTCTCCCACGTTCTTCTCCACAGGTCCTCTCCTAAACTCCTATCTTCTTAATACCAACTCCTCTCTCTCTCCTAACTCGTCTCTCCCACCCTCTCCTCGTTCATAAAATTCCAAATCCCTTTTCCACCCTCTCTTTCAAGGCTTTGCCGAACCACCGACTGTATCTCGGCCGCTCGAGTCCCGGCCGATCCCGCTGCTGACGACCCACATTCTACCACAAGGGCGGGTTGAAAGGAAGAGAGGAGTTAATGGTTTTTTTGATTTGAAGGTAAAAATGAAACCCTAATTTTTTGTGTTAATTTTTGCATTTTGATTTAGAGAAAAATTTGGAAATGAGTGTTGATGAGGGTAGATTTAGTTGAGGGGCAAATAAATTGGGGAAAATTATTTCTTTACATTTTGTTATGGTGAAATTAAATGCTTCATTGGTTAAAATAGTTTAGATTTTATTGTTGTTATCGATTAATGATAGTTAGAATTTGTAATAGTGAAGTGCAAAATTTATATTGTGAATATTAGTTGGTAGTTTTTTGTACTTGGATTAAATTATTAATTTTGATGTTCAAATCGGGGAAAAATTGAAATATAGATATTGTGTGTTTATGTTATGATATTTAATGGATAGGCAAATATAATTAGCATATGGTGATATGTGATGGTTGATAATTTAAAAATTGATTGTGTAAATAAAATCTTTGGTGATTTACAGATGGATCCTGCGCAACCATCCCGAATTCGACCAACAACGTCGAATATGAGGAAGAAAATGGGGATTCGTCCAGCCGTCGATCCTAGCATTCCTAAAATCCGTGATAAACCTGATTCGCAGGTCGATGCTGCCACGAAGTATCGATGAGTCGGACTCAGAAGAAGAGGAAGTGCAACCAATAAATGGAGGACCGATTGATTTGTCTCTTTTGAAGAGTTTTAGAACACACGTTGCTTTTTTTTATATCTAAGAATGAGGTCAGACATAATAACTTTGATTTCAATTTTAACTGGGTAGTTGTTTATCTAAAATATCTTGCTTTGTTATCATTTCAGGAGCGAGATCCATTACGGTGTATTAATCACATGAGAAAAATAAACACATGGTCTCTAGAATCTGGCAGCCAAATACCCATTTTGTGCAGCACATATGTAATTCCTCTTTGTATCCGCTCATAATATGTTCTTATCAGTACATTAGTAGCGTTGAATTAACTGCATTTATCGAGCTTTGGCATCCAAAAACTAATACATTTCATTTGCGTTTTGGAGAAACGATGATCTCCCTTGATGATGTAGTCTGTCTTCTTGGTTTGCCAGTAACAGGAAAGTCCATTAGCATTCCAGACAGAACGGATGGGCTCATTGCAGTCGAGCAACTAACTGACTCATTGGGTGTCGGGTATAATGAAGCTTTTGAGGAGTTGAACACGAAAGGTGGAGCTTCAGTGCGCCTTCACTGGCTAAGAGAACGGTTTAGCGATGTGACAGATGCAGATTCAGATCAGAGAATATTATGTGCTGCACAAGCATACTTACTTTATCTTCTCGGGTGCACACTATTCGGGGACAAGAGCGGTACAAGAGTCTCTATTGACTACCTTGCACTTCTACATGATGTCGAAAACGTGCATACATATGCCTGGGGTGCTGGAGCTCTAGTGTATTTGTACAGACAGCTCGGTCTTGCCTCCTGAGCCCATGCGACACAGTTGTCCGGATATTTAACATTGCTGCAGGTATGGATCTTCGCTCACTTCCTGTCTTTAATGCCAGTTTTAAATGATGGATACAGACCTGAGCATGCCGCTGGTTGAGCAGACGTGACAACAAAGTGTTTTTGGACCATGTCAGAGCTATTAGGGACAGGCTTGACACGCTGACGGTGAACGAGGTTAGGCAAAAGTAAAATTTATTTGGTTTTTTTTTACAGCCGATAATAATATCATTTTTCTCCATTGTTTTTGAAATATCATGACATTGCAGGTGACATGGGACCCATATCGGTCCTTTAGGGATACCCATCGATTTTATGAAGTATCCTTTTATATGAGTACATTGAAAATGAAGGAGATTGTCGAGTCTTATCACCCTGTACGGGTGTTAAGACAGTTTGGGTATCGTCAATACATTCCACCTCCAACATTCAGTCCTATACAAGAAAAACGTGGACTTATGAGCAAAAACTATTTGGTGACACATGGACATGCTGAGAAAATATGGATGAGTTGGTTGGATCATGTACTTGCACAGGAGCATCGAGGCGTAGAGGCAAGTACTCCGGGAGAGTGCACGCATGATTATATGGCGTGGTTTGATAAGGTTTCTCGACGCTTTATTGGTCCGTCCACCCAAGCCTCAAATCGAGAGGGGGCGCAAGATGTCCCGCAGGCAAATACTGAAGAGGTAAGAATTGATTTTTAAATTCTTTGTGATTTTATCAAGTATGATCGTACTTATAAATGCTTTTGTCATAATTTATGCAGAGAATTCATGAAGCTATAGCAATTATTGATCCCTTCTTAGCGCAAAGCGAGACCGCAAGTAAGAAGCGTCTGAGTTTGCTATATAATGACCTCGTCAAGATAAAATCAGTTCTGACATGGTGCACCCAAGCTGATGTTGATACAATATTACAACCCGTATCGCAGACCCCTGCCGAAGGTCCCAACTCTGCAATATGCCGTCAACCCACAAGGAAGTAACCCATTCGGAAGCAGAGTCTAGAATTCGTTGGGTTTTTTTAAATGGAGTCTCAAACAATAGCTTTTATGTCAACATGGACATGAAGTTGTTAGCATGGAACATCATGGAAATGAACTTGTAGTCATGGATATCTATTATGGAAATGAAGTTGTAGTCTTGGATATCACTATTTAGCTAAATTTTTGAAGGTATCAATGAATTCTTGATATGTAGAATTAATGTTGTCGTTGTTCTGTCTTTAACTCTATTTACTTTGTTTCATGAATGTATTGTTTCAGATATCAATATTGTGTGTTTCATGAATGAATTTTTTCGGATATCAATATTGTGTGTTTTGATACCAAATTGTGTGTTTTGATATCCATATTAATGTATTCCAGGTTGTACATACCGTATCAGAGTATACTGGGCCTGTGTCCGCGATCCGGGTTTACAGAACCGGATCATTTTGAGGTGATCCGGGACTGTAAACACTGATCAAGGAGCCAGGGCTCTGGCCCTCTGTTCGGGCTAGCTAGCCCCGATCAGCTGGCTCGATCCGGGCTATCAGTCCCGAATCAACTAAGTGGATCCGGGCTGGCTAGCCCGGACAGGGGGCCAGAGCCCTGGCTCCTTGATCCGGGTTTACAGTCCCGGATCACCTCAAAATGATCCGGTTCTGTAAACCCAGATCACGTACACAGGCCCAGTATACTCTGATACGATACGTACAACCTGGAGTATAATAAATTTGGTATCAAAACACACAATAATAATATCCGAAACCGAATTAAATAGAGTGAAAATTAAAGATATCAACAATTCATTGTATTAACTTCAAAGATAAAGTTACATACTGATATCTTAGACCCATGTCGGGCATTGTCATCTAGTGGTCAGCCCTTCGAAATTCTTTGAAATAGTTTATTAACTTTCGAAGCTCAACATTGTCGGCGAAAAATTCTGGAAAGCAAAGCAGATTCGCGAATTCAAAGTTAGAAGTCCATAACTCAGCAGATTCGCGAACCTGAAGATTGAGACCCAGCGACGACAAAACATGTTCGCGAATTTAGAATTGAGATTCGCGACACTACCTATAGCTTTCGGGTAGGGGTTTAATACAAAGTCACCCGATCCGAACAGAAGAATTGCCATCTCAGATCATGGGGCTAACTGCCAAACAAATGCCGTGGCATTATTTCGATCGTGGGAGCAACCGCCTAATGAATATGACGGTACTTCTCGAGTAGTGGGAACTAACGGTCGAGCAAATATGGCGGGACGTTATTCTAAAACTCCTATAAAAGGCGAGGGAGCGAAAGAGAGAGGGATAGACACAGACGGATATCTTCTCCTAAGAGTTACTCCTTGTGATTAAGAGTCGAGAGCCTTTCTTTTTCCTTTAGCCAACTGAGAGAGATTGTACGGAGTGTCAATGGAGAGCAGGATCGTCTTCCATAACTACATAGGAACCCAGCCTTAAACAAAGAGGAAATCTATCTTCCTCAAACTGTTAGATTGTAATTCTTTATTGAAAATACTTCAATAGAGCATCGTTTGCAATTTTAAAGGCGAACAGAAGATTGGCGACTCCGCTGTGGACAACCATCACCTCCGGTGATCTGGTGGTAGCTCAATCCGACAACATTCCAATTGGTAGTATGGTCGACTCGCTTACCATTCACGTTGACCAGGAAAGCTACGAAAAAATCCTTTCTTCAGGCTCCAAGAGCCCTACTTTCCTAAGGGGATACCGTAAAATCTCCAAGGGGTCAATCCCCAAGGAGGCTTTAATGGCAATAACTCAGCCAAGAGAGTTGTCGGACCAAATTGGTCCGAAATCCTCCTCCTCGACATTGGGCTCTATACCAGTTTCGGTTAAGACTCTTGATCCCTCAAGCAAAATGGACCAAGGTCCCCGCTTCAACAAGGGAAAACGACTACTATCCACTCCGCGAGACTGTGATGCGGAGAAGGAGGTTCTTCTCACTCGTACAACGAGAAGAAACCTAAGAAGAAGCAAAGTTCGTGCCCTCCGCAGGATCACGCAAGGAAAGGAAACCGCCAACTCATCCTGGCAAAAACCTACCACACAAATATGGAAGCCAAAAGGCAAAGTTGATCGAGACGCGGAAGGATTTACTCGCGTTTCCTACAGGAAGCGAAGTAAGTCCATCAACGCTATCCATGATCACAAACGCGAAGCATACATCCGCGTCCCTCGTGTTCCAGGAAGAATGTCTGATCACGTGATTAAAGAAGCTTGCGGAACCTGCGAACCTCAAATTCGCGAAAAGTGCATGCCTATCTGCAAGGCTAAGACTGTGCTGTTCCCGAAACTATCTCTCACGAATGACGCCGTCACAAAGAATTCCAGTGCAAGAGATCTTAGGGAACTTCTAAACAGAAAAAAAGAAGAATCCTACGTATCTCACTGCCACTGTGAACGACTGTTCAATGCAGTACTGTCTCACTGTCATTGTTCAGCCCATACCAGATCCTTGGTGTTTCATCGATTGTCGGCTCCATTGACATCTTCATCCCAACTGGCGAAGAGGAGGCGACGAAACCGGCTTGAGTTTTCTGAGCCAGAATATCCTGCAGTGCCATCCAACATGACAAGCGTCAGAGAAAAGAAGAAGAAAAAGAAGGCGAAGAAAGTTTTCGAAGGAGAAGCTTCTGACCCAGAGCTCTCTTCAAGTTCGAAGGATCTATTCAATGAAGAGCGAGGAGTTTTTCGAATCACTAGACTCAAAAGTGGGACGGCAGTCTCCATGAATTATAGACAGATGGCGGGAATCTCTTCTGATGAAGAAAATATAGTCAAATCTGTTATGGCTGAATAGCAGACATCCGACTTGTTCCTAGAAGATTCTGCCTCTGCATATATGATTTAAAACAATATCTCAGAAGAGTCATGAGGATAATGGATGAACAAGATAAGCATATCCAGCAACAGTAGAATGCTATAAGCGAGTTTAAAGATATGCTACATGTTCTGATGGAATTGGAGAAGACTAGATTGAAGAGTACAGGAAAGAAGACAGAAGAAGGTCTTCACAATAATGAAAAAGAAGAACATCATGTGGATGACGGCAACCGTTCCGCACATCAAGAAGGGATTGTGAATGCTATTTGATGGAGAGCTTCCAAAATCAACTGAATGCCCTCATGCATAAGAGCGACTTACAAGAGCTCGGCGTGGTAAGGTCATATCCCATGGAATGGGAAAGTGTGCCATTCCCAGAAAGTTATAAACCATTGAAGCTCAAGTCTTTTGAGAGTAAAGGATCGCCAAACCAGCACCTCTACTATTTTAAATCGCAGATTGGGCATTTAGCAGGAAATGATCCCATTATTACGAGGGTATTCGTTAGTACCTTAACGAGACTAGCTTTTGAATGGTTCCGGAGACTAGAGCCAGGAACCATCAATTCATGGAGCGATATGGAGAAAGCCTTTCTTACCAGGTTCTATGAAGATGATATGGAGGTGTCAATACCGGCGCTTCTAGCCACTAAACAAAGGAAAGGAGAGTCAGTCCGGGACTTCATCAAAAGATTTCGAAACGATTCTCTCAGATATCCGCATGGGATGCCAGAAAAAACCTTGGTAGAAACCTGTCGACATAATTTATCGACAAGGCTCTAGCCAGAATGGGAGCAGTGAAGTCCTCAACTTGGAAGGATCTCGCCCTGCAAGCTGAAGAAGCTGAAGAAATTGCGCAAAGACTTAAAGAAGAAGGAGGCGAGGAGAAACAAAAGCGAAGTGGCGATAATAATTATAAGTCCCGACTCCGAGGATATAAGGGAAAGGAGACTATGGTCACTGATACGCCACAACCCGCGAAAACTTCCCCGAAGCTCCCTCTTCAGACACGAATGCGGCAAAAGCAATACTCCTTTAAGAATGAGCACACAAAGACTATCTTCAACCTCGTCATGACTAAGAAGATGCTAAAACTGCCAGAGTCTAAACGTCCAGAAGAAGTAGGGAAAGTTAATAATCCTAACTACTGTGTCTATCATATGATCATTAACCACCCTACCCAAAACTGCTACATCCTTAAGGGTAAAATTCAAGTCTTAGTGGACGCTAATGTCATCAAGCTCTAAGAGCACCAGAAGAAGGTGACCGCGAACATGGTGACTGTCAAGTTCAGTAAAGAGCCCAACTGGATAGAGTCAACAGTTCAAAATGGAGTGCAACCATCCCTAAAGGTACGATGCAGATCGTAAATTTTGATCCGCACCAACAGCAAAAGAAAGGACTGTTCCCCTTTAAAACTGATAGGGGGGAGATACTGTGGGTGCACCCAGATCTCCTAAGTGATGAACAATGGACTTCCAGTTCATCTGGAAAGAGGCGAAGAGGGAAAACCTTTACCTCCAATGTCGTCTCCGTGATTCCCGAAGATGACAGAGTCATTCTTGCTTTGACTGATTCGGAAGAGGAAATCGAAAATTCTTTGGTGGCTGACGCAGATCCTCCTCCAGCGGGAGCCCGTTCAGGAAAAGATTACTTGAAGAACTATGGCCAGACAACGGATTCTCAAACACCTCCAGAGAAAGTCAAACAAAAAGAGCTTAAGTTTGATAAAGTTCTGAAAAAGAAGGGAAGAGCTTACGGAGGACTCACGGAAGTCATTCCAGTTCGACATTCTAACACAGTTGGCCAATATTCCCGCAAGGATAACCTTGTACGAGCTCTTGAAACTCTCTAAATCTACTAGAGAAGTTTTAAGAGAAGCTCTGCATGATTCGGAAGTATTCTTGGCGCAAATACAGGAGATGATTGAGGAAGGAGAATCTCTTTGCGCGACATGTCACCAGGTCTCTGGTAAAAACATCCCTTGCATCACTTTCTCTCCGGAAGACATGCAAGTCAGGAGTAATAAAAATCACCGCCCTCTGTATTACAAGGGATACATAGGATCTGCAGAGATCGAGCACATTCAAGTTGATCCAGAATCGGCCTTAAGTATCATGCCCCGAAGGATGCTACGATATCTTGGAGTTCCGATGAATAGATTGGCAGCAACCAACACTACTATCTTCGGATTCACTGCTAACGGCAGTAGACCGCTAGGTAAAATAAAGCTCAAGTGTCAAATCGGCGGTCTAAAGACGGAAGTCACGTGTTACGTGATAGACACGGACACATCATACAATCTACTATTGGAGAGACCTTGGATCGATAGCAATCTCATTGTGCCCTCCACGTTACACCAATGCATGGAGTATGTCGACAAAGACGCGAACGTAAAAACGATCGTTGCAGAAAAATAACCCTTTAAAGGAGTTGAAAACTACTTTACTGATACGTTGCTGTATCAAGATGTGTTCGGTGTTTCAGATCAGCCTATTCTAGATGACTCTGATAGCGGCGAGGACGCTGATACAGAATCTGGATCCGAAGATTCGAAATCTGAGGATGTAATTTGGGACGGTGAGCCCATTGTGGTAAGCCTCGAAGGCCTTGATATAAATAACGCCGTTCACTCTGATGGTGAATGGGTGATAAATGAAAATTTAGAGTTTGCTTATTCTTCTGGTGTTGAGTCTGAGTCATCAAGCACTAGCACAGATGCATTCAGCGACTGTGTAAATGAGATATATTCTCTGACTTCCTTCCAAGCATTTATTCTCTGACTTCCTTCCAAGCACCTATCCGATCATCCTTACACGAATTAAGTTATGACGTTGAAAGTGCTAACCAGGTCATTCTTGAGGACCCTCCCAAAAACGGAACCCAAAAGGCCATAGTATTTGGAAGAGTAAGTCACAAGAATAAAAAGAAATGCTTAGATTCTGAGGAAGAACAGGAAAAATCCGAGTTCTTCCATTACGATGAAAATTCTCGTAGATTAATAAAGAAAATGTGATATAATCTGGCCGAAGGCAGGGGGTTGAATTTCGGAAAAGGAAGAAGGACAATCCTTCAACCTTTTGTCCCAGAAAAGAAAATGCCAGATTATTACCAGAAAACCGGCAGGGGGTTGGGATACGTCACCACTCCCGAAAGTTTCTCAGATGAGAAAACCGAGGAAAGACAGTACGATCATTCGTCAGAATCATCATGCTGGGACTCAGATGTCAGTATTGGTATGCTTTTCCGTGAAGTGTCCACGAACATGGCTTCCGCGATCCCAGAAGATGAAGACTTAAAGCAAACCTCACCGATAAGAGACGATCCCTGGGCCAAGCATCTTAATGTGAAGTGGGTGATCCAGTTTGAACAGCGTGAGCCCCCAACAGAAGATAAAGTGATCCAAATCAATATGGGAGATGAAAAGAATCCTAAACCCATATTTATAAGTGAGAACCTATCCTCGGAAGAAAAGAAGGTATTGATATACCTCATTCGCGAATACATTGATATTTTCTCCTGGAGTTATGAGGAAATGCCAGGGTTGGATCCAAGTGTGGCGGTTCACAAATTGAAAATCCGGCCAGAGGCTAAGCCAGTAAAACAACAATAACGAAGGTTCCGCCTAGAGATTATGGAAGCTATAGAAGCTGAAATCAAGAAGTTTATTGAATCGGGCTTTATTCGCGAGGAACAACACCCTGATTGGATCGCGAATATAGTTCCCGTGACCAAGAAAACGGAAAATTCGAGTTTGCATAGACTTTAGGGATTTGAATGAGGCTTGCCCTAAAGACGAATTCCCATTACCTATCACGGATATTATGATAGATAATACTTGCGGGTATGAGCATATGACGTTCATGGATGGATTCTCGGGGTATAATCAAATAAAGATGTACCCTGATGATGAGAAACATACGTCCTTCAGGACACCACTCGGGTATACTGCTATACAGTCATGTCCTTTGGCCTAAAAAACGCAGGTGCTACGTATCAACGCGCGATGAACGCAATATTCCAATAGCACCTCCGGAAAATAGTAGAATGTTACGTAGATGACTTAGCAATTAAGAGCAGAAATAAAGACGATCACTTGAAGGATTTGAAGACAGTGTTCGACCTCATGAGAAAGCACCAGCTCAAGATGAATCCAACTAAGTCTTTCCTGAGGGTCCAGTGGAAAATTCCTCGGTTTTGTCATAACGTCGAAAGGAATACATCTTGATCCAGATAAGGTCAAGGCTATTTAAGATATGTCGCCCCCCGTAACCTCAAAGAGTTAAGGGGATTGCAAGGTAGGCTGGCGTACATCGCAGGTTTATATCAAATTTGTCTGGAAAATGTCAGCCTTTCACCAGATTAATGAGGAAAGGAGTGTCATTTGTCTGGGATGATGCATGCCAAAAGGCTTTTGAAGAAATCAAACAATATCTCACGAAACCACCAGTGCTTGTATCCCAGTCTCGGGAATATCTTTCTTGCTATATGTAAGGGCTATGGACCATTCCTTGGGCGCTTTGCTAGCGCAGAAGAATGAGTCAGGCTATGAACAAGCTATTTACTACCTTAGCAGAATGATGATCGGGGCAGAACACCGGTATAATCATGTGGAAAAAGAATGTCTAGCTTTGGTATTCGTAATACAGAAAATGCGACACTATTTAGCTAGACAAACCATCCACGTTGTATCGAGAGTTAACTCCTTGAGAATACTAATGACTAAACCCGGGTCATTAAGTTCAAGACTATCTAATTGGGCTATTTTGCTATAACAGTATGATATGCACTTTGTCCCATAGAAGTCTATAAAAGGACAGGCCGTGGCCGACTTCTTAGCCGAACATCCAATCCCAGCATCCTCGAAGTTATACGAACAAATTTCGGGAGAGTTAGAAGAATGAGACTTGATTCCAGAAAAGGATGACTCGCGAAAGTCTTCCGAGGCATACAGTCTCGAAAGGTGTATGACAACTTTTCTTTGATGGTGCCTCCCGAATGGGATCCAAGGGAAAGATGACAATAGGGGTAGGAGTTGTTTTCGTCTCTCCCTGCAACCACATCATTCCTCGAGCTTACTCATTAACAAGCTCGTGCTCCAACAATGTCGTGGAATATAACGCCCTCCTAATCGGCTTAAAAATAGCCAAACAACTGGGGGTCAAATATTTGGAGGCATATGGGGACTCTCAACTTGTTATGAATCAAGTAAAAGGGGAGTATGAGGTCAAACATGAAGACCTCCTGCTGTATTATCGTGCGGTGATTAATATCGCCAATGGTTTCGATGGTTTCTATATCAGCCACATAAAGCGCCACCGAAATAGTTATGCAGATTCACTAGCTTCCTTGGCTACTACATTAGCCTTGTCCAAGCATGCTAGAAGGCAAATTACGGTAGGAAGCAAAGAATTATTTTGTCCAAAAGACGAGCTCAAAGAAGAAATGAAGAAACCACAGGAAGACGAAGTTGACGCTTTCGAATCAAGCCTAGAACCGAGGGATTGTCGTTTTCCTTATATAGACTATGTCCTTTACGGTATATTACCCGAAGGTCCAAAAGAAGCCAGGGCAATTCAGAGAATGGTTGTCCGGTTCTACTACAACGCAGAACTCTAGACATTGTATAGAAAATCTTACGACGGAATTTTACTTCGCTGTCTCTCCAATCGCGAAGCTCAAAAGGTACTCGAAGAAGCTAATGCTGGCATCTGCGGAGCACACCAGCCAGGACCGAAACTCTGGGATAGAATCCGAAGGATGGGTTATTACTGGCCTAAAATGATGACAGAAGCGGTTGACTATGCCAAGAAGTGTAGGGCCTGCCAAATACACGCAGACTTTATACATCAAGTTTCAGAGTATCTTCACCCAACGGCTACGTCATGGCCGTTTGAATAATGGGGTATGGACATCGTAGGACCAATTTCTCCACCATCAATAATGGGACACCGGTTCATTTTAGCTATAACGGATTACTTTTCGAAATGGACTGAGACCATTTCCCTAACCGAAGTAAAGTCGTCAGATGTTATCAAATTCATCAAGCACCATGTGCTTTATCACTTCGAGGTGTCCAGAAGAATAATTCGTGACAATGGACCCCAGTTTGTGAGCCAAGTGTATTCCAGATTCTGCAACAAGTACAGGATCGAAGATGTAGCTTCATTGTCATATTACCCTGCAGCTAATGGTCTAGCAGAAGTCTTCAATAAGACCATTGTAAAACTTCTTAAAAAGTTTGTGTCATCTAATCAAAGGGACTGGGACGAGAAGATCGGAGAATGCCTGTGGGCGTATCGCACCACAGTCCGAACCCCCACTAATGCCACGCCCTTCTTTTTGGTATATGGGTCAGAAGCAGTCCTGCCTTTGGAAGTCCAAATCCCGTCATTACGAGTTGCATTAATAACTAGAATGACACAAGAAGAAAGACATCAACAAAGACTCCAAGAATTAGAAGTTTTGGACGATAAGCGCTTAGAAGCTCAACAAAGTATTGAACTATACCAGGCGCAGATCTCCAGAACCTTTAACACGAAGGTTAAGCGAAGAACTTTCAAAAAAGGCGATCTAGTCCTGTCAGTCAGAAGGCCGATCATAACTAGCCAGAAGCCTAGAGGGAAGTTCCAGCCGAAATGGGAGGGACCTTTTGTCATTGATACTGTCTATTCCAACGGCGCATATCGGTTGGCGAAGCCGAATGGTGATAAGATTATGATGTCGATTAACGGTAAATTCTTGAAGAAGTATTACTCTTAGTGAAATTACAGAACACCAGTTATAATATGGCCTGGGTAGTTCTATGCAAATTATGAACAAAAAGTTTCTCTGTAATCAGAAGTTCATTAATGAAGATTCTTGATTTCGGACTAAAAATCTTTAGGTCGCGAATCACATTTTCCCCTCCTTCTAAATTGCCAAGTTAAAAATACATCTGGCGAATCAAATTTCTTTCTTCTAAATTGCCAAGTTAAAAATATCTCTGGCGAATCAAATTTCTTTCTTCCAAAATTGCCAAGTTAAAAATACCTCTGGCGAATCACATTTTCCCCTCTTTCTAAATTGCCAAGTTAAATAATACCTCTGGCGAACTAGATTTTCTTTTTATCAAATTTGCCAAGTTAAATAATACCTTTGGCGAACCAAATTTTCTTTTTTATCAAATTTGCCAAGTTAAATAATACCTCTGGCGAACCAAATTTTCTTTTTACCAAATTTGCCAAGTTAAATAATACCTCTGGTGAACCAAACTTTCTTTTCTATCAAATTTGCCAAGTTAAATAATACCTCTGGCGAACCAAACTTTCTTTCTATCAAATTTGCCAAGTCAAAAACACCTCTGGCGAATCAAATTTGTTAGCAAGAAGTTCTTTCATTCACAGTAATTTCGGGTATTTAGAAAATTTTGATTCATTTTGAGATTATCAAGTTAACAGTTATCTCTGGTAATCAATATCAAAATCATACTTCAGATCTCTTATTTACGTAAAAAGAAAAGAACTTTTTTATTCATCATCAGAATAAAATTACAGAGAATTCTCTAGTGTTGTGCAGTCAACAAGAGTGGATACAAATCACTGATGTAAAAAAAAAGAGAGAAAACTTGTTTCTGTAACCATCTCTTTCAGCATGCTTCAGATCAAAAAGTTTGCTCCTGTAGGCTCTTCTTCTGAAATGACAGACTTGCTTCTGTAGCCTTCTCTTTGGGCATGGCTCGGATCAAAAAGTTTGCTCCATGGCCTCCACTTCCAATTTGCTCTTGTAGCCTCCTTTTTAAGGACGGCTTAAAGGCACAATCTTGTTTATTCTTTCCGACCACAATCAGAGACCTCATGGTTGGTTTCCCCAGTGATGATGTCAGTGACTTAATTAGTTCAAAACTGGCATACCAAGTGCACACCCCAGATGTACAACATGACGGGTTGCACAAATTCAAGGTCCTGGTCATTAGTACCTCAGCCTTGTGGAGTACTAGGAAAAAAGAAAAACAATGCCACAGACCCGAAATCTTTTCTCTCATGAAAAATTCATGAGACCTTCCAAGACCCTCGAGGTACTGGAAATAATTATGAGCCCATCGGGTCTGAGTCATTGTTAAGGAGAATGATTACGGTTATCTCCTGTAGCCGAGTTAAATCCCTGTTAAAAAAGGGGAAGAAAAAGAAGGAAGAGGAGGATATGAATAAGAAGAAGAGGTTTACCTTTACCTTAATTAAGGAAAATGACTACTGTCAGAAGAACTTTTTCGGTGGAACACCCGACTGAATTGATGCAGTCTGGAGGTCTTGTAACATGCCAACTCTTATCTATCACTTCGGTTGGAGAGGAAGAAAATATGGCTGCACTGATAGATCGGCTACAAAAGAAATGAAGGGAAGAGAGTTTTTCTAACGGCTGAATGATCTTCCATTGAAGAGATCATGTGTCTTATATAGACAATCTGGTGGCCGTGATATTCAGTTTAGAAGAGATAAAACCGAAATCTTCGATCAAGATTTTCAGTTCAGATCTCAACAGAATTTATTACTGTTGCATGGGACGTTTAGATATCGCAGCCCAGAGATCTCGTCATTAATAGAGACATGCAACGCTTGGAATTCCAAGCCCAACGACTTCATCCCATGGCTCGCAGAAGTCTCTACAAATTTTAAAAGAGTCTACGGTCTATTCCGCAATTTTTCAGACGAAGCATCGCGAATCAAAATTCCGGAACCAGGGTTGCGGGTTAAATATGGATTGTGTTAATCCGCAAACCCCTAGACTTCACGTGACTTAAGAAAGTCGCGTAACAGATATACAGATACCAGAATTTTACGGTGGTTCGCAAACTTTAGACAAAAGATGGCAGGTTCGTTTCAAATCTTTGAAGAACAACTGCAAAACCGTACCTTGGAAGGCCAAAATCAGGTTCTCTATAAACGACAAGGGAACTATTACAAAAAAAAAGAGCAGAGAGTTACAAACTTTTACAGTTCAATGATTCAAGAGGGCTTTTATTTTCTCCTCTGCATCATCAATGTCTTGTTGAAGGGTCTCATAAGCTTGAACAGTAGCTTGACGATGCAATTCCTCGTCACTGGCAATAACAATCTGCACTGCAGCAGCCTCCAGCGTATCTAATTCAACTTGTATCGCCTGGAGATCTCTGATTGTATTGTCCCACTGGCGCGATAAGTTGGCGAGGTTCCTCATTGATTCATCGCGCTCCTTGATGATTTTGGCCAAGAAATCTTGAGCCTTGGCGATAGTCTCTTGAGTCCTAATAATAGCTTGGTCATGGTCCTTGACAATTGAAGCAGCTGCTTCCACTTGAAGAACTAAAGACTCGCGGTCTGATTGACCCTTTTCTAAGGAGTCTTTGCAAGCATTTGCCTTCTCCTGAGTCTCCTTCTGGAACTTAACCTATTCCTCTTTCAGCTTCTGGAAAATGATTTCTACTGTCTCGAATTTATCAGCGCTTCCGGCTTTTGATAGAAATTCAGCATGCTTTTGAAGCTGAGTTATCATAAGTCTAAAGGGAGCAGTTTTATCCTCTCCACCAATGCTGATAATACCAGTTAAGTAAATATTAAGAACTTTGGCAAGTGAAGTAAAGGAAGCCCCCTTCAGTATTTTATCAATACAGCGGTGCAGAAAGTGAAGGAAAGTCTCTACTGTGTCCTTCAATAAATCAATCTCAAGCATGTCAATCTCTGCATGAGAAGGATTGACACTGGCTGAGGCAGAGGCGGTTTGATCCGTGCCCTGTCGTTTGGGGGCAACCAAGCTAGTACCAGGAGGAATGGAACTTCTGGAGACTTCAGCAGAGCTACCAATTATAGCCTCCTGAACCATAACATCGGTCGGAACAGCTGTGGCCAAAACCGTAGACATAGTAGTTTCGGGGATCACTGCTCCCATAGTATCAACGGCGGAGGTAGTAACTTCGGTCGCCTCATCAGTGTCAGCTCCCGCGATGGTGTCATCTGGCAAAGTTACCTTTGCATATGGAGTTGAAACTGAAGTTAGCAAAAGGAGAAAGTTAATATTTAAATGATACAATGTCATTTGGTGATAACATAATTACTAAAGAAGGAAGACGCAGACCTAAAGGTTGGACACTGGTCTAATTCCATACACCTCAGGACCAAACACTTCAGGCCCGTATACTTCGGCCCGAACATCTTCGCTCAGGTAAACGTACTTACCGTGGTCTGAGGGAGGGGTAGAGGAGTGAAGATTGCCACTACTGACATCATCGTCGTTGCCCCATTCATCTTCATCCTCCGAAGGAAGTCCTGCTTTTGAGGGACTTCTTGTGCGAATTTCCCCAATGATTTGCACTTCATCTGCAGTGTCTTGAGCAACAGGAGCTGCAGAATCCTCTTGTATGGCCAGAGAAACACAGACTTCAACAGTGGCCTGACAAATAAGGGGGGTCAAACCTTCTTGAGTAACGGAGTAGGATCACTGCAGAGAACATGTCCTTGACTCCGACGCCTCTTAAGAGAACGGAGAGTTAAAGATGAGTCATCTTCATCCTCCTCGGGTTCCTCAACGAGGGACTCAGAAACCAGAGTGGGTATTGCAGTTCCAGTCCCAGATGGGGTGCTCTGCGAATCAATCTCCTGCGGAATGGTAGGCAAGTCACTGAGGCGCCTTAGTCTCTTTCGCTTATGTGAAGATTTCTTGGGAGGAAACTGCGGTTGAGGAGAAGTCTTTTTCGATGTCGGGAGAGGAGAAGTATCAAGAGAGGCAGCTTGAACTGGTACATCATTGTCCTCTTCCCTTTGTTGGGTCACCGGTTCCAATTCATTAGATGCGCTGTCCCCCCTGAAATCCTCCATCCCCGCTACTTTCATGCTGCCAGCCTTCCTTTTCTGGGCATACCAAGATCTGATCTCCCACAGACTGGTATGATTTATATTGAAATTCTGGGGAGCGGAATTAGCATCTGCGAACAACTTACAGAAGCTGAAGCTCATACTCAAATTTAGGGTCTTGAGCGGAAGATCAAATCTGGCCTGAGTTCCACCTGCGACGAAGTGAAACCAAGCTCGAGCTCCCTCAAGAGCATTCCCAACAAAACTTATCTCTCTATTGGGATTACCAAAATAAAGCTGATCATACCCAAATTGTCGAGCGAAACGACTCGGGTAGTAAGGCTCTATGCAGCAATGGTTCCCCAAACGAAGAACCAGATGTCCTGGGCAGATGTTTATCAGCCACCAGAAGCATCCCGAGGAAAGAATAGTAAATTTATCAGCACCAGTAGTATCCACGAATTCCTCCCTATACCCGGCATTTGGGAAGTATGGAAAACATCTGAACAACTCAAAAGTCGAGAAATGATGAAAAGTCTTGCGGATCGCGGCCATGTAGACCCCTCTCAATTGCGACCTCTCGTAGTGCTGCACTTTGGGAGCACTTAAGTCAATCTGCGAGTCTGCAGGACTCATCAAAGTGGGGCAATGTAGAACCAGCCAAACCATCAAATAAGCAGAAGGGAGCTCTACACGCGGATTAGGAGTCTTAATGACCGGATCTCCTTTCTTCCTTTGCTCCTTCTTCACATTACAGAATTTATCAGATAATCTCCTCAGTCCACTTTGGATACTGTAGACCATCGCGGGCAACAAACTGAGCCGCCTACCAAATACTAGTAGGACGGCTGGGTATACGGCCTTAATGGGTATGTTTTCCTGCGAAGGAATAACACACTTTTTCAGTCATACCATCAAATAGCCCGCCAAGAAGGCAATATCAGACAAAGGCTGGAGGGCCTGATAGTGAAAACTTTCAAAGGATGTTCCAGCCTTGAAGACGTTCTCGTCAGATTCAGCGACATAAACATCTGTCCCGAAATTGACGATTCTTCTCTTAACTTCCTTTTCAGAAACTGGAGGAAGGCGAGTAAAGTTAAGATTACCTTTAGAAAAATTGGATAGAAGATATTACGGTCACTTCTCTGGCTTCAAACTGCGGGTGCCAGATGTGTGGGTGCAAATATGGTAGTGGCAGAGCAATTCCCAGTAAGTATTGTAGGCCAAAGGGTCCTGAGTTTTCAGCAGATGGAGTTCTTCCCCAGTAGGGACGTACTCTTCATACGGGATGTCTCCCATGGATAAGCCCGAAATTCATATATTTAATGAAGGGCAAAACCCAACTCGCCACGAGGGTTAAAGACTGTTCAAGTATCAGGATTGTACAATTCCAGTAAAGCAAAAAAATAAAATCTACTAGCAGGAATACCGTGCTGAACAGCCCTGATAGTACGATATAGCCCCGCATAATGAAGCTGATCCCTGAAGGTTCTCAAGAAGAAATCAGTTAAGAGCGCCCACTCCTTTTGAAGAGCAGTGAACCCAGCCAGGGGGACGAAAATCCTGAACAGGAAACTCTCCTTGTGCATTGGTGAATCGGTGCAGAAAAGTCTGTGCGATTATGGAAATCTCGCCTCTGGGGAGGTCATGTTTAAGTAGTCCCGGAAGCAATTTTGTGTTTTCCAGTACCACAAGGAAAAGCACCTTGAGCATTGAAACCCCCCAATAAGATGCTGTCTTGTGGCCTATTTATGTGCCAGTCCATTCGTCTGGGCACGGAAAGGGATTGAAAGAATAAGAACGGATAAGACCTTTCCATATTGGGGAGAAACAAATAGCGACCTTCAACTTGACGAAGCCATTTGTAATCTCCATCTTCTAAACTGCTATCGGGCATCGAAACATGGTCCCCAAACAGAAAGGCGGGTTTGCGTAGTGGAGACCGATCATCTCCTTCGAAAGGTACAATAGTTATCAGTTCTCGTGATGTTGAGCGAGAATGATGGAGAATTTTGCCTTCTCTCTCTTGTTGTTTGATGCTGTACAATGTGAAAAGACATGACCAAATCTGAACTCTTTCTTCCCATCATAGCCATCCGAGTATCCGAAATAATGATCCTTAAGCAAAGGATTCAAGGCATAATCAACTACAAGAGACATTCAGATTCAAGATAAGAAAAAATGATGAGAAAGGGACTGCCTTTCGAAAGTTTTTTTATTACCTCCAATCAAGGGTTCCTGCCGAACCACTATTGAACTAGAGGTTGCTTGAGGATCTTGATGACCACCGGCAGCAGTATCGGAGGAAGAAGTTTTCTTCGGCATCTTTTGCAGATTGAGAAAATCCTTCGCACAGAAAATTGAAAGCTCTAACGAAGAACTCGGATTTCAAATTTCTTGAGATAAGAGTAGCCTCTCTCATAAAGTGAAGGTTATATAGAAGATGATTTGACGGCCGAGATCTCTGGAAAGACGTGATATCTGGCCCGAATCTTGTGGGTACCTTTTCATTTAATGCGGCTCAGAGAACGTCTCAATTCTTACGCCGTAGAAAGCAACTGTCTTCCGGCCTTTCCACAACCACAAAAGTGAAAGTTCGTGATCCCTTATACAGAGTCGCGATCCTGCAGAAATTAAGGTTTGCGACCCTAACACAGAGTCGTTCTCTTCTACGAAAAAAAGAGTGAAAGTTTGCGACCCTAACACAGAGTCGCTTTCTTCTCCAAAGTGAAAGCTCGCGTCCCTAATACAGAGTCGCGACCCTTCAGAAATTCCAGTTTGCGACCCTAACACAGAGTCATTTTCTACTCCAAAATGAAGGCTCGCGCCCCTAATACAGAGATGTGTCCCTTCTGAAGTGAAAGTTCGTGACCCTAACATAGAGTCGTTTTCTACTCCAAAATGAAGGCTCGCGCCCCTAATGTAAAGTCGCGTTCCTTCCGAAAAGACAGTTTGCGACCCTAACACAGAGTTGTTTTCTACTCCAAAATGAAGGCTCGCGCCCCTAATACAGAGACATGTCCCTTCCAAAGCAAAAGTTTGTGACCCTAAAACAAAGTCGTCTTTTTCTTCACAATACAAATTTGCGACCCTAACACAGAGTCGTATGTTCTAAGAATTGCAAAATGAGGTACTAACACTGAGTCACATTTTCCTTCAGAAGCAGCAGTGGCACTAATACAGAGTCACATATTTCTGCAAATGCAATGGAGATTCTAATACAGAATATTATATCCAAAGTATTCCAAAACTCCTTAAGAAATCATGAAAGTTTTGAAAACTTTGAAGGGAGTTTTGTCGACAAAAAAATCTGGAAAGCAAAGTAGATTCGCGGATTCAAATTTAGAAGTCCACAACTCAGTAGATCCGCGAACCTGAAGATTGAGGTTCGCGACCTAGCGACGACAGAACAGGTTCGCAAATCTAGAATTGAGATTTGCGACACTACCCATAGCTTTCGGGTAGGGGTTTAATACAAAGTCACCCGACCCAAACAGAAAAATTGCTATCTCAAATCGTGGGGCTAACTGCCAAACGAATGCAGCGGCATTATTTCGATCGTGGGAGCAACTGCCTAACGAATATGACGGCACTTCTCAAGTAGTGGGAGCTAATGGTCGAGCAAATATAGCGGGACATTACTCTAAAACCCCTATAAAAGGCGGGGGAGTGAAAGAGAGAGGGACGGACACAAACGGATATCTTCTCCTAAGAGTTATCCCTTGTGATCAAGAGTCGAGAGCCTTTCTTTTTCCTTTAGTCAACTGAGAGAGATTGTACGAAGTGTCAACGGAGAGCATGATCATTCTCCATAACTACATAGGAACCCAGCCTTAAACAAAGAGGAAATCTATCTTCCTCATCTTCTGTAAACGGGAAATGTTAGATTGTAATCCTTTATTGAAAATACTTCAATAGAGCGTCGTTTGCAATTTTTATGGCAAACAAACATACCGATCGATACTTCCAAATAAAGTAATGTAGGTAGCTCATTTTCGTCCAGCTCGAATAGCAAGTCCCTGCTAATTTGACCCTACTGATCCTCCGCGTCACCAAGGCTATAGGCGATGACTCTAAACCCACAATTTCCGTCTGACTTGACCTCACCAACATCATTGATATAGGGGAGGAAGAAATCAGGTAGTGAATCTTCATACAGAAAATTGGGCTTTGACTGATATATGGGCTCGGACTCCATAAGGGGGGGAAGTTCGGATACCAAAGGTTCCACTGATGTTGGTTCACTTGGATTAGATTCCTGTATAGAAACAAAAATAAAAAGTTAAACAATTATGAAGCAAGTAGAGATATAATAATGTACATAAAAGACTTACTTTCTGTGTAGACACACGCTTTGGCATTAGCTTCATTGGCCAATGTTTCCTTTGGACAAGCAATGCTTTCATCAATGGAGAACAGGTGTCAGTTTCATAAGCAATTAACTCAAATGCACAAGGATTCCGTTTTGTCGAGTAGTCACGCTTCCTTTTCCGGCCCGCTACTTGTGCTATCACCTTCGAAATAAGATCCGCAAGTGAAGAACTTGCTGGATTTGATATTTCATTCAACTTCTTCAACCTTCGAGCTCGTTTCTCGTTATCACATTTAAGCAAGTTAAAAATAAAAACCTCCACATCTTTTTGGTAGTTTAAACATTCAACAGCTGACGCTTTAACTGGGAGCATGTCAACTTTTCGCCAATGTTGGTCAATGCAGTCCAATGGGATTGCTCGATTTTCTCTTTGATACATTGCAATTTTATGGGCGCACGGCAAGTTATGTGTTTTTCGAATTATGCAACCGCATTCAACTGAATCCACTCCGATACTAGCAGCTCTTCGTAAATGATTCAAAATCAAATTTAATGCATGTATAGATATCACATCCTAGAGTTCTCTAAAATCTGGCAACATAAAATTTCGATTAAACATTGTAAGGCTTTTTTCGAAAGATGCCTTAATCTCAGTATATTGCAATTCAAGTAAAGAGTGAATGTTGCTCCAGCAGTTTTCGAAGTTGCCTTGACTGGTTCGTATTTGCCGCTTCAATTTGGCATGGGCACTCTCCGCTCGATTAGTTGTTACATTATCCCTGTGGAGACACATGTTTATCCAGTAAGCAATAAATTTATCTTTATATGGATTCAACCATGTCTTTGTTACATAATCGACTGCATCTGGGTATGCTCAGAATTCATTCATGAGTAAAATCCGATTTGAATCGTACTCCTCAATAGTATCAAATAATATAATCAACTTCCACATTGAGTAAAATTTCTCATATTCAGTCTTCTGATCCAATTATTTTTTGCAATGAGCCAAGACATTACGATTGATATGCCATTTACATAGTAAATGGCGACTTGTTGGAAATATGGATTGAACGACATTAATTAGCATTAGATCTCTATCTGTTACTATCACATTTGGATAAATCTTATTGACAAATAGTCCACACAACTTATCAAGTGCCCATGCATAATTAGTTTTCCGCTCTCTTTCAAGAAATGCGAAAGCAACACAGAATGACATATTAGTCGACGTTACGCCAACTATCTCAAGTAACGGGTATTTGTACCTGTTGGCAGTGAAAATTTCTAAGTTAAAAGGATTTTCCACAACAGGACGCGGAGCCAATTCAGTAGCCCCGCGTTTGGTAATAACAACCCTGCGTTTGAATAAAATGCGGAGATGTTTAATAGCTCCGCGTTGATTCTGCAGTCTGGCTTGTATTAGCCTCGCGTTTGAGCAAAATGCGGAGCTAATTCTTAGCTCCGCGTTCTGATGAATTTAGCTTCGCGTTAACTCCGCGTGAGCAGATTTCATTAGAATCTCAAATTGATTGTGATTGAGATTTGCGTTTATCCAAATACCAAATCAAATCCACTCAGAATTCTAAATCAAGAGATTAAATCAATATTAGATATTTGATTGGAATCCTTGATGAGAGAAAATTCTATTTAGATAGAAACTCTTGTATTAACCTGGGGCTATAAATACCTTCCTGGTGAAACCCTAGGGATTTTCTTTTCGGCAATTGAGATATTTTTCTGAAATCTTGAAGAATTCGAGTTACGCACAGAGCCTTGAGTTCGTGAAGATCAGAGAAAATCACCATCTTCTTTCTGGAGTTCTTGAGAAGTTCGAGTTACGCGAGAGAGCCTTGAGTTCGGGAAAGACAGAGAAGAAGATCGTCTACAGTCAGCCGATTTCTTCAAGAGAGAAGAAGTTCGATGTACTGATCGTCAACAAGAACTGCTTGACAGATCCAATCGCCACTGATCCCATGAAATATTGTAAAAGAGAGAGATTGAACTATAAAATCCTCTCGTTTGTTCTTTTTATCTCTTGTTCACTTCTATTGTAATTCAAGCTTATTCAATGGAAGGAAGCGAAGAAACTTTTGCGACGAACAAACTGGCGACCACAGTGGGAGCCATCTCTTTCACTGATGAAGAGATAGTGGCGCAATCGGATGTTGACTTGATCGGATCCGAAGTAGACACGCTGGTCATTGAAATCGACCAGCAGAAATACGAGGAATTCCTCTCCTCCGGATCAGGTGACTTGGATGAGACACGGCACTATCGTCGCATGTACTCCAATGCCCGAGTGACGGGTAGAAAGGTATCCACCGAGAGACGGGGATCCTTGGAGACTACGGCTATAGAGCTGGAGTTCACACAAGAAATCCTAGCCGAGGATGAGCTTCCGATTGCCGAAGAAGATCTAGGGACTGGACTGACCAGGACCCAACTCCAGAACAGGAACCGGAGAGCGAGGCATAGAGCCCTCAAAGCCCGCCTTGGATGCGGAGCTAACTCTAGAGGACGCGAGGCTATGGTCCCTCGCAAACTGGCTCGCGCTACCCGCGAGACCAGTCTCTACCGCGTTAAACGCGAAGATACAACTTGCCTTAAAAGCAAGGAAAAACCAGCGTGTGATTTACTGAGCCTAGCGAGAGACGCGAAGCCAGTAAGGATTGCGCTAGTCGCAGAATACCCAACACTCGCGAGAGACGCGAGTATAAAAATTCTTCAAAATCAGCGTGTGATTTTCCACGCGAGGCTATTACTGAGCCTAGCGAGAGACGCGAAGCCAGTAAGGGCTGCGCTAATCACAGAATACCCAACACTCGCGAGAGACGCGAGTATAAAAATTCTTCAAAGCCAGCGTGTGATTTTCCACGCGAGGCTATTACTAAGCCTAGCGAGAGACGCGAAGCCAGTAAGGGTTGCGCTAGTCGCAGAATACCCAACACTCGCGAGAGACGCGAGTATAAAAATTCTTCAAAGCCAGCGTGTGATTTTCCACGCGAGGCTATTACTAAGCCTAGCGAGAGACGCGAAGCCAGTAAGGGTTGCTCTAGTCGCAGAATACCCAACACTCGTGAGAGACGCGAGTATAAAAATTCTCTAAAGCCAGCATGTGATTCTCTGCGGATGGCTGATACTGAGCTAAGCGAGAGACGAGAGGCCAGTAATACTCGCAATAAACGCAAGACTTCTGATACCCTCAAGGAGCGCGAGAACGATTGGCAAATAGTTGTCAGTCGTAAAAATCGTGCTAGGCGCGAAGCTATGATTTGCGTTAATCGCAAAGATAAGCCAGCGTGTAAGACCTTCCCTTCACGTGGGGCTATTATTCCAGAAGCTAAACTTCTAAAGACATACCAAGCCAGCGAGAGACGCGAGGCTAGTGTGGATAAGCGCGGAGCTATTTTTCAGGCCCGCAATGTGAAACACGAGGCTATTCCTAAGCCACGCGAGGTTCGGTCCAACCTTCGGTGGGTTCCCAGATCTTCTCAAGAGTTGAATGGACCTCTTAACTCTATCACTAAAGGCGCTGATCTCAGGGAATATCTCTCTAAGAAGAGAGGCATAGACCAACTTCAGGTTAAGCCTGTCTGTCATTGCCAGCAACTTGTGACGGCGGTATCAGCCGTGATGGACAACTGTGGTTGCAGCAAGAACAGGATATCTGTGTTCGACCGATTAAACGAGTCAAACCAGAATCCTGCTAAGAAGATAAGAACCACTTTCCTGAAGTAAGGGAGAGCTGTAACCTCCAACATGGTAGGAAAAGGGAAGAAAATTATAGAGACGGATGATGATTCAGAATCGAGTAATGAAAAACCTCATCGTGTTACTCGACTTAAATCAGGAGCCGTCCCGCCTCGAAATTATAAGAGGCTCGCAGGGGGTTTTTACGATGAGGACAGCGATAATTCAGCTATAGCCTCACCTCGTTCCTCTGCATCGTCTCGACTACAGAAGTCAGCATCTCACATGGCAGATAAATCTGATGATATCAATCAGAGATTTGAAGTTCAAGAAAGAATGATTCGAGAACAGCAAAAGATGGTTGAAGGTCTTAAAGTCATGCTATCGAGATTTGTTGAAGATAATGCCAAAAAGGGCAAGGAAAATCCAAATGAAGAAGAACAGTAGGAGAAAGCCCACTCGATGCATGAGGAAGAAGATAGATTTTCTTTCCATGATCCGCATGAAGAAAAGCTTGAAAAATTACAGAATCAACTCGAAGCTTTAATGCGTAAAAAGGAGTTGCAAGAATCAGGGGTCTCAAGACCGTATCCTCCTGAATGGGATACGATACCATACCCACAGAAGTATAAACTGCTCAAGTTAGAGCCTTATGACGGGAAGGGATCGCCCAGTCAGCACATCTATTATTTCTTATCCCAAGCAGGGCATCTGTTGGGTAATGACCCAATTATGGCAAAAGTATTCGCGAGTACTTTGCGAGGGCTTGCCTTTACTTGGTTCATGCAGTTGCCCCAGGATCTATTAATGCCTGGTTTTATGCCGAGAAATTATTTCTCTCACGATTCTTTGAGGATGATACCGAGATTACGGTTCATTCCCTCCTTGCAACTAGACAAGGAGAACAAGAAACGGTTAAAGATTTCATAGAAAGGTTCTGGGAGAAGTCCGTACATTGCAAATACGGAATGATCCAGGAAACTCTAGTAGAGACCTGTCGACACAATCTTAAGACCAATGTGCTCCTCAAAATGGGGGCCGTAGAGTCCAAAACGTGGAGGGACCTGCTCAAACAAGGAGAGTAAGCTGAAGACTTGATTCGCCGAGTTGAAGAGTCCCGCGGGCCAAGAAATACTGGGGGTAATAAGTCATATACCCAAAACAACAGCAATAAGAATAAAGGGAAAGCAGCGATGTCGTCAGAAGCTGCTCCTCAGAAAACCAGTCCTCTGCCAGAGCCAAAGTCTCAAGGTCAGCGAGGGTCAAGGCAAATTAGACCGCAGCAAGAAAGGAATTACACTTTCAAAGCTGAACAGACACCTGTCCTCTTTCACTTGCTCCAGAAAAAGGGAATGCTAAAACTTCCGGAGAATAAGAAGCCAGAAGACGCTGGTAAGACTAAAGATCTCAACTACTGTCTCTATCACCGGAATGTTGGGCACCCTACCCGGGATTGTTTTCCCCTTAAAAACAGAATCCAAGCACTAATAGAAGCTGGGGTTCTGACGCTTAAGGAAGAGCAGAAGAAGGTCACTGCCAATATGGCAACCATAGTGGTTGGAACCCACGAGTTCCCCGCAGGAGTGACCCCAATCCCAAAGGGTGAGGCAGTTACAAAGAATCTTGATCCTTACAACAACGCCCAAGAAGGACTTGTCCCTGTAACGCCAAAAGAGGGGAAGTTATGTGGGTTCACCCCGATTTGATAAAAGACGAGCAGTGGACAAACACAGGGGGTCACAAGAAAAAGAGGACTAGCAATGCTATCTCCGCGGAAATAAATAATGAATATATTGCAGGAATACCCACAGACTCTGAAGAGGAGCCTGAAGTTATGGCCACTCATCAAGATGGGGCAGGCCCTTCCGGCACTCGGTCTGGCAAAACATATCTTAGAGACTACACCAGAGTAGATCCGAAGGATATATATGCGGAAACTACTAATCCTGCAAAGCAAAAAGGTGTTCGTTTCTAGAAGAATCCGCGAAGAGATGAAGGAGTTAAGAATACCTCCTTCCAATTTGATATCATAACTCAGCTGGCAAATATTCCAGCTCGAGTAACGCTATACGAGTTGTTACGATTGTCAAAATCAACTCGTGAGGCATTAAGGGAAGTTTTGGCAGACTCTGAGTCATTCCTAGCTCAGATTGTCGAGCCGGCTAATGAAGAACAGGATTCTTGCCCCCGCTGTCATCAAGTGAGGAGGTAGGTCCCACAAATAGTTTTCTCTCCAGAAGACATGCAGGTAAGGAATATAAAGCACAACAGGCCTTTATATTTCACCGGATATGCCGGATCCACAAAAGTGGACCGAATTCAAATTGATCCGGGCTCTACACTAAGTGTCATACCCAGAAGGTTGATGCAGCTGCTAGGGATCTCCCTCCATCGTCTGACGCCAACCAACACGTCAATATATGGGTTCAACGCCAATAATAGCAGCCCCCTCGGGAAAATTCTGCCAAATTGGAGATCTAAGGACGGAGGTTACATGCTATGTTATTGATGCAGATACCTCCTACAATATTCTACTAGGACGACCTTGGATCCATGCTTACATGATCGTCCCGTCGACTCTTTACCAATGCATGAAATATTGCAATGAGGAAGGAGAAGTCCGGACACTAATTGCAGATAAGCAACCTTTCAAAGGACTGGAGAATTACTTCATAGATGTTTCACTCTACAAACCAGCTCATGAAATCTCCAATGATGATCCTGGCAAGCCTCAAAACCCTGATGAAGGTGGTAACGAAGCAGACACGGAGTATGAACCTTTTGAAGAGGATGATGGGGGTGATTATGAAATTAACCCCAACCTAGATTTTACTCTTAGTTTTGCTAATATAGTGGATGTAATAGAGAGTGAATGGGTTATTAATGAAAATGTAAAGTTAGTCTACGAGCATGCTGTAGCTACTGAGTCAGAACCCTCTTGTACTTCCACTGAAGTGGATGGCCTATCCGAACTTGAAGTTCTGGCGGCATATCATTTGCCACTTAGGTCATCCCTCCTCTCCCAGCCTAAAATAGCTGAAGAAAAATGTCACTACTTTGAAGTGCCTCCTCGGAGAGGATCCCAAAAGCCGATTATGTTCGGCAAGGTAATTACGTCACCTCGGCGAAAACAAAGCAGTAAAAGTGATGAGCAAACATCACCCCAATTTCATATGTATGAACAAAGATCCCGACAGATGATGGAAAAGATGGGATATAATTTTACCCAGAAGCCGGGATTAAACTTTGGAAAAGGACGACGGAATCTCATACTCTCTTTTAGACCGAGAGGAAAGAGTCCTGATTATTATCAGAAGACCCGCAGGGGGTTGGGCTATGTGTCTACTCCACCCTCATCGCCATCCAAGGATGAAGAGAGTTCTTCGGCTAAAGAAGAAACATCTTCACCCGACCATGATTTGGATGTAAGCACCGGTGCTTGGTTTCAGTCTTTGACAGCCAATATGGTTTTAGCTGCGCCGAAAGCGACGAGGAACCAATTGACGTTCAAGATGATGCTTGGGCTAGGCATATGGATACTCTCTGGGATGTCCGCTTTGAACAGCGTGATCCGCCCACAGAAGACAAATTAATACAAGTTAACATGGGAACGGAAGAAAATCCGAAACCCATTTTCATAAGCGACACACTAACCCCTTTAGAAAAGGAGTATCTCTTATCAAAGAGTATATAGATGTGTTCGCATGGAGTTATGAAGATATGCCTGGGCTTGACCCTCAAATTGCCACACACCGGTTAAATATAAAAGAAGATGTCAAACCTGTTAAACAACAACAGAGGCGTTTTCGACCGGAGTTGATGGAGGCAATAGTTGCCGAGGTCAATAAGCTTATTGAATCCGGATTCATCCGTGAAGAACAACATCTTGATTGGGTAGCTAACATAGTGCCAGTTTGCAAAAAGAATGGGAAAATCCGGATATGCATCGATTTTCGAGATCTGAACGCCGCATGTCCCAAAGGTGAGTTTCCACTCCCCATCACCGATGTGATGATTGATAGTATCTGTGGTTATGAGAGGATGTCCTTTATGGATGGTTTCTCAGGTTATAACCAAATCAAGATGCACCCGGATGATGAGAAGCATACAGCTTTTAGAACACCGCTGGGGGTATACTGTTATACGGTGATGCCATTCGGATTAAAGAACGCAGGTGCCACCTACCAACGTGCAATGAGTGTCATATTCAAAGAACACCTGCGCAGAACAGTGGAGTGCTATGTGGACGACTTAGCAGTCAAAAGCAAAAACAAAGAAGATCATCTTCATGATTTAAGAGTGGTTTTCAATCTTATGAGGAAACATCGTCTGAAGATGAATCCTACTAAGTTGTTCATAGGGGTATCCAGCGGGAAATTTCTTGGGTTCATAATCACCTCAAAAGGAATTTTTCTCGACCCTGAAAAGGTAAAAGCAATTAGCGAAATGTCGCCTCCCCGCAATCTTAAGGAATTAAGGGGATTACAGAGAAAGCTCGCCTATATTCGACGCTTCATTTCCAACCTATCTGGACGATGCCAGCCATTCTCAAAACTTATGAAAAAGAGAGTGTCTTTCATATGGGATGAGGCATGTCAACAGGCCTTTGACGACCTTAAAGAATACCTCACCAAACCTCCTGTTCTTATGGCACCGATCCCCGGGCAGCCCTTCCTCATATATGTGAGGGCCATGGATAATGCCTTAAGCGCATTACTGGCTCAATATAATGAGCACGGTCATGAACATGCCCTTTATTATCTAAGCAGGACAATGATTGAGGCCGAACAACGGTATACCCCGATTGAAAAGGAATGTTTAGCCCTAGTGTTTGTCGTTCAGAAAATGCGACACTATCTTTCTGGGCAAACGATTCATGTCATATCACGGGTTAATCCCCTGAAGATTCTGATGACAAAACCAGGGGCTTTAAATGGCCGATTGGCAAAATGGGCCCTGCTATTGTCTCCCTATGACATACACTTCGTTCCTCAAAAGGCGATGAAGGGACAGGCAATTGCCGATTTTCTTGCAGACCACCCAATTCGGTCTAATGCCAAACAGATGTCAGGGGTCAATACAGTTAGCAAAGAGCAACCATGGCAAATGTTCTTTGATGGTGCTGCCAGACGATCTGCTGCTGGAGTGGGGGTTGTGCTGATCTTCCCACATAAACATATACTTCCAAAATGTTATTCATTGACGGAACCATGCACGAATAATGTAGCGGAGTACAACGCGCTCATTATCGACTTAAAAATAGCTCTGCAACTGGGGGTGAACCATCTAGAGGTATATGGAGACTCTAAACTCATTGTCAATCAGATGACAGGTGAGTATGAAGTCAGACATGAAGCCCTCATCCCCTATCATCAGTTAGCTATTGAGCTAGCAGGGTATTTTGAACAATTCTGCATATATCACGTATCTCGAAATGAGAACGTTTATGCAGATGCTCTTGCCGCGTTAGCCGCAACATTGGCGATCCCGCCAGGTGAGGTTAAAAGCATCACTATTGAAAGCAGAGAGCTCTTTCATCCAGATACTCTTCTTTAAAATAAAGAAGTGTGCCAAGTAGGCCAAACCCTGGAGTCCCGTGATTGGAGATTTCCGTTTGTGGATTATGCTTTACATGGGATATTACCAGAAGATCCTAAGGAATCCACCTCTATAAAGAGGAAGGCCCAAAGATTTTATTATGACCATAAACTTCAGATTTTATATAGAAAGTCAAGAGATAGTCTGCTATTACGCTGCATATCAAAAGCGGAAGCAGAAGAAGTGCTGAGAGAAACACACGATGGAGTATGTGGAGCTCATCAGCCCGGTCCTAAACTTGGAGACCGTATAAAAAGGCTAGGATACTACTGGCCAAACATGATCACGGAGGCAATGGCATATGCTAAACAAAGTCATGCATGCCAAGTTCATGCTAATTTTATTCATCAACCCCAAGAATACTTGAACAATACTATTGCAAGTTGGCCATTTGAAGCATGGGGGATGGACATTGTGGGGCCAATAACTCCCCCGTCATCCAGAGGACGTCGGTTTATTCTTGCAATAACCGATTATTTTTCAAAATGGGTCGAAGCCGTGCCCATGAAAGAGGTGAAAACGACAGATTTGATCAAGTTTATCAAGCATCATGTCATTTACCGATTTGGCGTCCCTCGACGGATCATTCATGATAACGGTCCACAGTTTATTAGTCAGGGATTCTCCAGATTCTGCAATAAGTTTAGAATCAAAGATATCGCTTCTACACCGTATAACCCTGCGGCTAATGGGTTAGCTGAAGCTTTTAACAAGACGATCATCAAACTCCTTCGGAAGTTCGTCTCTTCCAATAAACGAGATTGGGATGAAAAGTTGGGAGAATGTTTGTGGGCATATCGCACCACCGTTCGCACCCCGACCAAAGCTACCCCGTTCTCTTTGGTTTATGGAAGTGAGGCTGTTTTGCCTCTTGAAATCCAGATACCATCATTAAGAGTGGTTTTAGCCACAAGGATGACGACAGAAGAGCGCCATCAGCAAAGATCGCAAGAACTAGAGGCGTTAGATGAAAAACGTCTCAGGGCTCAACAACAAATTGAGCTGTATCAAGCCCGAATATCTCAAACGTTCAATAAGAGCGTTAAGCCAAGGACCTTTAAACAAGGAGACTTGGTTTTGGCTGTTAAAATGCCAATGATGCTAACCCACAAGACTAAGGGTAAATTTGAACCCAAGTGGGAAGGACCGTTTGTTGTGGAGACAGTATACTCCAGTGGAGCCTATCGCTTAATGAATCAAGATGGCGACAGGATGATGATGCCAATCAATGGCAAATTTCTGAAGAAATATTATTCTTAATACCCTTGGAGATACGCGTCTTCTTTTCTTAGGCATGCGCAGTTTGGCGCCTCTGACCTAAACCCTAGTGTGTTTGGTTCTCAAGTTTGAACCACCTCCAGTCTTTTCTTAGGCATGCGCAATTTGGCGCCTCTGACCTAAACTCTGGTGTGTTTGGTTCTCAAGTTTGAACCACCTCCAGTCTTTTCTTAGGCATGCGCAGTTTGGCGCCTCTGACCTAAACCTGGTGTGTTTGGAGTGCCCAGTTCAAGTTACGCGAGAGAGGCTTGAACCGCCTCCAGTTTGGTTCTCAAGTTTGAACCACCTCCAGTCTTTTCTTAGGCATGCGCAGTTTGGCGCCTCTGACCTAAACCTGGTGTGTTTGGAGTGCCCAGTTCAAGTTACGCGAGAGAGCCTTGAACCGCCTCCAGTTTGGTTCTCAAGTTTGAACCACCAACAGTCTTTTCTTAGGCATGCGCAGTTTGGCGCCTCTGACCTAAACCTGGTGTGTTTGGAGTGCCCAGTTCAAGTTACGCGAGAGAGCCTTGAACCGCCTCCAGTTTGGTTCTCAAGTTTGAACCACCATCAGTCTTTTCTTGGGCATGCGCAGTTTGGCGCCTCTGACCCAAACCTGGTGTGCTCAGTTCTCAAGTTTGAATAGCCCCCAATCTTTCTTTTAGGCATGTGTAATTAAGCGCCTCTGACCTAAAAGATATAAATTGCCCAACGCCGACTAGGCAATGGGAAGAGAACCAGTTTCTCGCCAACCCATCATACTGGGGTAAAGTATGAATTGTCCAACACCGACTAGGCAATGGGAAGAGAACCAGTTTCTCACCAACCCATCATACTGGGGTAAAAGTATGAATTGCCCAATGCCGACTAGGCAATGGGAAGAGAACCAGTTTCTCGCCACCCATCATACTGAGGTAAAGTATGAATTGCCCAACGCCGACTAGGCAATGGGAAGAGAACAAATTTCTCGCCAACCCTATCATACTGGGGTAAAAGTATGAATTGCCCAACGCCGACTAGGCAATGGGAAGAGAGCCAGTTTCTCGCCAACCCATTATACTGAGGTAAAGTATGAATTGCCCAACGCCGACTAGGCTATGGGAAGAGAACCAGTTTCTCGCCAACCCATCATACTGGGGTAAAGTATGAATTGTCCAACGCCGACTAGGCAATGGGAAGAGCACCAGTTTCTCGCCAACCCATCATACTGGGGTAAAAGTATGAATTGCCCAACGCCGACTAGACAATGGGAAGAGAGCCAGTTTCTCGCCAACCCATCATACTGGGGTAAAAGTATGAATCACCCAACGCCGACTAGGTAATGGGAAGAGAGCCAGTTTCTCGCCAACCCATCATACTGGGGTAAGAGTATGAGATTAACTACCCAATGCTGATTAAAGGCAAAAGGGGGAGAGGAGATTAATTCCTTGACAACTCACCATGTTGAGGGGAATAACATGGCTAGCCCAACTCAAACAGTAGTTGGTAAAGGCCAATCAAACCCGTTGATAGCTGGGGATTTGCTAAAAATCCCATAAAACTTGTCATGTTAAATTCTTACCTCTGACAGTACGACTTGGAACGCTTTGCAGAGAAAGCTACTTCTTGATGGCAAGTTATTTGTTGCGCAAGAAGATTTCCTAGCCAACTGATAAAGAATCAAAAAGTAGTTATCCTTATTCATCATTTAAAAAAGAATGGAGTTACAAAAGAAGTCTGAGAACCAATAAAGTTCTTTCTTTTAGTACAAGTTCTCATTATAAAAAAAGGAATGAAGAATAAAAGAAAACTATGGATCTCCGAGATGCTTTAACTTACTCATCGCTTCGTCAACCACTCGACGACGAGTTGCCTCTATAGAGTGTTGAGCCTGCCGGAGTAGATCATCATAATTCATTCCAACTTGCTGGATGAGATGCTGGCGAGACTTTTCCATAGTACGGCTTCTTATTGTCTCCTCCTGATCAACTTGCTCCCGTTGAAGGATCAGCGCTTCCCACTTCTTAACGGCTTCCCCTAATTGAAGCTCGCTCTCTACGAAGATCGCCCGAGCATTAGCAATAGCCTCCTGGGCGCTGAGAATGGCAGCCTAGCTCACCTCAATTTCAGAGTTCACCAAATCCAAACCTCTAAGAATGGACTCCCGACTAGCCTGGAACCCTGCTAACGCTCGAGACCACTCTTCTTCTTGGTGCCTCAATTCCTCTCGACGAGCAACCAACTCCACCCGAAGACGAGCCCATTCGATCCCAGTAATCGACTCAACATCCGCCTGGCGAACTGTGTTGAGTATGTTCATTTGCTCTTCCAAAATTCCAAAACGGGCCCGGTAAGGAGCTGCTCGATCTCGTCCCCCAATTTCTTCGATGTTCCAGATAGCGGAATAATATCGGAAGTGCGAAGTTGAAGAAATCGTGGCCAGCAAGGACCATCTCGATACATCTCCTTAGCAAACGCATAAAATCGGCGACACTGAAGTTGAAAAGTTCTTCAAGAGGATTTACAGTGCCAACAGACAAAGCAAGTAATGCTAAGGAAGATGTCACGGACAGGGGAGCAGTGGCTGCCGGTGTCGAAGAGGAAGCCCATCCTTGTACCAGGTTCATGACATGCGGGGCCAGTAAAGCCAATGCAGATATGGTGGAATCAGGAACCTAAGAAGGAGGGCTGCTAATATAAGTCACCCGGGGAGCGCCACCAACAGGAGAGATGAAGGGGTATCTCTACCAGAAGCTCTTCCAATGGCAGAAGAAGCTTCAAATGAGAACTTTAAGTTCTCCTCATCCCCGACTGGAAGATTAGAAGCTGGAGGAATTACAGGTGTCTCAACAGCCATTATAATAGAAGGCGTTAGAATCGTTGACTGAGAAACAGAAGGTACGCCAACGACCGTGGAAAATGTCTCAGTGGAACAGACTGGCATTGGAGATGGCATGCTAGGAGAAGGTGTAGCCTCCTTAGCAGAAGCTGCGATAATGACCTCAGTTCTCTCGTCACTTCCCAGTTCGTCAATTGAGGGAATCGAAGAGGGAACAGAGGCAGGAGCCGGTGTGGAATAATCAGCCGCAAACTCGCCAGCAGAGCTACCTACACCACCAACGGAGCCGGAATGGTCCATCCTATCGTCAGACTCTACTTGGGTAGTCGAATGCATTGGCGAGAGAAATTGATCACCTGTATTTCGGAAGACCAGAAAAGCAGTATTACGTTAAAATAATAACGGGCAAAAGATAAAATGCTAAGGGCCATACCAGGCGATACAAGTCCAGTTGTCGGACTTGAAGGGAGAGCCATTATCGTTTCCAGCAACGTACCCGTCTCGCTACCCGTTAGTTGCGCCACAGGTTCTACCACAGGCCCTATGGCCAAAGGGGACGAAACCTCAACAACACTTGGAGCTTTAGCAGGTTCGTCTTCCCTTACCGATGCTGGGGGTAGAGCCGAAGTCAACAAGTCTGAAGCAAGTTTGACAGCCACTTCTTGGGGAGCTATCAAAGTTTCCTGAGCCAATTTTTGCTTCTTACCTGGTCTTCTCTTTAAAGTGCCGCGGCGTTTGAGAGCTGGACTCAAGGGACGACTGACAATAGGCTGGGAGGCTCCACCAGCACCAGTATTGTCATCGTCATCACCGGCATCGTCGTCGGACTCGCTGGCTTCTGAAGGCTCAGCCGCGGTGCCAAGGAATTCTTCCATTCCTTTTATTCTCACTCTAGAAGCACCCTGACGGCTAATGTAGAAGGCCTCGATCTCTTTGCAACAACTGCGATTGAGAGAGAAGCCAGGCACGTCAGCATTCGCAATGCTAAACCAGTTGCAGAAGCTGAGGGTCATGGCCAATTCTAGCGCCTTCTGGGGCAAGGAGAATTCAGCCTCGGTTCCGCCTGCTGCAAAATGGAACCAGCCACGAGCGCCTTCGTATAAATTTCCCTCGTGAGCGAGATCTTTATTTGGATTGCCCACATAAAGTTGGGAGTATCCAAACTGGCGAGCAAAGCGATTCGGAGTGTATGGCTCGATCCGACACCCGAGATCTTGACGATACACCAAGTGTTCGGGACGGATGTTGAGAAGCCACCAGAACGCTCCTGCAGATAAAGTAGTGAACTTATCTGCTCCCACAGCATCCTTCAGCCTCATCCCATATCCTCCGCCGGGAAAGTCAGGGAAACACCGGAAAATCTCATAATTCTGAAAACTATGAAAAGTCTTCCGAATTTGAGATATATAATTCTGCTTCCACGAAGAGCGTTCATACGGCTCTACAAAGAAGCACTTTTCGCCCGAACGACGCTCTGGTGCACTCATTAAAGAAGGATAGTGCAAGACGAGCCATACCATCAAATAGGTGTAGGGCATCTCCACCCTAGGGTTTGGAGTTTTCGGTTGGGCAGTCTCTTTCGACTTGCCCTTTCCTTTCCCCTTGACCTTAATAGTGGGGAGGAAATCACGACAGAGCACCCTCAGTCCATACTGTAAATTGCATACCATGGCGGGAAGAAGTCCAAGGGGTTGGCCATATGCGAGAAGAACCGCTGGATATACCACAGTCACTGCAATTACTGCTTTGGGCAACGACGGCACGACACATCTCTTCAGCCACAGCATCAGAAATCCGGCAATGAGACCTCTGTTGGAGATCGGGAACTGGGCTTGATAATAGTAGCTCTTGAATGAAGTGCCGGGATCATATCCATTCTCATTGGAGTCTGTAGTATAATACAGACAGTAATGGCCCCTGGCTACACGTTGGTCAATCTCTGAGATGGGGACAGGAGAATGACCATGGATAGTGGCCAAACTATCCTTAGAATTCAAGTTGGCAAAAAGGTATTCGGCCCATTTCTTATGACCGATACCGTGATTACGCGCACCCGTCAAGTCAGCGCAAATATGATAATGGCACATCATCTCCCAGTATGTGGCATAGATGCGCTCATCCCTCGCCAGTAGCATATTCAGCTCACTGGTGGTGGGGATATACTCTTCATAGGGGATTTTACCTATGGAAAACCCGGAAACCTCGAACATCTCGTGAAGAGCGAATCCTAGCTCACCCACTGGTGTAAAGAGAGTACAAGTTTCGGGGTTATACATCTCCAAGAGGCAGTAAAAATGATAGGCACTCTGGGGAAACCCAAATTGGACATTCCTGATAGCTTTATACAAGCCAATATCCTTTAAAATGGGCTCATGGGAATCCAGCATGTACTGAACGAGGCGGGCCCACCACATATTGTTAGAAGAATGAACCCAGCCAGGTATCCTGAAGTCGCTAGCCGGGTACTGACCATCTTTCGCCAGGAACTCACTTAAGAAAGTTCGGGCACGAGATGGGACTTCTCCCACTGGAAGCTCCTTGCCAAATCGGCCTGGAAGCAAACCAGTAATGCATCTGGGGGGGACCATCTTGATAAACCCCTTTTGCACCAAATTTGCCTGTTGGGACGCTATCTTGCTCTTGAGTCAGTCCCCACTTTAATTCCCGAGACATCGCCATCCTCTGAAGATAAACTAGAGGATAGCTACGAGCCATTCTAGGCAGAAATATCAGCATTTCGCCTGAGTTATATAACCAAACACACTCCTCTTCAGAAAGGATCTCATCTGATTGATCAATCTGGTCTCCAAAGAGGAAGGCGGGTTTCTCCATCGCCTCTCTATTCAAAGTTTTGAAGGCTGCATCGGTTATGATTTCTCGCGCAGTAGTGGGATGGTACTTGATCAACTTCTCCTTGCGCTCTTTCGGGTCTGGCTTATATGAAGCCAAGATAGTGGTGAAGCGAAATTGGCCTGAGGGATCAGAACCCCCAGCAAAGCCGAAGTAATTCTTGTGGGGAAGAGATTCTATCGAATACCCTACTGAAAAAAGAAAGCAGAGTGAGAGAAGTTTCTATAAGACAGAAAAATTCTCTAAGTATGGACGCGCGAAGCTAAAAATTAGAACGCGCGAAGCTAAAAATAGCGCCGCGCGAAGCTAAAAATTAGACCGCACAGAAATCAAACATAGCCTCCCGTTTCAACGCGACTGCTACATCAAATAGCCTCGCGTTTCAGCGCGACTGCTATATCAAATAGCCTTACATTTCAGCGCGACTGCTACTCAAAATAGCCTCGCATTTCCATACGACTGCTACTTAAAATAGCCCGCGCTTCAAAACGCGAGGATGACGCGATAACTTCGCGTAAGAAGAAAGTCAAAGACTTTTCTTCTTCTCCAAGCCTTACAGCAGGAGTACGGCGATCTCGCCGGTAAAAGAGTTGATTGATCAGTTAAGATCAAGCCAAATCACTCTAGAGATGTTCTAAAAAGTCTCGATGGAGAGATTCTTACCTTCGATAAGCGAAATGTGGGCTGGCGCGTCGCTGCCATGGCCGTCGCCACCACTGCTTGCGCCAGTTGCCGATGATGGAGACGCGCGAGAAGTAGCACGAGTTTTGGGTGTCATTGCTGAGGAAAATCGACTGAAAATCGGGAGGAAACTTGGTCGGAAGAGGCTCGGGTCGCCTGAACTGTGATCGCCTGAATCTCTAAGTTTCTGAAAAATTCTCAAGTAAAGTGAGAAGAAAAGGAATAGAGATTTTATTTAAAAGAGGGAAACCGCCTCTTAGAGTTCGGCGCGGATTTCGAAGAAAATGACTGGTCAGTTACTCTCCAAAACGCAGAGCTATTAGCCTCGCGTGATAAAGAAAAAAGTGAAGATATTAATTCCGCGCAACTATACAAAACGCGAGGATAGCCTGGTGCCTTAGCTTCGCGTTCTCATGAAAAACTTGGATTTTTGGCGAGTGCAATTAAGCGCTTCCATCTAAGTTAAGATGATCTTTATCCGATCATTTGGGTATTAGTGATCTAAGTTACGTAAATGAGACTTAGACTATTTTACCAAAATTATTGACCATCTATTTGTTGAGCAAGCAAGATTCTTGAAGCCGACAGATAGAGAGGAAAATAATTTGCTCTTTATTCATAAAAGAAGAGATTACAAAGAGGGAGTTATAGCTCTCCCAAAAGCTTTTACATGATCAATTCATCAATAAACAAACAGTAAGATTTCTCTACGGGGTGTTGAAGCTCAGTTCCCTGGTTCACATGCAAAAGAACTCCAGACTTCTCTACGAGGTGTTGAAGCTCAGTTCCCTGGTTCACATGCAAAAGAACTCCAGACTTCTCTACGGGGTGTTGAAGCTCAGTTCCTTGGTTCACATGCAAAAGATCTCCTCTGCAAATGTTAACTAGGATCTGTCATCTGAAATGAAGCACGAGAGGAAAGGAAAGTGTTGCATCGAAGCACAAGCTGAACTGCAAGTGCTGCAATTCTAAACTGCAAGTGCTGCAATTCTGAACTGCAAGCGCTGCAGGCCCTCACTTGAGCTTGAAGCCCTTCAATAGTCCATCTCCAGGAGCCAGAGCTTGAAACCTGCAACTATGTTGTAAAGCATATGCTTCTGACTTCCTTAGAGTTACTTTTGCTGATGAAGATCGATGGACCCGCATATATTCCTCTTCAGAAAGGATTGAACTTACTGCAAAAGGAACAGAGTTTCCAAAAAAGTGAAAACGCGGAGCTAAGCTAACTCCGCGCACAGTTGAAGAAATAGCCTCGCGCTTTAAACGTAGAGGATGATGCGATAACTTCGCGTAAATGGGGGACAAGATTTCTTTCTGCTCTTTCCTTCTCTTTCAAATTCATAGCGACTGCTAATCAAAGATAGCCTCGCAATTCATCGCGACTGCTAATCAAAGATAGCCTCGCAATTCATCGCGACTGCTAATCAAAGATAGCCTCACAGATTCATCGCGACTGCTAATCAAAGATAGCCTCGCAATTCATCGCGACTGCTAATCAAAGATAGCCTCGCAGATTCATCGAGACTATTAGTCAGATAAGCCCCGCGTTTCAAGCGCAGGGATGACGCGATAACTTCGCGTAGAAAAAGAACAGAGTTCCTCTATGACTCCTCCTTCTCCTTTAAGCCTTACGGCCAGAGAATGGCGATCTCGCCGGTAAAATAAACAATTGGCCAGATTAAACCAAGTCAAAACATCTCAAGATGGTTCTTAGAAGCCCAAGAGTTAAGGTTTTTACCTTCGGAAGACGCTGCATAGACTGGTTCGCCTTTGCATCTACTTTCACGGTTGCTGCCATTAACGCCGGCCAACGTGCGTCTAGCAAAACTCTTCTGAAGTGACATCCTAACGATAAAAATCTATGAAGAGTTAAAGGGAGATCAATTGAAGATCGCTCATTGACATCGCTCACTCAGTTGCAGGAGTTGAGAGCTCTTCTAAAATCTCCGGATGAAGAAGAAGATGAGCCGGGAGCTCTATTTAAACAGAATTTCCGTCGCTTGGTATTCGGCGTAGAAATTCAGGGTAATTAATGACATAATTACTCATTTCACTGAAGACGAAGTGAAACTGGTTAGCTCCGCGTAAGTGAGCATAACGCGAGATAGACTTGGTATTCTAACTCCGCGTTTCAGTTTAGATATCCAAAGTATTTCAAAATCTGCTGAAGTCTAAGCCATTTTGAAAACTTTGGAGGGGGTTCTGTTGGCAGTGAAAATTTCTAAGTTAAAAGGATTTTCCACAACAGGACGCGGAGCCAATTCAGTAGCCCCGCGTTTGGTAATAACAACCCTGCGTATACGGAGATATTTAATAGCTCCGCGTTGATTCCGCAGTCTGGCTTGTATTAGCCTCGAGTTTGAGCAAAACGCGGAGCTAATTCTTAGCTCCGCGTTCTGATGAATTTAGCTTCGCGTTAACTCCGCGTGAGCAGATTTCATTAGAATCTCAAATTGATTGTGATTGAGATTTACGTTTATCCAAATACCAAATCAAATCCAATCAGAATTCTAAATCAACAGATTTAAATCAATATTAGATATTTGATTGGAATCCTTGATGAGAGCAAATTCTATTTAGATAGAAACTCTTGCATTAACCTGGGGCTATAAATACCTTCCTGGTGAAACCCTAGGGATCTTCTTTTCGGCAATTGAGATATTTTTCTGAAATCTTGAAGAATTCGAGTTACGCACAGAGCCTTGAGTTCGTGAAGATCAGAGAAAATCACCATCTTCTTTCTGGAGTTCTTGAGAAGTTCGAGTTACGCGAGAGAGCCTTGAGTTCGGGAAAGACAGAGAAGAAGATAGTCTACAGTCAGCCGATTTCTTCAAGAGAGAAGAAGTTCGACGTACTGATCGTCAACAAGAACTGCTTGACAGATCCAATCGCCACTGATCCCACGAAATATTGTAAAAGAGAGAGATTGAACTATAAAATCCTCTCGTTTGTTCTTTTTATCTCTTGTTCACTTCTATTGTAATTCAAGCTTATTCAATGGAAGGAAGCGAAGAAACTTTTGCGACGAACAGTACCTGTTTGTTTTATAGGTACAATCTAGGATGATAACTCCTGAAAATGCACGTAGAAGCTCCACACCAACCGGATGAGCCCAAAAGAGGTCAGTTATTGCTTCGGTTTGGTCATTGTTGTGATGCCACTCGATGTACTTGCACTCTGAAATTTTAAATAGCAAGTGTTGCATTTGCGTTCTCTCCCTTGTTCATTAACCCGAAACTTGTGTCTTGCATTATATATTGTCTTTATTGTTAACACATTTGTTTGCTCAAAAATTGGGTTTCTCCTTCTATTGCAAAATTATTTGATTATAATAAAAATATTGAGATTTACAACTGAGAAATTATAAGAACGGGAATATTAATTTATTCCTTTTTTTTTATGTGGGTTAGGGTGGCGATGGAGTCTCGTTAATACCTCCGTTGACCGTCCGACTGGAAGAAGATGGCTCTACTCTGCTTCTCAATTTCCCGAGCTCGCCCGAAATCTTCCCAAAGTCCAAGAATCCAAAAGTCCTTTCTCCGACTAAATTTCTGTATTTTATAAACCGAAGAATCTCGAAATCCTGCTCCAATTATTCCTGAAAAATTGGATCACGGATTATCAGCGGAACAAAATAGGAAATAAATAATCGAAAAATAACGGAAAACAACTCGCGGGTTGGCACCCGCGGGATCGCTCCCGCGGGTGTCAACCCGCGGGATTCTCCCGCGGGTTGCACCCGTGGGACGCTCCCGCGGGTGCAACCCGCGGGATTCTCCCTCGGGTTGCACCCGTGGGAGCTCTCCCGTGGGTGTGCCCGCTGAGCAATTTTTCAAATTTTTTTTTTTTTTGGTATCTACATAACCCCCTCCAAAGTTTTCGAAGTTCTGTATTGAACCGTACTGAATTTCAAAATACTTTGGATTCTTTAATTTTGGTTATAGACCTTTTAAAGGATTTGGTCGATAGAGATAACTGTTAACATATTCATTTATTCAATAACAAGCAGAGGTATGATTTTAACGTACTCATTAGATGACAAGCAGAGGATGATATTAACATGCTTATTTTAAGTCAAGCAGAGGTGTCATGTTAACGTGCTCATTTTAATTCTAACCGTTCAGTGACATCTGGTATGACGGATCAGGGAAAGACAAAGGTGACATTAAACGTGTCTTGGAGCTCAACCTATTCAGCGGATTTGATCGTAATAGGGACAAGCTGACTAAACAGAGGTGACGGTTAACGTATTTAGCTTTGGAATCGGACTATCAGAGGTAATTGTTAACTTGATAGGGAGATGATTTTCGTCAGAGGTGATTTTTAACTTAATGATATCAAAAACACGTTCATCAGAGGTTATAATGTCGGACTTGATGAAGTGTGAATTTTCTTTTCTGTCAGAGGTAAAATCTTAACGTGACAGGGGATTTAATCGGATTTTATCTTATTTGATTTTGAATTATGATGTCAGAGCTATGATTTTAACTTGACAAATATTTTGGAGTATCGCTTACTCTACTGGAGAGAGAAAAAAAATGACGAGGAAAGTTTTGTTGTCAGAGGTAAAATCTTAACGTGACAAGAGATTTATCTGATTGGGATTTTTAGCAAACCCCCAACTATCAACGGGTTTGATTTGCCTTTACCAACTACCGTTTGAGTCGGGCTAGCCATGCTATTCCCCTCAGCATGGTGAGTTGTCGAGGATTTTGTTTGGGTTTAAATGCCAAATTTTTCCTCTTCCCTTTGCCTTAGCAGCTTAGGGCAGTGATGTATCCTTATATTTGGATAAGAATACTGTTGTGACAAATTTGTCGTGGGATTTTTAGCAAACCCTCAGCTATCAACGGGTTTGATTTGCCTTTACCAACTACCGTTTGAGTTGGGCTAGTCATACTCTTCCCCTTAGCATGGTGAGTTGTCGAGAATTTCGTTTGGGCTTAAATGCCAAACTTTTCCTCTTCCCTTTGCCTTAGCGGCGTTGGGCAATTCATACTTTTACCCCTAGTATGATGTAGTTAGCGAGAAATTTATTCTCTTCCCGTAACCTTGTCGGCGTTGGGTAATTCATACTTTTTACCCCCAGCATGGTGGGGTTAGCAAGAAATTTATTCTCTCCCCGTAGCCTTGTCGGCGTTGGGTAATTCATGCTTTTTACCTCCAGCATGATGGGGTTGGCGAGAAACTGGTTCTCTTTCCTGTGCCTTAATGGCATTGGGTGATTCATACTTTTTACCCCCAGCATGGTGGGGTTGGCGAGAAACTGGTTCTCTTCCCGTAGCCTTGATGGCGTTGGGTAATTCATACTTTTTACCCCCAGTATGATGGGGTTGGCAAGAAATTTATTCTCTTCTTGTTACCCTGACGGCGTTTGGTGATTCATGCTTTTTACCCCCAGCATGTTGGGGTTGGCGAGAAATTTATTCTCTTCCCGTTACCCTGACGGCGTTGGGTAGTTCATTTTTTTTATTTATTTTTTATTTATTTTTTTGATACATATATATATATATTTTTTGTTTGGTTTTTTTTTATTTTTGATTTTTTTTTATTTTTTTGATTTTGAATTTTTTTTTGATTTGATTTTTTTTTAATGGGGGTTTAAATTAACCGCCCTGAGCTCGTCTTGGGAATTGTTGTGAGCCCAAGTGGTACCTTTAGACCACACACATTAAATGTGTCGGAGTTAGCTCTAACTCTTTTTTTGTTCAGCTTTGAGCTGAACTGCTCCAGCGTCAATCAACGCTTGAATTTTATCTTTTAAGATAAAACAATTCTTTGTAGGGTGACATACAATCCGATGGTATAGGCAGTAATTCGGATCGTTAGTCTTTCCAACTTCTTCAGGCCTCTTGCTTTCCGGCAACTTAAGCATCTTGCGTTTGCTGAGCAAATTGAACATAGTAGCAGTATGTTCATCCTTGAACGAATACTGCTTTTGAAGCCTGGGTGACTTTGCTTGAAGCCTGGGTGACTTTACTGTGTTGCTTTCTACCGCTATTGCCATTATGTCTTTCCCTTTAGAACGGAAAAAATGGAATGGAGACTCATTTGTACTGCCTCCGGTTGCAAACTGCTACATTTCGAGGCGTCGAAGTATTTCTTCGGCCTGTTCACCCTGCTTAAGCAGATCTTTCCATGATTTGGATTCAACCGAGCCCATCTTATCTAGGATATCGGTCAACAAGTTATGTCTGCAGGTTTCCACAAGCGTGTCCTGCATCATGCCATGTGGGCATCGAACAGAAAGCTCTCGGAACCGCTCGACATAAGTTTTGACCGTTTCGCCTTCTTCTTGCTTCGCTGCTAACAAAGATAGTATAGAGACTTCTGTATCATCTTCAAAGAATCGGGCTATGAACTCATGTTCTACATCAGCCCATGATTTAATTGTTCCCTGAGGTAGCTGCATGAACCAGGTAAATGCGGGCCCCCGTAAAGTGCTCGCAAATATCTTAGTCATAGTCGGATCATTCCCATGAGATGTCCTGTCTGCGACAGGAAGTGGAAGATGTGCTGTTGCGACGAACCTTTACCGTCGAATGACTGAAAATTCAATGGTTTATATTTTGCAGGGTAAGGTACGGTCTCCCATTCTATGGGATAGGGACGGACTACCCCCACCTCTTGTAGCTTTTTGCGATGAAGAAGAGCTTGTAGTTGGTTCTCCATCTTCTCTACTTTCCCTGCGTGAGGGTTGATGATAACCTTCACTTTTTCTTTCTCTCTTGAATGAGGAGGAATTTCTTCATTCTCATCCTCGCTGTCCTCATTTATTTGGACGGGTCGTTTTCTGTTCTGCCGACCAGAAATGGACGACGAGGATTGGTTCTTCCTAGTTTGAGCTAACAACTCAATTAAAAGTTGTTTCATTTATTCTATGGTCTCCTCTTGCTGTTCGAGACATTTTTCTCGTCTCTCAAGCCTTTCAGAGACTTCTTCTAGAAGCGCACCATCTGGTTCGATAGAAACTCCTTTTGACCCTGGAGTAATTTTCTTATCTGAAGAGTTGTTTCCGACCACCTTTTTGCCTTTATTAACCATATGTGATGAGGCAGCAGGTAGATCGGTTTCTGAGTACACCTTTTTCCCCATAAATATTGTTTTGGACTCGGTGATCCTCTCAAAAACGGACCGTTTTGAGTTGCACTGGCAGTTTGATAGAACAGTTGAGATCAGCTGTTCGCATTGGCAGTGAGGAATATTTTGTGAGGAGTTCTTTTTCCAATTGAGGTACTCTCTCAAATCTTGAGGTATCTTCTCCTCTCTACTTGCATCTTGACGTCTCTTGCGTCGTAAATTTGGTTCATAATACTGGAGAGTCTGCAATATCTCAGGGCTGAGCTCTTTTCCAGCATCAGATTGTTCCCCAACTCTTCTACAGATTCTTCTGGAGTACCCACTAGTCTGAGTAGTTGTGTGGGCCCCGCACGCCTCTAATAGAGAGATTAAAATTCTTGGTGTATGTTGCGTGCTCACCATAGACATGCTCGAAGAGACATAAGGGTTGTGTTCATTGAACGTAACACGTCGATGGCATCTGCGGGATGTAACCCGTGACTGCAGGTTTGTACCCGTGGTTGCAACCTGCGGGTTGGCATCCGCGGGATGCTAACCGCGGTTGGCACCCGCGGGATGCCACCCGCGGTTGGCAACCGCGGGTGCCGCGGATTTGCGCCCGTGGGGTTATTTTCGAGATTTTTTACCGTTCCGGAGGAGTTTTCTGCAATTTTTCCTATATGATTGAGGCGTGCTCGTTGAGTTTTACGCCTCAAATTTCTCTTTTGGGAGTGGGTCAGGGACTGGTTTGACTTTTGGCTTGACTTTGGAACGGGCGATAATGCCGTATACTTGACAGGTAATGACGTCTTGTCAGTTTCAACGGGTGATAACGCCTCATAAGTTTTCATAGGCGATGACGCCTTTTGATTTCCGGTGGGCGATGACGCCTCACCTTTTTTCATCGTCGTTCGGCGATGACGCCTAGGCTCGGAATCAGAGGAAGAAAGAAATTCCTCATATTTCTGCTGGTCAATAGAAATTCCTCATATTTTTGCTGGTCAACTTGTATGACCAGCGTCTCAACCATTGAGCCAATCGGCACCCGGTCGGACTGCGCCACCAGATTCTCTGTGGTAAACAGAGGGGCTCCCACTGTGGTCGCCAGTTCTTATTTACTCAAAAATTGGGTTTCTCCTTCCATTGCAAAATTATTTGATTACAATAAAAATATTGAGATTTACAACTGAGAAATTACAAGAATGAGAATATTAATTTATTCTCTTTTTTTTATGTAGGTTCGGGTGACGATGGAGCCTCGTTAATGCCTCCGTTGACCGTCTGACTGGAAGAAGATGGCTCTACTCCGCTTCTCAATTTCCCGAGCTCGCCCAAAATCTTTCCAAAGTCCAAGAATCCAAAAGTCCTTTCTTCGACTAAATTTCTGTATTTTATAGACCGAAGAATCTCGAAATCCGACTTCAATTATTCCTGAAAAATCGGATCACGGATTATCAGTGGAACAAAATAGAAAATAAATAATCGAAAAACAACGGAAAACAACCCGCGGGTTGGCACCCGCGGCACCTGCGGGTTGCACCTGCGGGAGTTCTCCCGTGGGTGTGCCCGCTGAGCAATTGTCCTTTTTTTTTTTTTTGGTATCTACAACATTCTTTGAATCCTTAATTTTCAAAGATGTCAGGATATCTTTTGGTCGTACATGACATTTCGACAACTCCATTATAACAAAAGTCTCGCTTTGGGATAGTCTTCCTACATACGAGTGTCCTTCAAGATATTATGTTGCAAGATTATTATACGTACCGCATATAACTATAAATTTCCACTCGGACCTCTCAACAGATATTTGTTGACCCTGTAACTTAATTGGGCATCCACATTTTTTACTACCCCTGTATCTTTCATCATCCTTTAATTTTTTAAATCTTGAACTTCCACCTCTTTCATAGACAAACCAGATTCTTCCCTTCTTATAATGACCTTCACTATCAGATTTTGAAACAATTATGACCAATCCTAACGTCTTTCCCGTATCACGAACCCAATTTGCAATCTCTTCTTGATCTGCAAAAGTCTACAATCACAGTATTTCAGTTAGACATCTCCGCCAAAGATAATACATTAAATATAAAAAAAATCTTCTATATCATTACACCTTACTTGTTGTGAATGCCGAACTATAATCAACAGCTAACTCACTCTGATCTCGACTACAATATGTTGAAACTTCATCATATTAACTAAAATACACATAATAAAATGAGAAGATGGACGGCTGTGAAATCAAAACCATTGTTCCTAACCCATCTCTATGCTAATTAAATCAATTTTTTTAAAATTAAAATTTATAGAAATTAAATATATATGATGGATTCATATCTCCAAAAACTTTTGATCATCGAATGGAACCATTGTTAAGTTGCGTGTAATATCCCAAAATTTGAGCTAACTGTATTGCTCTCTTGAGACCAATCGTGTCGAATAAGTCCACCGAAGTCAATTTTGGATACCGAAATAATTTTCGGTGAGCGTAACTTTAAATCTACAAACCCAAATGACATTCGGTCTTCGCGATTATTAGTTTTGTAATATTTAGAATTTTTGGAGATTTTTCTTACGAGGCCAAAAAATACTTTCAAAATTGCTAATTTTATAATATTAAAAATTTTCCTTCTAATTATTTCGGAATTTCGATTCATTTATACCGGACATCGAAACAACAAACGAATAATTTTGTAGTATTCTCCTCATCAAGCACTACGTCCTATATAAATTTGGTAGTATTTGTAAAATATTTATCGGAACCGTAAATAATAAAATATTAAATAAATTAGAAATTTTTTAATACTTTCATAACAAATTTCCAAGGGCACACCCTCAAAAGAATTTTCGTTGTGCTGTCGAATGGAGGGGTTGGTGTGGCAGGCAACGTGGTGAAAGGATGTAGGTAAGTTATTAAAATTACAGATTTATCCTCAAATTATTTCTTCTCTCGCCCTTCCACTCCTTTTCTCCCTCATTTCTCCTCTCTTTTCCTCTCGGCCAGAAACCTGCAGCAAAGAGAGAAAGAAAAAAAAGAGAGAGAAAAAAAAATCAAATCGAACCGAGAATTCAAACTGAGGATTCAAGATCAAACCGAGACAAGTAATACTGCTATTTTCGTATATTTCATTATTTTATTTATATCTGTTTACGTTCGTTTCGTTATTTAATTTAAATTTGTATACATAAATTATTTTGTAAAAATGCTTGGTTCACATTTTGGACTATTGATTGATCTTGAGAACTAAACAAGATTAGTGAGTCAATTTTGATATATATAAATATTGTGATATTTACTTATTTTAGATTTTTTTATAAAATTGGTATGCAAAAATACTGTTTATTCACCCCATGCAAAAATACTGATTTTATAAAAATAATAATAATAATAATAATAATAATAATAACAAAATTTTGTATGGACTTCTCTATTTATCAAATGACTGTCATGCGAATAATGAAAGACAGTTTGTACCCATGTAAAGTAATATAGTTTGCATGCAAAAAAATAATAATAATAACAAAATTTGCATGGGATTTGAAATTGCATGTGAATCCATTCATGTGAACCCAGACAAAAGATGTGTTGAGTGCAGCATGGCCATTCATGTGAACCCAAACAAAAGATTGGATTTGAATTTACATTAACAGCAATTACGTGTAAAAATAATTAAATTTCTGATATATTCTTATCTTTATGTGTGGGCATCTTTAATCAAAAAAAAATCTAATAACATAAATTCTAATAATATAATTTTCAAAATATATTATTGGCACTTATAATTTTTTTAGAATATTTAATAGATTAGAGTCACAGTTTACTGTATAGAGATCCAATATCGATATAAGCCTACAATATAGATATGCTGACCAAAATAAATGAGATATTATTTATGGGAACGTGATAATAAATTTCTTGTATCTTGACTACATGACATAAAGTATCTTTAGGATGTGTGTATATATGATCTTGAATCTTGATTCCTGAATTCTTGTTTCTCGTGATAAAGATATGTACACAGTTTGACTTGACAAGTCACGTGATTCCATTAAATCATGTATATCATGCATTATTGACATAGGAAGTGGAAAAACTACATGATGGATAAGAACTATATTTTACAAGGATCTTATTGGCCAACTTCTTTGTTGAGGTGCTGAGAACTTTTACTGTAGCAGCACTGGATGGTACTGGGTCACCGTCTGATACATGAGTCACTAAAAAAGTGATGTCCGTTACTGTTTCACAGTACGGGGTTTGACTTGAATATCTAGCGGTGTATCATGGTTCAGCACCATGGGTTTGAGGCCGGATCCCGGGTATGCACGGGCCCTTGTACAATACGGAAACTGTGCGCTATCATATCCATTATTTAGTTTCAAATGCTAACAAAGATTTGACTTAGACTTGACATCTTCACAAGATATTCATCTTTACATGATATTTATATGTTATTTGCAATTGACATATATATAATCTTGCTGTTATATTTTTCACTATTCACGTGAATGTTCAACACTATCACAATTTAATTGCATTTTATCTGTTTATTAAGGGATATTCCCAATGAAAGTATTTTATTCATTTGCATACTTTTATCTTTAGTACTGTAATAGTACACATATATTTTCCTTGTGTTACTTGTTGGGTTTAATCCCCTGGGTTTCGAACCTAGATTTAGAGGACCAAGAAGGAAAACCAGCCCCGACTAAGAATCCGTACTTCATCGATCAGAATGAGCAATATTAAGTAGTGAAGTACTTTCCGAAGAACTTGTATATATTGTTCGTATTTCTTTTGTCTGGACACTACTTTTCTCCTTTATTTCTTTTGTGTTCATATTTAAAACAGTGTGCCATTTTATGTAATGAACTTTTTGTTTAAATGAAATCTTTTCAGTTTCAGATATGTTATTTATTCATCTGATTGTGGAAGTAGTTGCGGTTATTCCAAGATCCTGTGACTGTTGGGTGTCTAGTGCAAGTAAATAAGTAACGTCCTCCGTTTTGGGAAGCAGCTGAAAAACGGGGGCGTTACAGGGTGGTATCAGAGCCAAGGTTTAGGTGGAAGACCATATGACCATTGCCACATCAAAACATGTCTGTAACTTATCCTTGATAATTGTTCATTATTTTTTTTTTTTTACATCCATCTAATCTAGTATTATGCCGTCCTATTATTTCCTATTTGTTTGAGATATCTATCTTTAATTCCATTTGTTGATTCATATCTGGACTATCACAGAATGATATCTATCCAATTTTTAATCAATACATCCTTTAATGATTAATGATGAAGAATTTCATGTCAACTTGTTAACTATTAATGGAAATAGATATTATGTCATTCTAGACATGAAATAGTTAAATACCTTCCACGCGGTAATAGAATGCAGTAGAAAAAGAGTAATATTTTAGATTTCTGATCGTTCAGATTTTGAGTTGATTGGTGAAAATCAATATTTAGAACTAGCAGAATGTAAGATATTTCTAAGAGGAAGTGTTTTGGAAGAAATGAAAGCAGGAGAAGAAATAATCTTAGTATTATGAATTTTAGACATATTTTCTGAAGAGATACTTGAACTACCATCAGTAAGGACAGTAGAATTTATTATTGATATTCTCTCTGAAGCTGAACCAATTTGTAGGTCATCTTATGGAATGAGAGTTACAAAACTAGAATAAGTTAAGAAATAAGTAGATGGACTTTTGAGGTTGAGTTTTATGAGATCTAATGTTTTATTGAGTTTCAGTGTTATTAGTAGGAAAGAAGGATGAGAGTCAAAAGTTCTGTGTGGACTATAAAGGTTTAAATGTAGTAACAATAAAAAAATCCACTACTTATGATAACTAATCTATTTGATCAATTGGGAGGAGGAAGAGAATTCTCGAGGATAGATCTTTATTTGGGATTCTGTCAAGTAAATGTCCAAACAGAAAATATTTCAAAAACTGCATTAGAACCAAACATAGTCACTATGAATAATTGGTGATACTGTTTTCAGTAACTAATTCTCCAACAATATTTATAAATTGATAATGAACTATTAAAAAAACAACCTATGGAAGAATAAGTGTAAAAATATAAAGAGATCTTAGAACACTGAGAATTTTGTAGAATTAGTCAAGTTGAAAGTAAAGGAAAAGAAATTAATAATAAACTATAATTAATGAAGATAAATTTTATTATGGCGGAACATGACATTGTATCTTGTTACTCAAGTTAGGCTTATCTTTCCAAATGATTGTCTTATCCATTTCTTTTGTTGGCCATTACTCATTTGACATTTTGTACCTTTCATCTGAATATTATCATAATATGATTCCTTTCTTAAACCTTTTATATCACAAGTCTTATTAAGTTGGCGAGGCAATTGTAGAGATGTATTCTCTAGCGCCAGCAATTACAGTTGCTTGATAAGATCATCGTGTGTGATTGAATTCTGTAGTCATGAACTCACTTTTATCTTATATCTCTACCATTTATAATCTTGTTATTTCAGTATTGTAATAGTTCTGATTTATTTTCTCTTATAAAATCCATTATAATATGTAATAAGACTTTAGGAATGGACTCTATAAAAATATTTGTCACTTGTATCTTTTCCATTACTTAATCAAGATGGCGTGGCACACCAAATTGGTAGCAACTATTCCTAATTAAGCTCTGTTTTACTTTTGTGTTTCTTTACCTAAATAAAGTTTCAAGAATAAATTGGGAATCTTTTCTATCCATTATCATTCCTATAAAAAAAGAAAGTCGTTCATGATATATTCTATATATCATAATTAAGAAAGCGCTTAGTTAGAAATACAAAATAGTGAATCTATCAAAAGTAGACTTGAGATCAGACTTAAAATATGAGAAGCGATATGTAAGAATTATTAACCGATGGGAGAAGTCTTGAAAGATAAAGTAACATTATTAGTTCTTATTTTATGGGATATACAATCACCAAGAGATTTAGTTTGGGAGCTTGAGAAGGATATCAGGATAAAACACATATACCTTTTCTCATGATTAAATACACCAATTAAATTTCGAGGACGAAATTTTTTTATTAGGTGAGTATGATGTAATATCCCAAAATTCAAGCTATCTGTATTGCTCTCTTGATACCAATCGTGCCGAATAAGTCTACCGAAATCAATTTTGGACATCTAAATAATTTTCGGTGAACATAACTTTAAATCTACAAATCCAAATGACATTTGGTCTTTGCGATTATTAGTTTTGTAATATTTAGGATTTTTGAAGATTTTTCTTACGAGACCGAAAAATACTTCCAAAATTGCTAATTTAATAATATTAAAATTTTTCCTTCTAATTATTTTGGAATTTCGGTTCATTTATTCCGAATATCGAAACAACAAACGGATAATTTTATAGTGTTCCTCTCGTCGAGCACTACGTCCTATATAAATTTGGTAGTATTTGGAAAATCTTTATCGGAACCGTAAATAATAAAATATTAAATAAATTAGAAATTATTTTAATACTTTCATAACAAATTTCTAACGACACACCCCAAAATAATTTTCGTTGTGCTGTCGAATGGAGGGGTTGGTGTGGCAAGATAGGAGGATTACGTGGTGAATGGAGGGTTGGTGTGGCAAGCCACGTGGTGAAAGGATGTAGGTAAGTTGTTAAAATTACATATTTGCCCTTAAATTATTTCTTCTCTCGCACTTCCACTCCTTTTCTCCCTCACTTCTCCTGTCTTTTCCTCTCGGCCAGAAACCTGCAGCAAAGAGAGAAAAGAGAGAGAGAGAGAGAAAGAGAAAGAAAAATCAAACCGAACCGAGAATTTAAATTGAAGATTCAAGATCAAACTGAGACAAGTAATACTGTTATTTTCGTTCATTTCGTTATTTTATTTATATCTATTTACGTTCGTTTCGTTATTTAATTTAAATTTGTGTACGTAAATTATCTTGTAAAAATACTTTGTTCACATTTTGGACCATTGATTGATCTTGGGAACTAAACAAGATTAGTGAGTCAATTTTGATATATATAAATATTGTGATATTTATTTATTTTAGATTTTTTTAAAAAAATTGGTATGCAAAAATACTGTTTATTCACCCCATGCGAAAAAACTGATTTTATAAAATTAATAATAATAATAATAATAATAATAACAAAATTTTGCATGGACTTCTCTATTTATCAAATGACTGTCATGCCGAATAATGAAAGACAGTTTGTACCCATGTAAAGTAATATAGTTTGCATGCAAAAAATAATAATAATAACAAAATTTGCATGGGATTTGAAATGCATGTGAATCCATTCATGTGAACCCAGACAAATCGATATGTTGAGTGCAGCATGGCCATTCATGTGAACCCAAACAAAAGAGTGGATTTGAATTTACATTAACAGCAATTACGTGTAAAAATAATTAAATTTCGGATATACTCTTATCTTTATGTGTGGGCATCTTTAATCAAAAAAAAAATTCTAATAATTTAATTATAAAAATATATTATTGGCACTTATAATTTTTTTAGAATATTTAATAGATTAGAGTCACAGTTTACTGTATAGAGGTCCAATATCGATATAAGCCTACAACATAGATATGCTGACCAAAATAAATTAAATATTATTTATGGGAACGTGATAATAAATTTCTTGTATCTTGACTACATGACATAAAGTATTTTTGGGATATATGTGTATATGATCTTGAATCTTGATTCTTGAATTCTTGTTTCTCGTGGTAAAGATATGTACACAGTTTGACTTGACAAGTCACGTGATTCCATTAAATCATATATATCATGTATTATTGACATGGGAAGTGGAAAAACTACATGATGGATAAGAACTGTAGTTTACAAGGATCTTATTGGCCAACTTTTTGATTGAGGTACTGAGGACTTTTACTGTAGCAGCACTGGATGGTACTGGGTCACCGTCTGATACATGAGTCACTATAAGAGTGATGTCCGTTACTGTTTCACAGTACAGGGTTTGACTTGAATACCTAGCGGTGTGTCATGGTTCAGCGCCATGGGTTTGAGCCCAGGTCCCGGGTATGCACGGGCACTTGTACAATACGGAAACTGCGCACTATCATATCCATTATTTAGTTTCAAATGCTAACAAAGATTTGACTTAGACTTGATATCTTTACAAGATATTCATCTTTACATGATATTTATATGTTATTTGTAATTGACATATATATATTAATCTTGCTGTTATATTTTTCACTATTCACGTGACTGTTCAATACTATCACAATTTAATTGCATTTTATCTGTTTATTAAGGGATATTCCCAATGAAATCATTTTATTCATTTGCATACTTTTATCTTTAGTACTGTAATAGTACACATATATTTTCCTTGTGTTACTTGTTGGGTTTAATCCCCTGGGTTTCGAACCTAGGTTTAAAGGACTAAGAAGGAGAACCAGCCCCGACTAAGGATCCGTACTTCATCGATCAGACCGAGCAATATTAAGTAGTGAAGTACTTTCCGAAGAACTTGTATATATTGTTCGTATTTCCTTTGTCTGGACACTGCTTTTCTCCTTTATTTCTTTTGTATTCATATTTAAAGCAGTGTGTCATTTTATATAATGAACTTTTTGTTTAAATGGAATCTTTTCAGTTTCAGACATGTTATTTATTCATCTGATTGTGGCAGTAGTTACAGTTATTCCAAGATCCTGTGACTGTTGGGTTGTCTAGTGCAAGTAAATAAGTAACGTCCTCCAATTTGGGAAGCAACTGAAAAACGGGGGCATTATATTGCGCATCTCCATTTTCTTCCCCGTAGACCCACAAAAGAAATTATTTTCTCTTTTTTAGGGTTTCATAATGAAAAAATCGATTTAAACTAAATATAGACTTTAATTTCCGTAATTATTTACTAAAAGAAGTTAATATTAAAGATGAATGGGGTTTGGATTCTGAAATGAGATTTTTCCCTTCTTTTCTCTGCCTCTTCTCTGCCTTTTGTGCGGGAAAATGAGTGGGCGCCGGAAGGATGAAAGAGAAGATGAAGGGGGGATAGTTTTGATCAAGATTTTTAATGACAAAATGATAAATAAATGAGAGTTTTAAGTGGGTTCACTGGAAAAAAAAGCTATGACCATCTAGAAATTCATTAATTTGATTACTTCCCGTGAAAGTACCATGTAAAGGTAATTTCCTGCAACTTTCTATTTCTCCTCCATGTGCGCCGTCTTTCACCTTGCCTCCATTTTCTTGGACTTTTCCTCCGACTTTAACCGCTACAACCTCAAATACTATAAAAAAAAGCATATTTTTCGTACAAATTGAGCAGCCAGAACTAGATCCAGCCGTCCATCCCGAATATGGACGGCTGAGATCCCAACCCCCCTCTTAGAATATTCTCCATTGTCGTTGTCACATGCAGGATTAATTCGTATATTAATCTCTCATCGCCCAACGAGTCGCCGTCATTGACCCAAATTTTGGGCTATCGATTGGGGACACGTGTCAGTATCCCATGGATGATTTTGCGGAATGAGCTCCACAGCGGATCTTGGAGCCGAGAGGCTTACCACCTACAAATTCAAGCTCCCAATTGCAAGTGGGCCCACACAAATCCGCGTACGTGCCGCTTATCACGGCCACGCCGTGTGTTGACAGCTGAATAGTTCCCAAAATACCCTTCAGAGGACAGCTGCCACCAGCGAAGCTTGGGGGCAATTTCGTCATCAACTAAATTTGATTCATGTCACGCAAGGAAGAAGGAAAGCAAAGAGTCGTCGGGGATCGGATAACCCACAAAATTTCTTTGTTCTTAGGTCTCGAGTAGACCTAAAATCCCCCAATAAAAAGAAATTTAAAAAACAGAAAGCAAAAAAAAAAAAAAAAAATTCTTAAATTTGAATATTTGATCCTTTTCTTTTTCTTTAATCGGTCGAATTTGCAATCTGAATTCGAGATCGGAAGCGGTTCGCGATGCTCCACAAGAGCTTCAAGCCGGCAAAATGGTAATTTTTCATTTATTTTTTGTCGCCCTAGATTGGTATTTTTGATGAGTTTTTGTTGAGATTTTTGACTTTGATTGGGGATTTGATTTTCGATTTCGCAGCAAGACTGCGTTGAAGCTTGCGGTGGCTCGAATCAAGCTGTTGAGAAACAAGAGGGAGGTTCAAGTGAAGCAGATGAAAAGAGAGCTTGCTCAACTTCTCGAGAGTGGACAGGAGCAGACTGCTCGGATTCGGGTTCGTTGTCGTCCATTTAATCTCGATTCAACTTTTTTTTTTTTTTGTTGCAAAATTGATTTTTTTTTTTTTTTAATCGTAATTTGAATACCTAAATTTTAGGGTTGACCGTAGATCCAATAGTTGGATACTGCTATTTATGATGATTAATAATAGTTCGGTTTGTATCTGGTAACAGTCAGTTAATAATACTGAAAAGACAGTAATTTGAGTTAATTCTATAGATGTTGCGGTACCATATCGCGTACTAATTTTGACATACTATTGATGAGAAATGTTTTGTAGAGGTATTTCTCTTAATTTCTCTAATTCTAACGTGTGGAGCACTGCATTTTTGAGAACTTTTTATTATAATTTTAGGAATGTCTAATATAAGTCCCAATTCCGAATAACTTGAAACTGTTAGGTGGCCTAATTTCAAATTAGTGCTGATTTGGGTTTTATATCAGCAAAAAAGAGGAAAAGGATTTTTTTTGCTTTTAATATTTATTTATTTTTCTTAAAAACGACAGCTGAAGCCATCTAATTATTGTTATAAAGAAGTAAAATACATACATGCAATGCAAGTTACCAAAGATAAGAAAAGAGGAGGAAGAGGAGTATGCTAAGGAGAAGAAAAACAAACTATTTAGGGCTAATGAGGATATGCTTGATTCCAATTGTTGATTAATGCTCTAGCCGGTTGCTCCTTTTTTTTGAAATATCTGTGTTCCATTTTGTCCGAAGCACCCATATTATAGCTAGCGAGAGCCTGTCCCAGTAAGCTCTGTAGATTGGTATAAAGCTATTATAGGAGATAGGGATGCATGCTAAAGAACAGTTGGGATTTCATAATAGTTTGCCAGGAAGATATGTAAATATGTCATTTACTCAAATAAGGTTACTGTTTTCATAATTCATTTAGGTTAAAGAACTAAGGCTGTGTACAACTAGCCTTCAAGGTTCTTTTAAAAGTTTCAGATTTGCTAGAACTTAACAAAACATAAGTGGTACTGTAGTTATATACAGGCGCTCAATTCCTTCTCCTGGGAGGTATGCTTTTGACAGTATTGAAGTAGACTCGGTAAGATGAAATGAAATTGATGGGCAATAGGATCTCAGAAGGAACGAAGTTTTTTTATTGAAATGCTTTAAAACTGTCTTCATTGAAATGAAACATTAGTTAGGTTGGTAAATTTTGTCACTCCTGAAAATGAAGGAGGTACCCTGAGGAAGTATGCTTTAGAGGAAAACTTTTGAAGAGATGAGGAATGAGTGCTTACATATTGGCCTAAGGCGTTCCACAACTTAAACACATCACATTTGTTGTTTGCTGAGTGTACAACTAAATCAGACACTTTCAAGTTTTTATGTTTTATTTTATTCAAACCCTGATAAGTATCACGGAAATACTATTGTTCATGGAAGAAAATATTTTGTCTTAATTTCTCAGAAAAACAAGCAACAATGTGGGTTATGTTGGATTTTTTTTTTTTTTTGTTTGTTCAACAAAACATCTATAATAGTAGTGTTCTTTGGACACAACAGTTATCACCAACATTCAATAGTTTATGTTTTTATGACATGTCAGTTTTGAGTATTTTTTTGAGATATCATTAGTCTTAGTGTTTCTGATGCTACCTCTTAAGCACCTTAGTATGTTTGTATCTTACAAGTTATGGATACTGTCATGGACATGAAATCTACATTGAGATCTACATGTAGGAACTTGTTTTCCATTTATAGATATGCAGATTACAAATACTAAGCTTGGTTTAACACGACCTAGTATTCCAAAAAATAAAAAATAAAAGGTATTATATTAATGAGTGTCTGCGCATGTTAATTCCTGAAATCCATAGATGATTAGTGTTAAAACTTATTCCCTGAGGCACCCAAATAATTCGATGGATTTCATGGAAGAAAATGCTGAAAGTAATCTATAGGTCTCAGCTGGCTGTACTCATAATTGTCATCTAGGATTTTTCTAACTCCTTGCAGATGTTGTTACAGAATAGTCCATCATAATCGTAATCTTTAATATTTTCATAAGTTTCAATTATGTTCTGAGATGTTGAAGCGCAAGTGAACACACTTATTGCTGGTCATATTTTGTCATCTAAGGTTTGGTATTTTGTGCCTAGGTCATTCTATACAAGTCATATTCATCCTTGAAAGTACGTCCATCTCTACGATCCATTAGTATCTACGATCCATTAGTATTCTTCTTTGGTAGATGACTCCATCAAACTTCTTAAAGCTCTCATATTTCACACCCAACCTTCAAGTAGTCAATGATTGGGAATATGCTTCCGTCATGTCCTCTCTTTAGACTTTAAAATGTTGACAAACATGTAGCATGTTCAATTTTCACTTTTATTCGGATTTCGGAAATGAGCTTTATTTGCCCTTCTAAGACTGTTATTGTCATCCAAATAACATGCATCTGCACAATCTCTACAGTCGCTGTTGTTTGTCAATATGGCAGAACCTTCTGCATAATGATCTACATGTCTTCTTTTAACTTGTCATGAAAATCTGCACATAGCATCTGTAAGCTCAAATGTTCTTTCCTCATGGAAGTTGGACATGCAGCTTGCAGGGATGACGTGTCACAACATTATTTTAGCTTGGTTTCTTTCCTCATCGAAGTTTGACGTGCAGTTTGCAAGGTTGACGTAATTCACCATTATTTTAGCATGATTCAAAAAAGGTCGAACTTGTGTTTATTTTTAATAGTTTTACCTGTGGTGTCTTCTATCATGTCACTAAGACGATAAGTTTATTGTTTCTGAAATTTAAGATTGCTATTTTCAAACTTTAAAATTTCTGTTACAAATAGTCTGTCCGTTAAATTACAAAATATTTTGGTTTAATTCTAGAAAGAATATCTAAAATCAAGTCATTGAGATGTCTCGGTTAGGGAAACTAGGAATTAACTATGGAAGTACTGGACCCCTCATTTGACCTTTTTTTGGGGCACTTGTATGAGAAATCGTAAGAAGAAGAATGCTTCTGCCAGCTTAATGCCAAAGCAGCAAATTAGACATTTCATTTTTGCGTGTGAGAAGCCAATTCAATGTAGCAGGTATCTTACCTATTTCTTAACCATGACAAATAGCTTGAAAATTCCAGTTCCAGGACTTCTCCATTATTTTATCCTTTTTATACATGCCCTAGACTAGGTAGTGAAGCAAGAATACTGAAATTCCAATTTCCAAAGCCAACTACCAGACTTTCAGTGGTTGTGGGCTCTAACTCATAGCTCAGAGTTGATGATTGATGCCTGCTTGAATTGTTTTGAGGTTTTCTCAAAGTAAAGGATTGCAGCATGTTTATTAACTTGATAAGCAAGACATCTTTTGGCTTCTTGAATTGAGACCTCGCCTGATATCTTCCAAGCCTACTTGGGGAAATGCTGATGGTTATATTTATTTCTTTATATTTGAACAAAGGCCATAGCCATTCTATCCCACTCCCTCCTTTAATTGATGCAACTGGTTATATTTATCATTAGTTGTCTATACTGTAGAGTCTGCGCATAAATCAAGTCGCCCCTCTATGTATTAAGGACACAATATTAGGGATGAAGAGGCGGACGGACGGTCGGAGTTCGGTGGCGGCTGATCGGATCCGATGAAGTAATCCTCCGACCGCCGCTGGTTAGTTACTTCAACCGATCTCCGACCGATCTCCGGCCGGACGGAGGCGGTCGGATTTTCTCAGAGTCGGACGGAGTTAGTTAACCTCTTCCTCTTTCTTCAACATCAACAACAGAAAAAAAAAATGTCAAAAAAAAAAAATTGAAGCTTACCTGGACTCCGACGGACGGAGAAGCCATTAATTTTGCTTGCTTTCTAAACTACTTGTGATAAAAGACATAAGAGCAAGAAAAAAAAAAATCCTCATAGCCATTTCTAAGTCAAAATCTTTACAGTATCCTTCCGAATAGCCTAAATTCCTCAATTAAAATTACCATTTAAATCCCTCAATTATCGTACAAGATTTTGAGCATATTAACCTAAATCTCTCAATTAAAATTACCATTTAAATCCCTCAATTATCGTCCAAGAATTTGAGTACATTAGTTTAAATCCCTCAATTAAAATTACCATTTAAATCCCTCAATTATCGTCCAAGAATTTGAGGAAATTGATACCATTTGCGGTAATAAATATCAATTAAATAAATTTCCGTTGCCTAATCCCTCAATTAACACGTTATTTTTGTCTAAATCCCTCAAATAAACCATTCAAATCCGTCAATTAAGCCTAATTTAAAGCACTATTTAAATCGCACAATTAAATTTACCATTCAAAACCCTTATTCAAATAATACTTGTATGCCAAGTCGCTGCCCTTGCCGTCGCCGTTGCAGTCGCCGTCGCCTCCGTGGATGCCAAGTCGCTGCCCTTGCCGTCGCCGTTGCAGTCGCCGTCTCCTCCGTGGACAGCAACAGCTCGTTCGACGTTGTCCATCACCAAAAGAAGAAGATGCAAATTGGAAGAAAATGAAGAAGAAGGAGGTCGCTGGAAAATAATTCAGTCCAACCATATGGAATTTCCAAGGAGACCGTTCGAATTCCAACATTCAAACGAACGGTTCGAATTCCCCTAATTTCCCAAAAAAAAAAAATTCAAGTCGGTCGGAGTCGAAATCCGTCGGATTTGAAGTCGTCCCGACCGATCCGACCACTGCAAAAATGATGTGAATGACTCCGACCGATTTGCATATTTTTTCTCCGACCGAACTCCGACCGATACCGGTCGGAGTCGGTCGGATCCTTCGGAGTCCGCGAGGACATTCACCCCTACACAATATGCAGTCCTTAATGCTGCTAGACCTGACAATGTTCTTGTAGTTGACTAGAATGGATCGGAATTTTGGGCGTGATGAGAACCTTGATCTTGATTTGCCTTTGAGGATATGGAGATTCTTATCTAATAACATATATTATGTCGTAATAATTTGAAGAATCCATTAGCTATCTCTTCCATTATTATATTCACATCAAGATCTAAGATTTCAGAACAAATATTGGTATCAGCCTATGGTTTATGGCATTGGAAATCAGCGATCATCGGACATTTCGTATCCGCAATGTTGTATGTTGTAAAATAACTACAACATTGGCAAAAACAGTCCTGATATTATAGGTTATATATCGTATCCGGTACCTCAAAACCCACCTGATATGGTATTCATAATATGTATCTGCCGATATTTAAAACCTTGATGTGTATGCACGATTTAAACAATCATAAATTCCTTTTCTGCTGATAGTATCTGATATTACTTGTCAAATTAAGCCTACTCATATTTGAGTGATTCAGCCTAGCTAAGTATTTCCTTAAAGATTTTCAGTTACAACTGCACTTTGGTACATAAAAGGTCTAGGTTACCTTATCTTATGGTAGAGTGGTGATAATATCATCTTTTGATACAAGACATCCCTGATAATGCATAAATTTAAGCAAGTATATTCATAGTTCTTTTTCAGGTTGAACATGTGATCCGGGAAGAAAAGACAATGGCCGCATATGAGCTCATTGAGTTGTACTGTGAACTTGTTGTGGCACGCTTGCCGATTATTGAATCACAAAAGTAAGCAACCTGATATTATGTCTATTTGTAGTTTAAATTTTTTTCTCCCCCTACTTCCGTGGGATTAATCTGTTAGGCTATTCCGGTGAAGTATCTGGCTTGTTTTTGCTAGAGCAAGATTAATGTATTTGCATATTTATCAGATATTTCCATCTGAATTTAGTTGTTTACCCTATACACAATATACATGAATGTCCTGCTATGTCTGTTAACTAATGTGAGAAAATGTTGGGGGAAAAAGTGTTTTTGATTAGGAGAAGAAGCAACAGCATGGCAATGTTGGTATATGCCACCCCAATTAAAATAAATCCTTTAATTGTGCAACTCATGTCATTTTCTTTCATTTCTCTTGAGCCAGTGTGTATAACTTTTTCTAGTAATCTGTTTAAATTCTTGAGAAATGAAAGAGTACATGTAATGACTATTTCTACTGTTGAAATCTCAATACAACAGGTTACACAGTTAAAGCTTTCATGTGAATTTTGCAGCCTAAGAAATATTGTAAGGCACTAGAAGGTCTAGTATCACCTCATGTCTGTTCTGTTTAATAGGTGTGGGATGCCTTTTCTTGTTTTTCTATTTTTTTTTTTTCTTTGTCCTTTGAGCTTTTCCTTCTCTGAGGATAAATGTAGTTTCTGATGATTTATACATATGGACCTCAGATAACAAATTATAAGCTGTACTTGGGGGTTTTCAGGACCATTGTTTTAGGTAAAACCCTTGTTTTCAGTTTACTTTGAGATAAAACTTACTTTGATGAGGTTTGTATTCCATAGCAAATTTGCATATTATTATTTGAGTTGTATAAGGTTGTTTGGGTTTGGGGTTCAGATATATCTTTAATATCCATGAGGTTACCTAAAAATGTGTAGGGATAGTTTTAAGCTTGTTTTTTGTAACTCACCTTTACAAACTACCGTTACAATATAGAATGTGTGTGCGTGCACGTGTGGGTGTGCATGCATGATGGGAGCAGGTTTAGTGTATTTTAGCACTAAATCCTTTCAACCGTCTTTTTGGTGTAATTTCAATAGGAATAATCTTTTCAAAGCTGAAGGAGTCTTCATTGATAAACTTATACAATTTCTAATGAATTGAATAAGTCTGTTAGATTTTTCTTTTCTTTCTTTTTTATTTAATCCACCATTTGGTTGTTAGAGTTTATATTATTGGTTTTCCCTAGAGGACTGTGGTTTGGGTTGTTTGTTATCAAATTTTTTTCGTCTACTGGTTTTGTTCTGTTAATTACTTTTCTCGTAATGTGTGACTGGAGTTCTTAAAGTGAATTCTTTTTTTTTTTTTTTTTGCATAACTTTCTCTGTTCTGCTTGAATTATTTTTGAATTTTTTTAAACCGTAGATAAACTCGTTTACAGGAGCTGTCCCATTGATCTGAAGGAAGCAGTATCAAGTGTGATTTTTGCGTCTCCAAGATGTGCCGACTTACCTGAACTTATGGATATTCGCAAGCATTTTTCAACAAAATATGGTAAGGAGTTCATTAATTCAGCTCTTGAAGTCCGGCCAGATTGTGGAGTTAGCCACCTGGTAAGTTTTTGTGTGATTTATAAGCACTTCACACATTTTTTATTACTGAAAACCTAGACTAGCATGTCTCAATGATGCCGATCTAATTGCTGGTTTCTTCTTTGATTTCCTTGTGTTCTTTCTTCTTGTTCCTATTAGGTTATTGAGAAATTATCAGCAAAGACTCCTGACATTGAGACAAAGATTAAGACCTTGACAGCAATTGCCCGTGAACATAATGTCCAATGGGATTCACACAAATTTGAAGAGCAACTTGAAAAGCCTCATGATGACCTTCTGGTACCAAATTTAAAATTCAGCACCTTTGTGTTGGCATCCTGTAATAGAATCCATGTATGAACATTTGAACTATGTGATTGTGCAGAGTGGACCAACTGCCTTTGCCAGTGCTGGCAATATTCACACAGAATTCTCTGATGTGAAGCCCTCAGCTGCTCCCCAAAGAAATGAATCAAGCATGAAAATGTCACAAAATGACACGCCAAGTAGAACAGCTTCTAGTTCCTTCCCTGAAACAAACACTAGAACTAGCACTTCAATACCCTTCACTCAGTCTGAATCAAGACCTTCAGGTAAGGAAATACCATCATTTATTCGTTGATTTTGTCATAATTTATATATGATCAGAGACTTACATTCAAAGGTCTTTTTTGTTCAGAAACAGAAAGCATATTTCAAGGCAGGGAAGTCAATAATTCATACTCTAAGGAAGAAAATGCTTCATTGAATCGGTCAACTTGGAACATGGAATTTCAGGATGCTACTTCTGCTGCTCAGGCAGCAGCTGAATCTGCAGAAATGGCTAGCATGGCTGCCAGAGCGGCTGCTGAGCTTGCAAGCCGTGGACACATGTCTAGACAAAATTCTACTGAGCCCAATGAATCACCAACTTACAACACGAAATATGAAAGACCAGAAAAGCTCAGGGTTTTATTGGATGAACAGACTGCTAACAAGTCTGTATCTAAGGGGAATAATGAAATTAAAAGCTCGCAAGGGATGAAAACTGAAGCACACCACCTGCAGGAGGATGAAAGAATGCAAGGAATGTCAAGGAAAGAAGCCGCAAGGACATCTAATAATGACTATTCAACTGGTAGGAGACAACCCAGTCGGTCCTCCTCTCGTTCCAGTCAGGGTTTTGTTAATGATGATATTTTGGACATCAATCTCTCCAAGGATGATTTGAAGGATTATAGTCATGTTCAGAGGACCACATCTGAATCAGAAGCTCTGGAGTCGAAACGCCTGAATATGAAATATGAGCATGCTGAATCTAGTCAGGAGGGCATAAATGCTAACAACAGCAAAGCAGCTTCTTCCCATTTTGTTAGTGATGATGAGAAGTTAAGGAATTCAAATATCTATAAGCATGGAAATGATGAAGGTGAGACTTTTAGGATGGACGCAGGAGAAGTCTCCTTTGGAAGTAATCATAAGCAATCAACTTCAGATGATTTTTTTGCAGTAGTTTTTGATAGATATGATTCTGACGGTGAAGATAACGGTTCAGGTTTCGGAAGAAACGGAAGAAATTTATCAGATCGGCATCAAAGTGAAGAATCATCTAGTTTCCAATCTGATAAAGGTGTTTTTGGTATGGAACAAAACATAAGTGGATCCTTTTCTAAGAAAAGTAGTCCCAAGCTGCATTTGTTTAAAGAACCTTTGCCTGAGGAACATGCTGAGACAATGACAAAAGGCACATTTCCATCTCAACCTGCTTTTGATGTCTCTGATGGAGAAAGCACAGAGAGTGAGGATGAGGCCATTAAGCCTGCTCACAAGGAAGCAGTGAGGCCTGGCAACTTTTTGAATGATCAAAGACCGTCCACAAGAGGTTCATTTTCAGATGAGTCTACTTACGAAGTAAATCATAGTTATATGGGAGGAGCAAAGGAAGTTAAAGAAACTACTCAAAATTCTGGATTCCGTGAGGAAAAATTTGAAGTAGATTCAAATGATGCTGATAAATTTCACAAACTATCTGACTCAGGTAGCCTTCCTGATAGCCCGCCACATCCAAGAAGTGAGAAGGCTCCTAGCAAGTTGGATGTGTCAGTTGGAGGTCCAGATTATAGCTCAAGTGATGAAGAAGAGCCACAACCCTTGCGCTTAACCAAAAGACAACACTCAAGGGAAAGTGAAGCTGAGAAGGAGTCAAGAATGCCATCAACACAATTGGATACTGAATCAGACGTTTCGAATCAAAGTGGGCAAGGAATAAATTTTGGGAGGTTAACTGGTGGATTTAAACACAGAGGTTTTCCTCGCCCTCCTTATGTAAGGAGCTCTGCTTCTGATGTTTCGCATTTTTCAGAGCAAACCCCAGTCCTGGATAAGCAGTCTGCAAGCTTTGAAGTTGCAAATCAGGAAGGATACAATCAGCAATCACATGCAAATACTTATTCAGCTAATTCAAGGATTTCAGGAGCTTCCTTATATCCTCCCGAAAAATTAGCTGCACGCTATACTGAGGAGGACAGTACTGGCATGTATGAGAGACAGTATGACTCACATACAGCCAAGATTGCTGAAGATGTTGATGTTCCAGCTCAAGAGTCATATTATCCAAGATCCTGTAGGAATGATTACAAGGAAGGAAGCTCAAATTTCCGGAGAGAATATGATGATCCTGTCAGTAATGAACGAACTAGTTATGCTATAGAAACCAGACAATACAGAGACAGTTCTTCAGTGCCAGGAAAAGAACGCTCATATGCTTCCGTTCCAAACACGGCATATGCAAGTTCTGAAGCTATCAGCAGAGAGCAATATGATCAGAAACGCCAAATGAAGGCTAATAAGGAATCAAGCTCGAGAATGGCACACTTAGATCCAGATGCTAGTGAAGCAAAGTCGTATTCAAATTATAATTCTGGAAGTAGAGTTAAGCTTTCTCGCAGGACAAGAGATGTGCCATCAGAGTCCAAAAGTAGCTCTTCAGGAGTTACTGAACCTCTTCCAAGTAAAACTTATGATGCAGTAACAATTCAGAGAAAGACAAGTTCTGAGCCAGTACAGACAAAACCACCAGCTGAACAGCCTTCAGTTGAATCTAAGCAAATATCATCAACTTCTGTGGAAAGTCCAAAGTTGCAACTTAATTCAACTGGTAATTTAGTTTCAAGGAACGATGGGAGTACAAAGTCTTCTAGTTCAACTGGAGAATCAGTATCACATGAAAGCTCCCTCAAAAAGGCTGCTCATACTCATCCAAAGCTTCCCGATTATGATTCTCTTGCTGCTCATTTTCATTCACTACGGTCAAATCGACGCTAAATATATAGGTATTTCACATGTTATGATTACTATTGTTCTTAGTCCTATGGCTATAGTTGGGTAATTCATTTGAGAATTATTTCACTTCATTCTGAGTTGTACAGGATCCTACCAGCTGGGTTTTTATGATTGTTAAATAACTGATATATATATATATATATATATATATATATATATATATATATATATATATATATATATATATATATATATATATATATATATATATATATATCTGTTTGTGTGTGTGTGTCCCCTTTTTTCAGTTTAAAATGTTAATCATACTGAATAATGATTTGTTTTTCGAAATAAGATTCTTTATTGTGGGATTCCTACACCCCTGTAATGTTTCAGACATATAGTAAAGGTTCGAAGCCTCTAAAGTGATTATGATAATATCTTTTCTAGGGACTTCGACTTCTACATGGAATTTTTATGCAATCTTAAATGGTCTCTCTTTTTTTCTGAGTAACGGTGTAGAAGTAACTCCGTTGTGTTTCATTTAAAAGATTTTAACCTAAGAAACACTATGAAGCAAGTGTATGCAATATCCAACACTTCACTTTTCCATTGTGCTACTGGCGGAATATAAGTCAGGACCTTCCTTTTCTCTTTTCTTTTAATTTAAGGGAATATAAACCAGGAGCCTTTATAGAATTGTTAGGATCTTGGGTCTCCTGTGAAAAACAGAACCTTCCAAACTTGTCTTCGCTATCTTTCCAGTGACACCCTACAGATACTTCTTTAGGGTGGGGTGAGCGCTGTAAGGAGGTCATCCATTTCAGATGTGCCATAAATTCTTTTCTTATACTGCGGATATCCCCTAATTTGTGTAACTTTCCAAGTAGTTACTACCTAGCATTGCAAATAATTAGTAGCTATATTAGGCTTTATCCAAATGACTGTATTGACATATTTATACTGTTATCGTAGTATTAGACAATTTCTGTACCTTTTATGATCAATGAATATGCAGATTATATTTGAGCCAGCACAAGCCTTTTCATGGTTTCTCATCTGAGCTTGTGATTTCTCAACTGGCACAGTATGCCTGTGCATTATCATTGTTCTTTGCTATTAATTTTAGCCTTTTCCCAGTAGTATTTAATACAATAACATTATTGCTATATTTGATAATTCATGCATGTATAGAACACTTTTCCTTTGTGGTTTTTAGCTGTATCCATTTTCTGAAAGTCTGAAACCTGAAATTTTGTGCTCGAGGGTTCAGTTTTCTGTATGGTCCATGCAGATATCAGAGGACTCTTATCCTTTTTCTGAGTTAATCTTACGCGTTCCTCACTCTTTTTCTAACTCTTTTCTGTCTATTGAGTTTCACAGCTCGACATCACTTTCTACTTCTCTTGGCTGCAGAAGTATTTTCTTTTCATTCCACGTATAGGGTTTTAATGCATGTTTATGGTTCAGAAGTCAGATAGTGATGTATTTGGTGGCCTATAGGACTTGAAATTAGCATGTTATTTTATTTGTTAGGACATCCATAGTAATTTTTGTAATTGCATTAATATGATGGTCGACTGGCTGAGAACGTGATATAAATATTCCAGTAATTCACTGTAGTAGTCTTACACATGAACAGTTCTATAATTTACAGTGGCTATAGTTCATAATCCTTGAGCTATATTTTGTTTTGCCATTGTTTGAATAGGCATGTTTCAGTAGGAAACTGTTGATGCAGAATAATGCATATAAGATGAAAGCAATGGATATCAACAAATACCAAACTATTTATAATACTAAAGTATTCCTAATACGTTTTAAGCAGAATCTTGATGGTCTATTTGTAAGGTAATGCATTGCCTATTACTGGAATATTTGCATGAAATGATTATTTAGCCATAATTGGAAGCACGCGTGTGCTTGTTGCCAAAATAGATGGCACCCCTTCATGGGAAGTCATTATCCATAATTCTTCAAAATAACCATCTTTCTTCAAATACTCTCTCACTAATATACCAAAGAGCCATAATCCACATTATTGTTACACATCACTTCTAAAATAAATGTTTGTTAGGAGTATCTCATATTGTTAAGCCATTAACTGTGAATACAGCCATTTTTTGTCTAATTGAGGATCTGAAATTGACTTCTTAACCTTGAGTTACAGTTGACACTTTTGGTTAAGCTTAAGGATGCCTTTCCTCTTCTGGAAGGGTCAACATTGTAGAAGTATTTATGACTACACTGATATATTCTGATTTTGACATAAACCCCCACCATCTTATATAAAAGCTTCATTTTGCATTGAAACATATTGAATGGTTTTGAAATTTTCATTCATATCCAGTGATATTGTTGATAAGGAGTTATATTGCTCATCTTATGCAAATTGGTTCCTGATTCGGATTTGGGCACTTGGATGTGTACTACATCTATGACATATATGAAGATCATCATCTTTTCTCGTCTGTCTGATTTATCTTTCTGTAGAGGAGTCTTTATTATATTTATGTGTAAAAATGAGAATTTCAATCTTGTGTTTCCTTTTAGTATACTACTTCTGTGCATTGAAGTTCACACAACAATTCATTAGTTTATTTGTGTTATTTTTCTTTGTTGTAATTGGTTTATCGGTCCTTTAATATTTTTATTTTAAGGATGATGAGTATTTTATTTATTTATTTTTCCATCTTGAAATTGATCCAAGAGTATTCTAATGGCTACCTAGGTTAGTTGTGTTAAAAAAAAAAAAAAAAAAAAAACTTAATAAAGATGCAGTTTCTTTGTTTCAGTTTTTGGCTGATAAATCAATGTTTCTCATTCATTTACGCTGGATAGTTTTTAGTAAATTCTCAATGTTTCTGGTGAGATTTTCCCTTTGTTGATCTTCTTTACACTTTCAGTTATCATTCTGACTTACATATGGATCTTCTCATTGTTATTTGCATGATGAAGTACAACATGTCATGTTTTGTGGGAAAACAAATACATTTCATGGATGCTTCTCATATTTCATTTTTGTGAAAATGTTGTCTGGTTAAAAACATGTTGATACTCATATCGGATAGCATTCGAAATTATCTAACAAAACGATTAACTCTTAGGTGTCATGAGTCTCAAGACTGCTTAATTTCTGTTGACATCATCAGAAGTGCCCTTTGTATGATGCTTTTTATATTAACTAATTGATTATTTTACTCTGATCGATTAGCTGAGAGCGAAAGCAGTCAAGGGAACTTAAGATACATGTCAGCAATTTCCTGCTAGTAACTAGGACCTTCCATTTGAAATAACAGACAATAAGCCTCAACCTTTCTTGTGCTTCATACAGTTATGAACTTGTAGTTCATGCATTTGTTTTAAGCACGCATGTTGCCTCGTCTCATTCGAAACTATATGCTCATTTTACATGATGGGAATGTTATCCTTGTGTTTTATTTTTGTCTTCACCGAGCACTGACTTGTGTTTGGAGTTTACTTCTAAAAGATGTGTTGAGAAATAGACAAAATTAGTTCTGTTGAGAGATATCGCACAGATCATAGATAGATTTGGGTACAGCATTCTTGTGGAAAAATCTTTGGGTGTGGATGAAGATATCTCAGTTGTTGTCGTTTTGTTGCGCACAAGGAATATGATGCTGTGAAGAATCTGCGAGTGTTGGACAGAGACTCGATCACGGAACAAGATACAACAACAGTAGCAAGTAGCAACAAAAATCTGTCTTCAAAATTCTGTGGTTAGTTTGGGTTTTGTAGTGCTCATAGACAAACTGGTGACAAGTGAGTCTCTTGTTTGTTTGTATGTTTAGCACTTTGCAACTCAAGTATGCATTATTGGTTGCAATGCAAGTTGCTAGAGTTGTTTGCATCATTAGCAGGGAGGGCGGGTTTAAAGGGCTAGTCTTTGGTTTGCAGTGTTCAAAATTTTAAATTAAAAAAAAAAATTATTTTAAAGAGTGAATTAAGTGATGGCATTTTAATTAGCCCATTCTCTAAAAGGGAATATCAAGCCCCTTATATTTTATTTTGGATTGATAATTTTGGTAAGTCAGGAGGAAATAAAGATCTAACTCCCAAAAGGTCAATCAATATTAAATCACGATAATATGTGTCTCTATTCGTGTTTCCTTATTTTATTCCTTATTCTCCTCCCTAAAACCTCTAATAAAAACCCTATGAGCAAAATCCAAACCCCAGTTCTTTGAACCCTCTCAAGTCTCACAATCCAGGGGAATTTCCAAAGGAGCACACCTTTTTTCCTGGTGAGCCCATTCTCTCTTTTAAAAAGAGAGGGCTTTTTATACTGAGCACATTTAAAATTTTAAAAACTATCATTTTCTATTTTTCTCTCAATATTGCAATAAGTTCCGAACTAAACAGTCTGGATCCTCTATGGTGGATTCAGACTTACAGTTCCGAATTCACCTTATCGAATCTGGACTGTCTAGTCCGCATCAAGGATACCGTTTGAATTTTTTCGAGATAGAGAGGTTGAAAATTTGTGCGTTTAGTGGTAGAGGAGATGAGAGAGAGAGAGAGAGAGGAGATTTGGGCATTTAGCGGTAGAGGAGATAAAAGAGGAGATGAGATGAGAGAGAGGAGATTTGGGTGTTTAGTGGTGGAGGATATGAGAGAGAGAGAATAAGAATAGAGAGATTGAAAATGAGAATATTTTTATCTTAAAATTTAAATAGCAAAATTGTAAATAAAAACAAATTTTTAAGTGGACTCACCAGGAAAAATGGTGTGCCCCTCTAGAAACTCCCCAATCCAGAACCTACAAACTGAGTACAGTTAACCACTAGGCCTAAGCTGAGCATCTCTCCAGATATACACTGCCAATTCTTATCATTCTGATTGTGAGAATAAATTGTAGATAGAGACTTGTGGCCCATAGGTTCTCCCAAATTGGCACGCTATCCCATGTGAGCATATAGATTGTGCGGAGAAAAAAAAAATCACAGTCATGTGGGGAGCTGGGGAATTTCTAAATCAGCACACCACTTGTCATAGTCAGCCCACCTTCTAAAATTATAAAAACTTATAAATTTACCATTTAGTTTCATAATTTTTTTTTTCTATAGACAGAAATTAATCCAGCAAATGCTGAAAATCGTTTGTGAACTAATACTAAACGGTTGAAGACCTAACTCTGAAAAAGTGTGCTAAATAAGACAAGTGGTGTGCTCTTTAAGAAATTCCCGGGAGCTCGCCATATAGAATATCATGCAAAGATAGAGATTGAGAATGCACCGAAATGTCACTCTTCTAAATGAATCTGGATACAGCCAGCTGCAGAAACGGGAAAAAAAAAAAGAAGAAGAAGAAGAAGTAATACATTTTGTGTAAAATTAATATGCAGTGTAAAAATGATATAAAACCAACATTTTTAGGCAATATACATTAGGAAAGTCATTATAACATAGGTACATAAACTGAATATTTCAAGTTCACGATGTAACATAGGTACATAATCAAAATATTTTCAATTTAGTGCCTTAGTTAAGAACACGTGACAGTTTCTTATATCTCTCTATATGATCTTCTATGATGAGTTAAGGGAAACCAGTTAAGGATTTGGAATCGGTTTTAGGACTGAATATGCATTCCATTAAAACTACTTAACGAAGTACACTGCAAATACACATATCTTAACTCCTTCTAAGGAGAAATAATATCAATATATATAGTAGGAAATAACAAGAAAATAAAAAACATATGTACTAATCATCGGTGGGATGGATGGGATAGTAAACTCCTACTGCCGATAGTGTGGTTACAGTCGGTCTCTATATCCCTCTCTAGCAGAGATAGAGGCATGATGCACCTCTATCGTCTCCTCGACAATGGATATATCAAGATCCATTGTTGCAGATTTCTATTTATTGTTGTAAATTTATTTTTCGAATATCATTTCTTTTTTTTTTGACTGTATGATTAGGGAGTGAATCACAGAGCTACTGACACAAAAACTTATGCGGCACAGGCGTACCATTGCCCCTCATTGGGCCCTAGTCTCTTAAGTCAAGAACAGTATCTTTGACAAGCATAGCCCACTGTCACTCGTTACCAAACTTCTACAGTCTCCTTCTGCTGCTGCTGCAGCAGCGCAGATTGACTTGGACCTTGCACTCGCAGGGGGTGCCTTCTGATGTGGGATCCCATATCTTCCACTTTGTACTCGCTCCGTCCCATTCGACCCAGTTTGATTGACCCAGTATTGGATTCCGAGTTGGAGATCATGTTTGCGTTTTGATTTCATATCTCCATTTTTACTGTGAAGAAGGTGGTGGGTTGAGTAGAATTTTCCGGTACGAATGGGAAATTCTAAATGCGCACCACATTTTACTTAGTGAGCACCACATCCTACGGTAAAGTCATTTACAAACATTGGGGAAAATTGTGCTCACTAAGTCAAATGTGGTGCGCATTTAGAATTTCCTGTTATGAATGCGCATCTTGTGCCAAATTCTTGGCAGCTGGGAAGATGACTGAATAGTCCAGCGCTTGCATGGAGAGGATGAGAATCAGTAGGTTTAAAAGTCAGTCTTTAAACCGTTCTATAAAAAATTTAAAATATATATTATTTAAAGTTTAAAGTAAGACAAGTCAAGAATTGGCTCTTAAATTTATCCATTTTCATCTCTACTTGGGGACACATCCAACTCAGTAGTACACTTGGTCCATTTTCTAAGGCTATACTCGGAAAATTAGTTTTGAAGTATTTTGGGGTGTTTTGAAATGACGTATTATAAAATATTCATAAAAACACTTGTCTTTGAGTTTGTGGACAAATTTTTTGAAGTATTCTTAAATTATATGTGCTTTTTAGACCACCTCCAAATCGGGGTGTTTTGAAGTGTTTTAAATTATTTATCTAAAAACCCTTTCTCTTTTCCTTATTCCAATTCTCTCCCACGTATTTTCCTTTTTCCTAGTTAAGTATAATTATCATTTACATGTTTATTAAACCTAAAAAAATCTATGAAAAAACTAAACTCTCCGGTGTAAGTTTGAACAGTTCAAAACTCATGATTATAACCCCTAAAACATATACCATCAAAACACTCCCAAACCACTTCTCTTTTATCCAAGCACTGCCTAATTGCTTACTAACATCTTAATTGGCTTTTTTTTTCCCCCTTCTTGCTAGTCCAGGACCAGCCATGAGTAGCGCTCGGAATAAAATGCTGATTCATCTAGATTACAATGATCCTAGCGACTTGGTTGGGCTGTCCTTGCTGTACATCCTCCTACCCTGAGCTTCTATAGCTTGACTAACCGAACCATTGGTTGGTTTCTTTCTCGATAAATATGATGATACTGATACAAATTCTTCCTTTATGAATCAGATGGATTAATATGGATTAATAAGAAAGAGGTTGATAGTAAGTTCTTTCAAATTGTCAGATGCTTTACGGATAGATTCATATGGAAGAGGCTGAGAATAAGTTCTTTCAAATAGTTAGATTCTTTACGGACAGTTTGTTGATCGTGATCGCATATCAATTGCATTCCGAAATATTGGCAGTATACTGATGGATGCCATCGCTCTCTGTCCAACTTTTGCACCACCAATAAGCTTTCATGTCCTCTCTCTCGCATTTCTCCAAACACCTAGAGGACGCCTCATTCTTCATTGCAAAGACTAGAGCTCTATTCCTCACCATCTAACTCTTCATTTTAGGTGCTTGCCAACTTCACTATCGAAAGCAATCAAAAGAGTTAAACTATCCTATCAAAAAAAAAAAGTTGTAATGAGAAAAAAAATGAAGTAGAAAGAGAGTAAACTATGCACATGCAAAGGAAAAATACTATGGGAAAAAAATGTGATAAGGAAGGAAAAAAAAAATAAGGGTTAATTACAACAGATATGCTTATATAATTCGGAATGTTCACAGTTAAGGCTATTTCCATTTCACTCGCTGTTAAAATGGCTTTTGTTTTCTTTTCATCAGACCAATAACATGTTTCACTTTGTCATTTTGTCTCTTACCTATCTATAAATTCAGTAGCAATCAGAAATATTGACATATTTGGAAATCTAAGAATCTATGCTTATTTTTAACTCTATGAAACATTTCGTCGTTTGTTATGCCTTCTCGTTAATCTTGTATAAGAAATTTTTTCACATAGAAACCTACTAATAGGAGCATGAGTGCGATAAAAAAAAATAATAAATTTTGTTACGCTTATACCATTTTCGAGTCTCTCTATAATTTTTTTAAAAAGAGTTATTAATTATATATTTTAATAATACATAAATGGTTTATGTAATTAACCCTTAAGAAGATTAGGCTCCCTATAGGCTGTAATGTTTGTTTGCACTCGAGAGGAGGAGTTCAAATTGGGTCGAATAATTTGGCATGAATAATTAATTATGCTATAATCTCACCTGTATTTGAAAAATAGAAGAAAAAAGAAAAAAAAAAATAGAGGAAAGAAAATTTGGAGGCAGTTTCGGTCTCTTGCCCCAGCAGTCGCAAGAGCAGGACCGAAGCCCAACTGCCCAAGCCGCATGCTCAGGTGGGCCCAGAGCCCAATATGGTGTTTGGGAGTCTTGGGCGGGACTTGACGCCTCGCCTAATCCCGTAGTGGGCCCCACCAGTACCAATTCCCAAGCTGTCCTTTAATTCCTCCCCTTTCCATTCAATTAGGCAATCACCCGCTTCAGTGACCTTTACACTTCCTCAATTTCCTAAGCCGTAATGAGTTCGAATTTTGGTATGGATTCAATTTAGGTAAGATTGTAATATATATATATATATATATATATATATATATATATGAGTAAACGGGAAATACACCGGTGGTGAAGGGAGTTCCTTCACCGCTGCTTAGGTGGCCCAATAAAATTATTACATGTGGCGCCACTCAAGGTGTATTTAAGAGAGTTCTTTTATTTATTACTTTAAATGGCGCCACGTGTAATAATTTTATTGGGCCACCTAAGCGGCGATGAAGGAACTCCCTTCATCGCCGGTGTATTTCTCGTTTCCTATATATATATATATATATATATATATATATATATATATATATATATATATATATATATATATATGAGAAAAATGAAAATGAGCTGACAACTCACGCAAGTTATCTAAGCTGCAGTTCATTTCCACTATCTATAATAATCTTTTTAAAAAAATTTCTTTTGGATTATGATCTCGACCTCCTAGGGTTCACTCATACCCAATTTTTAAGGTTTTAATTCCGATTTGGTCCTCAATCAATTTAATACAAAATTAACGGTTTGCAATGAATAAGATATTTTGTATGCATTCGATGAAAGGCTAAATAAACTTTAAGAAAAAATTGTTCGATTAAAGAAAAAAATTGAAGAAAAATTATTGGATCATTATAATTTTGCCGCTAGCTCACGTAACTTTTCCTGAGCTGGCAGCTCACCTACAGTAATCCTATATATATATATATATATATATATATATATATATATATATATATAGAGAGAGAGAGAGAGAGAGAGAGAGAGAGAGAGAACGAAAAATTCATTAGGGTCAGATAAAATAATTGACACGTCATGTAACTCAAGTTAACAAATCTAAATCAAATCTTTTCTCTTCCTCAAAACTATCTTGAATAGCGCCAAGTGTCGTTATTTTATTGGATTATCTCAGTGCTAGTGAAGGAACTCCCTTTACCATCAGTAAAATTTTCGTTTTCTTATGTGTATATATATATATATATAGAGAGAGAGAGAGAGAGAGACGGAAAATTCATTAGCGGTGAAGGAGTTCTTTCACTAACACTTAGGTGATCCAGTAAAATAATTAAAATTGGTGCCACTCAGAAAACGGTTAAAGGAGAAATTTTATTTGTTGCCTTAAGTGGCGCCACGAGTAATTTTATTGGGCCACCTAAGCGTTAGTAAAGGAACTCGTTTCACCACCAGTGAATTTCCCGTTTTCTCATATATATATATATATATATATATATATATATATATATATATATATATATATATATATATATATATATATATATATATATATATATATATATATATATATTAGAGAGAGAGAGAGAAAATAGAAAATTAATTGACAATGAAGAGAGTTCCTTCACTAGTACTTATATATCCCAATAAAATAATTACACGCTGCGTCATTTAACATAACAAATAAAAGATGATTTTTACAAAAACTCTAGATGTGGAAAAGACAAATCATTTCTCTCCTCTCATAACTACTTTTTCTCTCTCTTTGATTTAGATTTGATCTGCTTTTTTCCCACATCTGGGGTTTTTCTGTAAAAATCCTCTTTTATTTGTGATATTGAGTGATGTCATGCATAATTATTTACCATTGACACACACACACAGACATATATATATGGGATTACTGTAGGTGAGCCGCCAGCTCAGGAAAAGTTACGTGAGCTAGCGGCAAAACTATAATGATCCAATAATTTTTCTTCAATTTTTTTAACAATTATTATCTCTACTTTCTTAACTTCTTTCAGATTAAATTTCATAAATTTTAGAGTTTATTTACTTTTTCATCAAGTGCATACAAAATGTTTTATTCATTGAAAATCGTTAATTTTAGGCTAATTTGATGGTTAATTTTAGGCTAATTTGATGGAGGACTAAATCAAAACTAAAACCCAAGAAATTATATATGAGTGAACCCTAGGGGGTCGAGATCATAATTCAAAAGAAATTTTTTAAAAATGATTATTGAAGATAGTGGAAATGAACTGCAACTCAGATAACTTGCGTGAGCTGTCAGCTCATTTATATATATATATATATATATATATATATATATATATATATATATATATATATATATAATTACTGTAAGTGAGCCGCCATCTCAGAAAAAGTTACGTGAGCTAGCGGCAAAAATATAATAATCCAATGATTTTTTTTCCTAAAACTAGTATCTCTACCTCCTTAAATTATTTCAGATTAAATTTCATAAATTTTAAAATTTATTTACTCTTTCATCAAGTGTATACAAAATGTTTTATTTATTGAAAACCATTAAGTTTTGTATCAATTTAATGGATGACCAAATCAAAATTAAAATTTAAGATATTGAGTATGAGTGAACTCCAGGTGGTGGAGATCATAATCATCCATAAGAAAATTTCTAAAAAAAATTATTGGAGATAGTGAAAATGAATTGCAGCTCAGTTAATTGCGTGAGCTGTTAGCTCTTTTATATGGGATTACTGTATTTGAGCCGCCAGCTCAGGAAAAGTTACGTGAGCTAACGGCAAAACCATAATCATCCAATGATTTTTCTTCGATTTTTTTTAATAATTATTATCTCTACCTTCTTAACTTCTTTAGGATTAAATTTCATAAATTTTGGAGTTCTTTTACTTTTTTATCAAGTGCATACAAAATGTTTTATTCATTGAAAACTGTTAATTTTGTGTTAACTTAATGGAGGACCAAATCAAAACTAAAACCCAAGAAATTGGGTATGAGTGAACCCTAAGGTGTCGAGATCATAATCCAAAAGAAATTTTTTAAAAAAGATTATTGGAGATATTGGAAATGAACTGCAGCTCAGGTAACTTGCGTGAGCTGTCAGCTCATTTCTATTTTTCTCATATATATATATATATATATATATATATATATATATATATATATATATATATATGAGAAAACGAGAAATACACCGGCGGTGAAGGAAGTTTTCTTCACCGCCGCTTAGGTGGCCCAACGAAATTATTACACGTGGTGTCATTTAAGAGAATTCATTTATTTGTTACCTTGAATGACGCCCTGTGTTATAATTTTATTGGGCCAGCTAAGCGGCGGTGAAGGAACTCCCTTCACCGCCGGTGTATTTCCCGTTTCCTATATATATATATATATATAGTGTGTGAATTTGACTAGCAAGAATTGAAATATTACAAAAATTCCTTACTTGCGAGATAATGTTTCTTATTTATGTTTCAATGTTTTAACTAGCAGTTTCTAATATGGGGTCTTCACCCACCCCCTCCCCCTCTCTCTCTCTCTCTCTCACTCTATATATATATATATATATATATATATATATATATATATATATATATATATATATATATATATATATATATATATATATAAGTTTGTTTATGTGTTGACTGCCCATTTCTTTTTCTTTTCCCTAACTTGGTGGTCTGCCAATTGAGTTATACAGTTCGTACCATTAAGCCTTATTGGTAATATCCCTTTCCAATGTTTCTAAATTTCTGAAAAAATCCCAATTTAATTCTAAGTGTGGACTTAAATTTGAATAATATTGTAAAAATTATATGTGCATATAAGTTTGACCAGCAAAACGAAAAATATTGAGCTAAAGTTCATATAGTATTTTGTTTCAATTCATGAAGGTCATTGCTTTGAATTTTCCCAGCTACAATAGGAAAGAAGAATTTTCAAATTAAATTTGCATTTTGTTGAAAGAAAATATTACATGATTGTTCTCCATTCAAGTCTCACGTGTCTCTTCCAATAAACTCTCGTGTTGACATTTATAAAATATTTCACACCCATTTTCATTTAATTAGTTGCTCTCGTTCCCCTTCTCATCTCATATATTTGCATCTATTAATCATATGTGCTTAAGGGTGGACTAAATAAATACTTTGATTTAATTACAACTTTTAATTTTCTGGATATTACATTTACCATTGCTTGAAAAAATGCTTAACCATTTAGGTTAAGATGTGTTTTAAATTGATGGTGAAAATTGAACTTTTACATCTTTCGTACCTAATTGCATATTCAATGTAGTTGCTTTGGAAACTGATCATGTTATTCTTCTAATATTTTGATCTATTTTTGAATAACTAAATTCCAAGATACAATAATGTGCACTTTTACAATTTTTTACATACAAATTTCGAGGACATACCTTAGTTTGTCACATTTTAAGGGTTCAGATGCTTAAATAATTATACGAGTTTTCTTTCTAGATTCTAATTTATGGACCTTTTCGAATAATATAATATTTGAACCCAGGGCATTATCTAAGAAAATTATTTATAACAATTTTTTTTGGTGTAAAATAGTACAAAATTTTCAAAAATGGAATAGGAGGGAGAGAGATAATGCTTCCCAAAATACTTGCATATCAATTTTGATTATTAAATTTTAAAAATTAAACTTTTTTAAAAAATTAAAATTTAAACTAAAGTGGGGATTGATTCGGAAATTATTGATGACCTGTGAATCCAAGCCGTGTAAAGTTACGTAGCAGCCGAGGACCCGGGCGGGGCTATCGAACGTCGGAGGCGGCCGGCATGTGATGACACGTGTCGCGTCAGAACTGGAGGGCGGGCCCCACTTATCTATCTTGACGGCAACGCGACGTTACGATTTCCCTGTCAGGTTGGTGAGCGGTGTCGCAGTTGGAGGATGGCCGGCGGATTCGCCTCGCTCTGTTCTGTCAACGTCGGTTGCAGTGCCGTTAATAACCAGACAGTAAGAAAAAGATAAAACCACGGTAAAACAGTGATTGAGACCCGCTGCCCCTGCTGTCCCCGCTGTCCCCCCTCACTGCTGTTTCCCCATGCTGCCCGCTGCCCGTCCTAGTACTGTGCTTTTTTTTCACAAAGGCCCTTCCTGTAATGTTGTTTAGCATGTTTGATTCGCATCGGATGACACTTGCTAGTGCCTCAGCCTTTCAGCAAGCGTGCAAGTTTCGATTTTGACCCCAAGTAAAAATTTAATTTATATAATATTGTAAAAATATGAATATAAATTGACTAGAAAAAAGAAAATATAAGATAATATTAGTTAATCATTGTTAAGAAAAATTATAATATTACATAACGGTTTCTTTTTTATTCTCATTTGATAGTTTTACTACTTGATGACCTTTTGTTATAATCATTTATTTTTATTTTGAGCAAAAAACGTATCTCTATTGGCACATCTTATCTTCTCATTTACTACTTTGCAATTTGAATTTAAAAAAAAAATTAAAAATGCAAAAATAATCTATCATTTAACCATCTATTTAAATTTGAATTAATCTGCACTATTAATATATTAACATATAAGGAAGGGTTGATGTTTGTTGAGCCATTGCAATACACACGCACAAATGATTAAATGAGGTTACTACAAATATAAATAAATGTTTTATAAATTTTTGGTTTTTGATAAATTATTAATTCTTCATCTATATATAATTTCATAATCTTGTTTTTATTAAGCATATACTCCAAAAACATTTTATATTTTATTTCAACCATATGCCCATGCATTTGCAAGTGAAAAAGACTACTCACAGTTAAATATCATTCAACCTGAAGGAGTCAAGGTCCAGATAATAGGCCGAATGAATTAAACCAGCCAAAAAAAAATTGCATTACTTTGCTTGAAGTACAGGTTTTATAATGTCGTGAGTTGAAGGTATCAGGTTTAAATTCTCGCTAAAATCTTCTCTAAAGTATAGGGGAAATTCTTTTTGAGCATTCCACATTGCTCAATGAGCCCAACTTTCTAAGTTGGGAGCTGAGTTAGTTCCCTGAATGATTTTCACATTATTCATAAATTAGCCCCTGAATGTATTTAACATCGTTTAAGGATTAATTTCCTACTAGAAGGAAAAACAATGTTAAGAAAAAAAAAAGTCAAACTTGTAATTCTTTACAATTTTAAGAGGTGTGCTCACTGAGTAAAGTTGTGTGCTCAAATAGAATTCCCTATAACACAGAGCAGAAGAGAGTCAACTAGACTCTCTCTTGCCGCTTCATCATCTTATAACCTATTTGTTTGTATGGAAATAAAATGGAAGTAAGTTTACTTCCACAACTTCATGTGTTTGTCTGGTTAATAAATAGATAGGAAGTTACTTCTCAAGTGATGAAATTGAGTCTATGTAGCATCATCACTTTTCTAATTTACTTTCCATGATTTTTGTGTGGAAGGCTGTGTTTGGATTGAGAGAAAATGAAGGAAAAGAAAAAAAAAAAAAAAGGAAAGAGAAAGAGAAAAGGAAAGAAAATGATATGAAAATTGGTTTTTTTTTTTTTATGTTTGATTAGAAAGAAAATGAAGAAAAAAATCTCAAGGAAATTTTAGAAAAAAACAGTTTTTTATGGTTGGTTGCTCAATAGAAAATTAAAAGGAAAATATAATTCTAATTAAACTATAGAAAATTTTAATATTAATTTACATATTATTGATATAATTTTTAATTTTTAAATAATTAAGCATATAATAACCAAATGGTCCAAACTTTATAAAAATTAAAAATATCTTGGTACTAAAATTACAAGAAAATTTCTGCAAAAATTTCTTTTCCTTTTTACTTTTTCTTTCAACTTTCATTTTCTTTCATTTTCTCTTGGATTTGAGGAAGAAAATGAAAAAGAAAAAAAACTTAATTTATTTTCTCTCACTTTCTTTCCCTTTTATTTTCTCTCTAATTTTCTCCCTAACCAAACAGTGGAAGCAACTTTCTCTTTCTTTTTTTCTTTTCTTTTTCTTCATTTTCCCTGAATCCAAACACAGCCGAAGATAATTAGAAGTAAAAAATATTATTATTTTATTCTCTTATAATTTTACTTTTCTTTTTTCTTTCGTGAAAACAAATATTTTATTTATTTTCTCTGTTTTCCAAACACTAGAAATATAGAAAGTTGAATACTTTTACTTTTTTAATTTTTAAAAGTTACTTTTAATTTTTTTCATTATTTTCATTACTTCCAAACAGTCCAGACATTGGCTTAGAAATCTCATCCCAATTTTAATTAAAAGACAACGCAAAGCCTAATTAAACTCCATAAGACAAGCGTCCTACCCCCAGCTACAAGATAACTGCTACAGTGCCACATCACAGGTCTCTCTATTTGTGCGTCCGCAGCACGCGCAGCACAGCCCCAGATCCCTCGGCCCGTTTCGGAATTCTCGTGAACCCCCGACCCGCAACTATATAGCTCCCCCTCCCAAACATAATCCCAAACCGACAGGCAGTGAGAAGCATCAGCGCCTGGCGTTAAATAAAAACCCAAGTCAAGAAATTGTGCAAAAACTCTCCACCATCTTTAGCTTAGAGATGCGTGATCCACTGCCAGCAGCTGTAATATTTCCTGCGAATCCGGCGACTGCGTCGGAGGCGGAGCAGCCCCAGCTCAAGTGCCCCCGCTGCGACTCCACCAACACTAAATTCTGCTACTACAACAACTACAACCTCTCCCAGCCCCGCCACTTCTGCAAGAACTGCCGCCGCTACTGGACCAAAGGCGGGGCCCTCCGCAACATCCCCGTCGGCGGCGGGACCCGCAAGAACTCCAAGCGGAGCTCCAACAGCAACGATTCCTCCAATCCGAAGCGTCCCACTCCGGATCCCTCTCCGGTTCTCAAACCTGAACCCGTTCCGGCCCTTTGCCCGCCGCCGGTCGAGGCAGCGGACAACAAAATGCTGGAGATCACCGGCAGCTTCAGCTCGCTGCTGCAGTCCACAGGCCAGTTCGAGAACTTGAATTTCTTGGACACGTTCGGCTCACCCAGCGGCGGAGGGGGGTGCGGATCGGGCGCGGTTTGGGGGTCTGATTCGGGCGAGCCAAACCGATCCGGCGATAATCCAAACCCGGATCCGCCGTCGCAACAGCCGGTGGCCGAGAATTTTCTGGGGTGGGCTGGTGGCTGGCCTGATCTCGCGATCTACACCAGCCCAGGTTCGAGCTTCCAGTAAAGAAGAAAATAAAAAGCAAAAAAAAAAATTAGCTGGGTATTCTCATTTAAAATCTGTATTAATGGGTAATATTTGCATTAATGTATCTATATAAATAGAATGCATGCACATTAATCTTCCTCTTTGTCATTTCCAATTCCAAATTTGATATCTTAAGAGCCTACTTTTATTAATTATTTATTTTAAATGAGGGAGATAGATTTTGCTTGTGGTTAGTGGGAATGATGGCACTTGTGTTGGATTCTTAAATTCGAGTAGAAAATTCCAAACTCCACCACCTCTCCTGCCCTTAACATTCTTCTATCAGCATCTCATTGTTTATTGTTATTCTCTCTCTTTGTGTTAGGGTTGTCTTTATTCTCTGTACTGCTGTGTATTGTAAGTCCTTGTTCACATGTCTCTTAGCCATGTTTCGTTCCCATTTGGTAGATGGGCTCGCAAATTTGTCGGCATGTGCGAGCTTCTGTTATTGGGATGGTGGCGAGATTGAGATGCAAGATATTGGGTTGTGCAGTAGGAGCCTTGTGGGATAATCTTGTCTACCCTGTGGGTCCAAGTTACGGGCCTACCGCATGCTCTTTTTGTACTGTCGGTAAGAAATCTTTGGAGATGTTCTTTCACAAAAGTAAACAAATAATTGCACTGTAAATAATTGCACTGTGAACTTTTATTAGGTGTATCTGGTTAGTTATTAACTTCTGAGAGAGTTTAGTTTCTAAATTTCTAATATTACTAATATTATTAATCAATAATTTGTTATTCTCATGAGAAAGTTCTAGATTCGCACCACTTCTTTCTTAGTGAGCAGCGTGAGCTAATTACAAATTTGCTATTTATTTTTTTGACAAAAATAATTTTTACCCATTTTTTAGTGGTCACCATGCTCTTCACCCTTTTCTTTCTTAGTGAGCAGTATGGCCTTCATTCTTTTCCTAGTGAGCACCCTAGTGAGCACCATTATTTTCTTTCCTATGCGCATCGGCCGAATGTGAGAAGGGAAGAGGGCGAGCAGCAATAGCTCTTGTGCAGTGAGAGGAAGAACAACGATAGACGAAGGGAAACGCGCAAACGATGAGGTGAGAACGGGAGTTAGATTTGGTGGTCACTACGAAAAAAATGTTGAAGAGAAAAAGATTATGAGAAAATGAATGAGATCACAATGGGAAGATTAGTGGAAGATTAGTGGTGCTCACTAAGAAAAAAAAATCATTTTAAAGAAAGTGGTGCTCATTTAGAATTTTCTGTTTGACGTGAATTGAATAATTTTTATGGAAATTTCGAAATACCATCTTTTTTCTCACTTAAGTACTTATTCTAAACCAAAATTCCGAAGATATTTTGAGAATTCAATTTAGGGATTTTTTTCATATATGTTCCTTAAATTTTTAAAAATTAGAAATTAGTTTCCCAAATCTTCATATTTATAATTTAGTCTTCCAAATCTTTTAAGTTACCATAATTTAGTCCCCCAACTATATTTTTGACTCGAATTTCTGGTTATGCCCTTGAGTTACTTCACTTTAGTCTTTCCTTATCTTTTCCTCTTTTTATTAGATTCCCCTCTCCATTATTTTTCTCTCTTTCTTCTTTCCCAATTAATCTCTAAAGTGAAGTAATTTAGGAGAACCTAATAAGAAGATGGAAGAAAGAGAGAGAAGAAGAATGGAGAGGGAAAACCAATAAGAAGAGGAAGATAGAAGTGAGAACTAAGGTGAAGTAACGCAGGGGTATAACGGGGAATTCGGACAAAAAATATGACTGGGAGACTAAATTGTAGTAACTTAAATGATTTGGGGACAAAATTATAAATATGAAGATTTGGGGGACTAAATTCTAATTTTTAAAGATTTAAGGGACACCTATTTAAAAACCCCTTCAATTTAAATAGGAATGTGAATAATAAACTGTTGACTAATATTGTTAGATGGGTAATAATTTACATTATAGTACGTATAGTCTCACAGCAATTAACTTTTTAATTAACTTTTAAAAAAAAAAGAATTCTTTGGAAGGGATTTAAGGATGGACTATCCGTTCCCATAATCGAAAGCATCAAAAGATTGTAAAATGCTTTTTTTTCTTTCTATTTGAGCACTCGCATTTGGACGATCTGGATGGAGAGAGAGGACATAGTTCTGGTCAAGTAGATGTAAAGAGGCCAAGGCTGAGAAAGTTACTAAAGTGCATTGTTTGGCAACATAATCGAATGACATATGCTAAAATGACTATAATTGAGCGAAAAACAACGAGCCGATGTTCGTGATATCTGAGATGGGATCGTTATGCAATAACTCAATCCATATATGCCCACAGCCGTTAGCTGAACATATTTTAGTTAAGCAAATCTCTATGGAAAATATTGTGACTCGAGGTCAATGAATTTTTTTGAATGAACTTTTACGTATTGTGTTAGAGGATATTAGGGATTATATATTGTCAGATAAAAATATTTATATAGTGTCTTTTTTATGTTTTAGCGAAAAAGTGACCAATGGATAATCTGAGGTGTTACTATAATTGCTCATCATCCTTCAAGCACAGAGTACGCATAGAACAACACATATGACTCCATGTTAGTTATGTTCGTAAACTATAAGTACATGCATTCTACAATGAAACAAGATATTCAGAATAATTATAATTATCTACTTATATAATCGAAAGAAGCTAACTATTTGAGATGGTTTTAAATATTTGGGGGACTCATAAATGAGAATATGTTGTAAAAGGATATATACGGCTTTGTTTTATATCTGGATTGTTTGCTTGGTAACACTCTAGGTTGATAGTTTCACATGCAATTTCTTAGTAAAATTTGAATTGGATAATTAATGGGATTATAAACTTATTTTAAAAAAAAAATTGGCGTGTAAATGTAGATATGTGTGCTAATGTAAATAACTAGATTCTCGGAAGTGACTTTGATATTTCTAAGCACTAAACAAAACTCTTATTTCCTTCGGTTCAAAATAAGAATAATAATAGTAATAATAACAGGCTTCCCTTCTGATAGTGCTAAAACTATATTTGAAAGGAATCTAGATAATGCAGGATTCAATTCTTTTCTATGTTTTGTAACTTGAAATCTAGAATGATTTTTGAGTTGGGTAACTAAGATAGCGCCTATTTTTTGTATTCATGTCGAGAATGACCAAGTTTTCTATGCATTAGAGTGTCAAAAGCTCTACCCACTTAATATGATTTCAAATTATTCTCCAATAACGATAGATACATGGTTCACTCTAATCTTATAAAGGATTGTAGGCGGGCAAAACCGCTACTTATGATATTTTCCTAGTTAAGAGAGCAAATGAAAAGATGTAGAATCACAAAATATGATGATAGTTATATAATTTATCCGCAATCATACCCATCTATACCATGAATACCTGTAAGCTAGGACTTATACTGTTCATCATGTGTGGTGATGAGGGACTAGGGATGCTCATGAGTCAATATTTAATCCGCGCTATTTAAATTTTTGAGCTAAAAATGTAAAAATATTATTTTGTTGAAATATAATCTTCAATTATCATGAAAAAATCACATGCTTATTTTTTATGCGAAAAAAATAAAAGATAACAAAAAAACATACCGGAATCAGCCATTATGAAATTTCCTTTTTGAAGAAAAGCCTATAGAAATTATTTCTCTCACTTAGCCTATTTTCTTTGCTTCATCATACTCAATGGGATAATCTGATCAAATTGAAAAGCGTGGATAGAGAAAAGATAATTCTTACGTTTAATATATATATATATATAATACTTATCTTACTCTCCATAACAGTAGGTAGATAGGAATATAACTTCCTCTATTATCTCTCAACCGTGCATATATTTTCAAATCCAATAACCATCTTATTTTGTTAAATCCAAATAATATTCATATTACTCTTTTCAAGAGGGACATATTTTAACAAAAAATAATTTGTTTTATTTTTTAATATAAAATTTTGAATGTTACATGTAAAAAAATTTGCTTGTCGACCCATCTTTTATACTTTAATATACACGAATCCTTTAACACGCAATCATCGTAACTCAATTTTCTCTCGTGAGGCGGTTGGCCTTTCACTCTATTCCTTTTACTTGCTAGCCAAGGGGAAAAATTTGGATGCCTATTCGCTTTTACGGACTGTAGATTGATCCACAACTGGCCTTGATGAGCGCTACCAATATATTTTCTTGCTGTACACGATGCAAACATGATGTAAATGGATTGATGGGCCCGACACCAGCCCCCAAGTTTCATCATTTTGCAACCGACCATGTGGGTGGTTAGCCTAGCACCATCATGAACCTTCATTATCTTCTCTCTCTCCTCACCGCAACACAAAGTACAACTGAAATTGGCCAGGCTTGAGGTGTTGGTCAGGCCAGGGCTCAACTGCTCTTTGGAGTCTGGTCAGGGCTCAACTGCTCTTTGTAGTCTGGTCAGGTGCAATGTTAGGTAGCAAAAGCAAACATGGCTAGTCTTTAGCTAACCAATTCATTTTTTTTATTTTGGGTACTATGTCGAGTTATTTGGAGTGCTGATGGAGGGCGCAAAAGTAGATTTGCTCTGATTTTGATAATTTATGTTTACTAGTGAATCTCATATTCTCATCTCTTATGCATCGCCTGCAATGCAATTAAGAGTTAGAGAGTACGTGACCTATCAAATCTAATTATTGTCCATTTCTTTTAAGTTGCAAATGAAAATTCAAAGATATACAAGGTGTAGTGTGCATAGTTCTTGAATTGGTGGATCCTTACCTGATCGGTCCATCAAATTTGGACTAGAAGCTATACACAGACAATAAATCTAAGATTGGCTGGTAGCAGAACCTACACCATACAAAAAGTCATAACCTCAAATTAACTTATTTAATTGAATCGAGTAATACTATCTATAACCTTTGTTTAATATATTACATGAAATGTGATGCAATTTATGAGAAATAAACGAAAGGACAAGAAGAGATAGATATGAAACCTATATATCGATCACAATCAATATCTATCTATCACTTAAATGTAGGACCCAATGTATCTTGTGTTACCTACTTGAACATTAGACCGGATACAATGAATTTAAGCTCAATCAGAGCTATCAAGATTCTTTATATATCTTACACGATTATTTGTTGGCTATGGATGAAAATGTCATCATTTTTTGTGCACATCAGTTTCATGAACATGAAATAAATCAATTTCATGAACACAGGCACACATCCCACTTGAAGCCTCAAATGTCTGGGGATGTAAGACGCGAGCACACGCCAGTAAAAATCTCCATTAATCCACAAGCTGACTCTGAAGTTGTGATACATGTTAAGGAAAATTATTTTGTATTTTAATACACTCCTGCGGATTTAAGGCTCATGTTGAAGGTCCATTTTGGACATACAGTGGTATTCATTTTTTTTCTAAAATCCGCAATTAAATTCGCAACCGGTGGGATTTGTACTTTAGTTGCTCTGCTACCATTTTGAAATCCCTATAACTGCACCATAACTCCAAAGTTATGGTGAGAGTTGAGGAAAATTATTGTATATTTTTATAGGTGCTAAGATCGCTCATTTCAGTGTTATTATTACATATTACTCTTTTTGAAGAAGAAAAAGATGAAAGTATTATTGTGAGCTCTCATGCTTGTCTGCCAATAAGTCTAAACGAGTGGCCAATTTGATGTAAGATAGGATGAACAAATTCTCACATCAAATGAGACGAGGATGCAAACTAGTACCTAACTATCGTTGACAGTTTAGAGGATGTTTGGCTAATAGATTTTGGAAGATTTATGATAGTTAATGAATAGTAGTATCAAATCCTTATTATTTATTTATTTATTTAATGGAAAAAAGCTGGTAAGGATTTGGTGGTGAAAGATTTTTTTTCATGCTTTTTATTATTTGTTTTATAAATATGGAGTAATGGAAAATGGATATAGATTTGGAATAATAATTGTCAAATATTATTTAAAAAATAAAAATTCTCTCTATCCTCACTTAATTATTAAAAATAAAATAATTATGGTTCTAGTTCCAGTTTCTCTCTCTCTCATGGGCAAGTCTCTGTCATGTTTGTTCTCCTTTCAAATTCACGAATCAAAGCAGTTAATTTCACATATTTTTAGATTTCGCAGCAGCATATTTCTAGGCACGAGCAGTAAATCCATGCCAATGTTCATTCCAAAAATAACGAAGCAGATATGCAATTAGCCTCTCAGGATGACTTTGTATCAGCAAGAGGAATATGTAGCATGAGTTAATTTTTGACCTGTCATATTTAAATTCTAAATTAGAAAAATAAAATTTTTATTTTTAATTTAAAATATTAAGTAAACGGACCAAAAATTGGTCCTTGAACCCTCCTATTCTCGTCCCTAGGAGCAGTATGATCAAATTCAGATTTCATTAGAAATCCATGCAGACATGGTTACAAGTTTGATTAGGAGACTAACTAATATCAAAGAAGTTATCGTGCTATACAAGAATCTGAGAGCCTCGTGAATATTTTGGCACTAAGGTTGCAATTTCGATTATTTTTTCCGGATCAAGAAAAATTTCTTTCTTATTTTCTTTTCTTTTTCTTTAATTTCCCTCCAACCAAACAGAGCCCAATGGTTGTATGAAAATTATTGTTTAAAATATCAATAAAAAAAAGAAAAATATTTTCCCTGTTGTTTGACTGATTAATAAAGAAAAGTGTTTGAAAAATATCCTAATAGCATTTTTTTTTTAAATATCACACACTATAGGAATTCACAAACTGCTTCAGTTTCTTAAACTATTTAATTCCTTTGTATTTTGTATTTTATTTTTGTGACTCCATATTTATGGATTTGTTTATTAATTAAGACTAGAATACGACTAGCCAATTTATAGATCAGTTCACAAAATCTTATTCTTGACTTATTAATGCTATAATACTGTTTTAGTTGGAGGCCCATGTTGAGTTGATTCATTCAGCCCTTCAGGGGCCATTTGGATTATTGGAATTAATACTTAAATTTGCAACTAACGTGTATTTATATGAGTAAGTTTATGGTATCATTGTTTGGATCAGCAGTTCCAAGTGGTAATTAGAGTTGCAAAATTATTCAAATTTTAATTTTCTATTTTTAAGAGTTATGAAAAATATCATAGTTAAAAAAGAGATAAAGCGTCGCGCGCACGTTTTTCCTATAAATGTATAATTGATTATAACTATAATTTCAAAATTTTATTATAGTTTAAGGCAAACAGTGAAAAGTTACCACTTGCAAAAACCGTCGCCACTCTCTGGTTGCCAAATATCCCAAAGGCTTGGGGACATTTTTCCTCATCTCCAATTTTGAACAAATCGATAACTTCAATTTATTTATTTATTGATAATTATTTTGGCTAAGGTTAAATTTATCGATATATAGGTGCCTTGAGCAGCTTATCACTTTCGAATTAGCAATATCACATTGAGTTAATTTGAAAATCTCTAGACATGGGGGAAAATGTTTGATTATACTTCAATTTTGGTATGAAATTTCTTGAAACTGGTTATTGAAAATTAATTTATATGATCTCATATTTCCTGAGCAAGGCACATTGCTTCATTAGGCTCTTGGTGGTAAATAGTATTTTCAGACAAAAAAAAAGTAGGAGAGGTGAAAATGTTTAATGCACAGTTATTATTATTATTATTATTATTTGCATTCGAATTTTTTTTGTATAATTGAAATTCACATATAATTTTTGCAAATAATATATATGTTAAGTTTTTAAACAGTATCAAATTCAGAATTTCTCACAAATTGCACAAAAATAATTTCACTGAAAACAAGACTCGTTGCTTTGTATATTAGTTATTCGCGTAGGCTTTTTCCATTTTAAACTGTGGGAACTAGTCTACTTATTTGTCCAAAGTCGAAGAAACAAGACACTTCACCAATTATTTAGGCTACTCGAGAAGAAGCAAAGCATCTCACTAATTATTTAGGCTACCTGGCACCAGAACCAGCTTTAACAAGGCCATAGTCTGTGTCATAGCCCAAGCTGACACATCGTGGGCTCATAGAAACCAGGCCCATGAAACTCGAGAACGTCTTTTCGGTAGCTATTTTCGCTGACCTCTTTACGGGAGTTTCTAAAGTAGCACACCTTTTACTTAATGAGCCCATCTAATAGCTGTCAGTCTCGGCCAAATTATACTATAAAGTAGGCCCACTAGAAAAAGTGGTGTGCTCATTTGGAAACTCCCCTCTTTACTCCTCATCCTTCTCCAAACGTTTATAATATTTACTTTTCTTTTTACCAATTATGTAATTAGAAAAATCTATTAACTATGCCCTTTTAAATAAAAAAAGCCCGTCTTCAACATTAAGTTCCTTGTTTTTTTTTTCTGTCAAATAACTCTAATCCTAAAAATTGTTTAAGAAAAAAAAACATAAAAAAATGGAAATTGTTGAATAGAAAGAGTCAATCTTAACTTAGGTAATTTCTTATTTATGTAAATTTTTATGAGATTTAGTTTTTTAAGTTTAGAAATTTTGCAAGAATGTTGGGTTGAAAAAGTAACATTAGTGGTTAAAAAATTTAAATACTACCATTGACCTAAACAAAGCTTATGAGATAAATTCATGTGTTTTTCTATGACAATAGAGCATATGTGAAAGTTTAGCCTGGTAGATTGATATGGAATACAGATGGAGAGGGAGAGGGAGGGAGAGAGGGAGGGGTTACAAACAAAGAGAAAGGTGAAGATAAAGAAAGTTGCAGATAGAGAGAAATTGTAGAGAAGAGAGAGGGGAAAGTAAGAAATAGGACTGAAATAGAGCCGGAGATGAGATAATAAATTTGGAAGGATAACATTGAATGGGAGGTAAATTTTGTTAAAATTTGAAAACCTAAACATTACTTGGTATATGGTATATGGGGTGATAATAATAAAGAAGTGGGTGAAAATAACAAATCCCTATTTTTCTTCCCATGTACAGGACTCACACGGTTTCGTACTCTATTTATTCTGTGACCCAGTCCCTTAAGCCTCAGGAGCCGACAGATTCGACCTTCTCCTTCAAAGCAAGCAATCTCGCTCTCGTTTCGCCCTTTCCAGAATCCAAACATGCCGACCGGTACAAATCTAAACGCGTTACCATATTCCAATTTCTATCATCTCGTTTTATCTCTTCGATTAAATTTTGGATATTTAGCCATTTCGATCCTTTCGTTTTATCTCCTCGATTAGATTTCGGATATTTAGCAAGGGTTTTTGTTTTGTTAATTTATTGGTTTTTGTTTGGATTTATTTATTTTTACTATGTGATTGAATTCTGTGCCCCTAATTTCTAGGGTTTCTCGAAATTAGGATTCGATTAGGTTAAATTGTGAAACTGCAGATTAACTGTAGATTTGTGATGGATAGGTTGAATCCTTTAATTTTTATATGAATCAACGAAACCCTAATTCTCTGAGGGCTTCCTCGAATTATACAAGAGCAAAAACAATCCCAAAAAAATCAGTTTATCAAAGAGTATCGAAGCTACCCTAACTTCAACTATAATGTCTTTCTATTAAAATGGGAATTGGGATGGCTTATGACCTAAACTTTTTTAGGTTGTATTTTAGGATTATTTGCAGTTGTTTAATGTAGGAAAGTGGAGTTGCATGGATGCAATGCTTGCTGTCTTCGATATCTTATGTGGAAGAGATAAATCTCAAAAAGCATTCTATTGTTAAAAAAAAGAAACCAAAATTATAAACTTCCATCTGTTGTAGAGGAGTTATGAAATAATAGAGGAATGAAACCTAAATTATTTTGCCAAAATGAACCATACAAGGCTGGTAACGCTGGTCAGATAAATTTTTACTGTACACTGTCAGGAGTTGGATAAGAGAGAGCAGTGGGGAATAAACTTTCATTCCAAATTCGTCAAAAACTGGTTCCAACTTATTCATTAGCACTTTTGTAGGATGTCCACATTTGAGAGCAGTGAAAGCCTGATTAGCTGGAAATCAATGAACAAAAAAGAATATACCATGCTCTTATTAATCAATCTTATCTTTTAAATCTTTTGATTTGAATTAAATTTTATTTCCTAAAAAATGTTCTCTTTGATTCTTAATGTATATATTTAAAAATATGCCGACGTATCATAAATCTTGTTACGCGTAAAATATCGTTAAAACAGTCAATTTAAACTCTATTACAACCTAGAAATACTACTAGTACTTGATCTATCCAACAATTGCCGGAGCTTATTAATTTTACTTCCTCCTCATTATTGACTCGTCTACAAGTCCATGCACTTCTAATGCTGCGTGAATTGATGGTAAAGGCCAACAATCAAACCTTTAGTAATTGGAAGTGGTGGAACCAACTATTGTAATATCTAAAAGATGATGACTATAATAAGAGGATATTTTGGAAGTGATGAGAGACAAGTGAAAAGCAAATTTGGAATGACATAAACAGGTGGATTTGATTCCAAAGTCCTGCGTTGAACAAATGAAAGTGGCCTCAAGTCTTGTTGTCTTTGGTTTGGAATCAACATCATTTAACAATACTTTGGTTGGCCTTTACTTCAAGTTGACTTGATTCTGTGGTGGATGAGTTTCATTTGGTTTTGGGTTGCTTCTCATTAGTGCAATCTGCTAATCATTAATGCTAAAATTGAAGAACTTATATTAAGATTAATATGTTTATTGGTTTACTTCTCTTGGCATCTTGAAGTTGTTTTAGGTATTGACTGTATATTTAAAACCAAATTAACCACAAGGAAGCAATCTTTATAATTTTTCAAGGAGATGATGCATAAACTTGTTTGTGACAATGGTGACGTTATCCTAGGTTGATGTTGGGATGTGATAGTATATGATAATTGTGTTGGTGCGAATGAAAGGGATCCTACAAGGATATGACTACAACATCATAAGCTTATTTTTGGTGTGACTGTATATTGAAAACCAAATAATCCACAGGGAAACGATCTTTATAATTTTTCAAGGAGAAGTTGTTTCATGTATTGACTGTTTATTGAAAACCAAATAAACCACAAGGAAATGATCTTTATAATTTTTCAAGAAGATGATGCATAAATTTGTTTGTGACAATGGTGACGTTATCCTAGGTTGATGTTGGGCTGTGATAATGAATGATAATTGAAAACTAAATAAACCACAAGGAAACAATCTTTATAATTAGATGCATAAACTTATTTGTGGCAATGGTGATGTTATCTTAGGTTGATGTTGGACTGTGATAATTGTGCTGGTAAGAATGAGAGGGATCAAGCAAGGATATAACTACAACATCATGAGCTGATTTTAGTGTGAGGAAAGCTTTTGCAAGGGCTTCTTGAGTGGTGGCATTGTTAAGATAATTGGTACTAGGCATTCATCATATCGGTCCCCTAAACTAATAATGGAGTTGTTGATATAGCCAAATATAATATGATCTAGGTAGAAGTATGAGATTCTTTTCCTAGGAGGACCGTCTAAGTCATATTGAAACACATAGAAATAAGACATTTATTGAAGAGAATATCTCTTGGTAAATTATTGTTGGCATTCGAAACAAGACTGGTGAACATGTCATGAGGAAATGACCTTTTTGGTGTTCAAGAAGGAACAAAAAATGTTTGTGGTAACAATAGTGATAATGTGGCAAAAGTAATTAAATGACAGTATTAATAAACCAAGGCTAACAAATATTGAGTTGATCACTAGATATACCATCCAAAACAAAAGTATGGCCGTCTCTGATGATATGACCATGTTCTTCAGTTCAAACACATCCTATCACATTCCAAAAAAGGATGAGCTAGATTTGTGCATTTACATATTTTTTTCATTTTAAAACTCACCCTATCAAAATCCCAAACGAAATAAAATTGGCGTGCACACACATCCATTCGAACATGTACAAATAGATGTTTTGGATATCTAAATGCATATGCATTATTGGCCTACCTTATGCGGTGCTCTGAACATTCACTAAAGTGGTCATATTTCTCTCATGACTGCAAATGACTCTCTGAAAGGCTCTGGACACCATGATAGAGAGAATCTTCCATAAAATCTTTATAAGAATGCCATATTATGTGGGTTCCCACGGAAAGCCTAAGGAGAACCATATTCCTATTTTCTTTTGCTTTAATAATTTCTTTCTCCTCTTTATTCCCTCTTTGCCATAAGTTTATTGACTTATTCCTATATTCCAATGTTTTCCACCTATTTTATCTGTCAATCTATTTAGAAACAAGAACAAACTTTGCATAGAGTAGTTGGTTAGAACTTGGAACTTTATTTACATATTCAGCAGAATATATGGGAGAATATTGAAACTCCTTGCCTGAGGGTTGAGCATCGCAATTATCAGCATTTGTAATTTATCAACGTCAAGTATCTACTTCAAGACATATATTGATATAAAAGTCTACAGCATGCCTAATATTTGTTGTTTGACTGTGCTTATTAGTAGATAGTGCAGCTCAGGTGAGATACTAATCATAAAATTGTGAAAAACAGATTACTAGGTTATTCATATAAATTCCTGCCACTTGTGCTTTTCATTTGACCTGCTGATTGTGTGATTTTTCGGAAAGTATTCTTGGACTAGAAACTGCTCTTGGACTTTTGGAGTTTGTATTAAACATCTTTGCTGACTTATATACATATTATTTCAGTGAGTGTTAAATGGCAAAAGCAAATGTTTCCAGCTGTGGAGATTGATACTAGCCAACCTCCTCTTGTTTTCAAGTGCCAGCTTTATGATTTAACAGGCGTACCTCCTGAGAGGCAAAAGATTATGGTTAAGGGTGGCCTGTTGAAAGTACACTATTCGTTTCTCTTATATTTTGATATATGTTCTTTTATCTTAATGCTGTAGAGTACAATAATTCACCGACAAAATGTTTAATGTAGGATGATGCAGATTGGTCAACCTTAGGTATAAAAGAGGTGAAAAAGCTAGTCTTTTTGATGTCTTGACTTTTAGATTCATGTAGATAATCTTTGATGTGTCAGACAACATAAAATTGATATGGTTTTAATAGGGTCAAAAGTTGATGATGATGGGCACTGCAGATAAAGTGGTGGAAGCTCCAGAAGAAGGTCCTGTATTTATGGAGGACCTCCCAGAAGAAAAGCAAGTAGTTGCTGTGGTGAGATTTATTATTCTATAATTTGTCAACATTAGCTCTACTTTTAGTTTTTTGAATTGCCAATGTTCTAGAAATCCAGTTTCGTTACACGCTTGGTTCAAAAGCGAGTAGCGAGGACTTGGAAAACTCAGATCACTCATTCAGAATTTAAATTATTAATTATTTTGATTATGCATATACAAAAACTTGAAATATGTTCTTGTATCTATTTATGGAGGACCTCCCAGAAGAAAAGCAAGTAGTTGTTGTGGTGAGATTTATTATTCTATAATTTGTCAACATTAGCTCTACTTTTAGTTTTTTGAATTGCCAATGTTCTAGAAATCCAGTTTTGTTACACGCTTGGTTCGAAAGCGAGCAGTGAGGACTCGGAAAACTCAGATCACTCATTCAGAATTTAAATTATTAACTATTTTGATTATGCATATACAAAAACTTGAAATATGTTCTTGTATCTTAATACCCTAAAATCAAAATAACATAAATGTAATAAAATAAGTTTCTTACCTTACAATATAATCTCTTTTTTATCTACTCATCTTTGTCCTCTTATCGAGCATTATCATTGTCTAATTCTTCTTTCGGAGGAGCATTGTAAAGAACTACCAAGAAACTTTTGGTCCCTTTGGCGTTTGTAAAGTTTATTGTTTAATGCATTTTAAGTGTTCGTTGTTAGAATAGTAGGTAAGACAAAAGATATAAGCACAGTTCTTAATCTTAGATTTGGATTTTCTACAAATCGATCCGTCTTTTGACTTGACTCCCAATTCAATCAATTTGAAAATTTTGATTCAATCTAAGCCGAAAAAAGAACTATAAAAGAAAACAAAATTGAAAATATTAATAAAAAAGAAAGAAAGAAAACAAAAACAATTGAAAGAAGGAAGGGTCAATATTAATTTCTTGTTGAGTTTGAAACACTGCAACATGTTGACTTGCTGATTGCCTCAGCTCCCTGGAGCGATCATTGTAGCCACCTCAAGAGCTCCTACCGATGCTATTTTGCAGACCACATTGTCACGAAACACTTCGGTTATCATCTATTTGTTACAGTTTTAGACGAATTCGTCGAGAGAGGTTAGGACTCGATAGGGTCCTAGTCGAGCACCATCTCTTTGCTGAAGATTTTTATAATAAAGTGGTGGAAGCTCCAGAGGAAGGTCCTGTATTTATGGAGGACCTCTCAGAAGAAAAGCAAGTAGTTGCTGTGGTGAGATTTATTATTCTATAATTTGTCAACATTAGCTCTACTTTTAGTTTTTTGAATTGCCAATGTTCTAGAAATCCAGTTTCGTTACACGCTTGGTTCGAAAGCAAGTAGCGAGGACTCAAAAAACTCAGATCACTCATTCAGAATTTAAATTATTAATTATTTTGATTATGCATATACAAAAACTTGAAATATGTTCTTGTATCTATTTATGGAGGACCTCCCAGAAGAAAAGCAAGTAGTTGTTGTGGTGAGATTTATTATTCTATAATTTGTCAACATTAGCTCTACTTTTAGTTTTTTGAATTGCCAATGTTCTAGAAATCCAGTTTTGTTACACGCTTGGTTTGAAAGCGAATAGTGAGAACTCGAAAAACTCAGATCACTCATTCAGAATTTAAATTATTAACTATTTTGATCATGCATATACAAAGAAATATGTTCTTGTATCTTAATACCCTAAAATCAAAATAACATAAATGTAATAAAATAAGTTTCTTACCTTACAATATAATCTCTTTTTTATCTACTCATCTTTGTCCTCATATCGAGCATTATCATTGTCTAATTCTTCTTTCGGAGGAGCATTGTAAAGAACTACCGAGTAACTTTTGGTCCCTTTGGCGTTTGTAAAGTTTATTGTTTAATGCATTTTAAGTGTTCGTTGTTAGAATAGTAGGTAATACAAAAGATATAAGCACATTTCTTAATCTTAGATTTGGATTTTCTACAAATCGATCCGTCTTTTGACTTGACTCCCAATTCAATCAATTTGAAAATTTTGATTCAATCTAAGCCGAAAAAAGAACTATAAAAGAAAACAAAATTGAAAATATTAATAAAAAAGAAAGAAAGAAAACAAAAACAATTGAAAGAAGGAAGGGTCAATATTAATTTCTTGTTGAGTTTGAAACACTGCAACATGTTGACTTGCTGATTGCCTCCGCTCCCTTTAGCCATCATTGTAGCCACCTCAAGAGCTCCTACTGATGCTGTTTTGTTGACCTCATTGTAACGAAACACTTCGATTATCGTCTATTTGTTACAGTTCTAGACGAATTCGTCGAGAGAGATTAGGACTCGATAGGGTCCTAGTCGAGCCCTATCTCTTTGTTGAAGATTTTTATAATAAAAGCAGATGGGTCGAGTTCGGGTGAAAACTTCATAACCCTCTTTTATTTTTTGATCCGATGAGGGTCTGAGTACTCATTTCATAGTCGGATTCAGTCGAGTTAAATAATTACTTGTTTTATCTGTTTTTTAGCAAGTTTTCTAATCTTGCCATGTTCGGAGAACTAGTCCGAATACTCGGATGAGTTTTCTAGGTTTTAGGACATTGAATTACGGACGGTTTTCATAAAGTATATATTTTTGACAGATGCGGTAAGACTCTTTAAGTTCAAATGACTCAATGTTAACTTGTTTTGTTTGGCTTTAGATGACTTTGCCATATGCATTTATTACTTTCTATCAGATATTGGGCTTCGAGATGGTGTTTTTTGTCATATGAGAAATCTGGAATATGAAGTGTTATATTTGTACGGATCTAAGAATGTACTTTCTGGTTTGAAAATTTTTAATACGTTAGTTTAGCATGCAATCTTGTCAGTTCATAGTAGCTTGGTTGTTTCTTCCTAATTTTCTATATATGCTGCTTGGTGCAACAAGTCTACGGTGTTTTAGAAAATGCCAGGGGGTTCTAGACACTTGGAGAGGGAATGGTGGTTGTTTTGTTTTTGATTTGTTTTTTTCTTTTTCTTTTCTTTTTTTTTTTTTTTTTTTTTTTTTTGTTATGGGGGGCGGGGGGTGTGTGTGTGTGGGGGTGGGGATTGCCTAGGTAGCTGCCTAATTAGTGCACCTTGAAGATTGGACCACTTAAGTTGCCTCCTAGGTGCCTGCATAGGCTTTTTCCTCTAACAGCACTGTGAAGTTAATGAGTATAGCTGCATTTTGTATGTAAACTATTTTTTATATCTTCTTTCAGGGACATAGTGCTGGACTCTTTAACTTGGGAAACACATGCTATATGAACTCCACATTACAATGCCTTCATTTAGTCCCTGAGTTGAAGGCTTCATTACAGAAGTGAGTTCCTCTTCTGATGGAAATATCCTGGCTTCTATATCAAACAGTCTTAATGCCTTCTAAAGTGACCATTAATGTAGTTTTGACTTCTATTTGGGTTTGCATGGTAATTCTTTCTCTTGCAAGCAGCTATGGAAGTGCGAGGACTGATGAAATGGATCAGTCCACACATACTTTGACTGTTGTAACTCGTGATCTTTTTAATGAATTGGATCAGAAAGTCAAGCCTGTGGCACCCTTACAGTTTTTGGCGGTTAGTTATCTTTTGAACTAATTTATGCTTTCAGAAGTTTCTGTAATCGTTCAGCTGCTATTAGAACCTTAGCTTCTGTCTATTAGATATTATAATGCTGCATGCGGTGAACAGGTGTTTTCCTCAAAAGGGATTCTGGAGTAATGAGGTGTATTATCTTTTTCTTCATAAAGTTTTTCACATATACTTCTTTATGGAATTTCTCTTTATTTCTATATTAAATTCCTCGTATCTCCACGAGTTTTATAATCTATCTGTTTCTAAAGTGAAAACTATATCTGGACAATGGTACCTGAGGAGCAGCTACTTTATTCTCAAGTATATTTGTTTTGATGGTGTGATAATATAATCTAAATTCTCATGCAGAAATTTTGAGCTTTATGCTGATTTTTAAAGCTAAGTTATTATGATCAGATATGTCCGAGTATATGTCTGAGAAGCACTATATTTAACACTTGATTCTCTGAAAGAGGACTAGGGTACTTTGCAGGCTTATCTTTTAGTCATCCTACATAATCCCCATAATCCATAGTTGGCCTTTTTCAGGCATTCAAGACCGAGTGGTGATAATAGTGTCATCTTCTGGTTGAAAAGTTTGAAAAATGTGTTATATGGGGTGAATATGGATAGAAGAAGTTAAGAGAGATTTGACGATGCTTATGTTTGAAATAAATTTCCACCAGGTAGGAGTCAGGGGTTGGGGCCTTAAAATTGGGCAATGTTTAGAACTAAAAGGACTACCACGTTAGGGCACTTACAGACTAGAAATCCTTGTATCAGGCTATCAGCAACTATGCTTATATTCCTTTTTGGCCATTTTCTATGTCTTGTAAAAAATCCTATTTAACTCCATGTTCAGAGTATAAATACATTTCACAGGAGGCAAGTTACTTTTTAATTCAGTGCCTAATGATATGTGTCATCTGTTCTTACATATACTATATGAACGAAATTTCAAGGTGGAAAGCTGTCCAGTGTAATGGGCTTTCATGATAGTTACGGGCTCATTGACATTTTTTTATTATAAAATAAAAGAGTGGAAGGCAAGTTCATATACATATAGCTGCTGTGATAAGTAGGTTGAAGTGTGGAAAAACTCCCTGAGGTTTTTCGATTTAACAGAAAATCTCCCTTATGGTTTCAAACATGACCCTCACCCCTCTACGTGCATCGTACTTGAAATAAGACCAAAATGCCCGTTTGATAAATTTTAGATAACACCGTACAAAAGACCCAAGTGGTCCGACCTTTTCCCAGACCCCGCGCATAACGGGAGATTTGTAGCAACGGGCTACCCTTTACTCTACTGAGTTCTGGACATTGTGGCCACTCTTATCTTAATTTGTCTTTTGTTTTCTTTTCTCTTGCCTATGTTCTAAACCAAAAATTTTAAAAAAATAAAAAAATTCCAGCGAGCCAATACACATCCATATATATATATATATATATATATATATATATATATATAGAGAGAGAGAGAGAGAGAGAGAGAGAGAGAGAGAGAGAGACGCATTTGTGGTGGCAGTGCAGGAGACTTTCCTGTGCTGTCAGCAAAAGAAATCCTGTTTTTTGATAGTTAATTGGGTTTCCATCCCTTTTAGCTATATCCATGACTCCTTGGGAGCTTTTGGACGAAAAAGAAAATCGCAGATTTAGTGTTCACTTTCCTTCTATACCAGGTGGGTATAAGATTGCAATGTTCATAGAACACTGTTGAACTTATACCCATTTTATGGGATGACAAAAGTGAACCTCACAATCCATGATTTTCAGCCCCATAGAAGTTATGGAGGTGTAGCTGATGAAAATATTGGATTGTAAATTTCTTTTTTTTATAAATGGAATTTTTGCTGGCAGCACAGAAATTTTTTCTTTGTTGCCAGCACGTCAAGCAATCCCATATATATATATATATATATATATATATATATATATATATATATATATATCTTCTATCTAATCCTTGTTATTTCGTAACTTTCTTATCCTAAATTCTCTTACCCTCTTTAACTTTGTTCTGCAATGTAGTCTTTCTAACCTTTCTTCTCTTGGATTTAGATTTGGGCATGCTGCTTATCCACCAAATAACAAGGATAGAAGAAAAAGATGAATAGTATCAAGAAACTGCTCATCCTTCCACAACCACCAAAACCCAACACAACAAATGAAAACACACACACACATGCACAGTAGTGCTAAAAGGAAAAAATACATATGCACACAGAAAGAAGTAAACAAATAAAATAATAAAAACACTAGTACTCATGCAGAGAAAAGGGAAAAAGGAAACTGAAAGAAGGATATATATGCCTTTTCTGAGGATTTCCATGTAAAATATGCAAGAAATATTAAATTAAGGAGATGAAGGCAGGTACTAAGTATAATGCAAAGAATGACGCTTCTTATGCTTCTAGATCATGCTCAAGGCCTTCTCTATTAAGCAGAACAGATGGGTGAAATAGTTTGTAGAATAGTCTCAGAAAAAAAATCAAATCATGATGAAAACCATAACCAAATGAGTAGAATTTTCTCATTCATTTGGATTGGATATTTAATGTTCATAATGATTGGAGGTACAACCTATTTATGGAAATCATTTCTTACAATTTTTGCTCGACTTCAATAACCAACCAGCTATGCTTTGTGCACTTTGTGCTTCTTAAGGATTAAATCTTTTGTGGCGATAAATTAATATATCGTAATTTTAAGTGACTCCATTATGGAGTTTGGTTGGGAATGATAGGCATGAAGAAATTAGGTACTTTCCAGCCACTATATTTTAAAAGAATTTATGTATGAGATTCTTTAGTGACAACTTTCATAAACTAAGCTTTTTTAAATGCTACATTTTCATCAATTTCTGCTCCATATTCACAATGACCACTTTTGTTGTGTTATGCTTTAGCATTGTTCTCTTAATGGATGCTGTTTTTACTGGAAAGTGCTGATAGCTACTTAATTTTTTATCTTTCAAATTCAGTATTGGACTCAATGTCGTTGGTGTGGTTGTATATATCCCTTTTACATACTCTTTACTCGAGGTGTTTCAGGGAAGAATTAGGAATAACTTTTTTAGTTATAAAATATGCCATTTCTTATTTGCTTACTAGATTACTGATAATTTTTTGGGCAGACATTACGTAAAAAATATCCTCAGTTTGCTCAGCAGCAAAATGGTGTCTACATGCAGCAGGTTTTTTCAGTTACTTAAAATCTAGTGCTTTTGCTAAGAGGCTTCTCCTCTAATTAGGCATCTATGTTAATAAATGGCAGGATGCAGAAGAATGTTGGACTCAACTCATGTATAATCTTTCTCAATCACTTAGACCATCAAGAGCATGGTCACCTATATCACCGAGGTATATACATAACAGCAAAGCCAGTGTAGTGTCTCTGATGGAATGTGGGGATGTTACTGTGAATGGTTTTCATGTGCTATATGCACTTTGATTCCCTTTTCTGTGCTACCTATCAGTTTTGACTGTTCAGTCCCTCTAATGTACTTTTGTGAGAGTAAAGCTTTTACATGTATATAAAGGTGGCTTCTTGTTGTATAGCATTATTTTCTTAAGTTCAGTGTAATTATCTCTTTTTCCACATTCTATAAATAGTTATATATTACTCAATCAACCAAAATTTTTGATTAGCATGCCTGACTTGCAAAATTTTGGCAAAAATTAAAGCAGATTTTTTGATCAGTTGCCAACCCGAAATGCCTTTTGACATTTGCATGTTAGTTTCATTTTACATGTTCTTAGAAATGTAATGGATGGAGGATTACATCTGAAAAGTGTGTCACAGCTTACCTACAATGTTCTATATACTTCCTGATTTCGTACATGATAACTAGAAGTTTCTTCCACGCCCCACCCTCTCAACAAAAATACACACACACACACACACACACAAATATCATCATTTAAATATCAATTTTTCTCTTACATGTTCTCTAAATAACTTCTTATTACTTCTTTAACTTAATGTCATATTTGCTCTAGAATGAAGGAATTATTGGATCCTTTTTTGCTACTTCAGTTGAAATTGCCATGTTGAGGGATTTTAGTGGCACGAGGTTTTTTTCTGTTGAGGATAATGCACAACAGTGTTATTCTTGTTTAAAGAATTGCCACTCAGATATGTATCATATATGTTAACTGATGGACTGTAGTCCCTATTGTTCATTGTATACTTGGTGCCTAATTTGGAGAATTTTCTTTTTGTTTCCCACAATGTATTTTCGTTGTGTTTTATGTTGATTGCTATCAATTGTTTACTTCATTAACTTCTTATTCTCTGTAAAAAATTACAATGGGTCAATGTTACAGCTATACTATGTTGTGATTTTCTGATTAAAGTTGATATTGATCTTGCTTTATATTACAGCGATACTGATCCAATCAAGACGCTCTTTGGGATCGATCTGGTCAGCAGGTACACATAACTGTCATGGGTGTATGCAATATCTATATATTTGAAGCTCACCGATATTGTACTTTTATCAACTAGCTATGAAACACGGATACATTGCTGGAATGCCGTGTCAATTTCGGACGCATGTCCTATGCAGACTAGCCACGTGACGAAAATCGTGCCGGACACACTTCGCGATGTGTTCAAAAAAATTAAGTAAAAAAAATGCCATGTTACTGTCGTGTCTGAGTTGAAAAAAATGAGTTAAATAGTCCGAAAAAATAAAAAACAAACAGTACTAAATTGGTACATCTACCAATAGCTTGTTAGTTTTATAAAGTTATATTTTAATATTTTCTTGCGGACATAACTCCTATTTGTTTTCTTTGTTTGAAGAAATGATTATTCTCTGCACCGACCTATAACTTGCTACCATCACCACCCTTTTTTATTTGTTTATCTATAGACAGTGAGGAGAGAGATAGATGCATAGTTGATAGTGAGGCTTGTACTTTGTAAAGCAATGAAGATACGAGCCAATACATTGTCAATAATTTCGTATTGGATATTTTGATAACATTATTATGTTAATAATTAAAGAATATATATGTTACGCCCCGCTATCGATATACGGTATACGAGTACACGTACAAGTACTTACAACATATTCGATTTGAATATGTTTAAGCCTGAGAATGACAAGATCTAAAGTAGTTTATAATTAACTACATATTCCTCTCAAAAGGGCTAGCTACGATTGTTTTATGGTTTTATGGGAATTTTTATAAACTATTCTGGCTCTTCTCTCACATTCGATGTGAGACTGGTAAGGTAGGGATATTACATTCTCCCTCCTTTTAGGATTTGACGTTCTGGTCAGAGAGGGTCAGTAACATGTTAACACTTCACCAAGCGATATGGGATTCTAGAGGTGGCTCCTATAAATTCTATATATGGCTCCCTCATATTCAAAATGTGGCCCCCTTTTTTATGTAGCGCTTTGTTCTGAATAACATTTAGTTTTATGTAGTATTTAGTTCTGTAAACTTCTTGTTGGTGTCTGGCTCTAATACCACTTAAATACCTGTCACGTCTCGTTACCGATATACGATATACGAGTACGTGCTAGTACTGGCAAAATATTCAGTGTGAATATGTTAAAGTCTCCGATAGAATTAGAAGATCTAAAATAGTTTATAATTAACCATATATTCCTCCCTAAATAAAATTAGCTACGATAACTTTATGGTTTCATGGGAATTATTATAAACTATTCTAGCTCTTGTTTCACATCTGACATGGGACTATTAAGCTAGGGTTATTACAATGTACTTGTATTTATATTTTTTTTTTTCAATGTCCTTGCCATGTTCATGTCCATATTTTTTCGCAAATAGCATGTTTTGTGTTCATCTGAATCCGTGTCTGTGCTTACTAGTCAACAAGCATCAGCTGTAACAGAATTCACATTTCTGGCAACTGACATTTCAGTTTTGGCTAGGAAAACATTTTGTCTCTTTCTTGCTTCTCTTGTTGTAATCAAAAGCTGAAGCAATTATAATTTGATTACTGGGAAGTAATGGATATTTCAAAATTTAAAAATCTACTGAAATATTCTCATGCTTGTTTTATGCTGGTCTATACAGTTTTAGTACTAATGAAATAGATACAAAAATTGAAGCAGAATTATCCATTATGAGGTCATAGATATGAGTTAAAGGCCATTGAGTCAGAAAAAATGTTATACCTCATTCCTGTACTGTAAGTTATGATTATGAGTGGCAACTATAAATTGGCTTGTTGGGTACTTCATGTAGCGGTTGCCTGAATTCTTGAGGTCTTAATACATGTCTAGGTAGCAATTCTCCATAAATTCCTTAAATGGAAAATCAATATTTTGCTGGTAGAGTTCAGGAACACCGAGACAAAAATCCTTTAGGGGGAGCTTCTTATTTTCTTTTCCATATGCAACTGATAAATTGATAATTAGTGAAATAAGTTTGACAATTATTGAAACACTACTATAGCAACAGATGATTTATGACCCAAATGAATTGATGTTGTCATGTTTAAAATGGCATGTGGGCTGCTTGTCTTGTTCGGTAGATCCAGTCGAACTGCCCCTTCATCTCTAAACTATGAAGAATTTGACACTCTATATGGGCACCCGATGCGAGTCCTCATGTCATTACCACTCGAACAATTGTAAAGGATCACACATTAAATTCTTTGCGTCATTTTAGATCTTTTGTAGTCACATGCTATGATCTTATTCTATTTCTTATGCTGTGTTTCACAGATAATTTTGTGGTCACATGCTATGTTCTTATGTACTTTCTGAACTTTATGACGGTTTTTCTAACTAGGGCCTGAACGGAAACTGATAAAGAGCAATTTATGCTCCTAGTTTTTATCATCTAGTTTAGAAACTTGTAAACCCTATAATCACTTGCTAATTAATTTTTAATTTTTTTCCCAATTGACAAGAATGCGCTTCATTGGAACTCCTGCAATTCCAAAAAGTTCATCCCTGGCATACCAAATTTCTCAACCAAATTATCAATAAAGTCCAATGCTAAAATATTCAATTGCAGTTTCAACTGCATCCAACTGTAGGCAAAAATATCAAAACATTACATATTTTTTCTCAAAAATTTTGAACCAAGATATTACAATGGTAGGATGTATCCCAATAGTACTAACCTTAAGAAGCCATCCATATTATTTTCCTATTGTGGTAATGTTTTTTGCAATAGGAGTAGCATTGCTACATTCACGTTCCACGTTGAGTCCTAGTACGGGTTTGCCATATGGAGTGTATGCTGGAAATTTTATTGATTGAAATATCCTTAGTAATAAAGAAAATTATTATGATTTCTTGTTATAGAAGAAGGGAGAGTATGAACTCTTAATTCCTTTTTTTAAAAATCTAAGGTCCTTGTAGTAGCGGTAAGTGATGATCTTGTTTCCTTGTTAATGATCTAAACACCGAATTCTTAGAGTTTGTAGTTTCTGGTTGCTTTGGAGATAAAGAGTATGAACTCTTGGGAGATGAAATTCTCCTCTCTTTTCTTGCACAAGTATGGATTACCCAACCCCTCCGCACCTTATACCTTGAGTCTTGATCTTGGCTAATTATGGTGGTTTTATGGGTTTTAATTTTGGTGTAACTAACCAATTAAAGTCCCTTTTTAATGATGGTTGAGACTCTTTGTTATTCTGGAGAAAGTGGGCTGCACCCCTGTTTTAAACATAAAAAATGTAATCGAATGCGACTTTTCACGCTTGCCTCGTAGAAACACGAGTCTGTATTTGAGATTGCGTTTTTATGAAACATAGAGTTGTGTTTGTTCCTTGAAATGCGAATAGTTTGTTCCTTGAAAACATGATCCTAGACTCGCGTTATGCGTTGAAAATGCGGTTCTTGGCCTAAGACTCGCGTTTTTGCTTTGAAAATGCAGGTTTTAGTTTGAGACTCGCATTTTTCTTCGAAAACGGAGGTGTTGGTGTGAGACTCATATTTTTGTGTGGGTCTTGTTCCATTTTTATGTTAATAGGGAGTATGCTTAACCGAATGATTAGGATCATGTACACTAGGAGCATTTTTAGTGTCATTTCAACAAATTTACACATATTTTCATGTCATGTGGAGAAAAAGAAACATATTGTTCTTTTCATAGTGCAAGTCTTGAAAATGTCTATTAAGAAATGGCTAAATACTATCACTAAACACATAAAAAACGCTTATTGAATCGATTATGCCTTAGTTTTCTTCTTTTATTTTTTTCGGGTCACTGATTTTGGCGGTTTGGATCGTGAATGCGCTACGAATTGGTGCACGTAAACTGATCATGGTTCTAAGTGAATTAGGCACCTAGCATGAGTTCTTTAAAAGGGCATTCTTGTCATTTGTAAAATATATTATAAGTTGTTAGCAAGTAACTATTAGGATTGAAAGTTCCTACATAAATGGAGGAAATTTAGGAGCATTAATTACTCCCTATCGTCTACCCTTAGGGCACTATTTAAAAAGAATCCATTTTATAATGCTATTCTACATCTATCAGAGACACATCAGTTGTTAGGAATGATAATTTTGTGCATGAGTGATGGGTTTCACGATGCAATATGATTTATGGCTGTATTTACATAATTTTCCTGCTTTCATTAATAAAAAACGTTACAGATAAGGATTGCTTGAGTATATATTGAAATTATATAACACAAAGCTTATTTTAAAATATACAACTATTGTGATATATATGATTATAAAAAGACTGTTGTGTTACATTTAACTATTTTAGTGTTACTAATTGAAGTTGTGTGCGTCTCTGCTCCAGTATATGGTATGGAGACGTCAATCAAGAAGCTCTGTCCATGTCAAATATATGTATCCTATGCTTTTTTAAGGATTTGCGGGGAGTTGGTATGTCGTGTCCCTGTCGGCATTGCCATGACTGTTCATCATAGCATCCACCAATACCCATATCCTGGGATTTAAAATATGTTTCATTTGCATATGTGTATGCTGTTGTATATGCATCCCATACCAGCATAGTTCAATCAGCTATATGGTTTTTTATGTTAAATGGTTTCCTAGGTTTCTATATACTTGTTTTGTTTTTCCTTGATGCTTTGCTGTAAAGTTGTTGAGATACAGCTATTTGATCAAAATAAGGTTTTATTCTTTGCTCATCAATACTTTATGCTGGTTTCATTATCTGGAGTTGTTCATACTAGTTTGGTTTACCAGGGTCCACTGTGCAGAGAGTGGAGAAGAAAGTTCTGAGACTGAATCTATTTATGCACTGAAATGCCATATCTCACAGGATGTTAACCACTTGCACGAGGGGCTAAAACATGTAAGTCCATCATTTTTGTATCTATTAAAACATGATATCTATATGATGATATCTTTTTCTTGAGCATGTTGTTTTGCTGTCAGGTTTTTCTCCAACCTAGTAATAATGATAGGATATTTAACAATAAATGCATTGAGTATTTCTCTTCCAGCAATACTAGTTCAGCTACTTCTATCTTGTGCATTGTTCTAAATATCTCCGATTTGGCTGATATATCCCCTTGATATATAGTTTTTTGGAGTCAACTGCGACGATATGTTAAATAAAGAGGTCACACCGTTTTTATGCATATCGGTCGACATTTGCAATATTGCCTGATGTATAGACACAATATATCAACCGATATGGTTTATTTTTTCATTTGAGATTTTAATTTAGAAATGGGTTTGGTGATCACACTCAATATGATTCCTAATATGTATAAGGGAGAATCCAAAATTTTCACCTCTAATGAAATTAATCAAAAGAACTTTAGAGAAAACATCTTTCTAACATGTCGAGAGTTAAAAATACTAGAGATCTGGTGAGCTTATTTCAATTCTAGTCGAGTTAATATTTTCGTCAAGATTTTCTTCTTCCACATCTCTCTTTTTATGCCTATTGCTTGCTCGGCTACTTTATTGTTGTTACTATTATTGTCATTTTTGTCGTTACTATTATTTTGGGCACTCTACTTTAACTACCATATCTCACGTGTTTGAATTTCAATTATTTCTATAATTCATATTTTTAACTTTAGCTGAAGTGGATCTATGATGACTTATTTTATTGTGTTATGGTTGTATACATGAACATGTTCTTAAATACCTATGTACGTGTGTGTATATACATATTATGTCATTACTAGTTAGATGATGAAACTAAACCACTTCTAAGGTATCAATTTTACATATGTGATGTGTATATATAGTATTTGATATGAACGCCCTAATATGAGTTTGTTTCCTAGATGATATCCGCTATCCGATATGAAAAGAGCCCATCCGATATGATCCCGATATATGATATTTAGAACCTTGGTTTTGTGGTGATACCATTTTATCTCGTGAAGTTGGTGAATCATCTATGATCTTGATTGTGTAAATTGTAATTTTATTCACTCTTATTAATTGTTTCATTTTGTTGGTCCATAATCACGATATGGTAGAGTTACACGAAGATATATATACTGAATCTGTTTGTGGATTTGGACTTTAGATGGCTATTGTGATGCAAAATATTTGGATTGTAATACGTGCACCCCTCTTCCTTGGTTATGTAGAGTGTAATAACCCGTCATCTTTTATAGCTAAAAATAATTTTAAAAAATAAACAAATAATAAATATAATATTTCATTTTTTTCTTTAACTCTTACACCTTTCATTTTCTTTAACCTCCTAAACCTTTCATCTTCTCCAACTCCAAACTCTTCATCTTCTTCATTATTTAAACCATAAAACTCCATATTTAATTCTCAAAATTAAACTTTTTAATTAACTAGAACTTTTCATATTTTGTAACTCTCAACCCTTTCAGCTCTTAAACCTCCCAAACCTTTTACCTTCTAAACTCCCATCCTTAACTCTAAAATTAAAATCTCTAAATTAAATTAAAATCTTTCATATTTTCAACTCATTACTCATTCATTTCTCTAATTCCCATCCTTTCATCTTCTTCATGAATTATATACATTAAACATCCAATTTAATTCTCTTAACTCTCTAAATTTTATAACTCCTCAAATTTTTAGATTTTATAACTCCCTAAACTTTTCACATTCTATAACTTCTAAATCCAATCATATATAAACCCTAAATCAAAACATATTTCACTCATTCTAAAAATCATTCTCTAACATTCTCTTCTCGTCGGAGCCACCTTCAAAACCACTGCAGGAGCCATCGTTGGAGCCGCCACCACTTCACCAGAGAAGAGCATCTCCTTCCATCTCTTTCCATATTTTAGGTTCTCACATTTTGACAAAAGCTTAGATATTATTTTTCTTTTTCTTTTTGGGTTAAATTATTTTAATGAATCATAGGTTAGCTCATTTACTATTCAATAATCCTAATAACCTAAAAATAACATCCATCATCTTATAAGCCCAATAAACCTAATAAAATGGAGCCAAACATATTTCCTAATTTCATACCCGCTTAATATACTAAAATCAATTTTGAGTATGTTATAAATATTAGTAAAATTCCTAAAAATTATCTAAATTAATATTAATCTGTTTTTAATATTCTTAGAATATTTTTAATGTGTAGATTACTCCATTCAGCGACATCGGGAAACAAAATCCAAGTGAGTTCATTTTTGGACTCACTAATCATGCTATTTTAGATACCTGTTGTTTCAATCATGTTATTTATTTTGTGTAAATTAATTTGTTATTTTGTAGGAATTTATCAATTACTTATTATGTTTTTTATCATAAAAAATCTATTGTCAATTGTCATTAAATTTAAATTACATAGTATAGTTAGATTTTAGAATATTATATATACAATATTTGATAAATCACATAAAAGTTATAATCACGGAAAAATATTGTTTGTGATATTATTTTGTATCAGTGTCTAGAAAAGTTGTCTTATATGCTAGTTCTTTAATTAAGAAACGTGCGTCGCATGGAAAACCTCTCAGCATCCATACACTTGCCTGGCCGATCTTTATGATATCTCAAATCAGTAACTCTTGGATATAATTAATTGTGATTTATTGAATAAAGTATAAACTGAACGGACTCTATAAATCATATTGTTAACAAATTAAGAAAAATCCAATTGAAATACTGTACTTGATATAATCAATATATTGTACTATACCTAAATGACACTGGGTTTGGAAAGAAACTGAATGATGGAAATATACACTGTTTCGGCTGTAAACTTGTTAAGTTGTACAACTGAATATTTCGTACACCATGGATGCGTGATGATTTGCTGGATCATACCTGACTATAATTCCTGTTTGTATGACGGCAGGTCCGATTCAACACCGGACAATCCTGTGATCATTTCCTGGGTCTGTGTGGGAAACAATCGAAACAGTGGTATCCCATTAGTTAGTTTTTCCAATTACATAATATTTTAGACAAAAAAATACCCATGTTATAGAGTTGACTTCACTAAAATGACATTAAAATAACCTAAATCAATTGACATCATTATTACAGACATTTTGTTACATATTTTTTAAAACTTGTATTATTATTATGTATGGACATAATCGTTATATTTCACATTTCTTCTGCGTATTTTATTTTGGTCGCAATTTGACGATCTGGGTGTGCATGCCCAGATTTACCGATGGACACACCAAAACTGACGTAGAATCTGGTGTACTTTAAAGATTAGATTGAAGCTCAATAACGGATTAGAGATCCCCTTCTTTCTTTTGTTTAATTTTATTAAATTTTGTTTCAGTTGTATCTAAACTTCGTTCTAATAAATGAAAAGTCAAACTTTTGTTGAATTTTTCTATCGTAATTAGTGAGTATTATTGTGGCAAAATAATTGAGGTTTTAGCATATTCAAACTGAATATGTTGCCGATATTTGTTACACGTGCTCGTATACCGTATATCGGGAGCGGTGCGTGACACAGAGACATGCATGGAGAGAGAATTACCTCCTGAATTTTCTGTGAATTGTTAAAGGCGAACAAGATTAAATAGGTGGGCGGTAAGGGCCCATCTTTAGATAAATTAAGCTTAGGTTCCTGAGGTTGGGACATTTTAATGATTACCTCTTATCATGCATTATCAAAATATTTCAGCCACAAATTTTGTGTTATTTACACTTTTCAATGGTCGTAAAGAGCTCAAAATTTTGGTAATACCATGCTTTGATTGGGATATCTACAATGGCGTCTTTTTTACATTAGTTTATTCTTTACGTAATATATACTGCTTGTCGAGTCAGATTTAGATTATAGAGGATGTGGCGTAATCAAATTCGCATCATATACCCAAATTTATTTTCAATAATAGATTTTCATAATTACGAGCTTTCATACCTTACTCACGAACCCTTAATTGGATTTCCTTTGGCTATATCTAAAGATATGTTCCTAAGTTTTGTCCTTCAATAATACCTAATTTGGAGTTCTTTCTCCAAGGATCAAAACTAAGGTATTATCCTTTGTTATGAAGTCTTGTGTTGGATGTTCGTAGATGATAATTGTATTAAACGATGAGAATAGAGACATGTTAATTTCCAAACAGAAAGTTTGAGAGAAGCTTTGAAACCTAAATAATTTAAAATTAATGTTACAAAAACAGAATTCTTGGATTTTAGCAGAATTGCGAGAAAAATGAGCTTGGTTCAATTATTCGTCATGATGGTAAGAGCAAGTGGGATGTGGTTCATAGAACTATACTGGTATTACCAAAAGCAAAGAGAAATTCTTATGATGTATTATGTTTTCGTAGAATATCCATGAAATTGAAGAAAATTTTCTATATGCTATGTAAGATTATTAGTGCATTGCGGGTCAAGTGTTGGGAAATTTATAAAACGAGTTAAAAAGAGAGGGTAGTAAAAATGAGAATGTTGATTAGGATGATTGGCAATGTTCTAAGAGATAGGCTAAGAATAATTGCCTCCACAATAATTATAGGTTGCTGTCATGGAGAACATGATGGGAGAACCGGTTGAAAATGGCTTGAGCATGTGAAGGATTGGAGGCAGTTAGGTACGAACACTGTCCGAGTGTTGGAGGAAACATTTTAGGATTGTGGTTAAAGGAAGGGCCCAAACAATATGAAGATTAAAAGGAATATCATACTTAATTTAATTGTGTGATCCTCATATCAAGCTGAATGGATGAAAAAAGGATTCACAAAGCGTACTCCAAAATTTTAGAATAAACTTGGACTAGTTTGACAAGGGGAGTAATAATAGAGGCATTAATTCACAAGGAAGCAATTTCAGCTACCCAGTAACTGTATTGTCCTTTGTGATTCATATGCATAATCTTTTGTGATTCGTAAGGAGTAGCCAATCAAAATTAGTACATTCATTACACTTGGTATCTATTTAAAGCAATGCTGGTTTTGGTGTTATGTTTTGTTATTCAATTGAGGTTGGGCATTCCATTGATGTTGTGTTATAACCTTTTTTATCTTCCCTGACTTGTTTAAACAGGGCTTGAAATCAGAATTAGAAAAGGTTTCTCCTTCGTTGGGACGCAGTGCAATTTATTCAAAAGAATCCCGTATCAATGCCTTGCCTAGGCAAGTATTGCTTAATTTAACACGATTTTCTGTTGTTAAAGTCTAAATTTTATGCTCTGAGTTCATGTCCATATGTTTTAGGTATTTGACTATTCAGTTTGTCCGGTTTTTCTGGAAAAGGGAGACAAAACAGAAGGCAAAGATTTTGCGGGTAATTTTTGTTATAAGCTCTGCAACTAGCTGTCTTTCTTTTTAATCGTGTTCTTCAATTGTCATACTGGAAGTACTACAAAGTTGTTCAGAAGTAGTGTGGTTTTGCTTTTCTTCAATTGATTATTTCACTATGGAACATGGCATGTTGTTAGGGTGGTTTAAGGTACGAATAATTTATCACAGAAGTTCTCTTTCTTTCTTGCCAGAAAGTTGACTACCCATTGGAATTGGATGTCTATGACTTCTGCTCAGATGAGCTGCGCCAGAAGCTGCAAGCTCCCCGCCAGGTTTCATTTCTGTTTTTTTAAACAAGCGCTTCTTTCTTAATGAAGGGACCCATAAATATCTTCAGCTCTCTGTCACTCTGTCTAGTTTTTTTTTATTATTATTTTTTTTTACTGTTGTGATTGTTGCTTTCTATTGGCATTTAAAAAAAAAGATCCTAAGAGATTCAGAAAATGCCAAGCTTGGATTAAAAGCACAGGACAAGAACAGTGGCTTCATAGAAAATGATGCCAATGCACCTAATTCAGAGGTACGAAAACTGTTCATATTTAAGTTTCTTTGCCATAATTTAGTTCTCAGTTTGCTAATGAAAGTTTATTTTGGTTTGTGCATTGGGGTAAGCCATAGGTCATAAATTAGATGTTTCTTGCATGCTAAGATATTTGAGATTTCTGGTGCAAACAAAACCTTCTTGTTTCCAGAACTTATTTTTCCTAACTTTGTTAATTTGTTTGAACATGTAGAGACCCTCTTAAAGGCTTGTTTCTTCCTTTTAATATAATGCATATGCCGTCGCATTCCTTTTCCAACCAATGGATGATGAATGGTCATTTTCCAGCTAATAGGCCTATTATGTTCAATGCGAAGCCCCTCTTGTCCTGTAGTTTTTATGGTCGGATTTCACCACCAACTTGGTCAGTCATAAAATGTTTCCCAAGTGTGTGACACTTAATGTTCTCGCATGGATCTGTGATTCATAGCAATCAATGTGCAGAAGAAAGTTGCATTAGCCACAACTGTGGCACTGGTCTGTTGAGGGTTGGCTGCAATTTGAGGGGACAAACTTCTTTAATAATGTGTGGATATTTAAGACCATGGCAATAGTAAGGCATGAGCTTTGACAGTTCCTTTTGAGGTATCATATGTATTTTCAAAAAGGTACTATCTCTTCAGGACGGCATAAGAGTTTTCAAATGTACTTCATGTTTCACTCTAGCCCTCTTTTACTCCCTTTCCTGATTAATTGATCATCATAGGCTTTCCTCCCTAGCTTTCTTGATTAATTGATCATGATAGCTTGTGCTTCTTAGCATATTCTATTTGTGCTGGTTTTTTCTATCAAAACCTTTTCTGGCAGCCCGACTAGTGATGTTTTAAGGATATTGTTGACTCTACTTGTGCAGATTTTGATTTCTAGGTTAAAGTCTATTGACTTGTACTCACTTCATGTTTACAGGGATCTTCTGGTGCAGAACCGTCCAACACTGTTTCTGAAGCAGGTAAGGGGAAAAAAAAAAAAAATCCAAAATCAGCATAAATACATAAATTTTAATGTTAAACCACAGTGGCTGTGCTTAGATGTTGAGAGTGTTTACTGAAAATTGAAGAATTATCAGAGCACCTAATCGAATAAATAAATGTAAGCTGCTTAGGCATATCCAAAATTCTAGAAACCCTCGACTGCATGCAAAATCCAAGGTAATCAAATTGCTTGACTTGTGTGCTTGTTCATGCTTAAGTATGTAAGTCACCATAATTTCTGTGTAAATTCATAAATTTATTAACATAAAGAAATTAAATTAGATTTAATAAATTTAACGGCAAATGGATACAATTGAAGGAAAATACAGATATCTTTGTACATTTACACATTCCGTGCAAATTTGAACGGTGATGTTGTTGAATGCTTTGATGGTATTTTATATTTTTGTTGTGCTAGTAAGAGTATTTAATTTTCTTGTCGGTCCCATTTGATAATGAGTTTTTTTTTTCTTTTTTTTTTTTAGGGGGGTGGGATGGGGGATGGAGTACTTTTGGAGTTAGTTTAGAAAAGGGTTATGTTAGCTAACCTTGTCTGGTGAGTGGATGATGGATTGTGAACACTTTGCTTAATATTTATGCTGAGGATTATTTGTAGAGCCATTGATTTCTTCTCTCCATTTCTCCCTCTAATTTTGGGTGGGTTGGTGGGCTTTTAGATCCTCTTCGAATGTGGATGGATTACCTTAAGCTGTGTGCCATCTTTATGTTTGGTAGCTTACTCGCGGATTGAGCCCTCTTAACAACAGTGTGAAAAATCATTTCTCTTTCGATTTCTTTTTTCTTTTTCATTCTTTTGTGGATCAGTGAGGAGTTATTTTAACCATGTTGTGTAGACGTTTATTGTCAAGAGATGTCGTGCAAGGCACCATATTGGACACAACACCTCTTGCTGTGTCCGTCTGCCCATGTCTATGTAATTAGATTTTGTTTTTTTTTTTTTTACTTTCATTTTTCTTCACTCGTTTAAGCCACAAAATTTTGCTGTGTCAAACACTTTAGACGCGACATGATGCTTGGACACCCATGTTCTGTTACTTGGACACTTCTTATTTAATGGAAAAACGAAAGCAGTACATAGTTGAAGTGAAGAAGGGAATTAGCAGAAATGATACTTAAAATGGTTCCAGAAGGGAAGATGAAACAAAGGTTGTGCATGGTATATTTTCTTATTAGCACTGTTATCCAAACCCCATATGCATTTTCAATTAGTCCTACTATGCAGCTTATCATGCCTTCCTTACTGAATCTATATTTTGACAGGTATACTAGTTGATAGAGGTCAAGTCTGAGTAGAATTAATCTTTTATTTTATTTGATTGGATTAATCACTTATTTTAGTTGAAACTCTAAATCAGAGTTGGATAAGGTTTTCAATTTGTTTGAACATTTTGTGCATGTAGATATTTTCTATATTTGCCTTGTAAACTTGTTTTATTTCCAATAAATAAGTAAGAACTGATTTTGTAACCCTAGTTTATTTGCATGTGATTTGTTAGTTTGCTATCAAATCTTTCCTCGAGTAATTCGTGTGAAAGTGGGCATGTTATTCGCCTAGGTGTGAGGTTCGAATGTTATCCTATTTCTTTCAAACCCTAGTTCATCGACAAAATCCCCAAATTTTCCACCATAAAGCTTAAACATGCTTCCGTCTTGCTTCACTGGTGGTGCTTAAAGTAGTTTGTTGGCCCTCTAAATATGAGATCTGCATAACTGTGTCCCTTTGTCCGACATTTTAAAAGTTGTTGTATGAGAGACTTTAGGTCATTTGACACTTGAAACTAGGACACTTAACAGTGTCCTGCAGCCATGTATCACTGTTTTAAATTGTATTTGGTTGTCCAATAAAATTGGGAAATTGCATGATTTTTCTGTATTTTGGAAAGGTGATTCATGATTTTTATGAGTGTTCAGATAGGCAAAAAAAATATGTTAATATCCTAAAGTCATATGATATTAGAAATTTCTATTCTAAATAGAAATTTCAGTTTTTTTTGGGGGAAGTGTGTTGGTGGGGTCGTGGCAGCATGCATCAAACAAGATAGGATCACCTCCTCTTTTAGAATATCTACATAGCCTTCGTGATGGTTTGGAACTTTTATCTGCAGGCATAATTCCTTCCTAGGCCAGGTTTATTACATTACTTTTTTGTTTCCTTGTCTATAGATGAAAATGTGCAATTAACTGGCATCTATGACCTGGTCGCCGTGCTAACTCACAAAGGAAGGAGTGCCGACTCTGGTCACTATGTTGCTTGGGTGAAACAAGAAAGCGGTTAGCAGACAAACTCATACAACTCTTCTGCGTGCTTGCTATGATTTGTTGAATTTTTGTAAAATATATTTATTATTTATATGTATTTGTCTTTTTAGTTTTGAGAGTGTTATTGGTGCAGGTAAATGGATTCAATATGATGATGATAATCCCACTCCGCAAAGGGAAGAAGACATCACACGACTCTCTGGTGGTGGTAATTCTTTTTTCTTGTTGACCTCTGCAACAGACTATGTTTTGCTATGTATCTTGACCAATTTTCTGGTTTTTCTATCATGTGGAAAGGTGAAGTGAGAATGTTGGAGTGCGTACATGTGCACACATGTAAATTTCCTCCGAATGGGATATGTATGCACGTTCCAAACTGATTGGATTCAGTAGAACGTGCAGAGAGCAGCTGGCAATAATGAATGTCTAGCAGGGCTCTATGTCAGCATGAACTGGTGGTACCATTAGCCACCCTGGCCTCTTTTCTGCTTTTAATTCCAGTTAAGACTGGCCCATCAGGTCATGCGGATACAGCCTCATGCTGCCATTACAACAACTAAACCTTTTATCTCAATTACTTGGGGTAGACTACACGAACCAAAAGAGAATAATGCTGGATCGATCACATGGATGATCATTCTTCACTCGTTTCTATCGAGCAACATGTCCTCATTTAAGCCTCTAGCATCCATATTTTTTCGTATCACCTCCATTCATGTTTTATTCGATCTTACCTTCGCTCTTTTTATATAATCAACATTCTTTGTCATATAATAAGGCAGTCCTAATAGCATTTCGATAAAAAATTTCTTTTCAGTCTTAATGGAATGATACAATTGCATAAAACTCCAGTCATACTTCATTTCAATCAGCTAACTTGCATCCTATAATTAACAGCAAGATCGATCTCTCTATCGTTTTGAGTAATAGAACCTAAATGCCCAAACTAATTGCTCATTTGTATCTTTTGTCTATCTAATGTCAATGATGGATGGTAATGGACGCATCCATAGGTTAATTTTTAGTCCGCGCTATACAAATCTTTGAATTAAAAATGAAAAATTCTTTTTTTTTTAATTCAAAATTTTGTATAGAGCGAACCAAAAATTGACCCGTGGACGCGTCCATTATCATCCGTAAATGTCATAACACTATAGTATAGGGTCTTTCATCTACTAAATTTGCATTCCATATACTCTGTTATGGACCTATTCAATTTAAAATTTCTAGATTCTAATGTTTGCCTCCAATAATATTTACCCCTATTATCATTTCATCGAATAATATAATATCATCAACAAGTAGAATATACCAAGATATTTTATTCTGAATAGTTCTAGTAAACTTATCTATCACTATTGCTAATAAGAGTGTACTCAATGCAAATCCTTAATACAATCTAATTGTGATCGAAAAATCACTTGTTAGACTGCCACAAGTTCTGACATTTGTAACTACTCCATTGTACATGTCCTTAATTATATTAGTATACTTGATACGAGTACCTTCTTCATCAGTATCCGTCGTAACATCTCTTTCGGTACCTTATTATAAGTTTTTTTTCATAAATCAATAAAGATCATATAAAAATCTCTACTTCTATTTCGAAATTGCTATATAAGTTAACAAAGAAAATGAATAGCTTTTATCATCAATTATTCTGACATAAACCCAGACTGGTTCTCTGGTATTTTAACAGTTTGTCCTAACTTATGTGATAACCCTTATCAAAAGTTTCATAATGTGAGACCAATGTTGAAAATATTGCGTTATGAAACCTAATGGAAGGCCACCGTTACTTAACAGTTGAAAATAACTCAATGCACCGTAACGGTGTGTTTTTTTAATGTTATTTTACGTTACGTTACGTTAAATTACGTTATGTTATGTTATTTACAATAAATTTAAATAGTTTTTATATTGATTTCGATTATTTATTTTGATTGTTAGCGAATCGCTGTAGTTTTTTTTACTTGACGACTTGTTGTTTGCTTATTTGATTGCTTGTGACATTGTTAACTTGTACATCTTTATTTATTTGATATAATTTCTTTCCAATTACTAGAATTTTTTTGTTATAATTTCTTTCTAATTACTGAAATTTTTTATTTACTGATTAAATTGAATTCTCAGCTAATCTGAAATAAACAATTAAAAATAACATAAATTGAGTATTACAAAATACAAATTACAATATTGATAATAGTTGAAAATAACTTTGAAATCTTGTTTTCTTATTTAGATGATAACTAAAATTATGGGTGTGAATATAATTTAATTTATGAAAATAAACATGAGAATTACTGTGAAACTTGTTAGAAATTTAGAGTTAATACTGTGATATAATTTTTTTATATTTTTTTTAGAATTTTTAGTTCGATTTTCAATTTATAAAATTAATTTTATATAGTTTTATATTTATTTTTAATTAAATAAATAGAAAATTACGTAACTTACGTTATGCGTTATGCTATATGCTATGTAACCTAACAAAGACAAAATGTCACGTTACCATTAATGTTATTTTAAACATTGTGTGAGACATTATTTTTATTCCATATTAGTTAGAAAAACTCTAAAAATTATCATTTTTCTTATATAGAGGTACTAGAATACTCTTTCTCAATTCATTTGGCTTTTTCTTATTATATGCCAATTTAGTTAAAGGAGTCCATAAGCCACCTCATGCTCATCTCTCATAAATATCTCCGTGCTCATCCTCTTTAAGATCTCGTTTACTTCATATTCTTCAATTCTACATATACAACTACGATTTATAACCTTACACTGAATAATACGATCTCCGAAATCTTGAGTAAAACTACTATTGTATAATTTGTCAAAATAGTCTTTCCATTTTTTCTTTAATTTCTTTATTTCGAACTAGAACCCTCTGATCCTCATCTTTAAAATACTTTACAATACATAAGTCTCTAGACTCTTATTCCTTTTCAGCTTTTTATTGTCTAACTTCTCGTACCTTCCTTGTATAGTTTAGCTCTTACATTTCGAACATCTTTCTTAGGCTCTTTCTTGGGTAGTTTATATCTTTGAAAGCTTGTTCATCACTGTTCTTCTTCAAATCTATGTAAAGGTCCCACTTGATTTTATTAATATTTTTTATCTATTCATTCTATCATGATGTTGGAGTAACACCGCTCGACTCACCTAGTATATATTTAGCTATCATTTTAATACAACTAGTCATTTTGCTCCATGTTATATTGGAATCATCATGGGCCTTCTGCTGCTTCCTGAATCACTCTATCTACAAAAACTTTTTAATTACCTTCTAATCGCTACCATTTAATTATGGATCTCGTATGCTTTAATCTTTTTAAGTCTCCTCATCCGAATATCTTAAACTAAAAGTCTCATGCTAGTCATTCATTCACATTTTTCACGGTCCACTATATGATTCCAACAGTCCATCTCTTAAATTTCCACTTCTACTCAAACATCCCCTCTGCTAACTCAAACACTCCTTTTGCTAACTAGCGATTGGCAGAAGAAAGTATGTGAATTTTTGGTAAAACCTGAGTCTTGTTATTGTTTTAAACTAACGCTACCACCTTAATTTAACTAGGGGTATGTTCACACTAGGTAGGTTCTTTGTCAGACTATTTGAAATCTTCAGTTTTATAAAATTCTATTCCAGTTTAGGGCATGTTTGTTTGCATGGAGAAAGGAAGTAGTGGAAGTAAGATCACTTCCATTACTTCATGAATTTGCTTGGGTAAGAAGTAAGTCTGCAATGCTGAGGTGGATCCTGTGCGGCACCGCCACTTCTCAATTTTACTTAACATGGATTTTGAATGGAATAAAAATTGAAAATAAAAAGTATTAAAATTTTATTATCTTGTGTCTTTCCCTCTTTTTTCTTCCATAAAATAAATATTTTATTTCTCTTCCTTCTTCCACACAGTAAGAAACAAATACTAGAAGTATTGGAAATATAATACTTTCAGTTTCTTATTTTTGGAAGTTACTTCTTGTTTTCTTTCTTACTAGCACTACTTCCAAGCACCAAACACACCTTTAGGCATGTTTTTTTACCTTAAGTTCATTGTGGTTTCAAATGATTACCATACTATTTGGCAGATTACATGCTTTTATTGTTACTTCATGTCTCAATTATTTACCAAAGCTTCTTTTTGAAACAGGTGACTGGCATATGGCATACATCTGCATGTACAAAGCTAGGGTCATTAAAGTTTAGATGTTAGCCTGAGGAGGACCCAGGGACAATTGTATACTTTTTATTATTTAAGAATTCATAGGGAATTGTTTCCTTTTAAATATTTTGTCTTCTATTCTTCAGCTGAAGGGAACCTGTGTCTGCAACTATGAGCTTCCTATCCATTCTCCAAGATGAAAAATGACTTGACAATTTGAAGACTCAGAAGAGTATTCTCCAAATTGGTTTTGCTTTCTCTTATTCTGGATTTTCTAGTTATATTGATATGTTATACATATTCACGTACATAGCATTTCAATCTGTTGAGGTGGATGGTTCTAATACGATGCTAGTTGGGAACGGCAAAAGGGTTGTTGAATAAATGATATTGTTTGTCTAGAAGCCTTCTTGCTTATGCGATTGGTTTTTGATCCTCGAAGCCGAAGAATTTACTTAGAGCTAAATTTCATTAATGGTTGCAGAAACAGAGGAGAGTTTTTCCTTCGGTGCCAAGAGACACCGAAACTTATGCATCATTGAAAATTGAAAATGAATGTATTGTGGATGGAACTCATCAAGGTGTTTGGAAGAGGCTAGCCATTCTGGCATTAAGCCAATGTGATTTTACGTTTTTAATTGAGTATTGCTTCTCTGTCAATGTTTAGGGAGGTAAAAGAGCATAGTGAACTGATTTCGTTTTTGGGCGCTTGGATTTGGGTGCACGATCGCGTTTACATTTTACCGTCAAAGCAATTATGTGAACTGATTTAGCTCAGGGGGGCTTGCATTTTGGGTGCATGATAACGTTTACTTTTTACCGCCAAATTAATTTCAATAATATTTGAAAGATATCCGATGGCACAAACTTTTTGACAATTAAAAGCGTTCTACTGTTGGATCTAATCAGAGGAATTGAAGAAGAATCTCCCAATCAGATACTATGTCCAACTTTCTATGGTGGATGAAGTATGCTTAAAGCTTAAGTTGTACCGATCCGAATAATACCCGATTTGTCAGCAAAGGCTTTATACAGTAGTTTCTAATGGAGCACGCCTTTTTTCCTAGTGAGGCTCACAACGAAAAATGGTGTGCTCCTTTGGAAACTCCCCTTTATACCCGTCAAATCTGGATCTCATTCCCAACCCGTTAATGACCTGCAGACATTTAGGGAACTTCTAAATGGGCACAAGTTTTTTCCTAGTGAGAATGGGCACAAGTTTTTTCCTAATGAGCCCAGTTAAAGTTCAGTATAAATATCAAGTTTGCCCTCAAAAAAAATTCTCATATTGCCCTTCTTTCCTCTCGCGCAGAATTTTTTTTAGCCCGTACGGACTTACAGTCCGAACGAAACCCCGCTGTTCGGAATGACAGTCCGAACAGCAGGGTGTCGTTGGGACTGTAAGTCCGAACGAATTAGGACTGTTCGGACTTACAGTCCGAACGATCCGAATTCGTTCGGACTATCAGTCCGAACGAATCCCGTTCTTTCGGACTGCCATCCTGAACAGTGGCTATCAACTTGGCCTCTGAATATTCCAGTGGTTAATTGATATATTTAGTTGTAATGAAAGTAACGGCAGTGCATGGACTTTTATTATTACGTATTTATATATTATTTTTGGAATTTAGGCAAGGAAGCAAGAAAACATACAATTAAATACGGATACATATCACCAACCCCATTGATACACCGATACATCAATCAGTGGATTATAATGATATACCGACACACAATGATACTCCAGATACGAAAATATAATGATATTGCTGATACACAAATATACAGATACTCATGATACACCGAAATAATGATATAATGAAACATGGATACTCCGATACATAGATATTTCGACACAACTATGATACAATGAAATAGTGTTTATATTAAAACGAGAAAAACCGAACAAGAGAGATCATTACATAGAAAAAACCATAAATTCAACATAACTTGATATGTTTGCAAGAAATAATTTTACACCGGCCACTTCAAGTTACATACATTACCCATATCATTGCATAACTCGTGCAATGATCACTGTCTCCTTGTTTTTCTCGGGGGATTACGTCTGCTTCTGGTTCGAGTCATAATTGCCGTATCGGGTGCATTAGGAGTGGATTGATCTGGTGTCGGCTCCGCCGCTTGCTCTTGTGGTGGTTCTTCTTCAAATTGACTGCAACCGGTTAGCACGGCTTTGATTTTCGCAAGTGCAGTAAATAACAATCCAGATCGCTTCTTGAATGTCTTATCCCCTTGCGCAAGTAATCACCCAAGAAAATAGAGTTAAGAATGATATGGCCGTCATCCATCTTGTAAGCACCTGGGAGACATAATCATGAATAACATAGATAGAGCTTATCTCATCTCTAATAACAATGGCAATACATCATTTCAATGTGCACCTCTTTTTAGTTTGGTATTTTCCAATATCTAATTATTCTATTATCCATATTATCAATCTCTTAGATTAATGCCAAAGGTGATAATATTCAATTTTCAAGTTAATAATATAATAACTATGTCTATACGCCATTGCATGCAATCTTAACGATAAACAATATCAATTCAATGTATTTAATTTTCATATTTTTTATAATTAGATTTAACATGATATAATCTAATAAATTAAAATAACAATAATAAGATAATGATAATGATAATACGAACCATCCACCACTATAAAATAATCTCTATTAATAAAATAAGTCAATTTGATAGTTTTGATTCCATGTTCTAATAACTTGATTTATCATAGTAAAAACTCAAATGATTTAATAAACAAATGATGTAATAAACAATGTATGATGACATTTTCAAGAACTAACATTTAGATACGGATGTATAATGTTGAGATTTACCATAATAAAAATCTAATAGAACGTAAGTATCAAGTATCAATTAATATAGTAAAAATTGGGTTTTTTGCTGTTGAATTACTATTTGCTAGCGACAGTATCATAATATTAACTAGGCTAAAACCTATTACTCTCGTAATAATTAGGAATAACATTCTAAGGAACGGATCCATCTATGTAACACAAAGATATTTCATTTATAGAAACATTTTATCAAAGCAATAAATTTTCTATGAGCAAATAAGTAATAATAAAGTATAATTTGTTACAAATATAATATTTTATCTATTTATTTTCAACTTCTAAATTAATTATTAAATTTTAATATTAATACCTACAATTAGAAAATAACTACTTGTTTCGCAAATTTTACAACTACGATTACAATATTATACTTTTTTTGTAATTATAATCTAAATATTAAATAAACAAAATTAACAAAAAAATTATACTCGTTTAGAATTTTCCGAATGTAAATTATTATCGAACCATACAAGAAGTTTTCAGTTTTCAAGACAGTTACAAAGCACATAAGAATAAACAAAATAAAACAAAATTAAATTTAAATTAAAGGAGACTTATAATAGAGCTCAAAAATCTTGAACCGAGAAGATATCAGGTAGCTGAGGGTTGGGGTGTGGCAGCGGACACTGGAGGCAGACGGTGGGGGTGTGGCAGCGGCGGGTGGGGGCGGAGCGCGTTGGGGCGAGCGGAGGGTGGGGGGGCCGGGCGAAGGCGGGTGGGGGGGAGGGGGTAGGGGCGGAGGATGTGGGGGCGGGCGGAGAGTGTGGGTCGGGCGGAGCCAGGTGGGGGCGGAGGGGGATGTGGGGGCGGGCGGAGGGGGTAGGGGCGGGCGGAGCTGGGTTGGGTCGGGCGGAGATGGGTGGAGGCGGAGGGGAGGATTTGGAGACGGACAGAGCTGGGTGGGGTCGGGCGAAGCTGGGTGGGAGCGGAGGTGGAGGCGGGGGGGGGGGGGTTGGGAAGGAGAAGAGAGCGGCGGGGGGGGGGGGGGGTTGGGAAGGAGAAGAGAGCGGAGCAGGAAAAATTCAGACTGAGATTCAGGAGAGAGAGAGATGAGAGATATAGTAGAAGGGTATTTTGGAAATAAATATGTGCTCACTAAGGAATTCTCCCCTTTTCTTAACTTAAACTGGGCTCACTAGGAAAAATCTTGTGCCCCTTAGAAGTTCCCGACATTTAGATTTCCAACCCGTTAATGACCTGCAGACATTTAGAATTCCAACCCCTTAATGACCTGCAGAGACAATTAGATGTAACATTATAATATATATACTGTATACAACTAATGAATCTCCATCCAATGGCTATATTCACATACAATTTTTTTTTTTTTTTTATCATTTTAACAATTTTACCAGTTGGAAAGACAATTGTTGCTATAGTAACAGAGGTTGGGAGTTTCGAAATGAGCACACCGTTTTCCCTAGTGAGCCCACTTAATAACGGTCTCCCATAGTGAGCCCACTTAATAACGGTCTCCCAGAGACCAATAATACACTATTAAATGTACTCAGAAAAATAGTGTGCTCGTTTAGAAGCCCCCATAGAGGTTACATGGTCAAATAGAACAGGTACGGATCCAAAATTCCATACAGATATGGGTAAGAAAACGTGTACTGCCCCAACCCATTACAGACTGCATATCTATCATGAACATATAACACAATTAACTGATGAAAGGAAGAATGGAAAATTAAATTTGGAAATGCCCAACATCTCTGGTAATGGATAATTGTTAATTGAGATTTTAAGCATATCCACATTAGTTGGAAATTAATATAACATGTGAGAAAAGGGAATACATATCATGTTCTTTTTACAGTTTACACATATTAACATGACAAGAGAATTAGTAAAAGGTACTTCTTTGCTAACCATGTAAGGAGCCTGAACCATCCAACTCGCTGCAATTTCATGTCTTCAAGCTCAAGTATAAACGAATTTATGAAATTTATACAACTTTACACCATGAATTAAGTGACGCGGTGGGATCATTGCTGTAAAACAAATCATTTTGCAATCCTCTTATGCCCGAAAACTTCCAGCACTGAAATTAGGAATTCTAGAAAATGATGGGATGGGATCCTGTTCACTGACAAGCATCCAGGTTAATGACAAACAAATGTCTTAGTTGAAATTTCTGTCATAGCTGAAAATTTTTTGCAATATAATTGTCTCCAAAATCATAACCTGCAAATTCATATAAAGTACAAAATCATAACCTGCAAATTCATATAAAGTAAAATGTGACGCAATTCAGTGACGAGCATCAGACTAAAAAACCAATAAAAATGAACCATCCTTAGTTGGAAGCTGAGCTTATGATGATCTACAAGGACTCCTCGCAAGATAACATCATCTATGCATCATTAACCATTTACAGTCTTCTGCCAGCTCTACGATCCCACTCGGGCTCTTCTCTGTGAAATGTGAAAATTCAAACAGAATGAATTAAAAGGAACTCGAGGAGCTACAACGAGAAGTATTTCCTTTTTGTGTTGACATGATTTACGTGAAGGTGAATTGTCCACTTCAACTTTATGTACTCTACCTTGATCTCTCTCCCAGTGACATTCCGAAGGAAAATTTCTTAATAAGGAAGTAACTGTGTCTTGTCGAATAAAAAGCTGTAGGTACATGTGTTTTGCACTAAAAACGATTTACCTGTCAGATTCATCCCATGCACCTGCAAAACCATGTAACCTCGTATCTAGTTGATTAAGAAGTGCATGAATATAATAAAGTGCCTCTCTTACTCTTGATACCTTTAAATTTGTGCTAGTGGAGAATTCAGAATTCAATATTTGAATGGTGAAAGTTGAAAAGGAAATAAACTCTTTTGCATGGGCTTGCACATACCATCCCTGAGTACCAAAAAAAAAAAAAAAAAAAACTGCCCTATCTTAAGCCTCAACCTCGACTTTGATGGACAAGCTGCTTCAATATTGGCACTAACGGGAAATATTATTTACAAGAAAACTTCAATTAAGGATGCCAAGCTACAAAATGACGAGGGAAGGCCTAAAGGTGGCTGTACAAAGGCTCAGTACTTAACCATTAGATTAAATATGATTATTGATGATCCGGAATTTGGTTAAAAGTGGAGATCCACAATTAGAAATACGGGCCACGTAAGCTCAAACCGTTAAAGTGAGTCCAATTTACTTCAAAATTATCTGTAAACACCTTCAGTTGCTGTAGAATGACTAGAACCATGAGGGTAGTTCTTGTATGGATTATATGAATTTATATAGGATAGCAAAGAAGAGTTTGCGGTTTTATAACTACTTCCTTTGTCGCTAAATGCCTACACAATGCATGATATAGTGCGTGGGCGTTCCAACAAGAAGTAGAAAACAGGTAGCCAGACTGGCATGTAGAATGGCTGAATTATCACAAGCAGCTTAAAGTGGCAAGCTACAATTGACAAAACTCTTTACATTTTACTGTAATTTAGTTTAACAACAGTTGACTGGCAGTGGTTAGCTTGACAACTAAGGAAAGGTATGGGATTCATAATTTAAATTGTACGTTCATGGGGAGTAGCCATACTGGATTAATATAGTAATGGCTAAATTATGGCATGTAGAATGGCTGAATTATCACAAGCAGCTTAAAGTGGCAAGCTACAATTGACAAAACTCTTTACATTTTACTGTAATTTAGTTTAACAACAGTTGACTGGCAGTGGTTAGCTTGACAACTAAGGAAAGGTATGGGATTCATAATTTAAATTGTACGTTCATGGGGAGTAGCCATACTGGATTAATATAGTAATGGCTAAATTATCCCCACACCATCAATGTTCCCTGTTACTATAAAGGTGCAGTTTGAACTATGAAAAACTACCATTAGCCTATCCAGCTTATAAGTTTACTAATATAAGCAAAAACTCTTGCATTTATTGAAATTTAGTAAAACGGTTGACTGATGGCAGGTAGCTTGCAATAGAAGAAAGTTTGGGGGTAATTATTCATAGTTTAAAATGTAAGTTCATAGAGGTTTCTAATAATTTATGAATGTGACAAATATATAACAAACAAATATAAGAAAACCATGTAGGAAATTGTGAATAACTTATTAGAGCATTAGAGCCTTCTCAAGGGATGATGAACAAAAAAGTGTCCGGATGTGAACAATCTGAGTGCTTCATCCTTTACAATAGTCTGCATCTTTTACCTTCTCCCCCGCAATACTGCCAGTACAACATCTTATATCCACTTGAAGGAAGAATAAATAAACTTCAAAAGTTGTGATTTGATTATGAGAGAAGCTAAGATGTTGGAGATCATTAACCAAAGAAGAATTTGAAACCATAATGGGATTACCGTTTTCTCATATAAGAACATAATCCAAAAACAAATATAAAAAATAATGGGATTCTTTTTTATTGACAGCTGACGTAAGTTTGCTGCATTGGTGGCTCATTTATAGAAAACACACACATATATGGATATATAAGGAAATAAGTTGATAGCTCTTGTAACTTACATGATGCAACACTCAAAGTACTTAGTTATTCTATGAACCTAAATTAAATAATTTTATTGTCTATTTAATTAATGAAACATTTTAAAAAACAATAATAAGGAAAATATAACAAAAATAGAATACACATATGCAAATATGAAATGATTATATATATATATATATATATATATATATATATATATATATATATATATATTTGTAATTAGCAAGGTACAATATGTAAATGGAAATTTCAGAGAGACAGTGAAAATTTCCATAATTTTTTTAATAAAAAAAATAATTAGAGACAGGGAGAGAGATCGGGAGAGATTGGAAGGAGGGAAAAAGGATCCAAGGGAGAGAGGATTGGAAAGAGAAAACATATGAAAAAGAAGAGAGAAAGAAAGAGGAGAGAGCGAGAGAGAAGAGGGGGACTAGGGCCGGCAAGGTAAGCCGCCGGTGAGCCGAAGCAGCAACAAAAGCATCGTGAATAAGTGGCTGCAATAGTAAAGCGGCAAGACAATGGTAGCAGCAACAAGAGGAGGTAAAGAGATAATTTTAATCAAGAATATGGATCTCAATCACTTAACAAAAGATAAATTTGAATATCCTAAATACCATCTTCCAATTCCTAACGATTTTACGTATAAGATATGTGATAATAACTATAAGTTTCATACGCTTAATTTATTAGGAATTTTATTGTTAAGTGTGGAAATCAAGATTGGATTTGAATATTGTAATCAGAATCGAAAAAAAATGTCGAGTAATATTCCTTTGAATTCCATGAAAATCTAGTTGAAATCATTAAAGTCATTCATTGAAATTAATTAATTTATCCACTGAATATTCATGAAATACCAAATTATTGATTGATTTGATTCATTTACTCATAAATTTTCTACAGTTTGTTATATTTATATAATAAGGAGATAAATGATATAAACTCGATAGGGATAATATTTACAAAGACTTAATTAAACGATGAATTGTCTTGTGTTATAAATTAACCTATGAAATTCATATCACGATGCATACGATGCTGTAGATCTCAAACTTGTATATTATCGTTCCATGTTGCGTTAGTTATTTTGATTAACTCAATAGTGGAATCTCTCTATAAACTTGCTAATTCAATACTAATTATAAGAGGCGGTCATGCATAAGAAGTCAATGATATGCATTCAATTTGGATTGGAATATATGCATGAAAGTCGATCTAATAAATGACTTGCCTTATGCTTATTGTCCATAGGCTAATATACATATATCAATTTAACATCACAAACCCCATACAATAAGATAAGCGGGATATGGCAGTGGATGACATGGGCCTAATGAAAGAATTATTAAATTTGAATTAGTGTATAGATCTACAGGATGAGATTGAAGTATGTTATTTAAACTTGTAACTATTGACATGCTAAGGCAAATATGTGGTATTAATTATATATATCACTTGTTTATATAAGTTAAATATTCACAAAAGAGGAAGTGGATATAACAATTGATTCATGAAATAAGGATCATACCTCAATGTAAGATAGAGTAAGCTACGCATACTATTTAAAATTGATTCTATAGTTTAATGAAACAAAAAATAATAATAATAATAATAGGAATGAGAATTTTGAAGTGATATGTGTATGCGTAAGTACTGATTATTCATCTATACATTACGAAAATAGACATTTAGTTTAGTAAGGATAAATGGAAGGTAAGTCTTCGCCTTAAATTAATTGTGTATTTATAGCTCATGGAAAGCATGGATATTTTTGGTTGTCAATGATCTAAGTGTATTTGAGAACTTGATATAATATTTGAAGCTTGAAATTACGATACTATTTGTCAAACCTGAGTAGCCTAGCCATTTACTATCCATAAAATTTCTAAATTACATACACCATCGTGTTATGTCAAATTGACTGAACCTTTCTTTAATGACGTCAGGGTTTGAAATTGTAGGATTCATCAACTAATACAGAAGTTATGTGTAGACAAGAGTGCTTATATAAATGAAACCTAATGGTGCATGTTATAGACATATATGTCTACCTGCTACAAAAGGAAATCAATGGGAAAGCTTGGATATAACAAAGGATTTATATATGTTGAAAGGAAATCACTAACTTGACTATAGTTTATGGAAAGAAAATCACTAACTTGACTATAGTTCATGGAACTAGCCAACTGAGGTTGAGATATATCACATAAACTCATGATTCTTTGTTCTTGTGATTGAAGCAAGTGATACCTATTGAATTTCAAAATGTCAACTTAAAGTTTATATCAGCTATGTGTGCATGACACGGGAAAAATAAGTTTAAGGATAAAACTGTTCTATCTAACCATATATCCTAACCAAATGTGTGTACGAAATGTTAATTGGAATGACTGTAGGAATCAAAATTGGTGACAAAAGTATTTGATACTCTTACTTTTCTTAAATTCAAAGATACACATACATATCTTACTCCTTGATCAAATGAATTTGGTTACTACCTCTTGATGCCATGAATGAAAGTCACGTTATTAATTCCTCGATCAAATTTGATATTATAGATTTATTGTACATGATGTAAATTTTGATAACAACTAAACAGAATGCAAGGTTGTTTAAGTTGACTATATGAAATCACTAAAGAAAATTTATTAAGACTTATGACTGGTTTTAGAATTGTGTATATGTGTTTCATATGGATAGAGTAATATTATTACACTTATGACAGCATATGTAAGCTAAATCCCCATGCAGGAGATATGACATAAATTCTCACTTTGGGATGTCGGGTTAAGTATAAGTTTAAAGAAGAAAAAAAAGTAATTGTAAACAATTTGGGTTTTAATTAAAACTTAATACACTACGAGAGGTTTGCTTTGAGGAACTAAGACACATGACTTGTGGCTCAATGAACAAACTATCCCTAAACAGGCCGAATATAGTTTCGTACCCATCGTTTAATACATACACATAAACGAGGGGATTGAATATAGAAACTTATATGGAGAACCTAAAACCAAAGTTTACACTTCATGCAAGTTAAGTATACTTATAAAGAGAAGTCCTGTTTAACAACTACACACACACAACACACGCACATGCATGCATGCACGCCCTCACGCATGCGCACACACACATATATACACATAATCAAGTGAGCGAACTATTGAATATTAAATTGAACTGAGCTAGGAATATGGTTGATTGTTATGAATTTTGTATGCTTGGAAAATATTGCATTCATGCATTATATGCATATAATATGGAGGAAGGTATTGGAAGGGGGAAGTATGAAGACTAATTTATGTATATATGTGAATTGGAGGAAGGCCGGCCTTAATGACCACTTAGCCGAATGAGTCAGTTGCAGAAGGTGGGGGGGAGATTACGAGGAAATTGGCCCACGCTATGACCAAAGTGTCAGGCGCGATTTATAAATATGGAACATAATTTTATGGCAAACGAAGGCTGTACTCGTAATGACATACACGAATGTTGAAGGATGAGGGAGTTTGTTATAGTTATATAGTAGAATTTTATCCAAAGGAAAGTTAATGGTGGAAGGAATTGAGTTAGTATTCAGGTACGTGTGTGTTGCATCAGACATCATTAGCATGATTAATAGAATAAAAGAATTTAAGTTGACATGTATGTAAAGGCTTGTAAATATTGTTGAAAAGAGCGAAAGTGAATATGTTTACATGTATGCATGCTGACCCTACGTATGACAACTGAGCTATATATGTGGGAAATATATGTTGATACTGTTAGGAACAGAAAATATACACACCAAGTATAATGACTGTTGCAGTAGGTGATACATATAATTGAGACTACGAAGATGCTGACGGTGTTATTAGCTTCTAGTAATATAATGAATACAGAGTATGCTAATATGGTCGGCACCATGTAAGTTAAATTTGCTCATGGAGACAAGGTCGATAAGTGTATAATTGTATATGAGAAATTGTTGAGAAATGAGTCTTATCATGAAATAAGAGAATTAACTAAAAGCAAGAGTAATACAATTATCTCCATTCTAAGCCTCGTTTCAATCATAAACTCCAAATTCATGTTGCATCATTTATCTTCCAAATTTAATTTTCCAAATGTAATATATTGTTGATAAATTCAATATTCATCCGTTAGATTCTATTTACTTTGCTTATTGAGCTGTCAAGCTCATCCTTCAATTAACATTTTCAGGTACTGACAAAAGGAAGGCTGACTTAGATCCAGAAGAGATGTTCCCTAGTGACACAGTGATTGTCATCTTGTTTCTCGTGTATTAGTAAGGTATATATGTGTGTGTGTAAGTGTAAACTTAACTGGTATGCATGTAAATGATGGCAGCGTAATGTCAATAGAAGCTTGGACACAGTGATTGTCATCTTGTTTCTCGTGAATTAGTAAGGTATATATGTGTGTGTGTAAGTGTAAACTTAACTGGTATGCATGTAAATGATGGCAGCGTAATGTCAATAGAAGCTTGGACTAGGGTAAAATGGTAAGTTGGAAATTACTTGGAATTTTTTAATCTTATTGTGATTGATGTCGAGAATGAACTCCTAAGCAAGATTGAATTTTTTTCATGTATAATATAATATATAAGTAGATTGGTTATGGCTGAAATTGATATCACTGTACATGACAGGAGAAAATACAAAGGAGATATTACCAATATTTTTGAGAAGGATTAATTAACTAGGACCATTACACCTAAATAGAGTCCATTTCTACAATCTCTGATAATTTTTTTAACATTTTCTTTTGGATTACAATCTCAACCTCCTATAGTTTACTCATACCTAATTTCTTGGGTTTTACTTTTGAGTCCGTCTTCAATCAAGTAGACACAAAATTAACAGTTATTGGTGAGTACAATATCTTTTATATACTTAATGAAAGAGCAAATATACTTCAAAACCCATTAAATTTGATCTCATAGAAGTTAAGAAGGTAGAGATTATAATTTAAAAAACTAAAAAAAAAAATGGATTATTTTTTTGCAGCTCGTTTACGTAAATTTCCGAAGCTAACGGCTCATACAGTTATCACACATACAAATACACACAAATATATGCTCCTATAAGAACGGTTCTCAAACTAAACTTGACAAATATGCATAAAAATGCCAAAATAAGAAAAGTAGAATATAGAAGTCCTATAGTTATGAAAATTGAGTGTCAAGACCCTGTAGGCACTAAAAAAATAAAACAATTCACTAAAAGATGAGCGCAAGCGCGCGCCGCCCAGGCATGCACAATCCAGAAGCACAACTAGAGGCGCGCGCAAAGGAACATACCTCTGGGCGCCGTGAAGCGCACATCGAAAAACGCGCACCCTCCAATTGAGCGCATCTCGTTCCCAAGAGTGCGCATGTCCCCAGCAAGCGCGCATCACCCGGATGCACGCAATCTAGAAGCACGCCCGCAGGGGGTGCGCACGCAACAAAAACCCACGCACGTCCCAGAAGCACTGTGCAGGGGTCCCTACAAGTAGGTGTACTCTTCAATGATCCAATCTATGACTCATTTTGTGCCGGTAGGTGTAGGTATCCTGCTATTTTGTCATTACAACACTTATTCTATGTCATTATGTGTTTATCTAAATTAATTTTCACTTTCAAAAGGTTCCAATATTTTTTGACCTAATGCAGAAATGTTTACATATTCTGTACATTTCAAAGTTGAAACTGACTTAAATTGTGACTATGAAATCTTAGGATGGGGTCGCAAAAGTCCTACTGGCCAGATCCATCATATGACTGCAACACAATACCAAATTGCCTAAATAAATGGTATAACTTTTACGCCTTCAATCATATACAGTTTGTACAAATATAAACAACAGAACCCTTTGCAATTAAATGTTAGATGTAAGATGCCAAAACTGAACCGGTGCTCTTAGCCAACAAATCACCATGCTTACATTTCTCATCCAGACCTCACCTAATGCCGCAAAGAAAGATGGAAAATAAGACCTAGATGTGAATTTCAATACAATAAGATATCGAGCATCAACCTAAACCTTTCCCTGTTGCTTGAAACTAACTGACTTACTCTAGAATAACTGAACAGGAAATGGACTACTAAGCCGTGGAAGCATCAAGTAGACAAGCAAAACTATTGACATGAACAAGAATTATAAAAGGAAATCCCGCAGTTTTACAAATTGAAAACCAAGATATACCTGATAAAGCATAACATATGTTATGCACTTCCCTGCAAGGTTGCCACTTGCTCTGTGAACACAATAAATTCCAACGACCTTTACTTTCTCTTCGATTTAAGAAAGTAGAAACTAGTAATAGCTCGAAAAGCAAGCATGAGGATTACCACGGGAAAAACCAAAAAGGAAGCAATCCTTGGGAACCTAAGTGCCTAAACCGCGGAAAACCCACAAAAGAACGGTAAGAGATCGAATCTGGAAAAGAAACTAAATGCAACATTCGCTGACATTAGTACCGAAGCATTTTTAGTACCCAGCTTTTGCTCATTGACTAGGCTATCGTGTCTCCATTCCTCTTCCTAACTGGGAAGTAGTCGGCGGAAAAAGTGAAACCGAACAGTCTCTTCCATTCGATAAAAATGCATTCAAGATGCTTTAAGGATTAGATAAAAAAAACTCTAGGTATTCTTTAAGTAGAAATTAGGGCAAAAAATAAAGTTACAGCCCTAATCGAAATTTACTGTGGAAAAAGCTAGGGCAGAATGAGAAAGAATTATGGGAGAATCGTGTATAAAAAGCACATAAAGTACAAATTAGACAAAGAAGAGAGTGAATTAATCAAAAAATTTAAAAAAAAGGGGAAGAAATTAGGGTTTTAATCAAAAATCACCGAGCATAAAAACTTAGGGCGGGGGGTAAAATTGAACGAGGGAGAGGTTTACCTTGCTCATGCTTGGCTCGTCCGCATTGGCTCTTTCCTGAGAATTGATATGAAAGAGATGGGGGCGGCCCCATACTTATCGGAATGAGAGGCGGTGGCCACGCTGGAAGCGTCAGACTAACGCCTCGGCGTAAAAATCAAGCGCACGTTTAATTGGTAAGAAAACCAGTCAGACGCGGCGGTGAAAAAATCAGCGGGACCGGACACGTCACTCACTAAAACGGATCGCGTACGAATCGAGAGCAAAAGGGTTAACCCGATATGACTCAATTGCCCCTGCATCGACCTGTAGGTGTTTCCAAAGGAGCACACCATTTTTTCTAGTGAACTCACTTAATAACGGTCTGGACTTTCAAAAATAAACTAATAAGTGGGTTCACTAGTAAAAATGGTGTGGTCCTTTAGAAACTCCCGTATCAATAAGCATTCACATTGGTCTAACCAAGGAGGTGAACAAGTCGGATGGGTCGGAGAAATTCGACCGACCCCGAGCGGGTGGAAGAAGTAAGGCTCTGATCAGCTTGTCGACTGAAATCCGACTAAATTCGGACCAACTCTAGATTAGTCAGATGTGGTCGGATTTCAAGAGAGTTGGTCAGATATCAATTCTTGATCACCAAAGCCCACGAAAACCATTGTTAGATTCATCTCCTGCTCATCGTATCCATCTATGTGTCGCCCTCACCATTTTCACTGTCCTATGCTATTTTTTTTATCTTTTGATTTATTTGTTATGGTCTTTACTTCTATTTTTTTCGTAGTTCACTTGGGTGTTTTTTTTTAAAGGTTAATGAATCAGCGATCATGGCAATGGAGGGGAGTCTAATGGTTGATTTTTTTTTTTTTTTAACAATTTTGGAAAATACTTTTTTTGCCTATCCTGCCATAAGGGAACTATTGAAAAAATTGATTAGGCATAAAAAGAGATAGAAAAACATTGATTTGCCATAAAAAGAGTTCTTCTCTGATTAATGGTTCGGCATTCATGACATGGAAGAGTCAGCTTGATTTTCTTTATTGTTTTGGGGACTGATTTGTAGTGTTTCCTGCAATAAAAGAGTGGCTAAAAAGCATTAATTTGCAATAAACTCATTGTCAGTGTTGCTTTGAAAAGAACTGATACGTCTTGCTGCTAGCTCTAGCCACCTTGCTGCTCTAGGCTCGAGGCAGATAACCCACCATCCAATGTGTTTTATTTATGACTGCATACATCATGTATGTGCATGACTGATGTACGTTGATGAACAGTACTCTTTCTCTCCAACCATGCTATTGTTCTTGTTGAGAATTAAAGTCGGAGTTATATTCCGACAAACTCCGGCAATGTCCTCAACCACTTCCGACAATGCTATTTCACATATGTGACTCCGATTGTATAATTTTCTATGTTCGGATCGAACTCCGAGATCGGAGTCAAGGTTGATGTTCCCGGGCAAAGTAAAAATGCATAGGTATGATCCATGATTTCGTGGCCCCATTTCTGTTTCCAATTGAAACCCACTAATTGTGGGTTGGCCAATCCGGTTCATCTTATATTTGGAGTAGTTTATATTTGGAGTAGTTTGTGCGCTCTCTCAGAGTTCAAGTTTTCGAGTTGCAAAGAAAATTGAAGGAGAACGATAGCAAAGGAGGCAATGGCAAAGTCCTAAATTTGTAAAATTCCTCTCATTTTTATTTATGAAGTTATTTTCTAGGATTTCGTTGTTTCCCTTTCTCTTTCTTCTGATCTATAAATCTCTCATTCTAATCAGTTCAGAGATATGAATTGATAAAATTTCCTATCCAGTAAGAAGAAATTCTTCTCCTTTTTTGTATTTGGATTTATAAAATGTTTTCAAGTAGGATTATTTCTCCTCGAATTTTAAGGATTTTGCTCTTGATCCTGTAATTTAGTTCTCATTCTTCAAAAGCATAGTATTTTTTTTGTAAAATTATCCATAGTTCGTCTAATTCTTGAAACCATAATTTCTTTTTACTCTAAAAGCCCAAATCTTGCATGATTTTAAACTAATTGTATTTTTGTCAAAATGACCAGCAATTTCTTATGATTCCTTTTATTTATTGAATTTTTCTCTCTATCTTATTTATTTGATTATTACCCAAAATGTTGGATTCATCTTATCTAATTGTCCTCGTGCTAGATGTATATGGTGGACATTTGCTTCTTCCATGAAACTTCAAGCATTAGAGTTAAATGATTGTCCAATGTTATTAGATATTACATACAGTATATGCTGCATTTGTTATAATGAGAAACTTCCTTGCTTCTGAATATTTGAGCTAGTGATAAGTAATCCACCTGTTACGACCAACTTAATTGTTGGAAGTTCAGTGAAAGATATTAACTTTTATTATCGGATAGTCCCTCCCACTCTCCCAGCAAACCAAATACTCCTTGCCTCTTATTGTTTGGCAGGTTATGTCATGCTCCCCAACTTGTTTGGTCAGGCGATCAAACTTGACTCAGACTCTTATAGATTCTCGCTCTGACTTGCCCTCTTCGCTTATATGGCATCAGCATACTTACATAAAAGATCTGGTAAAATTGCTCAAGTATTGAAGGTAACTCAATTGAAGTTCTTATGTAAAAATATAACCGTAACGCTGAGCAGAAGATTAGCATGGCCGCACCGGTGGCTGGTCGTTTTTCAACATCCAAAAGTCAATTTTAATACGGGCAACAATACCTAAGAGGGAAGCACGAGTGCCTACACTTGTGAATAGCTCGGACAAATTTTTTTAGCCTTTTTCAAGTACTTTTAACATTTTAATCCTGACCATTAGTCAGTAATTGATTTGATTTTGAATTTGTCTGTAATTAATTTGATTTTGAATTTTTCCAAACGTTTCTCCGTGCAACTTGCTTTCGCAATTTTCAAGAGGTTTACCCAAACATTTGTTTGTTCCTGCAACTTGCTTGCCTGTTCCTAACTTCTGCAAATTTTGCTGGGCACCATGAACTATTCATCTTTCAGCGGTATCCTACTCCTAACTTCGGCAAATTTTGCTGGGCACCGTGAACTACTCATCTTTCAGCGGTAACTTATTTAAAAAAAAACCTCAAAATAATAGCACCCAACATTCTATTTGCTGCCAGCGTAAAAGCTAGGCATACGCCATAATCGATTAAGAAATAACTCTAATTATCACCAGTTCCATTCTGACAACTGAAAAACTTCTGCAAACGAATAAAGGAGCAAACCATCCAGATAAAGCGTTTTACTGGATCTAGAAAAGGATCCCTAGTAGAGGTTGATAAAATATACTTCAAACTTGTAGAGGTTGACCCAACACTACCCAAAGATCAAAAGAAGCTCTAGTATCGATACTTGAACACAAGATCTCAACAAGACATAATTAGCAGCACCTGAATAAAATAGCACGCCTACAACATTACCGATGGCATTTAATCCAATAGCAACACAATCTAGGGGAGACTGAAAAGTAATCTGTATGGATAAAAATATAAACTTTTACACAATAATACATCAATCTAAAATCAGGTACAAATAAGTCTAAAAAAAGATCTGCTTAATAGATAACGATGCTAAACGAGATTGTAGCAAAGACATCCTCTCCATTAATCTCCGCAGGCAATTAGTTACCAGAATGAAGATACAATCTTAAGAAGAATCCACCTTCCCAAAACACACGGTGATAACAAAGTCTCTCAAGCACTTGGGGCATGCTCATCAAAAGTGGCATTCTCAGGTTGATCAGTAATTTCGCGGCATCTATATCTAAGAGGGCACTGTACACAACCAAAAAACAAAAACAAGGATTACTCTCTTCCCATGATACAGACGAAATTACAAACAAACCAAATTTACATCCTACAGCATCAAACACGGGAAAATTCATACATAATAAAAATAATTCAAATAACAAAAACACCACGCCAAAGACAAAAATATAAGCTTTGCTGCAATTAGCCTTTCATCCCCTGCAGGACTTTTCATGTTAACTATAAGAAAATATGATCACCTGCTGCATGCACTTTCAAATTTACATCCCCTACAGCATCAAACACAGGAAGATTCATACATAATAAAAATAATTCAAATAACAAAAACACCAAGCCAAAGACAAAAATATAAGCTTTGCTGCAATTAGTCTTTTTCATCCCCTGCAGGACTTTAGAAAATATGATCACCTGCTGCATGCATTTTCAAATCTACACAACGGGACACATACACTTGAGCAAAGCACAAATAGAAGATTTAAGACTCTTGCTTGCATTATCAAATCTACACAACTCGAGTCATGCACTTAGAAGGACAGAAGATTCAAACCTAATTTTTATAGAAGGAAGATATAAGCATAGTGCTTCCATGAAAAATATGATGGGTGCCTACTAAAATCTAGTTCTTTCGGGTGTAAAAGTTGATGAGCTATTTTTACATCCCACCTATACTACATGACTGGATATGAATTTTTATTTTCATCCAGCTACTCATAAATGAAAAAAATTTGATGTAAATACACATCTACCTTATAGTTAAGGAAACTAAACTGACATGACATGACTCAATGACATTCCATTTACTAGCCAAGGAGCTGCATATACAGCTGACTAGATGTGTATTCTCGTAGATAATGCCTATTTTTTTCATTTTTATTTTACTAGTTCGATTAAAAATTGATCCGCAAACAAATCTAAAAATTTTTATTCCATGATTCCATTATGTCACATCCATAAAGGTTGCAAATATCGATATACAACAAGTTGGATACATTTCTTGCACGTACTTAGATTTTCCACTTGTTTTTTTTTCAGCAATTAAATCTTCTTAATGGGATGAATATTTAAACAAAATAATAATAATAATAATAATAATAATAACCTCCCACCAATATAATTATAGCTCAAAGAAACCATAACAAATCTCCTATAATATATTTTATTTGTTCCAACCCACCGAGATACACATCTGATTCATATTATGAAATATTTTTAAACTGATAATCATAGCCATAACTCCATTAATTACTGGCACCAATAAAGCAAAACATGACTACCTGAACCAAAATATAAGTTTGAGCAACATACATACTAACTAACTACACCATTTTAGAATAAAAACAAGAGGGTCTTTGAAAACTCCTAACAACTTTTGCAAAAATCCCTCTGCAATTCATTTTGGATTTGTGTGGGTAGTCAAGAAGGGTACTCATAAATCACTATATATTACTCATTCCATTTTATAAACATGTGCAATAAGCTGGAAAATCAAGAGAACTTTACTTGTCCAATAGAGCATATGGCCAAAAAACAGTAGTTAAACAAAGCATGTAGATACCAATAAAACAACTTACTATATGTGGAAGTGTCAATCTGCTCAGGCAACTCCTTTATGTCAACCTCAAACCTTTCTTGAACCTGCATAAGTGCAAAAAATGTAAGCAGGCAGGGCGAGACCAACAAGAACAGCTCAAAAAAAACAAATAAAATTCACCTGATTAAGAACATCTGAATCAGATGCGGACGACACAAAGGTAATGGCAAGCCCTTTGGTTCCAAAGCGACCGGCACGGCCCACCTGCTAGATAGTGTGAGAAAGGGATATCCCAAAAGAAGACATTTGATTTCATAAGATTAAGACATTACCCTGTGCAAATAAGTATCTGCAGAATCAGGCATGTCATAATTTATGACAATATTGACTCGCTCTATATCAATTCCTCTGCCAACTAAATCAGTCGCCACAAGAATCCTTTTGTGCCCTTCCTTGAAGTTCTTGTACCTTGTCAACCTACAAGATTAGAAACCAAGTTTAAAGCTACAAGTGCATTGCCAATCAGATAAATGTTACTTCTGGCTAAATTAGAATAAACCCCCACAAAAAGTTAGTTTTTTTTTTTCCAAAACCCCCCACGAACATTTGTATGATGTGTTAAAACCCCACAAGATTCCAAATTTTATGAAAACCCTCAAATGGCATTAGAAAGAAGTTTAAAAACACAATAGATACCCACTCCCCGAACTTTCCAAAATACTTACTCTGTTAATTAGTGTATTTTCCTCAAAGAATGTTTATTTGGAAGCATTGAGTGGATATTTGCTGTTTTTTTTTTCAATTAATCCATTAATCTTCTCATTAACATCATCTGAGAGTTTCCACAAAATTCCGTAGAGGTGTACATAAGATAAAAAAAAAATTATGGGGGTTTCAAAAAGACCATGATACTTTATGGAGTTTCTTCTACTTTAACCCCTTTGTTTTACATTTATACTTTTTTATTGCAAGTTTCAACGAATAGAAAGAACATATAATAATATAGCATCAAATAAATTGACAATTTACATATTGTTTAACTTTTCACAATCTTCTTCTAATGGTCAGTTACCATCAATTCTAACTGGAAGAGATAATCCAATAATAAACATCACAGGAAGCGCCCTAAGAAGGAACACTACAATACTACATAAAGTCCATGTCAAATATTCAAGGATGTGCTCATGGAAGGTTGATTCACTTGCCATGGCAAGATATCTTACCATCATTAGTTATCTCCGTCTCTATGCCCATTTTGTTGGGCTCCCTATGGACACAATGGACTCCATGAAGTAAGCTTCTAGAGCTTAATTCGGGATTCATGGAGGGGCAGAGTAAATGTGATTTTGCAAAACATGGAAGCCCAAAAAAGGACAAAAGGATTCAAAGGATGGGAGAATGGAGTCGAGACCTATTTGACAAGCACTCAGCTACGATATGCATGAATGAGAGCAGCCTATTGTGCAAGTTAGTGAGAGCCAAGCACAGGTTTGACAGAGATTCGCCTTCCTATTTATTCAAAGCTTCCCAAGCCCTCATAAGCTTGGGGGTCTATTTGCAAGGGGTACAACTCTATGAATGATGTCTCAAGCATGCTAATAGAAGACAGTAGGAGCACCAATCTTCTTCAAGACAAACCTGGCACAGAGATATGGATCACTCTCCGAGCTAGGAATCAAATAATAATAATTTTTATTTTTTATTTATAATAACTTCCATTCATTAGGACGTAAAGTAAAGTACAGGAACAAAGTCCGGCATCATGCTATTGGACCAAGATAATCTGAGGTCTCTACATTATCTATGGACTCTTTAACCTGTAATTTGCTATCTTGTTCATGAGAAGAATGGATAGGGTTCCCAATTGTGTGTACTCGGATTAGTAGATATCGCCAAACAGTGTAGCGGCGCCATGTGCAAAAAGGAAGATGCAAAACTGAAGAGACTCATATAATGGCAGAGGCAAATAAAACTTTTGCACATTTTCGTTAATCCACAAATCAAATGTATATAGACAGATCCACATATCCATACATCTCTATCGGAAAAGGATCTATTGAAAAGGAAGGATTAAACAAAAATCTTTGACTGGGTACATCCTCTTGAAGACTCGCTTAAAAAGAAGATTCTCCTGAATTGTATCGAGGACTTGCTTAAGAAAGAGAAAACTCATGAAACATATCATGAGATAAGGTTTGCTTAAGAAATTATGAAATAATTGGAACTCCTTTGCAGACTAGATGCAGTCACTCATTCATGATCTAGCATGAACAAAAAAGAAAACTTCATTCAAAACTCTACAAGACTTTTTATGAAAACATTTCATTTGCTTCTCTTTCATGAAAGTTCCATTCCTAGAATGTATATTAATATTTGGGCTAATTCTTCTTATGATGATCAATTCAACCACTAGTCAAAAAATAAACCTTAGTTCTATTTCCTCTCTTCAACAAGCTATGAGCACACAATCCCTATTGTTCCGATGGAAATAAGAACCTACAATTAGCTTTCCGAACATTTCGAAAATGAACAATTCCAACAAATTTTCCAATTTCTTATTTTACTATGTTCAATTTATAGATTCATCTATCCGTAGAGTACATGGTATGCATAGAAATAGCTATAATAATTTTGTTATTCACATTAACACTCTTAAGAGAAATCTTTCTATTAGGTGCTACCAATTTAATAACTACTTCGGTTTATATTCATGCCTATTATCTGGATATACCAAGTGATGTACAATCTAATGATATTACTACGAAATAATTCCTTATGGAATGGGCACACTCTTCTATTCTGGTTCATGGTTCCTCCTGGCTATATGGTTCAAATAGGAAAAGAACATAATTTAGCAAATAGCAAAATAGCAAAAGGTCTTACCACATAAATGTATAACTCCTTAGGAATCTTAATTGCACTTATATCAATCACGATAGAAATTGTGGTTCAAGCATTCCCCAACACCTTTTCATCAATGGACTCCTGTCATATATAACATGGGATGCACTCGACATACTTCTGTATCTCTGAGATGTTTCAAATTCTCAAAAACTCCATAAACATGGAGAAGAGATGTAATCCAAACTCCAACCAAGACATAACTTTTACTCAAAATTTCTGGGATCTTTTTGTTCAAATAACAATTTTAACGAAACTGGATCAAGAACAACGAAACTCTTCATAATAAAGAGATCCATTTTACAGGTTCATTAAGGGTAGTTCCTACAAAAGATCAAGCTAAAATTGGCTCTCATCCCTTCAAAGAATACTAGTGTATCAGGGCATTCGTTGACAAAAGGATTACCGTGAGATGATGACCTCATAGCTACTAAAAACACGAACCAACTCAAAATATGGATCTATTTCTCAATCTTTTTTCCTTGCTCCTATGGAACCAAGGTCAAATATTGTTAATGTCCTTAACAACCATTGATAAAGAATCCCTTGAAAAAATTGAGAATTAGGAATCCTTTTAAGCAATGGAATGAATTTAGTCCCATACCTACGCGAGAAAGGTAATAAAAAAAGAATGAAATCTTTCATCAATTAGGAACCGTGCGATATGAAAATCTCATGCATGGTTTTGAATGAGAAAAAAAAGTGAGGAAACCTTTTTCCGACTCTTAAAGACTCTCTCGAGTCATGTCATTTTTCTTCATGCAACTTCGAGCATAGTTGTATCAGCTTAAACCACACCAATTTTCGATATTCCTTTTTATTTCTCATCAAAAGAACGATATCTTCTTTAGGAAATCCTATCAATTCTGACTGTGATATAGGAGAATCTCATTGATATTACTCAAACAAGTATGAAATATGAATTTGTCCATTGGTCAAATCTAATATGTATTATTGAAATAATTGGATTCAAATTATGGATATGCAAGTATTGCAACGCCCCCACCAGGTATCTTGGTATCACAATATCAACAATATATTCATACAAAAATAAGCTAAGCCTCCAATAGAATATCAATAATTAGAATAGTTTATAATTAACTATGAATTCTTCCCAAAGGCTAGTTACGATTACTTTATGAGTCAGGAAAATCATTATAAACTACACTAATTCTTGTCTCATATTCAATATGGGACTATCTAATCTAGAAGTATTACAAGCATGATAATTTATATGTTGATTGTTGTTCAATCTTTTGCTCGTATTGTATCCCTTGGTCTATCTACTAGAACCAATAACATTCTAGATTATATAGGATTTTTCAAAAACATTCTGTTTTGGCTCTCTTCATCCCTATTCCTCTTATTACTACGAGGTCTTCCTCCATTAGCATATTATTTCGGAAAACTCCGACTATTCAGGTATCTATTCTGGTGCAGATGAAGGCATGTATTTCTTGGTTTCAATAGGACTTCTTACAAGCATTATTTGCATCTAATCACGTTATCAATGACAAGATGAAATCAAGAAATAACACCACATGCAAAATTATAAAAGTATACCTTTTATGATCAAACAATTACGTTGAAAAGAATACGACCATATATGCAATAGCACCTACTATACCTGAATTATCAATGACCCTAATTTTTGCAATTGTAGGGACACCCACCTTTAGCTTCTAGGCCCATCAAGATCCCTTTTGCTAACTAAGATAAAAGAATTTAATATAGTTGTTCTCCAAATGGATTGGGGTTATGAACTTACAATCATAGAATTAGATTATAAGTTCACTATATGAGTTCCCTCTATATTGAACCAGACCGGAATAGGGTTATTATGAAAAGGGATCACTCAAGCATATGTAAATGGATATTATGGTACACATGGATCCATATGCTCTATCGTTAATGGGGTCATATTCACTTCTTTTATGCTTCTATTAAATAGAGAAATAGGTTTAATTATATATCTTTTTAATATATGTGGTATCCAAATACAGTTCAGATTGAAGCAATTTAATGCCAGACTTTGGACCATATGTCATGACTGATAGATAGAAAATGCTCCACTAAAACATATTCCATATAAACATTAGATAGATAACAATGGAATAGGATTCACATTGAAAATCTCTTATGGTGAGTAGGGGTGGCAAATGGGCCGGGTATGTCCGGCATGTGTGCTCGAGCCAGGGTCACCTGTGCCGTGGGCACGGCATGGCCCACGGCTCGGCTCTTTTTTATTTTTTTTTAAATATAACCATTTATAGCCGTTATGAGGGTTTTTTGCAAAAAAAATTGTATAGAGCCCCCCAACGGCTATTTTATAACCGTTGGGGGGATTCTTACAATGTTTTTGCAAATTTTCTCCAAAATTCAAAATAGCCGTTGGGAGGGTTTTTAGCAATTTTTATTTGCAAAAAAAAAAAAAAACTTTCTTTCCCTATAAATAAGTCCTCATCTCCTCTATTTCTATTCTTCACACAAACAAATTTATTCACTCAAAACTCCTCAATTCTCAACTCTCTCAAAAAATTCTAAAAATAAATTTCTTCTAAATAAATTCTACAATATTCGATCAAATTTCAAGCAAGCATCAAGTGATAAAGAAGCCTAAAGTAAGAAAGACTCATCATCAAGATTCACGCACGTTGCACGCCTCATTAGGCTATTGGCCTCAACTCTCATCTCTCAAACAAGCTTTTCTTCGATTTTCCTGTTTCCACTCTCTAGTACCCATCTCTCTACTCTATCTCTCAAGTAATTCACTACTCAAGAGGTATTTATAATTTGAAGTTTTTTATTTGCTTTTTTTGAAATTTTTTATTTGATTTTTTTGAGATTTTTTAAAATGGATCCATACTCGTCCGACGCTTCTTACTCTCAAGAAGCGAGTTCTTTTTCTCCTTTTTTAACAAGTGAAGAATATCAAAGTTGGGAAGCTCTAAATAGTTATCATTATTTATGCATAACGGCTAACTGTATAGATCAAAATTGGTGTATACAAAAAAGAATAATTGGACTTAGGAGATTTAAATTCTCTTATAATGCACATAATTTATCATAATCCCTACTTAGTGTTTTTTCGACATTTGGAATAGAAAGAAAAATAGTTTCCATTTCTTTCGATAATGCTTCTGAAAATACGGCCGCAATTGAAATTCTAAAAAATATTACAAAACCAATTTTAGATGGAAAATTATTTCACATTAGGTGTATTTGTCACAAACTTAATTTATGTGTACAAGATGGATTAAAAATAGATAGTGATTCAATAACTAAACTTAGGAACACAATACTATTCATTAAAAATAGTGGGTCAAAAAAATCATTTAAACAAATATATAGGAATTTTAAAATCTCACCTGAAATTTTACCTCTAGATATAAAAACAAGATGGAATTTTACATATAAAATGTTAAACACGGCAATTCAATATAAAGATGTAATAAATATGTTTAATGAAATGAAGTTACTAATATGTAGTTTAGATATTAATGAATGGCACTATTTGCATTGCATTTCTAAATTCTTAAGCAAATTTAAAATTGCAACTAGAGCACTATCAGACACTTATTACCCAACTACACATATTGCACTATATTATCTAACTAAAATTAGTTTATTAGTTCAATTTTTAATGAACGTTGGAATCATTCAATACTTAAACATATTGTTCAACCTATGAAAACTAAATTTAATAAATATTTTAAATATTTCCCATACTTATTATATTTTAGAACTGTTGTGGATCCACATTGTAAGTTAGATGGACTTGAAATTTTAATAGATTTATTTTATAAAAATATGAAGATATGTACAAAATGTTAAGGATTTAGTTAATGATATTAAAATTTATTTAGATATCATGTACAAAATATATGAGGATATTTAGTGATAAAACACAATCTACAAAGGAACCAACTGCTAGAGAAATCCGAAATCCAATAATATTATCCGTATTTCACCGAAAAAAGACTAGGCAATCTAGTACATATTTTAATAAAATACATTATTATTTATAAAGAGCTAACTAATGAAAATGACGTGTCCTCTGAAAATTATAAACCCTTTGATATTTTGACCTGATGGAAATCACAGGAAAAAACATATCATGTACTTTCCAACATGATCCTTAATCTACTAACTCTTCCGGTGTCTACTGTAGCGTCAGAGTCTGCTTTTAGTACAGATAGTAGAATACTCACGGAGTAGAGAAGCTCAATGGCAGCAGATACATTGGAGATGTGTGTTTGTTTAAAGAATAGGCTAGTCGCAGAAGAAAGGGAACAAGGATCGCCTAATGCAAGAGAAGTAGAGACTTCACTAGAAGATAAATAAAAATACTTTTATTTTTTCTTTTCAAATTGAAATTTCTACATTTGTTGGAATTTTCATGTATTTTTTAAAATTTTTATATAATTTTTAACCCATAAATCTTTTGAAAAAAATACTAAGAACAAATTGAGAGTGACGGCCAGGGTCCTCTCCCCTCAATTCAGACTTTGTATGATTTCCAAATAAATTTATAGAATAATTATATCAATGTAATTAGATTTAATATAATAAAATTTCATCTATATTGTCGTTTCTTCTTATTAAAACTAATTAAATTAAGCTAACTATTCTCCTAAATTAACTTAATAATAAACTTAATATTTAATAAAAAAATTTAAAAAAAAACGAGCTGGCACACCCCAGCTCGGACATGGCACGTGCCCGGCAAGTTGTGTCGGCGGGCCGATCCCGGGCCAAGCCCCGGGCGGCCGTGCCATGCTTGGGGCACGGCCCGTCCCAATTGCCACCCCTAATGGTGAGATTGTAGACTTGCAAGACAACTATGACACTACATATTCGATTCTTTCAAATGTAAGATGTGAAATAGGACATTGTTCGCACACAGAAGCAGCTATGTTTGAGGCTGCCTTTTTTCAGTACAAGATGACTCTGATGGCCAGATAGAATAGAACATGTCTCTTATGCCTTAAGGGAAAACTAAGTTGGTTTATAATCCTTCTTCAAAAGTTATCTTGGCATATAGGTAGGGCTTAACATTATTTGTGTTTGGAGTCGGCATATTGGTAAATTTAAAAAAAAAAAAAACAGGGCAATGCTTGTTAAACAAAAGCTGTCAGTTTAAAGAGCTTTAAATATCAAGGACTAAACAAGGAAAATAACACATACCAACAGCTAATGTAATAAGCAAGTATTTTGTACTGTTATAAATCAAGTATGCCATTTAAAGATTGGCCCTCACTGCATGTCAACTCTCTAAATAACAAAGATTCAAACAAAACCAACCTCTCCTCCTGGGACATCCCAGAATGGATGCAGATTGATGGAAAATTGCATTCGACTAGCAACTTGTTCAGTTCTGCTGCTCTGTTGACGCTCTTAACAAATATCACTACTTGGTTGAAGTCCAGAGCATCCAAAAGGTCATTCAACTTACGATTCTTTTCCAACTCGCTGAGTTTGATGTAGTGCTATATAGGAATGAAGAAACATGTCATGAAAATATCTTACACAGGATAATGAAATGCTGCTAAAAGTTCAACAGTCAGTACCTGTACTAGACCATGCAGGGTCAGCTTTGCCTCATCGTCGACATATATTTCCATTGGCTGTAAGGAACAAATGTCAGATTAGAGATAATTAGGCTCTTGTCCTGAAGCTAACAGAATCCAGTACCAAATGAATGCTGCACACGCAATTCTTGAAACGAGGTTTCCAAGTCCCGTCTGATTTGAAATAACTAGCCATCTTAGGGGTTTAAATTCACAGAAGATTGCACTCGCTACATTAAACCCAACAGCGAATAATTACTGTGCAGCTGTCATTGCATTCCAGATAAAATCCATCTTGATCTCTCCAAACACCATATGGCAGATGGGTTGCAACGAACTACTTTTGACCACCCATGAGAAATCAATGGCAGGTAAAAGTACCAGCCATAAATTCAAAATGAGAAATCAGAAAATACCCACATGCAGACAATGTCTTGCTCTAAAAAAGATGCCTAAATTTTAACAGACACAAACCTATAATTCTATAACCCCCAACGGGAACAAAGGAAAACAACCACTAAGCCTAACTGGAACAAACACTCATTCTATGCTGTAAGAGGGGACTCATTTTCCAATTAACAATGATGGTACTAAAAGGACGACATATAAGCTGGCCATAGGACATTACATCTTGCATAAATCGCTTGCAAACCGGCCGAATCTCCTTGCTGAGGGTTGCTGAAAACATCATAACTTGCTTATCATGAGGAGTCATTTTGAATATCTCCTGTACATCTCTTCGCATGTCTACACAGCATACAAAACCATGAAATGGAATACAGAAAAAATAGCAGAAGATAAAGATATATCCACAGCAAGGGAAAACTATTATCAAAAAACATCTAGTTCAAGGAAGAGCAAAAGCATAAAACATACCAAGCGATTCGAGCATCTTGTCACACTCATCAAGAATAAAATGCCTCACATTTTTCAATGAGAGGTCCTTGTCTCTGGCTAATGCCAGAATTCTTCCTGGGGTCCCAACAACAATGTGAGGGCACTCATTTTTCAGGATATCCTTGTGACTTTTAATATGGACACCTCCATAGAACACAGCAACTTTGATATCTGGCAAGTATGTGCTGAATCGCTCAAACTCATGACATATCTGCACATAATATATAATGAAATATAAGATAAGCCAGGACGATTACAGAGGCAAACAAAATTTAAAAAATATACAAGCCCTCAAATGCAGACCTGGTAAGCCAATTCTCTAGTGTGGCACAAGACTAGAGCAGAAACTTGGCCATGAACAGGGTCTATCTGCTGAAGGGTTGACAGAACGAAAACAGCAGTCTTCCCCATCCCAGACTTAGCTTGGCAGATGACATCCATTCCCAAGATAGCTTGAGGAATGCACTCATGTTGTACTGATGGAGAACCAAAGAAAATTGGAGCGAAGTACCCCCAGTGAGTAAAAAATAACCTTCTGGGTCCTTTTAATAGAAAGCTTTACCAAATTCTCCTCCAAAATCAGATTTATGAAAGTAGTTTTTTTACCTGAAATAGCATACAAGAAATACAATACAAGATTAAAATTCACATGATTGCAAAATATGTAGTAATATATCCTACAAGGTAAAAGAACTATTATTGTAGCATTGTAGGATAAGCTGCTACACTTCAGAATACATCCATCCAAATCAAAAAAAATAACAATTTTTTCATACTACAAATACTGCATCAGTAACTCAACCGTCATTTGTACCTCATGAATACAGCATATGGTTTCAAAAGGATAAAAAATAAAAAATAGTTCACCAATGGAACTTCAAATCCAGTGAAACAAAAAAATTATAAATGCCCATATCAGAAAAAAAAAAAAGTTCTTGTAATGCTTGGTAAGAACATAATTTATCAACAATCTGGAATACAACCATCAAAAAAGAAAATTATAACTACCAATTGAACCCAAGATGTGAAGAAACTAAACTACCCAAAATTATAAAAGGAAAAACCAAAACCTTATTGAAGTTTCCCCAGTAAGCCCCATAGCCAATTCCTTAACCACCCACTATTAACAAGTCATACCATATGAATATTTGCAGAGGGCTTACCAATAAAATTAACTCAACACAACACGGCAACCTGACATTCCATTCATTGACCTTCTGAACAAGACTATAAATATTTCAAGACCAATTTGACATAAACATAAATTTGAAGGGAAAACTAAAAGGTGACCTCCTTCAGGCTAGACCTAACTAACAAGACCAGAGATAGCTTTCAAAAGCAAGCTAATACAAACAAATCTTAAAATGGGAACACAGAACTGACCACATCCAGGCCACTGTATTGCTAACTAGACCATACTGTTACCAGGCTCAACCACTAAAACTTCTAGCAGTGCATGTTATCTTCAGTATCACACAAGTACATTAGGAAATAAACCGTGTATTAGCAAGGTCCCTTTCATTCCAAAAGTATCGAAGGGATTCTTCATTTAAAATGGATAAAATGAAAAAGACTGTTTGTTCTAAGTAACATAAACACCTTAATTTGATTCATGTAGATTATGTTGCTGGATCTCTCTTACGTACTGAAAAGAAAATATAGTCAGTAAATGGTCCAAAAGTAGAGTAAAAATATTAAGTTTAAAAACATTCTGTGCAATCACTGGTAGGTATGTATATTCCATTATGTATCACTTCACGATAATCTGCTCTTGGTTACTACAAGATTTATACATTATAATGGTGACAATAGACATACAAATAAGCAAGCGATTAAGTTCAACGATTAATAAATATAAAAGAAAAGATTTTAAAAAAACAAAGCTTATACGAAAAGAAGTCACAGTTAAGATTAAGTCAGTTCTTGCCTTCAGAGGGATGTTCAAACCCAGAATCTACAATAGCCCGGAGAAGCTCTGGTTTTAACAGGAAATCTCTGAAGCCCGAGCTATGAATTCCAACATAACCCCTGCATCATACAAACAAATAGTAGTAAGTTGCAGGTTCATAAGTTTGTCCTTGACCAAGTTGTCGCTACTATATACATAATTACACATAATGCATATGCATGCGTGCACATACGCGCACTTACACATGTGCAGAGACACAGTAATCCTTTAAAGAAAGCAAAACCTGATTAGTTCATACATAAAAGCAAAACCAGGTTAATTCACACACATATATAGTGATTACTATATATGAGCTACCAGCTCATATAAGTTGTGAGTTAGTAGCAAAAAATAATAATAATCCTATTTTTTTTTAAAATCATTTTCTGTATAATTATTTCCATAGCCCTCTTTAGGATTAATTTTCATCGATATTGGAACTCATTTGTCTTTCTATCAAGTAGATACAATTTATTGTATTCACCAAAAACCGATAAATTTATGCTTAATTGATGGAAGGCCAATTCAGAAATAAAACCCAAGAAACCTGATATGAGTGAATCCTACGTAATTGAGATCATAAGAAGAAACAATTTGAAAAGAACTTATTGAAGATAGAAAAATGGACTGCAACTTAAAAACTTATATGTACCAATAAATTTGTGCTTAATTGATGGAAGACCAAATCAGAACTAAAACCCAAGAAGTCTAATATGAGTGAATCCTACATAATTGAGATCATAATAAAAAAACAATTTGAAAAGAATTTATTAAAGATAGTAAAAATGGACTGCAACTTAGAGAACTTATATGTTCAGGAGCTGCCAGCTCATTTCGATTATTCTCATTTATACAGTTATAGATGTGTGTTGGTTAAACCTATTTCATGATACAACATGGGATCTCCTTCATTGAAAGCAAAACCGAGTTAATTCCGAAATAGCCTGATATTAAATATTTAGTAACAGAGCAATATTAAAATTTTAAAGAAAAACACAAAAATGTGAGTCAATTTTTCTGGCATGATACTTCTTGACCTAGCCCGGTAGTAAACACTAAAAAGTTGTACTTATCCAAAGTAATCTAATTGCTACAAAAATAATATCAAGCACGTTCATGGGAGAACTAATTAAAAAAATTGGCACAAAGCACACTTTTTAAAAGGTTGTATTTATCCAAATTAATAGAACTGTCACAAAATAATATCAAGCAAGTGAACAAAACAGGAGAACTAGTAAGAAAATCGTGCAAGAACTAATAAAATAAACTCTTTTGCGGGAATAGTTGAATTTCCGTCAAATATATAACCAATTCAAACACATAATTGACTCCCAGCCCTAGATACATACAAAATACAACAGATCTAGTATATCACAATCAGTACAAAGGAAATTAAAATTACAAAAACAAATTAAACAAAAAGTCATGATGAAGGATCAGAAAATCTTACTTCTTCGCCGTTTCACCAGCAGCCTTCGCCCCAACTGAATCAGGAGCCTTCTCCTCATCCTCCTCGTAATCAAGAAGCTCCTCTTCGTACGCAGCATCATTATCCCTTGCTTCTCCCATTCTAATCACCCAAATCTCAAGATTTACTAACAGATCTAATAAATTTCACAAAAAGAGACTAAAAACTAAACGAGATTGAGAATCACTCACCTTGAAGTCCGAAGATTGAAGAACCGAGTTTTCGAGTTAGGGTTTCGAGGCTTCTGCAAAGAAAACAAAGGTGAAATTGGGATTTATAGGGTTTTATACGGTTTTTGCAGCAGATTATAGATGAATTCGGGGTAAGATGGCAGACCTAGGGTTTCTGGGGAGTGAAAACTTTCGGCTAGGGTTCCGAGCGGCGAACGAATTGCTTGCAGGGGGGAGCTGAGGAAACATTTTATAGGCGGATTTGGGTTTGAACGGTTCAGCGTAGAGGTATGATTGGATTGGGATCCACCGTTAATATCTATTTTTGACGATATTAGCCCTTGGCCTGAAGGGCCTTTCATTTCATGACATGAGTATTTTAGTCATTTGAAGCCGGCCGGCTCACATGGCATGTGCAGGCGATTTCTAAAGGAGCACATGACTCGTATCTGCACCTCGTAAAAAATTACTAAGTTTGTTCAAAAGTTGTAAAAAATTACAAGGTTACCTCTTCGTCTCATGATGTTTTTTTTTTTGCCACGATCAGAAGTTAATTTCCGAATATTTTTAAAATCATTCGGAGGCTTATCCAAACAATTTTAAGACCAGAGATTAATCCCGACTCGAAAGGCATGCGGTCACTAGCATAAGTGGTGTGCTCTTTTAGATTTTTCTGATGTGCCAATTGTTTGGTTACTTCAAGTTACATTGAAAGTTACAACTTCTATTATATTTGAAGTAATATAATTTGCTATAGTTTTTATTACTGGTGTTTTTGACTTGAGAGTTGTAAATAATAATCAAAGTAAAGAAAAATTAAATACTAATCTTTAATTTTAAGATGTATGAGAAATACCTCATTTGTTGATAATACGCTTCCGATCTGCGAAAATTAGAGAAAAAGTGTCTTACACGTTTTTTTCTCGCAACTACAATTATTGTAAGAGTATAAGCACTTGTAATTATAATTGCAAACTTTTGTAATTTCAACTGCAACCCACAGCCAAGCTGCAGAAAATGACACTTGTAACAAAAACAATTGCAGTTACTGTGACTTTACACACTTACACAGGAAACCAAATACCTCTTGAATATGTCGCATGTTTTAAAGATGACCAATTTGATTGGATTAATTGGATGGTGTCCTCCTGTTCCAGAGAGGGAAAAAAATTAGATTATTTTGTAGGTTTTTACCCTTCTATCCATTCATAACTTACAATTATCTAAATAAAACTGGCTATACATTATATTGTTCTGTGCAACTAAATGTAGAAAATTTGCGTCTAAGACAGTGGGTTAAGTTTTTCCAAAACAATTCTTTTACAAAATGCATTTTCAAAACTATAAGGATGAATTGAAACTACCACCTCACTTACAAGGTGATGCTATCCATTAAACAATAACAACTTAGTTTAGAGTTGTCCAAGATCAGAGAAAACCATAACTAATTATACATTATAAATTCCATGATAATAGAAAACCTAACTGTACGAAGCTAGAACCTTTATTTTAAATATTATTTTATCAGAGGATTATTTTTTCGGGCAAGAGCCTTACAGTATATTGGCCTTCTATGTTAGTTATAAATTTAATGGGCTCGACACTTATAGGCAGGGATGGCTATAAATATAATGCATCATATATAAAATCTTAAATAAAAAATTAATTTTTTATTTTTTTAATTTAAAAATTTATATTGGGGGCTAAAATTATTATCATTCCTATTTATAGGGATGAAGATTAAGCACTGAAAAAACGAGATGCAAGAACTGTGTTGAAAATGTCAAGTACCCTATCACACTGTTTATAAGCAACTTGTCAAAGCAAAAGAAAGTTAGGCAACATTTGTAGTTGTATTATTAAGCCGGAGGGGAGCTACAATGACGATTCACGCACATATAGCTAGCTGACATAGAATCTAAATTTCTAAAAATTTGCCGTAAAATGCGGCATGAGCTATTTGAAAAACAGTTGATTAGCCTTATTTACAAAACAATTTGCCAGAAAAAACAAAGTCGACGAGTTGCCTGTTATGAATCATGCTACTCTGTGATGCAAATTGTAGGCGAGATACTATTGAATTCATACACGTTTAAATATTCAATTTTTGAGTCAATTAACTAATTCAAAAATAAATGAATTAGGTGAAAGAAAATGGCTTCAAAGTGGAGTGCATAGCAAAGTGAATAAAGGAAAAATAGTCTTACATTGATAAAAGTGTTATAAAGATGTGGGTTTAAAAATGATTGTTTATTCCATGTCATTACTTATGTTAGAAGAGGAGAAAATTTGAACATCATAGGTGGTGCTACGCACCGCCTATATATATATTATGTTATTTTCTAGTAGATAATAAAATTAATTCAGATTGAGAATATTTTAACTTTGACACTAGATTTAATTAATAACAGTAGGTAATAAGATTCAGAATTTTCTCTAATATCATCTTTTTAAATTCGAGCAAAGTAGGCAAATCCATATCATTGCTGGATTATCGAACCCATTTCTCCTTCTACGGTGCCTCTCCCTCTTTCTTCCTACACTCCAATTAGTAAAAGGGAAATGGAGATAATAAAAGACTTTCTCTAGGTTCTGGTGCTACCAAACAGAGGGAATTTCTAATGGTCATGCCATTAAGTAGTCTTAATGAGCACACATTTTAAAGTCAGAGATTAATCACCATACAGTTTTCAAACAATTCAGAATTTAAATCCTGAATGATTTTAGCATCGTTCATAAACTAATTCCTGATTAAAGCGAAAGACAAGTTTTCAAAAAGAAATGGCAATTTTGTAATTTTTTAAACTTTTGGAGTGGTGTACTCATTTGGAAATTCCCCCAACAGAACCCCCTAAACAGTTTAAAAATAATAAAAAATTGAAAAAACTCGAGGTAGAGGTCTCATCAAGAGAGTTGCTAGATGCACCCCATATTTTTCCTAGTGAGCCCCAATTTCTTAGTGAGCCCCAGGAAAGTTTGAAACTTATCCAGTTTTTCTTAGTGAGCCCCATATTTTTTTCGATATTGTCACTCTTCTCTTCTCTCTTAACAACATCAGTAGCAGCGGCGGCAGCGACAATAGTGTTGGTGACAGTGGCAACAACGGCGACAGTGGAAGTAACGACGGCAACCGCAGTTGTCTTCTGCTACTGCTAGTAGCAGCCACGGTGCCAGCAGGCAGGCTACTAGCAGCAGCCGCTGCCTGCTGCAGCGACGGCAGAGCAGCAGAAAACAGTTGCGACGAGCCTGCTACTGCTACCGCTGCTATGGCGGCAGCGGCAGCAGCGACGGTAGCAAAGGCGAAGGAAAATTTTGGTAGAAAAGAAAAGGTTGAGGGTTTTTTTTTCAAAAAATTTAGGGTTTTTTATATATTTGTCTCTTAAATCTTTAAAAATTAAAATTTAGTGCACAAATCTTCATATTTATAATTTAATCACATAAATCCTTTAAGTTACCACACTTTAGTTCCCGGCCATATTTTTTGTTAAAATTTTCCGTTATACCCTCGAGTTATTTCACTTTAATTCTCCTTCCCTTTTCTTCCTCTCTTTCTTTTCTTATTGGGTTTCCCTCTCCATTTTTCTCCTCTCTCTCTCTCTTCTCTCTTCTTATTGGGTTTCCCTGAGTTACTTTAATTTGTTACTAATGGAGCCCTATTGCTACGCGGGTTCGGTTTGTCCAAACGGGTCTAAAACTGACCCAAACCCGTTATGATATATATATATAGGGTGTGCGGCTAGGGCATTGGATGGCCCGAGTTTTTTTTTGTGCGGTGAGGCTGCTCCTTGATTTTTGATCGAAGAAAAATAAAGAGGGGCAGTTGTGCTTCTGCTCTTTGTTGCGATTGAACGTGGGCAAGTTCTCTTTGTGGCGGCTGAAGCACAAGGTGAGAATTGCAGCTGCTGTTGATTTTGTGGTTGTGGTTGAAGCAACACAAAATTATTTAGAGCAACTATAGCAATGGGTGAGGTGAGGACTTTATCTCATATTCACATGTGATTTAATTGGAATTTCTCTTGTAGTTGAGAACTAGAGAGCTGTAATCTTTTTTGCTATAGTGGAAGATTTCGATCATGTCTCCGTAGATGTAGGCACATTACCGAACCACGTTAAATCTGCCTGTTCATTGTCTATATTATTTTTCTATTCGGTTAACTACTATATTTCCGCTGGTTGTTGCATTAGTAGTATTATTTTTTTCTAACAATTGGTATCAGAGCCTGGTTCGGATCAGATTTCGCTTAGATCGGTGTTAATTTTGAGTGGGAGTTTTGGTAGAAAATAGGAAGGGAAATTGAAAATTTTGATGGGATAAACTTCCAATGGTGGAAGTTACAAATGTAAAATTATTTATATCAAAAGAATTTATACCAACCACTGTTTGGAGAAAAACCATAAAAGATGACTGATGAGGAGTGTAAATTATTGGACAGGAGGGTTTTGGTGCAGATTCGATTGTGCCTGACAAAATAGGTTGTGTTCAATGTCTCCAAGAAGAAGACCACTTCATATTGGATATCAGCGTTGGCTAAATTTTATGAGATGTTGTCTGCTTCAAATAGACTATTTCTAATAAAAAATTTATTTAACTTGAGAATACATACTGATAGTTTAGTTGTTAATTATTTGAACGAATTTAAAACATTATGGGCATAACTTGAATCCTTAGAATTCGTCTTTACTAATGATATTAAAGTTTTGACGTTTATGTGTTCGCTACCGGATAGTTGGAGTAATATTGTTATGTCTAATAGTAATACTTCCAATGCAGCATTAAATTTGATGATGTTGTTAGTACTATCATGAATGATGAATTGATAAAAAAAAGAATGGTGAGAGCGCAGTTTTCTACAAGTATTGTTCTGTCTCTTGATAATGACAGAAGAAAGGAAATGGGTAGAAGTTTAAGTAGGGAGTCAAAGAAAAGATCGAGATCAAAATCTAAGTGGAAATTCAAGAAAAAATTAGTGTGTTGGAAATGTAAAACAAATGGTCATATGAAGAGGGATTGTCCAAATAAAGACAAGGAGGAAGCAAACGTGGTGAATCCAAGTAAGGAGTATGATGACTTGTATTTATCTGCTCATACAGAATCAAGATCAGATTTATAGTTTGTGGATTCAGAAACTTCGTTCCATTGCAGTTCTTACAGAGAATTATTTGATACTTATATCCAAGGTGAATTTGGGTATATGACTGTTGGTAATTGGTAGGAATGTAAAATTATCTGTAGACAATTCAGTTGAAGTTGCACAATAGTGGAAAGCTATTTTTATAAGAGGTAAGGCACATACCAGATTTATAGAAGAATTTGATATCTGTTAGTAAGCTGGATGGTGAGGGTTATCAAATCTCGTTTTAGAGGAAACAGTGGAAAATCAACAAATGAGCAATGGTAGTGGTCAATGGTGAGAGGGTGAGAATACTATGTCTTCTCTCAAGCTCGGTAGATCACGTTTCTTTGGCTACTGTGAAGAATGAGAAGGCTATCTTATGACATCAGAGGGTTGGTCACTTGAGTGAGATCGGTATGAGGGTATTGCAATTCAGAGGGATGTTGACAGATATGAAAAATGATACTTTTGATTTTTGTGAGAACTGTATGTTTAGAAAGCAGAAAAGAGTTAGTTTTATAAAAATTGGTAAGGAGAAGAAAACCGAGATATTGGAGTTGGTGCATACAGATGTATGAGAGTTTTTTTAGTGAAGTCTTTTGGAGGTAATTCTTATTTTATTACTTTCATACATGATGCAAGCAGGAAAATATGGGCATTTACACTTAAACAGAAATCCGATATCTTCAAGATTTTCAAGGTATGGAAATATTTTGTTGAGAATAAAATATGTTTGAAGGTGAAATGTTTGTTATTAGACAATAGTTGGAAATTTTGTAATAAGAAGTTCGATGACTATTATTCTAACTACGGAATCAGAAGAGTGAAGCTGTACCGAGAACATCGCAGCAGAATGGCGTGGCTGAGATGATGAATAGAACTATTTTCGAGCAAACTCGGAGTATGAGACTGTATGCAGATTTGCTTTTGCAACTCTGGAGAGTCGCTGTAGATACGACAGTCTATCTGATCAACAAGAGTCTAGTTAGTGGTTTAGATAGAGGAGGTGTGGTCTTGTAAGACTGTGAATTATTCATTCTTAAAAGTATTTGATTGCATAGCATATGCACATGTGCATCATGAGATGAGAAAAAACTTGATTCAAAATATCAGAAGTGTGCATTCATTGGATACAATGGCGATGAATATGATTATCACTTGCAGGATTATGAGCATAACAAGGTGATTTGTAGCAAAGATGTAACATTCAATGAGGGTTGTATGTATAATGACCGAATGGAGAAGAAGAGTGAGAAAACAGTAGAGAAAAAACACCTAGAGCTGGATGAGCCACATAATGGGATGGATCCCATGGATAAAAAAAGGAAGAAATATCTAAATCTGAAGGAGAATAAATGGTTACACCTGAGAATATAAAGGCTTCAGATGAGACTGAACAGAGGAGAGAGCCACTAGCTGAAATAGATGGTTCCAGTTCTTTATCAGAGGAAGAAAGTGTTTCCAATTTGAGAAGGAGCACTAGAATAAGGAAACCAACTCAAAAACTTTGTCTTCGTTTATATCATATTTTGTATACTGATGTAGGTAAACCAAAGAGTTAGCAAAAGGCTATGCAAGATAAGTTTTGTCTTAAGTAGAAATAAGCTATGAGTGATGAGATATTTTCTTTGGAGTAGAATCACATATGGGATTTGATAGAGCAACCGGTAAAGATGAAAGTGTTGCATAATAAGTGATTATATAGGGTGAAACATGAGACACGAGGGATACAAATATACAAAGCTATACTAGTGGTGAAAGGATTCAGTCAGAGGAAAGGTATTGACTTCAATGAGATATTTGCACCAGTTGTGAAAAATGACTTCTATCATAATAATATTAAGTATTGTGTCTGTAAAAGGATTGTATTTAGAACAGTTTGATGTGAAGACTACTTTCTTTCATGGTAATTTGGAGGAGAAAATATACATTGAATAGCCGGATGGATATAAAGTTGAAGGAAATGAGAATTGAAAATATCAACTAAAAAGGAGTTTGTATGGATTGAAACAGGCGCCGAAGCAATGATACTTAAAGTTCGACAAATTTATGTTGGGTTCGGATTTGCCAGATGCAATTCAGATCATTGTGTATATTTACAAAAGTTTATGGACGGTAACTTTATTATACTTACTTTGTATGTAAATGATATGCTTGTGGCATGTTCATGCATGAGGAAGTTGGTAGGGATATTTTCTATGAAGAACCTGGGTGAGGCGAAACAACTTCTTTGGATGCAAATTATCCGAGATAAGAAAAGTAAGAAATTGTGGTTATCTCAAGAGATGTACATCAAGAAGGTGTTAGAGAGATTCAACACAGAGAATGCAAAATAGATAACTACAGCTCTTGGTGGTCAGTTTAAATTGTCAAAAGAGTAAGGTGTTAAGACACGTAGAAAATGTGCCTTATTTATCGGTCGTTGGGAATCTTATGTATGCAATGGTGAATACAAGACCAGATATTGCATATGCAATGAAAGTATTGAGTATATTCATGAAGAACCTTGGGAAGGTACATTGGCAAGCAGTGAAGTGGATTTTTAGGTATTAATTGAAGTGTACTTTAAAGTATTGTTTGTGTTTGGATGTGATAATATTGATGTGCAAGGTTTTGTGGATTCGGACCATGAAGTGATAGAAATAATGGCAGGAGCACCACATGTTATGTCTTTACTGTGGAGGAAAAGCGGTAAGCTAGATTTCAAAATTACAATCAATTGTTGTTTTATTTTCGACAGAAACTGAGTATGTGGCAGCTGTAGAAGCAAGGAGTTTATTTGGGTGCAGTAATTGATGAGTGAATTGGGTTTTGAAGGAGTGTATTGCAGATTGTTCAGTGACAGTCAGAGTGTAATTCATCTTACTAAGAACTCAGCATATCATTCATGAACTAAACATATTTACTTGAGTTATCACTTCATTAGATCCTTATTAGAGAATAGTCAGTTAAAGTTGGAGAAGAGTAAGAGTAGAAAGAATCCTGCAGATATATTAATAAAGTCGATTGATGGGAAAAAGTTGAGCTATTGCTCAACTTTGGTGCATTTGTGTTAAAATGCTGGAATTGGGACTTTGAACGATCGAAGAAAAAACTTGGGATGCTAGGATTATCATGTATAGAGATTACAACTTTTGCAATATGTCTTCAAGTGGGAAATTGTTGCTAATGGAGCTCTATTGCTGCAACGGGTTCAGTCCATCCAAACGGGTCAAAAACCGGCTCAAACCTGTTATGAGATATATATATATGGGGGTGTTCGGTTAGGGCATTGGATGCCCCGAGTAATTTTTTTGTGCGGTGAGGCTGCTCCTTGATTTTCGGCTGAAGAAAAATAAAGAGGGGCGGCTGTGCTTCTGCACTTTGTTGCGGCTGAACATGAGCAAGTTCCCTTTTGTGGCGGCTGAAGCACAGGGTGAGAATTGCAACTGCTGTTGATTTTGTGGTTGTGGTTGTGGTTGAAACAACACAAAATTATTTGGGGTGACTGTAGCAGTGGGTGAGGTAAAGGCTTTATCTCATATTCACATGTGATTTAATTGCAATTTCTCTTGTGGTTGAAAACTAAAGAGTTGTAATCTTTTTTGATATAGTGGAAACTTTCGATCGTGTCCCTGTAGATGTAGGCATATTGCCAAACCACGTTAAATCTGCATGTTCACTGTTTCTATTATTTTTTTTTCAATTAACTACTATATTCTGCTGGTTATTGCATTGGTATTATTATTTTTACTAATACACTTTAGATGTTAACTAGGAGGAAAAAGAGAGATGAGAAGAATGGAGAGGGAAATCCAATAAGAAGAGAAAGAGAGGAGAAAAAGGAAAGGGAGAATTAAACTGAAGTAACTCAAGAGTATAACGGGAAATTCAGGTCAAAAATATGATTGAGGGATTAAAATGAGGTATGTTAAAAGATTTGAAAACTAAATTATAAATATGAAGATTTGGAGACTAAATTCTAATTTTTAAAAAAGATGTAAGGGATAGATATGTAAAAAGCCCAAAATTTTGCGGCAAATTTTTAATTGGGGTATTTACTGGTTTGTCCCTCAAATCTTTATATATTATGATTTTGCCCCCCAAATCTTCATATTTAGGATTTTGCCCTCCAAATCTCATAAGTTACAACAATTTAGTCCTCCTCTCTAACACACTTAAATATTTGACCATTTTACCCCTCTTTTCCTCTTCTATTTTCCTCTTCTCTTCTTCTTCTCTCTTCCTTCTCTCTTCTCCTTTTCTTCATTATTTCTCCTCTCTTCTTTCTCCTCTCTTCTTTCAGTATTTAACTGTGTTAGTGAAGAGAGGAGAAGAGAGGAGGAAGAGAGGAGAAAGAAGAGAGGAGAAATAATGAAGAGATGAGGAAGAGAGAAGAAGAAGAGAGGAGGAAAATAGAAGAGGAAAAGAGGGGTAAAATGGTCAAATATTTAACTGTGTTAGAGAGTGAGACTAAATTGTTGTAACTTATGAGATTTATGGGGCAAAATCCTAAATATGAAGATTTGGGGGGCAAAATCATAATATATAAAGATTTGAGGGGCAAACCAGTAAATACCCCTTTTTAATTAAGTTATGGGGCTCACTGAGGAAAAAGCTGGGGCGCATCTAGCAGCTCTCTCTCAGCAATTAAAAATTCATGGTAAATTGCAAATTTATCTTTCGACTTCGATCGGCAAGACCTCAAAGATTCAATCTTTTTCTCCATTTTCTGCACTGATCGTCGGTATTGTCAACGGTTTCTAGGGTTTCTGATATGAAAGCTGGGGTTTTGTGCTCTTCGATCTTCAATTGATGAGGTTTTAATGTGGTATTTTTATCATTCTCGAGATATTTGCGCTATTAAGTTTAATTTGGCAGTTGAATCGGCGGAGGAAGTGGGGAATTTATCCGAGTAATTGAATTTGGCTCTTGATTTTGATTCTTAAGACTGTCTTGGTTTCATTTATTCTTTCAAAACCCTAATTTGCTTTTCTTTAACATTTTAGATCATTCAATTGGAATTTTGGTTGGAAGAAGATATGCAATTTATTGTCTGGATAATTTATTTAGACTGAATGTTGGCATCAGAGAGGGATTTAGAGATGAATTCTACGATGGATGAGATTAATTTATTACGACAGGCCCAAAGGCATCACTTAGTTGTTAGAGGGATTGGAGAGGAAATAGATTTAGAGATTGGACCTGGCGATGATGATCCTTCATTTGCCAACACTCCCCTTGTTGCTGTCCCAACACAGGAAAATTTGGTCGTCGAGGAACAAGAAGACCAAAAGCAGCTTCTTTTGGCCGCTCAAACTCCTATAGAGGAGCCGCAAGAAATTGGCAAGTTGCCACAAGTGAAGAGGAAGAAGAAGGTGGTTAAGAAGTGGAGGGAGGAGTGGGCAGACACTTACAAGTGGGCTTATGTCGATACACATGAAGGGACGATGAGGATATTCTGTTCAGTTTGTAGGGAGTATGGGAGGAAGCATAGGAGGAACCCGTATGGAAATGAAGGGAGTAGAAACATGCAGATGAGTGCTTTGGAAGAACATAATAATAGCTTGCTTCATAAGGAGGCCCTTCGGTTACAAATGGCATTCTCCAAGGACAAGAGCTTGCTTATGGTCGAGAGGCCTGTACATGTTAAAGGTTTGTATGATGTTGTTTATGCTTCTCTGTCATATTCGACAACTAATATGTGATATTGAATTTTGCATCCTATTATTTTCCTATATCGCCTGACACATGGCTAAATAATTTATATTATATGCTCAAAGCCTCAAAGTAACGTTTATATCATGGGTGCATAAATTTCAATACTGTAACGCACCTCCTCACGGTAATGCCATGTCTCGTGTATTAAAATTTCTTCATATAGTAACATTTAACAGCTAGAACATGTTTTTTGTGTATTGTTATGGTGCTAGATTGTTATTGTTGATTCATTGAACATGCATGGGTTGCATGAGCAATTAAAGTAGCTTAGCACCGGTAATGTTGTTTTATACCATCAAGTAACAGGCAATTGCTACGTGTTTAACTTTCTTTCAAATTCTCACATAATTGTTTGAAGCTAGAGTTGGTATTATCATTTTCTCGGATACTGCCTTGCTAGTGTTGATCATTAAGTCTGATGCAATATGCTTAACATACTTGTCAACGTCCTGCCATACTAATAAATATCTTAGCCGAAATTCCTAAAACATAATTAACAACATTTATTCTGGTCTTTGTTCATGTTGAATTGCAATTTTCTAGTGGTTTGTGATAGTCTAGTTGAATAGGTCTACTCCTTTATCAACACTGGCATCCCATGCTTAATAAAATAGAATTATTTTGTTGTTGAAGAAGCAAGAACCCTAGCTTTTCTCAGAGGCATTGTTCGCTGGACTTATAAATTGATCTTGTTATTTTTGTTTAACTTTCTGTCCTTCTGATGTCTGTCTCGTTTCGTAGAAGTGCATTAGTTCGTTGTAATCATAGCACATATATGGAAAGGTGCTTCTTTATTGCTTATGATAGGTAAACACATCAGGTACATAAAAAAAATGCTATGCGCCGTGACAACAAACCCTTGCCTCCTCATGGATTACAAGCTAGTTCTAGTTCTTGAGGATTGGATCTTTCTTTGGTTATCTTCTTATCCTAGTGTTGTTGATGTCATGCGGGAATAATAGCTCAGTTTATGGGATTTAGAGTTGCATAGTGGGATGGATTTTTTTTATCAAAGTGGTGCATGTTTTTTTCCCATTTTAATTAGAATTAAGTTCACCTTATAGGTCTGAGCTCCCAATGTTTTCCTCAGCCTACTAATTTGCACCTACACTACACACACACACACATTATTCCCAAAAGTTATTATGGAAAACCTTGTGGTTGATGTTTGTCTAATCAATCTAATCATATACTTGCTGCACTGTTTTGTTTATTTACTTGGTAATGGTAGACACGTTACATGAATTTTTCTAGTTCTACATGCTATACCCTTCCTTTCAGCATACTTAATATCTGTTAGTCATTTTTAACTTTTTATTGTTGTGGTAGAACTTTGGTGTAGACCCCCATATTGAAATTTGTTTACTTTATTACAATTACAAAATACCGCAAGCCTTCTGTTTGCCTAAAAGTATTCGTATGCTATTTGTGCAACACAATTTTGTGTGTTTTACCTTTTTACAATCTCAATTCTGTAACTATTCCTTTTCTCAATTAAAACATGAAATCTACTACTTCTGGAAGGTAGCTTGGAACATTCTAAGATGGGTTCACGAGTAGATGTTTAAGGCACTATCAATTTTCTGTTAACATAATAATTTTATCACTCTGTACTAAATTTCAGTTTGTTGTTTTTAACTGTGGCATGTGGCGACATAGCTTTAATGTCAAAAACGGCTGGTTCAATTGTTGAATCTGTGTTAAGAAGAGATCCTCATGAAGCCGAATATGTACAGGCAGTCCAAGAAGTTGTTCAGTCTTTAGAACCAGTATTAGTGAAGAATTCACAGTAAGTAATTTTGAAAAGGAATTTGGGCTATATTTTGTGGAAAGATGGTTATCGATTTTGATGCACGAAAAACATTATAACTCGATACTACTCTGTGTTCAGGTATGCTCACATTTTGGAACGCTTGTTAGAACCAGAGCGCATGATTGTTTTTAGAGTACCATGGGTGGATGACAGGGGCGAGACAAATGTAAATCGCGGCTTTCGTGTCCAATTTAGCCAGGTCTTGGGGCCATGCAGGGGTGGCCTACGTTTTCATCCATCCATGAACTTAAGTATTGCCAAGTTTCTAGCTTTTGAGCAGGTAGCATTTATTTTTGCAATCTTGAAATTGTTTTATCTCCTCATGTAAAGGAGTGACGGTCTGCATAACGGACTAATTCTTGTGCCTACTTTCGTGTTAACGTGGCGTGCTATACAAATAAAGACATGTACACACAAACAATATGTAATTTTACAGGGAAAAAAAGTTTAGTGAAGCAATTAGTTTTCTCTAGATAGTTTTTTGATTGCTGTGGCTTTGCTTCATGTTTTTTGTGTTTAAAATGGGAGTGGGGACCAGTGTAGTGTTTAAACTGGGAGTGGGGACAGTAAACCAGGAATTACATTGGACTTCATAATTTTTATGTCAATTAATCCCTTAACTTTATGTAGTTTCGTTTTCCTTTTAGTTTTTACTATATGTTGGCCACCAAATTAAACCCTGTCAACAAAACCCAATGGCTAAGAATAAGTTTATCTTTTTTCACCAAGAAGCATATACTAGCCAAACCTGAATGGAACTCATCAGCGTTCCCTTAATTTTTGATAGGTGTTATTTGAAATGAATGAAAAATATGTTTTGATGAAATGAGTAAAATAGCAGAAGTATGTTTGAAGTATTAAAAAAAAACCATACACGTGGTCTTTCACATATGTTTTGAATCTCGTATACACTTGTATACTGATAAAGTACTCTTAAGTGTTGGCCTTAAATATCCTAAGGTTATTTCCTTAGGAAATGACCTAAAATTTCATGGTGGTACATACAAATGGATATTCCAGACTTTGTATCCTTATCTCCATGACCAAAAATGATCATGTATAAAAATTATATGATTCAGATACCTATTAAACATCGATCAAATGATTTTCTTTGTTCTAGTGTCGAGAAAGTCTTTGTTTTTTCCACTATTTGATAAATAGTTGAGAGGTACAAAAATTCATGACTTTTATAAAGTATAAACAATTTTCATGCACGGAGACATAATAAATGAATTTGAATACTATTAACCACCAGAGAAGTAACTACTCAAGGAGACGCCGTAGAAGTACTTTACCCATACATACATGCACTTGCACACAGCCCCACAAAAAGCGACCAAATTGGTAGAATGATTGAGAGGATGATGGACAAGGTGGAGACAGTATTTTCAAGTTGCACAAATATCAATGTCTCAAAAACAGATTTTAAGGTGTGAATACTGGATAGTAACTAAAAGTTAAAAATATTTAATTGTAATAATTGGTACTTAGTACTAACATTATCATATACAACAACAACAATCAAGCTTTTTATCCCAAGTACTTGGGATAGGCTACATGAACCAAATGAGAATTACACAGGATCTTTTACATGGCTGAACGATCTTTCTCCACTCATTGCTACCAAGTAATTTGTCTTTGTTTAGGTCTTTAACATTTATATCTTTTCATATCACCTACATCTGTGTATTCTTGGATCGTCCTTTGAACTTGTTCTATGTTGATAAGTTCCACTTGTCGAATAGTCTACATCACACATGACCAAAACCATACTAATATAATCATATCTGTTCAATAAATTTTGGCTGTAATTCTTTATATAAAACTAAGTTTCTATTGAAACCTTCCAATTTTATAGGGATTTTCTGATCTGATTTGATGTCTCTATTCAGGTGAAGGCAGGTGGGCTAGTGTAGGAATGTGCCTCCACTGACTTCTATCTTCCTAGCAAATGTAGTTTTATAAGAGTCTAAGACTATAACTGATGAGCAAATATTAGATGTCTACCGAACTTTATGCAGTTAATTACCTACTTCAAGTGGTCAGCTAATCTAGGCAACTAGATCCGCTTCTATCTAAATTATGATCATTGATAAATTCACACCCACTTATGATGTATGCTTTCAATTAAATTTGTTGCGACTAATAAAATCTGTTTACATTAGTGCATGATACACTTTAGGCTGTTACCAGACATTAGTCAAATTAAATCAAATCCTCAAAGTGCGCAAAATCACACTTCATGAGCTGCTAAGCATGTTATACAGTGTCTTATGCTTTAAGGAAATTATTTTGAAAAGTAAATATAACTAAATACATGGGACAATCTAGACCAGCTATTCATAATCTTTTTCCTAACTGGAAATATTTACATGAAAACACTCCCTAGCTTTATAGCCCCACCATGTATGTCTGATTAAAAAAAATAAGCAAAACCTATAATGAAAAGAAAAAAAATTAACTGCTTACTATGCTATAATAGTATATTTTACTCAATTTTTGGGTAAGGATCTATTCTTCTATAATATCTTAACTGACAATTCTGATTTAATTTAATTTTCATTCTGTTTTAAATTATGGTCATCATACATATAATTCGTTATTTCATAGTCACATCTATACAATAAGAATTTTATATGTGTGGTTATACGAATTGAAGTGCAAAATTTAGTTTCAATTATACAAGGTATATTTATAGGATATATTGTAACTAAGTTCTCATCATAAAGATTAAATACATTGAAACTATTATAGATAATAGCATAAAAAATTTAGTAAATTTTGATCGATATTATGCCAACACTGAAAAAAAATCTCTAGCTCCGCCTCTGCCTCTGTCGGATTGGTTAATCTATAGCTGAACGTTAAGTTTAAAAATAAAATCTGTTACTTTGTAATGTGTTGAAGTGGGGAATAATGAAAAGTCATAATAGAAATTAGGGTAACCATGATATAGATTCTGTTATTGTTGTGTTGTACTGTGTTAAAGTTGGCGAATAATGTGACATCATACTAGAAATTGCTGCAACCATTATGAATTGAAGAATTATAACTATCCTGTTGTGACCTTGCCCAAGTTGCATTTTAATGCATTTCCTACTTTGTAAGATTGTTGGAGTTTTATTTTCAAAACCTAATGTTCCTTATTCATACTTTATTTCATAGCCTACAAGAATTTGGTCAGGTGCATGAGGTTGAAGTGTCACATGTGAGGTTTTATGGCAATATCCTATATTGCCCGTAGCAGCCTTGGTAGGAAGTTGGACTTTATTCACTCAGGGTCTAGTTAGCAAAGGGTTATCATTGGTTAAGTGGGGTTAACCCCTCTTTAACCTTTCAAACAGAAAAACTGGGACAGGTTGAGGGGTTTTAATATGATTTTAAGTTCCAAACCCTTAAACAAAGCCTAACGACTGACAATCCATCTATGATTGTTAAAAAGGAGTTAACTCTCAAAATCAGCTAATAGATCCCTCTTTCTTGAAGGCTTAAAAGATAACATTTCTATTTGCTTAAGAGTTTGTAAATATCCTCTTTTAAACGCTCAAATTTGAGGTGACTTTGTTAAAGCTTTTGGCTAACTATTTTAACCATGATGAAAAGCTATTTTAGAAATTAAAGTTATTTTGATTCTCTTTGAGACGACTTGTCCAATTTAATCATTCATCTTAATCCTTCTTCCTTAATCAATCCCTAATGAGGAATTTTGTCTGGTTGGCCCCCCTTTTGGAGGTCAACCTGATCTAATGCTTCCATTGTGACCTACGCCATATATGTGCATTTTCGTGCTTGCTAAGTCCATTTATGTTTTTTGTAAGGGAAGGGGGAGGCTTAGTTGATAGAGAGCGCTCGTTGCATTTTTATATTTATTTGGCAAATTTTACCCCATTAATAAAATTTCTATACTTGACACCCCCCTCCAATCCTGGGCCCCCCTGCCCCCAAAACACACACACACACACAAACACCCTAACAAAACCACCAAAGACCCGGACACAAACAAATAGTGTGGTAAAAAAAAATGAAAAAGAAATAACAAATTTCTTACTAATTTTTGGTGACTAGGTAATGTAAAGTTCATAAACTATTTTTTACTGTTTGGTGGCTAGAGTTATTTGTTTTCGGGGAAAACAAGGGATCTTTCTATTACCATTGAATTAGAGAAAAATTACAGATTATTAAAATTTCTCTTTTCTCGATTTGATTACAATGAAAAAAAATAAAGAAAAACAGACAGAGAGGACTTATGGATCATCGCTCTCTTTTTACAAAAGATCGTGAGATTCGAGACAGCTATGGGGATCGGTCCTTTCATAGTTAACGATTTGACGTCGATGGTTGGAGACGAGCTCATTCTTCTTCTCTTCTGTTCTTGGAGGAAGCACAAACTTCTTGTGCGGGAGAGAGATTTGGCCAAAGGTTCTCTTTGAGTTCTCTTGGGGGGGTATTTATAGGTCCCCAAGTTGTTGAGGAGCTTTCCTTGTAGATAGAATCGAGATATGCTTTCCTTGTAAATAGAATCGAGATCTCTTTGTAATCTTAATGAGATATTCAAAACTTCTCTTCATTTGAGTTGCTTCAGATTCATTATATCAGATCCTGTTTCTGCACATAAAAACAATTAAATTCAAATTAGAATTTGTAAAATTATCAAACTCAAATAGAAATTATCAAACTCAAATAGAAATTAATTTAGAATTCTGCATCCAAAAATCTATTTGAATTTGATTAGAATTTGTAGAATTATCAAACTCTAATAGAATTAAATTAAAAATTATTCATCCAAAAATTAATTTGATTTTGATTAGAATTTGGATGAGAGTTAGAGATTGCAAAATAACTCGAGACGTGGTCGAAATATATTATGCATGAAGTGGGGTTCACCGTGCGAAACGGGAGTTCGAGCGGGGCGAGCGGGCGACGCCATGCGAAACCTGGCGAGCGAGCTCGCACGGCCCCGCTCGCTCGCCCGCGAGGTGATTGGCCAGCCTCGCGGCCAAAAGAAGAATTTATTTTTTGCGTTTTGTTCTTCTGTGCCTCCTGAGCCTCATGGACGCCCACGAGGGTGGGAGCCTCGCGGGAGCCCGCGAGGCTAATTCCAATTTTTTTTAATGTATTTTTAAATTATTAATTATTATTATTATTATTATTTGATTTGGATTTGGATTCGGATTTTGGATTCAGACTTGGACTTGAATTTCGGATTCGGACTCGGACTCGAACTCGGATTTCGGATTCGGGCTTGAACTCGGATTTCGGATTAGTGCGGGGATAATTTTTCTCGTTCTACATTATTTAGTTTAAGGAACTTTTTATTTGGAAAAATCAAAGTATTGAAAATTCTAAAATTTTAATTTTTTTTTATTTCTATGAGTTTTAGAGAATCATTCCATCCTAAACATATTTGATAAGTTTCTAAGTTTCTTGGGTTACCTGGCAAAGTTACAGACCACTTTACCATTTACCACTGCCTTCCAATGCAACTACTGTTGAACTTGTGACAACTTGCCATCAACCTGGCTTAACTGCTATCCATTGGCATGCTAAGCTATTTTTGCTACATAAGCATTTAGCATTGTAATCTCAAAGGCTAAGCATCACTATAACCGATGCTTCCTTTCTTCAATTATTTGCTGCTCATTTGGAAGTTAAGAGGTGAAATATATTCTTTTCCTTGCCACTGAAGCTGGCATTCGGCATTGTTCGTCATTTAAGCTGTCAGCAGAAGTGTACATTATTGACTACATTTCCGATACAGTTCATCATTATGCTGATATTTCAAGGACTACATCTTTTGATCTTTAGGAAGTATCGTTATTTTATATATCTAATGGTAAAGAAGCTAATTAGTTTTTATTGCATGGAGACGTTGACAGTGACCAAATAGAACTAAAGTGGATCAAATTAGTTTAAGAATTGCATCCAGCGGTATGCTGTAAACATCATATTTACGCAGGAATTGCACAAGTATACAAGATCCTCAACTTCTATACTGAGTTGATGCCTTGATCAGATGCAGTATGGTTTTTGTTTTGATGAGGATATCAAGACAGGTCTGTCTTAGGATTCAGGGGTAGAAGAATTACTGGCACAAGTGATAATGAGGGATTACTCTGGTCTTGGTGAAAAAGCTATGATGATGTGGAGCCTGCAACAAAGCATAAAATTGTGTAGTGGGCTTGTTCAGAAGTCATATGCTGGAACTAAGAAATCTATGTAAATGAAAGAGATGTGCATAGGACTATTTGTTCAGGCTCCTTTCCTCTGTAGGAAATGCTGCATGAGAAACACCTACTTTATGGTTTATATTTGTAAGCTAAGATTAGTTATTCTCCAAACATTGACCTTATGAGTTTTCTAGGAGTTCTCAAGTTTAAGGGTGAACGACAATTGCAAGTAAATTAGAGGAGGCTTTGGCCGTTCTGTTATTGCATTGTGTAAGCTAGTTCTTAGGCCATACTGTTATTTACTATAGGGCCAAACAGGATTGATTAGAAGAAGCTAGTTCTGTATTAACTAACCTTAATGGTATACATGGAGATAATATATTTGCTTCAGATTAGAGTAATGCTTTCTTTATTTAACGTTCTACATTTCGTTCTGTTTTCGCTGGTGGGAGAAGCAGGCCTTAGTTTAGTGTGCTTATAGATGTATTTCTTTCCAATCTTACTTTGCAAAATGCATTTTTGTTACATTATACTGCTGTGTTGTCTGGGATCGTATAGTTCTGTGTGCTCACTAATTGGCAGAAATAGCAGTGGGATAGTGCAAGCACTATGTTGTGGTTTTGACCTACAGGAGATAGGATACACACGATAATTCAGCAGTTGATATGCTGTGCAGTGTACACTGATTAATATTTCAATTCTGATTAATATTTCGTATTGAATTGAATCTCTAGGTTTCTCCAAATGAACACCAGATTAGTCTAAGCATTCTACCAGACCTTTTGGTTCATAAAGGGGTTGTAAGATATCTTTCAAGGGAAGAAACTTATATTTTGTTGTCTTCTCCCTTTCTGTTCTACCATTTACCATGTTATCCTAAGGACTTGAGAGATGTGAGATTAAATTGTCAGTACACTCCCATCCCACCTTTTCTTTTTTTCATTTTTTATATAATATCTCCCAAAGATAAAGGTAGAATTCAAAGAATCAAATTTATAGGTTGAAAGGTCAAATGAAAGCTTGAATTTTACCTGTATATCACGCATTGTTAAATGGTAAATTGAAATGGAACTTCTGCCTATTCTTCTCTTGCAATTACTAGGAAGGCCTACAGCTAATGCCATCACGTCTTTACCTTTCAAGAAAAGCTTACTTCATCTAAATAGAAGTAACGTCAGTTCTGAAACTATTGCATATATTTCAACTATAATGTATCTTCAGCTCTAGTATGGCCCGACACTTTCATTGCAATTATCATCAGCTCTAGTATGGCCAGACACTTTCTACCATGATGTATCTTCAGCTCTAGTATGGCCAGACTCTTTCATTGCAATTATCATGCATGATGGTGATTATGATAACATATCTACAATTACGAACAACGTGGTTTCTTTATTGTGTGAGCTATAACCATTCCTCTTCACTTACTTTTTTTGTAGACACTAAAGAACGCTCTATCACCATATAAACTTGGCGGTGCTGCGGGAGGAAGTGATTTTGATCCGAAAGGGAAGAGTGAGAACGAGGTGTTTGCCTTGTACACTACATCTTTTTTGTGATAAGGGCTTACACCCTAGGATGATTTTCTATAAGCAATGTTTTGCAGATCATGCGCTTTTGCCAGAGCTTTATGGATGAGTTATATCGGCATTTGGGACCTGAGCAGGTAAGTTATCATATCTATTTTATTAGTGTTTCAAATAACCCTGCCATTAGCAGGTCTCAAATTTACCTAACATTTCTTCAATTTCAGTATGATTTTTATTTATTATGTTCACCATAGGATCTTCCTGCAGAAGATATGGGTGTTGGTCCAAGGGAAATGGGGTTCCTTTTTGGACAGTATAGACGACTTGCTGGTCATTTTCAGGTACTAATGAAATTTTAGTACTAAATAGTAAATGCGTCAATATCATTAATGGTGCATGTTGCTTCTTTGCTATGCTATGTGTTATATCCTAAATCAAAAAAAAAACTGTTAGGTACTATGTTCCGTTAATTGCTGCTAACTTCTACCTTTTATTTCTTGCTTTTATTGTATTAGTGGCAGTTACTTTATTTTTATGCCTCCTGCAATTGTATGGGTATTTTTAACCAATTATAATTCGTGAATAATTGGTCAATGGTCATTGTTCCAGCCCATTAGCATGATTAGTTTGTTTTTTTCAAAAGTTGCATCATAAAAGGGGCTGCATGTAAGTCAGTTTTAGTTTTTGATTATTTCCTCGGTTGTGATTTGAACCTCGTTTTAGCAACAGCTAATGAGAATGTGAATTCTCACATTAACTTTACGATGTTTTTACTCGATTCATAGTTTTATGAATGTGGAAAAATTGAACTGGCAAAACCAACTGAATACTTGGGTCTCTCAAGATTTAGAATGCTGAAGGATAAGTAGTATCAGGCATGCAAGAGACTGTATGAGTCTTGTGACACAAAGGCTTGCCAGAGAACATGCTATATGTACACCAGATTCTACATACTATCAAGCTCGTGGCTATGTGATAGGGACATAAAAGGCCAGGATTAGTCAGGTTTAATTAGTTAGACTTTGTTAGATTTGATTGAAATTTTGAGTTCTTAGTTTTATTTTATTTTTTGCTTCTTAGCTTTATTTTTTTTTGCACATATTGAGTGCACGTATTGCGGGATATATATAACCTTGTAAGAGACATTTTTAATTAAAAATGGAAGATTGATTATGATAATTCTCTTTTGAAACTCTAAACGTTTGATGTGCTTTGAAAATCTCGAACATTTGATTTGTTTAGAGGTGGCTATTCACCTGGGTGGAAGGTTCAAGTCCAAAAATAACCTAGTTCATCCCTAAAGCTTCCAAATCACCACTCATCCTGCATTAAATTTTGGTATTAGAACCCAAATATCCATCCTGACGTATTTCAAAACACTAACCCTAGGTCCATCATCATCTTCTCCATCTTCTTCTAGATTTGAGCAAAAAAAGAGAGAAAAAAAAGAAAAATTTAGACAAAAGAAAAATTGAGAAATAAGTCAAAAACTAGAAAAATAAAAAGAAGAATAAATAAAGAGATAAAAGAGGGAGATCTCCTATCTACAAATCTTAACCCTAGCTTGTAGATCCAAATCCTTATCTCCATCGTCATTGATATGTGCCATCGCTTGCTCTCTGTGTCATCAATTAACGACATCCGTCATTGCCTCTAGATCCAATCGTTGAGCTGCTATCCTTATTATTTGATTGCTATTGTCATTTCATTACTTCAAGACCGTCAATCTGCTGTCTAGTTCATCATTGATCTAGCAATATTCCGACCTTGCCATCACCTCCTGAGCCCCCTTTGGCGTTGACGAAACTTTGCGAATTGTCTTTGCCTCCTGTGATATTGCCGGCTCTCTTTGACATGTCACCGACCATTGTCATCCCTCGTACCAGATCCCATATCCAACATTACCTAACTGGCTTCATCATTTATTATCACCTACTGGAGTCACCTTTCTTGATCTTGATTCCATCTTTCCTTTGTGTTGAAAACTCCAACCAACCTAAATCGGGTGGATTTGGAGCTGATTTGCAGTACCTATCACTTTGAACACTAATGCCTCGTCCCCTTATTCTATGTCACTATAGTGCTGGTATCACGGTCACCTGAGCTACTCTGCTCTGTTGTCTAGATCAATGCCCTCCGACCTTCACAAGCAGCACGTTCAACTTGCTGCTCTGAACTAAAGCAGACCTGAATGAACCAAAAATTAACACGACCTGATTTAGAACTAACCTGGTTCACTTGTTGATTGGTCTAGGTTCACTGAATCATACCCTGCTTTCATCCACTTTAACCCGAACTCGATTTGATCTTCATCTTGGGCAGCACTTAGCAAGCAGGATCCGACTTGTTAGCATTGCATACAAATCCATTAAGGTTATTTGACGAATTGGAGCTTCTTTTAAGCTTAATTCAGGCTAGGTTTGATCCATTGGTATCATTGTATTGTTCTGACTTCTTTGTGCTAAATATTTTGATTTTAGAGTTGATTCACCATGGGGCTCATACTTTTTGATGATACATTTATACCGATGATGATTCAAAGTAAGCTGAGCATGATATGGCATGATGCTATTCCAGATGGTCGTAGTTGTAATGGCTAATATGGTTATGAAGATTGGAAGAGTAACCTTGAAGATTTTTTCCGTTTCTTTCAACATTTGAGAGGAAATGCCTTCATGTTTGGCTTAAGATGTTGGGGAGAAGTTTTTTTTTTTTTTTTTTTGTACAGAGGTATTTATAAATTATGTTGATATTAGTGTCTCTTGCAAGCTTTTATTTGTGCTCGGTATGTTCCGTTCTTCTTTTAGATTATCCACCAAAATCTCGTATGTCTTTATATTATGAGTCAAAGATTAAACAAGAGTCCGTGCTTGAGCCGAAGACGGAGATTTAAAAGTGAGACATAAATTAGGGGCATAGTCTAAACTAGAATATGAGATGGAGTTCAGAGTAGAGTTTGATATAAATTTAGAGTTGAAACCCTTGTAGAGTATGACGATAAGATTTCTCAGCATGCGCTGAACACAGAAGTTGAGGAATCTCTTATTAAGACTTATGCAAACCTTTCAACGTAACGTAATTGAATTCAAAGATATCATCGTTTTTATCAACATTAAGGTTTCAATTATCCATAAGATTATCTGATGTCTATGAAGGCCGTTAGTTCTAAAATTACGATCACACACTACATGTTACGTCTTAGGTCTTGTTTTTGCTATTGAGATTGTCTCATTTGACAAGATCAAGTTGATGGGAGAAGAATTTTAGAAGTTGCTATAATTTTGATGTCTTTACTAATTGGAGACGAATATTATGAGGCCAGGGAGAATTGATGAGGATATCGAAAGACCAAATAACTCAAAATTACTTAGGATTTATTATTTAGAGATTTTATTTAATTTGATAGATTTGATTGAGATTCTGAGTTATTAGTTTTATCTCTTTGATGCATGTGGTTGACATGTATTTCGAGCTATATATAGCTTTGTATGAAACATTTTAATTAGAAATGTAAGATTGATTATGATAACTGTTTCTTTTGAAATTCAAGGTATGTGATGTGATATGAAATCCTCTTACCATGTGATTTGTTTAGAGTGGACGATTCGTTTGGGTGTGAGGCACGAATTCTATCTTTTATCATATCAAATCCTAGTTCATCCTTAAATCTTCCAAATCTCCACCAAGCCCTAATTTTACTTCTGTCCTATATCACCATGCCCATTAGTTAGAAAGATTACTCCAGCTTGCTATGTTATGGGAAGGCAAAACAAGCATTTTGCACGGGTAGCAACTAGCACCTGGCAGCCTACCTTCCTGGTCCAGCTACATTGTAAAAGGAAGGCCACTGTCGCCCTCCCAAAGCATAAGAGAGGATATGGCAAAGGAGGCAGCAGTGCTTCCTGGACTTGTAGGACGAGCGGCAATCTGAGAAATGAAATCAACCATAAAGATCCTTGTTAGGCATTTTTTTTCAAATTTCTTGGTTATTTCATTATTTGACAGGAAGACCCGTGGGAACTTGACTGCTGGGAGGGTCATGCTTTGGTCATGGACCGTGGTAGCTTGTAGTTAACCTACAGCCACTTAAGAAGTCATGTTTGTATGAGCAATGCTGGGTTGAAGTTCATTCAGCCACCAACAACTGCTGAGCAAGAGGGTGGTAAGTTGAAAAAGAGTTTTATTGGTTGTGTTTGCTAACAAATTGGCCAAATAGCGTGTATGTTTGGTTGACTGGTTTGTGACTTGGATATATGTTGCAATAGATCAGAGATAAATTCCAAGAACAAGTCAATATATAATATCAAGAAGGGACTTATAGGGCTCACTGTAGTGTATAGGGTATGATGGCCCACCAACATGTGTTTGAAAATGTCATGCTGTATCTCATGTGTCAGATCCATTAGATTCTAGGAGGGGATTGATCACGTGTTAAACACAATGTAGGGAGATACTATGGTTGCTGGAAGATGGCAGCATAGGTCATTAGGCTGGTGGTACTCTTAACCAGGCAAGTGGAATTGCTGATGACAAAAACTGCTGTTGCTTTTATTGATTGACAAAAAGATCATTAAATTGCACAGGATACCGGGACATTTTCAGAATGTCAGTCAGGGAGGCAACTTGTTTGGGGGCTAAAGATGAATGGAATATGCAGATTTCCTGGGGAGTTACGGCCATAAAAGCCAGTTATTATTCAACCTATTGTTTAATGGTCGTTGTTTATGAAAAAATTACTACACCAAGGGAGTTTGCTGGGCAAGACAGGGCCTCACTGCACCTAAGCATGGGGACAAGATTAACCTGCAGTAGCAGGGGTTGCCTCCAGTTGCTGTGTAATAAACTATATGCAGAAATTCCTGGTATCAACATCGAGAAGATAATGTGGAAGGTGTTTATGGGATCCCTGACACTCAAACCAGCTGCGTTTCTGTGTAGTTTGCTACAAAATGGGTAGTTTCATTATAGGGCCAACCTGAACTATTTTTTAATCGCATATAGAGTCTGAAACGGGCATTCGTTTATTTCATTTGTTATTGTCTTACTGATGTCAAGACAGATGCATCCAGACCATTTGGCTTCGTAGAACATGCAGAATTATACCCATTATATATATATATATATATATATATATATATATATATATATATATATATATATATATATATATATATATATATATATATATATATATATATTATGATTTCGTACGCGACTATGCGTGATACCTACTGACCGATGAAGATTTGAATATTTGTTCAAGTGGAACTGAAGATGCTGAGTTAGTGAAATGTGATGCAAAAAGATAGGAAAAGGGATTGAGGATTCATATATGGAGTCAATGTTCTGATATCCTGTATTTTCCTACTGGTTGAGTTTACATGCAGCATATAATGTCCTCTTCTAGGTTTCTTCTCGCCCCACTACACACACACACACCCCCAAAAGAAATGGAGGAAAAAGGAACAAAGAGCATGGTTTATGCATATGCATGTCACAAGGGTCGTATGTTCAAGCTTGCCTTGCCTTCAAGATACTGAAAGGAATTCTTTTTCCCTGTCTGGGGAGCGGGTGGGAGTTATCCACCTTATCATTTGAGGAAAAGAAGGAGAGCAGCTGAGGTTGGTAAAGCACTTGCAATATCAGGGTGGTCACTGATTAAATCTAGATGATTGGTAAAGCACGTATCATATCAAGGTGCCTTTGATATATTGCGCGTAAATTTCTATCCTATCTAAAGGAAGAGGGTGGAATTATAAATCATATCATGTCAGAAAAAGAAAAAGAAAGAAAGAAAAAGGAAAAATGAACAATAATTAAAAAGACTGTATAATTGGTATGGTGGCATTCAGAGCAAAGGCTTTATGAGTCTAGGTTATGTGCTGTGATACCTTTATTATCGATTGTTTTTTGTATTTTATGATTTTCGTTTAGTAACTATCGTTATAACTTAATTACTATTAGAACGCATTTCAAAGTCGACCTTTGTGTTTATGTTTCCTCAGATTCGAAAGTGTATGCAATTTTCTGCAAAGAATCTCATGTTTTGCTGGCTATGTTCCTAGTGTGGGACATTCAAATGGTTGCTTCCAGTTCAATGAGCATAAATTGTATGACGAATTAGGTTAGTTCCACAAACCCTTGACCTTATAGCTTTTATGATAAGCCCCTACATTGTTATAATGTGCCTAATAGTCTGCCTAATCTTGGAACTTACCACCAATGAATTCAATGCCAACTAATAGTAAGGTGGCAATGTTGGCACTCAGGCATAAAATCTTTTATCAGCTCTTCTCGGAGCATTAATGGACTTTTAGTTATGTTTCTGATGACCAGAACCAACCCTAGCTTTGATAAGGAAAGGTTTCGAATGATATCGTGATTACAGTATTTCACTGACATGTAAATCTAATTGGTTTTGTTGGATTTTGTTGCTTACATGTCAATGAAATACTGTAATCATGATATCAGCTGTAGGAAAGAGAGCTCAGTCATTTGCTTGTGTCAGCCCACTAAGAGGACCCCACACCTTATTGAACAGGAGCCTGCCATAAACATTGGTTGCTCCACATGCCTGTGCAGCAGGAGCACATGGACCAGCAGTGCGGATTTGTGCAACCATTTTACCCAAACCGGCTCGATAACACTGCAGACAAACTCATTAAAGATATTTTGTGAGTTTGGAGCCTATTTCAAACCCGATTTGAGTTTGGTTTGACCTAGATTCGAGGCATTATATCTCAAGGATATATTTTGCACTGCTTAAGCTAAAATTTTCAATTGTTGGATTAATTATTCATAGGGTTCATTTTTTTGTGATTAGTACATTTATACTTATGGTAATCCTAAGTAAGTTGAGCATGACATGTCTAGTACTGTCTCAGAATTTTTTGTTGTTAACTATATATGGTTACAAAGACAAGGAGAGCAATATTGAAGCTTTCTTCATACTTTTCTCTCTAATATCTATAAAGAAATGCTTTGATGTGCGAATGAAGTTGGTTGGAGAATCTTGGCGGAGTACAACTATAAATACTATCAATATTGGTTTCTCTTGTAACATCTTCTTCACTCTCATTATGCTTTGCACCTTTCAAATTATTCGCGAAACTCTTGTTTGTTTCAATCTGAGTCCAAAATTGAACAAGAGCATGAGCCCAAGCCCAAGACAAACTAAAGAATATGTACAAGAATTGGTAGTAGAGTAAGATCAGAACATGAGACGAAATCTGAGGCAGAATTTGACTCAAATCCACATCCTAAAATCATTGTCGAGTATAACAACTAGACTTCCTAGTCTGAACCGACCACGAAAGTTTTATGATGAGCTAGAGCCAGACGTTATTGCACAGTCACTGCACTATTAGAGAAAACTTTCTTGCAGCACACAAGAGTTACAAAGTCTGCTATTGAGACTACTGCAGATCTTTTAGTGGAACTAAATGTGAAGAGATCGTAGTCTTTGCTAATCCAAGAAGCTTGAATTATCCATGAGATTGCTTATTGCTTATGATCCTTTTTAAAATTTTCTTTACACAACAGACAAATTTACATGTGATCAAACTTCTTATAGTACAAAATACAACGAAGCCTATTCGACTATATTAGCATCATGATCGTGAATTGTGCGCGACTTTTACATGCCCTAATGGAGTTTTGAAAAGGAATACTTCCACCACCTATGAGTTGGATCTCTTTGAATCTCGGCATCAATCCAATTTTTAGTGGAAAATTTTTGACACTTCATGTATGTGACATTTCTGCATCATCATCTATTCCAGCTAATCCAATGTGAAAGGTAGTACCACCGCCGCTAGCCTCTTTCATCACTATTACCATAATCCTATTGAGATGTTTCATGCAAAGAGTTTCATGAGTTCAACCACATATGCTTTGACGCTTATTATCATTGCATTCTTTAGAGGTGAAATGATGAATGCTTTAAATTGGAGGAGAATGACGAGGACATCGAATGGCTAGTATTAGGCCATGATCTATTAGCTTCATTAGATCTTATTAGATTTTATTGGAGATTTAATAAAATTTTAGATTTTATTGTTATTGTTTAGTTCCACATCAATTATTACATGGAACTCTTATTTGTAGTAGGCTATTTAAGGCTTCAATGTATCAATAAAATTAGAGTTAATTGATGAAAATTTTAATGATGCAAAGAGCCATGAGGGTCATTAGGTTAGTTTAGAGTATATTAGATTAAATTATGTTATCCCCTATTTCCTCTTTCAAAACCCCGCTACAAAACCCTAAACTTGCTTCCTTGCCCCATCGGCTACAATTTCTAATTAGCTTGTGATTTAAGATTTTTGTGTGCTAGATGTCAACGTTTTTGTGTTTAGGAGTATTTCTGCTACTGAACAGTTGTCACATCTTCTTGAAGCCATTGAAGAAGGTCGAAAGAGGCATACAATTTGGAGAACTAGCACTAGGTGATGTACGCAATATTTGATTCTGGGATACATATGGATATATATATGTTTGTGTGTTTGTTTATCTGTATGCATTAATGTATTCTATTTGCCATAGTATTTATGTCTGATATGATTATGTGCATATATATATATATTCTTATAAAAAAATGATCAGTAATGATTAATGAACAAATGAAAATTAAGATGCATACCAGTATGCTACACATATGACTTGTCTATTCTTGATAAAAACATATACTTTAAACCAAAGATATATTAAAGAAGCATCTAGTGCAGTAGCATACAACATACTAGCATGTGTCTAAGAAAGTGTTTAATGATAGAAGCTTTCCATGAAGGTTCTGTAATTTCCTATCAATAGTTGGCATGCCAGTAGGAATTTATTTAACTAAGCTGATGCTTGCATTAGCATTAGTTTTTTTTTTCAACGTAAAAGCATTTACTTCTTTGGTTCTTATAATTTTGTGTATTGCCCTTTTTTTTTTTATTTCAAGTTGCAAGTTGTCTGTACTTGTAGTTTTCATTTTTATGTTTATGCAGGGAAGTTTTACAGGACCAAAGATTTTCTGGTCAGGTTCCAGTCTTCGAACTGAAGCTACTGGCTATGGACTGGTATCTTAATCGGCCCAACTGTATACCCTTTTTCTAATCTTTTGGCCATGTCTTACCTTTTTTCTTTGGTTAGAAATGGTATTATATTATTTCTTATGCTTCCTCATTTGCATTCTACTCACAAAGTTGCATTTTGTATATGAATCTTTCTTGCATTCTCTAAAATGTCTTTTTTCATTTCAGGTTTTCTTTGCGCGCCTCATACTTTTAGAGATGAACAAGGAACTCAAAGGATTAAGGTCTTTTGTCTCCCCCAATGTTTTGTGTACAGAGAAAGATTATTATCTTGTATTATCACAGTAAAATTGTAGGCTCACCGACGTATGACATCTTTTTAGTAACTGTTGTACCCTTATTGATTCATGATCATTGCCAACGAGTTAATATTTTCTAATCTTTTAGTGACTAATCATCCAAATATTTTGCATATGGAGCAAGACATTAAAGTTCAGAAATATCTATAAAACAATTGACCAAGTTTTATAATTGGCTGTCAACCTGTCATTGCAATGATCATCAGAGCATTTTCCATTATGAAGCAGTATTCATTTTAGAGAAAGGCCTATGTATACAACATGCTGTCTAACTGACGTCAACTCTTCCGAGTTAGTGCTGGTACCTTGAGCTTGAGAGGATGCTGTCATAGCCTGTGAGTGACTAGGAACTGATTAGAAGCCCATCTTTTTTGGACATGCAGATTAAGATTATGGAACCAAGGTGCTAGCAAGTTTGTGGTTGAAATGCTCGAGTTTATCAATTAGCAAGCAAATATATTTTTTTATCAATTAGCAAGCAAATATATTTTTACTTAACTCTCAAATCTGAATACTCAAACTAGCTTTAGAAAGTGAGGGAAAAACATGAAGTCCGATCTACGTGGCATACCTAAAACACCAATATATGTCATGTCATCCTGTGTTGTGTGTCCATTCAATCATGATAAGCATATATACTTCAGCTTTTCCTGACAAGTGAGTTTGAAACCATTAGTTATTAAGACTATGCCCTCGGTAGTTTTCAATGATATTTTTGTACTTAGGAATGCAGTAAGTTTATCTCTCTTAGAGGTGAAGATCATTCCTATATAACAATTTTCATTTTACCTCTTCGTCTGGACTTGTATAGGTACGGGGGAGGAAGTTTGCTCCTTTTTTTGCATGAATCACTAGAATTTTTTTACATATAGCTACATGCGAACTGGCTGTTAAAAGGTTTTAGAATAACTGCTGTTTGTTCATATTTAACATGACTTGGAACTTGGCACCAGTGGATTGATGTCAGATGAACAGTTGCATGTAATGATTAAAAATTCTTTTTTGGAGATTTTCTAATTTCTGTACTACATAATGTATCACATGTTGATGGAAAAAGCTTAGATACTGATGACAACATTTTTAAGAACTTAACATTTTGCATTTATCTGCATGTATTCTAATCTTACATTGGCTAGACCCTTAACTTATCTGGAGAAATTTGGGTGTTTGCTTCTTGATCGATGAGCATAAGTTTTACGACTAGAAAAGAGCATCTGTCTTGCCACCAAATCCAATGTTCATGGTTCTTAGCAAGCCCTTTTGTTTTCTCATAATTGCTTGCCAGAAATTGGCACCCACGTATAGAGGTCGATGATCTGTCATAGGAAGCTGTATCAATTTTTTTTTTCTGGAGCTCATCACTTTGATGCAATAAGTTAACGACACTGGCTATTTCTTATTTGTAATTCTCTGATAACTACTTTATCCAGTAGTTGAAGCTCAAGGTCTGTTAGCAAAATAATGCAGTTATAGAAATGCCGGCACTTCCCCTTAAGTGGGCTCCTGGAAAAAGTTGAGTTGCTTTTGATAGTAGCATAAAATGGTGGTACCACTAAAACATTTTTTTAACTGTCATTAGAATGGTTTGAACCCATGACATTTTAAAACTTGTTGCAATGATACTATGTCACTAATTAAACCACTTTTCCCGAAGACTTAAACTGTAGTTTGTGTGCCATCGACAAGCACTGTATGACTGTAATTTGTATTCTTCACCTTTAATCAAATTCAACTCGAGCAATATGAAACTAACTACTGCGAAAAACATCATGCATATCCATAACAATGTTTGAGGTTAATTTCCACTGACTTGCGGTAACATGTGAAAAACCTCACTGATGTTGCAAACTGTATTGGCAGAATCTTTAACTGGAATGATGTTGCCTAATGATGTCAGTTATGAAGACTTTTTCCATTATTATATGGTTTTCTTTGTTATGTATAAACATTATCTTGAATCAAGATGCCTTTTTCATTTGGCTATACATGTTCCACCAATGATTCTTATGAATGTAATCAAATTGATATACTTGTTTTAATTGTTTGCCGTTTATAAATTCTGTTCATCTCAGATGTGTTGTGAGTGGCGCTGGCAAGATAGCAATGCATGTCCTGGAAAAGCTTCTTTCCTGTGGTGCTATCCCTGTAACTATATCAGGTAATTTTCATTATTTTTTCAAAAGTTTGAGTGGTATTATTCACTTGCTAGGAAAGAAGTATCACATAGCTCAGAAGAACACTTGGAATACATCACACATCCATTAATTAGTTAGATATATAGTGATGGTAAGCTATTTCAGTTGGTGATTCTACTCTAGTGCTTTTTTAAAATTGTTACTGTTACATTGTAGGAACACGTGGATAGTAGGCAGTCGTCCCATCAAATGGTGATTCTCATTGCTAGCTAGTCCTTTGCTTGGATAAGTTTGTGAGCACTGTGGGCCCTTTTACTTTTTTCTGATTGTTTTGCTTTTCTTGAACCCCTAGAGAAAACTTCTATCCAATCAGATGTTAAACTTATGGATTTCTGGTACTAATCTTTGAACTACAATATTGCAATCACCCTTCATCTCCTACGTTTGCTGCCTTTTCCTTTTAAAATTTTCTTAAGTACATATGTATAGATGCATACATAAAAAGGTTCATGTTGAGCTTTGATCACTGTTTTCTGATATGATGGTAGATATGAGCCAAGCCTGCTGCCCATCCTGATATGGCAATACCATTAGTTTTTCAAGAACATTAGTTTAATGATAAGGCTGTTGCTTATCCAGGTTTTAACTTTTGTTTTGATTCATGAAGAAGATAAAGGAAGAATTGTAGATCTTGTTTATAGTGTTGTATAATTCAATTTTATTTTGACATAAATTATGGTAATGTTTTAAAAATTTATTGTCATGATAAATTAGTTCTTTGTGGATGAAGGAACTGTGCCTCATAAAACTTTGTCATGTTCTTGTTGTAAAAGTGTGTAATGATCGCAACTGTTTCACAAAAGTTCTTTATTTATCATATTCACACTGTTATATGCCATAATTCTTTCATGCTTTAACAGATTCCAAGGGCTATTTATTAGATGAAGATGGTTTCGATTATGTAAAATTTTCACTCATTAGAGACATCAAGACTCAACAAAGAAGTTTGAGGTTTGAACATTTTTCTTATGTTGGGAAAGTTCAATTGTGCCCTTCACAGTATGCAAGTCAACTTCATGTTTGCAATTTGACAGAGACTACCTAAAGTCTTATGCACGAGCAAAGTACTTTGAGGATGCAAAGCCTTGGAATGAAAGGTGCGATATTGCATTTCCCTGTGCTTCTCAAAATGAAATCGACCCACCTGGTGCCCTTGCTTTGATTAACTCTGGTTGCCGTATAATAATAGAAGGTATGAAAGGCTTTGGTGAAATAATCCCTTCTCAGGTTCTTAAGTACATATAGTCTACCTTCACCCTTCTCATCTGCTGTAATTAAATAATCCCTTTTATGAAACAGGTTCAAATATGCCATGCACTCCACAAGCAATTGATGTTCTCAGGAAAGCTAAAGTTATGATTGCTCCAGCAAAGGCCGCTAATGCTGGAGGGGTAAAATGCAATTATCTTATTCTAGTTTGCTCTACTTTTTTATTCTCTTCGTCTAAAATTCCTTCTTGTTTATGTCTTTTTAGAATCTACACAGGTTAGTTTATGTCTTTTTAGAATTTTACACAGGTTCCTATGATAATCATATGCATTCTAAGTAAGGTAAACTATGTCTGATTTGTTCAGTTTTGATGGAAGGCTATAGGTATGAAAAATTACATCATGTCAAAGTATGGTATTCATAAAATTTTCGGTATGGACTATCTATTTCTGCAATTTTCGTTCATGCTATGAACGATCAATCATTTGAATTCATCTATGTCAGAATGAGTCTAGTCTAAAAGGCAAGAAGATAAGCTATAAGGAATTGTGTTTATCTATGAGAGAGAAGATATTCCATAGAGCTAAACAAATTCAGTATCTATAAAACTATTTTGTAATAATGAATTGTTTTTAAACTACTAGTTACAAATGTACAATCTGTTATTCAACCTGTGGCTAGAAATCTTGTGTAACGAGGAAAAAAAATTTAGGTTCTAGATTTTGCTTTGTCCTGTGATTTGATCCTATTGAATTCTTGGTTTGAAAATAGAGTGTTTCATTTGATTATTTTGAGCAGTAGATCGAGTGCGAGTCAAATAGGTTTCTTTTTTAATTAGGAGGGTAGATAGAGTTAGTTGCGTCGATTGTAATGTAGTGCAAGGTCCAGTATAGACTTTTAGTTTTAAATGTCCATATTAGGAGACTTAAAAAGATTAAATATAAGTTAGATTTTAAGGTTGATTGGTGACTGTCAAAAGATAACTAAGGAGTCTTTGTAGATTGAGCGGTACAGAAAGCAGATTGAAAGACCTAAGATGTTTCCAATGTAATATGGAACAAAATGGCTAGTTGCATTGAAAAAGTAGCTAAAGATATAGTCGAGTCAAGAGGTGGTGCTCTACCGTGTAAGGACATAATTAAGAATTAAAAAAAATATAATTAAGATCAAGCGGTTTTATTAGATAGATTTAAAGAATAGTAATAGAGTGAGCTTTCAGAGCTATAACCTAGTCAATGAGGTGGCTAAGAAGGCGATTTAGAATGCAAGAGCTAACTGTCTGAAATGCAAGGGCTAAAGTCTAAAGAAGTGTGAGAAATTGGACATCAAAGAAGCTGAAAAGGATATGCATATAGAATTGCTTGAATAAAAGAGAATATAGAGACTTATGTACTGTGAAGTGTGTCAAAAATGAGGAACTAAAAAGTTCGAGAAGAAGATATTTAATGAAATATGGAGAGTTTATTTTTGATAGATTGTACAATGGCAGTTTTTTTTTATTGAAAATTTGGACTGCCTTATTATTTAGTGTTAGGATATAAATCATAGTTTTACGTGCATAATTAAAGCAAGAGGCCTTGAAGATGATAAAATCAAAAAAAGTTGTTGGTTTGGATGGAAGTTTTAGTGAGGTATGGAGATATATAGAAGAGATGAGTGAGAGCTATCTTACAGACCTCTTTAATAAGATTTGTCCAAACTAAAAGATACCAAGTGAGTGAAGAGTACGGTAGTATCTCTATATTCTATTAGGGGTGATACTTGTAGTTCTAACTAACTACTGTGGAATAAAACTCATGTGTCATATCTTGAAGTTTCAGAAAGGGTAATTGAACACATGTTAAGGCAAAATGTTTAGATGTCATGGGCCCAGTTTGGGTTCATGCTGGGGTGATCGATGATAGCGGCTATTAATTTGTTTTGTCAACTTATAATGAGATTTTGAGGGAGAAGTGAATTTGCATATAGTTTTTATTGATTTAAAAAAAAACTATGACAAGATACCAAGTGAGGTACTATAGTGGATATTGATGTAGAAGAGAGTCCCTTTCAAGTATATTGACATAATCAAGGATATATACGATGGACAGTGACAAATATCAGTGGGGGCCTAACAAATAATTTTTCAATCACAAATTGGATTGCGTCAAAAATCCGCTTTGAGTTCGTTCTTATTTGCTATAGTGATGGACGAGCTTACTAGAGTCACTCAGGTGAAATACTTTGGATTGCCCTAGATGAGACGAGAGTATAGGTAAATGTCAAATTGAAACAAACTTTAGAATTTGAGATTTTAGGTAAAGTAGGTCCAAACTAGAGTATACAGAGAACAAATTTTGTAAAAGGAGGATCTAAGACTAGTGTTGTAACACAGGATGGATGAGAGGTACCAGTGAGAATCAGTTTAGATACATGGGATCTACTATTCAAAAAGATGGGAAGATTGATAGTCATAACCATAGGATCCAAGCTGACTGGTTGAGATGGAGGAGTTCAATAGGAGTTTTATGTAACCATATAATTCTATTAAGGCTAATGGAAGGATTTTATTTGATTGCTATTAGACTAGATTTGTTATATGACACAAAATGTTTGGCTATAAAGAGATTATGCACATTAATGAGTATGCTTCATTTAATGTTTGGTAGCACTAGGAGGGAAAATGTGAGAAATTAGGATATTCTTGCTAAGCTAGGCTAGAAAAGATACAAGAAAATCACTAACAATGGTTTGATCATATGCGATGTAGATCTACAAATGCACCAGTTCGGAGAATGGAGTTTATCAACGTTGGATAAGTTAAAAAAAACAAAGGGACGATCGAAGAAAACATTGATGGAGGTGATACAAAAAAGATATTGATGCTAAAGGCGTCAATGAGAACATATTGCTTGATAGGAACGAGTGGAGAAGGATCATCGATGTGATCGATCTGATTAATTCCTTTTTTGGTTCATGTAGCCACCTTAAGTATTTGGGATAAAAGGCTTACTTCTTGTTGCTGATGATGATGATAAAAATTTAGGTGACAGAAGTGCAGATAGGGACAATGGAGTGTCTGCATGATGATTCTAATTAACAGCATGTGCATCTATTTATTATCAAAACTCTGTGTATAGACCTTTTTTCGCATCTGACCTGATAACATATTAGTGTAGGTGGACTGGACATCATGGCCCGTCACATATCCACTTGTAAGCTGGTATCCTGTGGGTCTCGCATCCGGGTCTCAGGTCCATCCGGTGACCCTAGTGCCTTCTTTGAGATGTTTCTTTTTTCCATTTTCCTTTTCTGTTTTGTGTGCTTGTGTGTTTATGTGTTGGGGGCCAAAGAGCAAGAATCTTCGGAGCATATTTAACAGGTAGAATGTCTAGTCAAACGCTATCTGTCTGTCTCAGTTATGCTTCAATATGAAAACTAGCCTCGCATAGACTCGCTTATACAGCTTAAACTTTAAAGTTCTTTGTGCTCTTATGACTTAGAGACACAAAGCTTTTGCAGGTCAATTAGATGCAAAAGCTGCTTGCTTAGCCTCATGATAGATATCAGATTTGATGTTGAGATGATTTTATTTGTTTTTGAGATCTGATAGAATTTGATTTAGTTTGATTCTGAATAAGATTTGATATGATTTTATTTGGATTCAGTTAGGATTGGGCTTTTGGATTTCTCTTATAAATAAGCTCTCTATGAAATATTTTGGAGATATTGAATAAAGAATTGAATTCTGAGAAAATGCATGGATTCGTTGTGTTCCAAGAAAATCTCTCATCGTGGATTCGTTGAGTGAGCATGGATTTGCGTAGGTGGATTCCCGAACCCCTTTTGTTCTTCTCCAAATCTATTCAAAAACCCTAAATTTCCAAATCTTTAGCCCCAATCCACTCCCATTCTGCGTCACCTCATTTACCACATATTTGTGCATCTGCAGATCTATTGTCTTACATATTCTGACCCTCATCCACTGTATCGGGGATGCATTCACACATAATAAATACTAAATTCATTTTGCGTTTGTTTGTTTTTTCACCTTTATTAAGTATATAGACAGCATGGAAACTTACGCTTGAGATTTATATGCAGATATCACATAACATGTCTCGTTATCACCTAGCAGGTTGCCGTTGGGGAAATCGAAATGAACCATGAGTACAATCTGATGCAATGGTCTGCTGAGGACTTTGAGACTAGGTTACAGGTAGATTTGTATGTGTTATGAAATTCAATTTTGTCCTTTACTGGCTGTTTTTTTTACTAACTAGCACTGAAGAATTATGCAGTCAGTCCTATCTCCATATACTTCAGATTTAGTAGATGTCACATGGAATTCTTTTGTTCTATTGAACTCTGTTCTCCAGCATACCTATTGCAGTGAGAATCTGGTATTCCACTCTATAATTGCTTGCTTTCTTAGGAGCAGAATTGGTGTTACATGACAAATGCCAACCTTTCTATGCAAAGCAAACACTAAATTCTGTAAGTTTACCAGGTGCATAGCATTATAGTCATGGTGAAAAATGGTAAAGGCATAAAACAATATAAAAAACTATCAATACCTGCAACCTTAGGTAACTGGTCTACAGTATGACCGTGATATAATGCCACAGTGGATTGGATATGCTTACATTCCCCCCTTCTAGACATTTTCTCATGTTTAGGAAAATATGGTGGACGCCACCTTGCAGTTTTTGGACTATGACAAGCCCCTTTTTGTTGATAGTTTCAGTGAGGAAAACTACACTAATTAATAAAAGGCTTGATGTTAGGTCGATAACTGGTCGGAAAACTCAGTCAAATCTTTTGTGGAGCCTTGCTCCATAGCCAACCTCATTTTGATGGGAAAGGCTTTGACGATGATGATGAATGGATATGCTATCAGCACTTATAAGCATGACTAGGCTGGAGTACAATTCATGAATAAGGGCTGATTTCTTTTTCCTTTTTTTTTCTCCCTTCTGTGGACTTGAGAAAATTTGGTATTTCCATTTTATTCATTAATTTTCTATAGAAAAGAGAAACTTTTCAAGAAACATAGTTAAATATAAAATACTACTTTCCTTGTAATTTAAATGAGTTGTTTAAAAAAAACATGACATATAAGAGACCTGAATATGATGCTTTCTGGGTATTCAAATAATCCACTCCTATTTTCAGCTAACTCCATTTGCTCCATTTGTAGCTTATATTTACAACACAACAAGCTTTCGTTTTACATTTTGGTTTTCCTCAATTATAATGTAGAAAACATGGGCACATATTGACTAGTTCATTGAATATGTCAGCGATATAGCAGGATTTAACTCTCTGATCTTGACAGGACACAATGAAGCAGACATATGAGAGATCGATTAAAGCTGCTAATGATTATGGATTTTTAAAAGAGAACCCAGAGTAAGTTCTGAATTGAGGTTATATGTTTCTAGAGGTTGTATATTTGTACAAATTTTTACATGAGTTTCATTTCAGTCTTTTGAATGGATTATCTCTTGGAATTTTTCATCTCACTTTTTCAAAATGGTTACGCCGCAAACGCTCATGGAGTTTTTTTTTAAAATCTTATTATAGTAACCCTTCCAATTGACGGAAGTAACATTTCCAAATTTAAAACAAAATGAGTTTGCATGGAAGCATTTATTTTTTTGCCCAATCAAAATATTTTTAGAAGACTTTCTTAGAACCTACCTCATATTTACCTTGATGTGACTAAGGCAATTCCTAATAGAGTTACTGAAATGAATCACCATCTGAACCTTCTCACAATCCTCACAACCTATTGTTGATTCACTTTTCTAAATTTTCTCTAGTAGAATCGTCATTTCAATTACTATCATATTAAAATATTCTGTCTTACCATACTTTAGATTATATTACAATCACCATTCTATTAAAATATTATATTTTTACCATATATATCTTAGCATACATTAAATTATTTCTTTATATTTTTTGAGAAGAGAGAAAAGGAAGTGAAAGAAATAGTTATTATAATATTGAATGATAATTCATTCCAAAATAACCAAATTTGGTGATGATGGAATAGTTGCACTATTTTTAGTAAGGTGGATTAATCTTTGGTAATTTTGCTAGACATGGGAAACTTGAGTTGCGTAAGCAACTCACTAAAATTATGGTGTTTTGCTTACTCTGGTAAGAATGGTCTAATACCATCATCATCATTAGAGTTTACATCTAAGTGAAGATCTTTTGTTTATCACATCCCTTTTCAATTTCTCTTCTATAACCTCTTTAAACCATGGGTTCAATGGCTCAAGCATCCCTTCCTCTTACCGTGTAAAATTCCCTCTTACGTTCCATCTTGTCCTCATCCGAACCATATATTTTTCATCTGTCGGCACTGTTCTTGCCTTTCCTTGGTAATCAAAGGCAAAATAACAACGATCAGGCTAGTTAGCATGTTGCTCTGCTTGGTTTTTGAGGGGCCTTTTCAGAATCTCTGTTACTGTTTTGCTATAATTTCTAAGCCTTGGTGACATTTTTTAGCTGCTGTGTTGTATAAGGTTGTGTATCATGGCGTCTAGCAAATGGAGCTGTGGTAGCTTGGGGCGTTAAATATTTTTGCATCCTAGCATCAGGCATATCTGGTTATTGTGAGGAGCTTTAGTGTTAAAGAGCAGAAGGTTTCTTGTTTCAGAAGAAGTCAAATTAAGTGCTTATTAGATGTGTTTTTTCAAGTAGTTGTTCTAATTTCTAAAGACGATAAGTAGGGATGGTAGATGACGACTTCCACGGGCCAAAATTTTGGCCCTCCGTACACAAAATTTTGAATTGGAAAAATATTTTTTTTTTAATTCAAAATTTTGTATAGAATGAGCCAAAATTTGGCCTGGGCGCGTCCATTACTATCCCTAATTTAGTCGATAAGGGGGACCCACAGGACCTCAAGTCATATTAACTCTTAACAATTTCTTCTCCAAAGAGCCTCCCCTCCAACCCCACACCCCCCCCCCCCCTCGGCCCTGCCCAAAAAAAAAAAAAAAAAATATGTAGCCCTTGTTTTATAGCAATTAGAACAGTTCAAAAAAGTCAAGGGGGGAAAGAACGTTCCTTTTGATACGTGTGGTGTGTACACTAATTTTATAGGGATTTTATCATTTATATCATTATGTTTCAGAAATCACAAAGTTATTGCTGTTTTTTTTATATATATATCCTTTTTTCCCTAATTATTTCCAAAAATTTCCTTCTTTTAGCTGGAATCATCTTTTTTGAATTAATAATGAAATTACACTGTAAAGCATGATTACTTTGGATTTGGCAACATGTTCTATAAAATCATTCTAAATTTATCTGTGCACAAATTAAAATGATAAGTCATATTTCCTTAATAACCTAGTGTCAAGGTCGATAAAGATATAAACTCCTGGAAATCATTAAATTTGTTAATTTTAAGCTAGTTTCATCCTATAAATCATAAAACAAAACTAGCTTAAATTATGCACTAATTATTAAATTTTAATTTTCTTTTAATTTTCACCAGCTCCTACATGTTAAAAAATAGGACACAGATACAAAATAACTCTAAAGCACAAGGATTCATATGTAAATATCAATGAGGCTAGGAGAAATATGTTATTTCTTTAAAATGTCTGGTTAGCTGCTTAAGGCAGAATTCGGTTAAGCTGCTGTTTTGTTAATTTTATATCACACATTTTAGGCACTTGAAAACATTGTCAGTTTAAAATGCCTCCAGTGCTTTTAGTTTGTGAAAAAAAATATGATGTTGTGATAATACCAAATGTTGCATGCCTATGTTTGGATAAAAAGTCATCTGTGCAAATCCCTGCAATATAGGATCATGCTTGCAGTATGTATGCTTCCTAACACCTATCAATTTGACTCAATTATTTGGTATATAATTTTGTTCTATGATGCCCAGATCGAAAAGGCAGAGTTTAATTTGTTTCCTTCACGTTTTTATTAAAACTGACATTTTTCTTTAATATCTGGCTTTGTTGCAGAGCTTTAGTGCATGGTGGGAACATCTGTGCCTTTCTTAATCTTGCCCAGGCCATGACTGATCAAGGATGTGTTTGAAACGAATTTCCCAAGATTTCCCAAGCTCACCCGGACAGGGTCAAACTAGTGGTTATTGTCTGTACGTACTGAGCTGCTGAGCCACCACCAGGGCTATCGAAATCCTGTGGGCTCTTCGAGTCAAAAAAGGCTGAATCTGGAGCCCAAAGATGGTATGTGGAGTTGTGATTATCGTGTTGTAACATAAACATGCATCTACATGCATATAAGAAGTGAGAGAGATGTCACCAGTGTGCCACATCCTATTGAATTTTGGATGCTTATTGTTGCCAAGAATATATATGCCAGAAAATAAAGCATTTTCCTCTAGCAAGTTTGGTGTGAGTATTGGAGTGCAGTAGTCTTAAGATGTTACGTGTCAGAGCAATGCTAATCTTGTGTGCCTTCCTACCGTGATTCGTCTGGCTGCAGCCTAGTTGCCATGCCTGCCTTGTGTGGGTCCCGGGGAAATGGAAGAATGCAGCTTTCTGAGTTGTTAACTTAATTCTATCGCGCAAGTTAATTTCTTGGATTGGCCTACTTAGCAAGTTGTTGCCGGAAGTACGATGATTACACTAAATTTTCCCTATTCGGAATGTTTTTTTTGTCTAATAATAAAGCAGTAACCTGATTAGTCAGCTAAATAAAATTTCATGATTGACATTCCTGGAAATGGGTCGTGGAATGAATATGGGGTGTTATTAGCTGAGCTATACTCTTGGGAGCATATGAGGTGTTACCAGTTCATAAGTTAATTTTTTAGTGTTACCAGTTCATAAGTTAATTTTTTAGTGTGTTTTATACAAATTTTTGAATTAAAAATAAATTTTTTATTTTTTTAATTCAAAAATTATATAAGAAGGGCCAAAATTTATCTTATGTATACATCTATTACCATTCCTAGACTTGTCGGCTAAACTGACCTCTTTCATGGTTTCATTTATTCGGAACTTTTGAAATCAGCTTTATATATTTTTCCTTTCCCATTTAAGGTCCATTGAGGGATTTTCAGCGAAATCACACAACTACGGCAATCTTTTCCGTTGCCATCCATGTTTTTCTAGGTCTGTTACTTCCATTGGGTCAGCTAATTGAATGCTCAAGACTCCATTAATTTTGACCCTCGATTGAATCTAAAAATTACTTCCCTTCAAGAAAGTAGAGAATAATTTTCTATTGCCTTTCTTAGAAGGAAAAAAAAAAAAAAAAAAAACTTATTTCTTATCCAACGAATGTAATAGTCACCTGTTAACATTTTTCACTTTGTCAGAAATTGAAGAAAGTGTGAAGATTTCACCATCTCATCTTTATTTGATTCTTTTTAGTTACTTGTGTTGGATAAAACATAGATCTGGCAAAGGGTTTAACAAGAGAGGAAAGAAAAGGCTGGGAGCACGACAGGGAAGACTTTTAACTAGATATCATAGTAGAGGTAGAGATAGATGCATCTTATTTATTAGTACATGGTGTTCAGTGCTAGTATCCACTGTAGCCAGGCGATGAATAATGGAAGAAAGCAAATAACGATAGTCATGAAAAAAAAATATAAAGAAACTGAGAATGTGAAAAGCACCAAAAAAATTAAGCGTGCTAGACCATGCAAATTTCAACATATTTTTAACAAATTCATGACAATTTAAATTGTTAACAATTCAGAGGATCATCTAGCAGACTGAATCACCAAAGATACGTCAAAGATTTTTTTTTTTTTTTTTCAATAATTAAAATGAAAAGCATGACCCTTATTCCGGCAACAACTTTCCGTGGCCATGCAAAGTTTACATATACTTCAAACCCAGGCATACGTACCTTTCAATACTAATTGTCCAAATTTTGAAAATCAAGTACAAGTACAAACCAATTCCTCAACACAACATATTGGCATTGGACTACGAATATTGACTATAACAGTACAATTACGCCTCAAATGCACTTGTAATCCTTGAATTAAGGATGTTTGGCATAATCATTTGATATCACTCAATTATCTTGGGTGCACGGTGCATGAAAATATAGAGATGGGGCGTGGAGCACTTGATGCACCTAAGCCTTGATTGGTAAGCCAAAATTTATGCTCCCTTTCATTTTCTGGATCCCTCAGACGACTTCTCTGCCAAATAATGCTCCAGCATATCTTCTTCATCGTCTGCAATATCACCCCGGCATGTAGTGCAAGGTATTAGAGTCAAGTTTGACTAGAGTATGGACACGTGCAAATGCACACATATTTGAAGGGATATTATAAAATGTCATAAAGTATTAATTAAGAAATTAAAGTATTTATGTGAAGCATCGACTTCTTGGGAAGCCAAATGTACAGAAATACATTTATTAGTGGTGGTGCAGTTATGAGCTTTTTTTTTTTTGGGGTTTTCTTATGTAAAGGCTTCACAAACATAGACAACTAAAAGTGAGGCGTGCTTGCAAGTCTTAAAATTTTTAGTGATGATGTTTTGCATGACGCGAGACCAAATTAGTTTCAATATGAACCCCATGAGTTGTGAGTATAATAATAGAATCTTTTTCCATATTCATGCCTATAATCTGCCGTAATTCCTAATTTACCCTTAAATTTTTTATAATTCCACACTAACGCATGTAGTTATGAGGGCTGGGTCAAGAAATCCCTTGCTGGTAGCTGCTGTTAGTTTTCTGTCAGGAAGAGGGGAAAAGACCAATTTGTCCTCATCTTTTGATGAAAAGAAAAGTTGTTTCTTCTTGTTACTTTTTAGTTTCCTCACTTATGCACATACCTCCTCTCTCCTCTCTTTTCCTGAAATCTGTGCACTATAAATCCTAAATATCACTATTTGTTGATTCTCTCATTAAAAAATATTTTTATTTCTATGATTTTATCCCAAATGCTAGTTTTATGCTTTTGCTGATGATTGATTCCTTGAAAAAATGATATATGGTTGATTGATTCCAAGTGGGATCTTGTTCAATCCAACTTGCTGATCATTTGATATTCCAAAAGATTATGTTTTGAAGAAGATTGAATTTTGATCATTTTTTGGCATTGCTCAGATTAAACGAGTGCTTTGTTTTTGGGGTACTTTTGGCTTGTTTGCAGTTTCAACAATGGGCATGATCTGGTCATCAAAATATAGTGAATCCTGAGGCAGTTTTTGTTGGAATTCTTTTATGGAATAAAATTAGGAGTCAGCAAAAAAAAAGAGAAGAAGGTTTGATGTCGACCCTGATTCTAGAAAAGAGAGGAAGAAGAATTCACTGATCTACTCAATTGAAACTTGCAACCACCTCTGTCATGTTTATTAGAGACTTGAGTTCATTTTTAAAGGTAGTTGAATAATTTAAGATTAATTTGGAAGCTAAAATGAAGAAGAGAACCAAGTTCAGTTTGGAGTAGGACTGGAAATAATCTGGAACCAATTGAGAATCAGATACAAGAATGAAGGGGAGGAATTATAGTTTAATAGGATAGCTTTTGGGTGTTGTCCTGCTTTTCTTTTTCTTTTCCACTTTTGCATATCTAAAAGGAGTTTTTTTTAATGAGTATTAATCATTAAAGAAGATGCAAAGAAGGGTAATTTGGCCATTATCAAATTTATTAGATGGATCCGACACAAATAAAAAAAATATCCCCAGTATACTGCAAGCATTCAAAGGAAACAGTAATGTCAGGTGGTTTTTGTCCCAATTTATACAATTATAGGGTTTTTTTTTTTTTTTTTTTTTTTTTTGTCCCATTTATAGGTGGTGATATCGAAAACACACTTCTGATAGTTAACAGAGATTTTATTTCTAGAGAAGCTCATCTTGTTTCATGGCTTAATTCGCTTAACTATAATTGAGAAACTAAGCAAGTTCAAGGGCATCACCTTCAAAGTCATCATCAAAATCGATATCCTCCTCGTCTTCTTCCTCAGATCCTTCAGCAACAGCAGTAGCACCTTTCTGGCAGAAAAAAGAAAAAGGCTCCATAAATGAGATATTACATTTTTGTTTTTTTCCAATCAATTTTGCGCAGAGAAAAAAAAAAAATTTGATACCGCTGTAGCTCTTCCACTCTCAAACCATTGCCTTCCTGTAAGCTTTTTCTCCTTTGGGGCTGTAAGCGCTGATTCTGGCATTAACCTGCATGTTAGCATATCATCACCAGCTTCATATACTATTTAGATGCAATTAGTTTTCATTTCCAAAGTGGAAGCAAGAAATTGTACAGTAAAAAGAATGCAACGAATAGGAATCCACATATACCCAGTAACAGAATTGTTAAACCAACAGAATTAAAACTTACTTGGCTCGTTCAAGTGCTAATTCTGCTTCAAATCGCTCTCTCCAAGCAAGAAATGTTTCCACAGTTACTGCTTCTCCATGTGGAACTATTATCTGTAAATATGAATACAACATATTTAAGCATGTATTGGAATTGCAAATCTAATATTTTTGAAATATATTTCACCTCAGAAATGAATAATGATTCCAAAATAACAAAAGCACACCAAAGATGGAAAGATCCACACTCATGTAAATAGTCCCATATGAATACACCCTGTCTGTACATCCTCGATGCAAGGAAAAAAAAAAAAAAAACAACATAGCATATTTATTGCCTCATTAGCAGAAATGAGGATACAATATCAAGAGTATCACAAATAACAAATGCTCCTCCACGAGGTAGTAAAAAGTTGTAACCAAAAATGGTGAGGGAGATAGGCATAAATATCAGTGGAAAAGGAGAAAAATAAATCTCTTATTAGCTACCTGATGCATAAAAATGGTTCTGTGCTGGTTGAGAATTGTGCTCCACTACCTGACACTGATGATGACTGCAGAGAAGAAGAACGATAAAACTACCAAGGAATGAACTCATCCTCCACCCAAATTAGGTAATTGGTGGAAAGGATTCCGTCTAGACATCAAATAACTGCCAGGTTAATTTACAGTAAGACAGCAGATGATGAGCAAAACCATCCTCCATCTCACATGAAGAAACAGTACGACCATCCTCACTTTATAGATCATAATAATGTCAAATGCAAGAATACTGCCTAGAAACCCAGTTATACGTGAGCCTGCAATACCTGAAAACATTGGGGCATGGGGAGAATAAACACTAACTCCTGACTTCAAGCTTCCCCAAAAGAAACCCAACCCATCCCTCATTATAGACTACAGGTTTTCCAAATTTTACATCTCAATAAGGAGCCAATGCAAATATGAACTTCTTGATAACTCTTCGTTTCATGATAAAACATGATATATGTTTGGCTCCTTCCAATAGGATTTGGGTCAAATCTTTTCCATTCAACTTCAACACTGTTCAAGTTGCTTTGCATCATTTGAAGTGTCAAAAAAACAAAAAATAAATAATTCAAAAAAAATTGACTATGCTGGTAATTAGGCACAAAATGCATGGCCAAAACCACCATTTCGTTTAGATCTATAGTTTTCTACATATAATTTCTTGATCTAACTAATTGGTCATGATATCTAAATACATAAGAAGCCTTGCACATCAATTTATTAGGTCCCGACTATCGTAAAACAATAGACTAAGCAATATTCTGCTGTCCATTTTGTGCCCACTTGATGCACAAGTGAGGAGTTAAAACTACATGATTTTGGTGTTTTGGGGCCTGGAGTGTAGAGGATGTAGATCAACTTAAACAGAGTAGACATTTAATTGGGTTGTCCTACCATCATATTTGGACAGAAAGGATTTGCTTCTAAGTCCTTTCCTAAATACCCTAGTCTATCTCAGAAAAAACATCATCTAAAACTTTGTCCTATGCTGAATGCATTTGCTGCTTCTCATCAATAATACATGACAGTTTCTCCCAGTTGATGGCATTTACAGCTGCACACACACCCAACCCCCCCCCCCCCCCCCCCCCCCCCTCTCTTCTATCTCTTTTGCACTTGATAGCCTCCAAGGAATTTCCTAGTGAACTCTAATGCTATTTCATAATGACCCATCACAATCCATAACCACATCACTTCCAATAGCATAGGGTTGAAACTTATTTCGCCAATGCTTCATTCACAAGCCTACCTATCCAGCCTTATTATCAAGAGTGCATCAAACATGCAAGATAGCGAGAGCGATAAAGGACCCCCTTTTATGCCAGTCAGTGAGAACGAAAGGTGGTCGAGAGAGCAGGTCTGTCTCCTCTGCTCCTGTTCTTTTTGACATTTTTTACCAAAACTATAATGACACTGTCCCTTCTTATCATGGTTCCTTTATTCTTCACTTCAGAATAATCATCTGCAAGCCACCCTTAATGAAGTCCAAGCGTTGACCACCTTCTCAGCTATTATGAGCAATCTTTCCCTTCATGGTTGTATTGACTACTGATTATCGCACTAACCTTTCACTTTTAACACCCATTACTTAGCATTCAGAACCAATTTAGGTCCTGTCTGTATGTCAACCCTAAATATCAGTTCGTACGACTCAACTAACCTTAGTCAGGTCATACCATACTTGACACATATCTTACGCTTCATTAAAGCAACTAGTGCAGGTTGCACATATGCAACTGCTGGACCTTTTTCTTCCCCACTGTTTAAGTTGCAACCGCTCATTCCAACTCCAACAGTTTATCGTTCATACCTATCTGAAAATGCTGGCTCTTAGATACTTGAGTCGTGGTGGTTTAATTGCTTAATCATCAGATATCCAACTTCAATGAGTCACTTTCACCAGGTTGTTAATTCTTTAACCATATGCACTCAGTTTCTATAGGATGTTAGCCAACATACCTTTACCAAATATCTCTTAAATTGACTTGTACAAATATTTGATCTGCTTTTGCTAGTGCATTGATGCATCCGAAAGAAATAATCATAGCTTAAATGAAAAACCTCCCAGCTGCTTAAACTCCATCACAGGGTAGCCTTAGAAATAGGCTAGAACCAAAACCACCCATTAGCTACCTGTCTCCAGCACTAAGCCATTGGGAAGTGATCCAACAACGTTCTTGTAGGTGAAATTAGGCTTAATCATTCGCTAAAATCGCTCTAGTCTTTCCAAAAAAGTAGCAGCTATAAACCTCACAAAGATGCCAGATGAAGAAGGATAGCCATGTCTAGAAGATAATAAGGAAGACTCCATAGACACATCGACAGAAGCTGATGAATACCAGAAGGGAACGCAGACGAGGACACTAATATTAACTTAAGAAAAGAATTAAAGACCAGTATTTATATGTAACCTAACAGCTTAGAAGCATAAGCAGAACCTATAGATTTTCGGTGTTGAAATGCATAATACAAGCCACAATCTAGACATAAACCAACCAAGATCTGAAGATTACTGTTTGATCTAAAAACATTTAAATACAAGCACCACTCATTATCTCCCTTTTACCTCCGCTAGGAAATTTTTGTACAACAGTATATAGGGCCATAGGCAGTCTAACACAAAAACAAGACGAAGAAGAAGAGAAGAGAAAATCATTCCCAAGGTGAAAGTATATTGTTTCTAAAAACTCAGGTGAACAGTATTTATGACCTTGATATGTGGTAAATAAAAAAATATTTGCTGTAGGTAATGAACATGTCCTCATATGGAATAAAACAAGTTTTATAGATAGTTGGAAATTTGGAACTTAACTTTTGTAACAATTAATTAGTGCCATCTTTATTTATGTAATGCTAACTTAGTAAAACTCTAATTTGGTCCACTGTAATAAAATCTATAAAGTTTGGACAGCAAAAAAAGGTGCAATCTATAATTGTGGTACTTTGGACAATTACCCCCACCACAAACCTACCAAAAGAAAAATGGAGAACAAGAAGCGGAAGAAAGAGGGTAGAAACACGAAGAAAAAGAAAGGAAGGAGAAAGGGAAAAAAAAAAAAAAAAGAGGACAGTAGCAGGATTCTATAGCATTGACTAAATAGGGCACAAAGATCACAGCTACAAGACATGTCATGAACAGCAAAAATTTATAAAAGAGAACTTCACAAATATCAACAAGACCAGAACTTCAAATCAAAAACATGTCATCACAAAGTAAAAACAGTCATAGGAAGAATAAAGGGCCATACATCTTCTTTTGCTGTATCATTTTCCTCTTTCTCCTCAACGGCATCCTCATGACCATATTGTTCACTCAACCATTCTTGGGTTGATGTAACAAGTGTATAAATCATTGCCATCCCAAGATTCTCAGATGCCTGCAGAAGGAAAATGTTTGCAAATTAAAAGAGCTCCAAGAATCAATTAATCAAACAAAGATGGAGTATAAAGCAAAAGATCATTTTGAGGGTTCACTTTGTATACGTCATAGACACCTTAGATGGGGAAAAAGAAGGGGAAAAAAATTATCCTTCAGTAGAGGATGAACCAATGAGACACTTAGATGGGGAAAATAAAAAGAAAAAGAAACAAAAGAAGAAGAAGAAGAAGTTATCCTTCAGTAGAGGATGCTCCGATGAGATACAACACTTTCTACAGAACATTACAACATGTAACGCCCCATTCCTCACTAAGCATGGAACGGAGTGCGGTACTGGCGGGGACGTGTAAATCGATGCACACGAAGCCAATAAATATGTAAAAATAGAAATAAATAAACTTATAACACTAGTCATCTTTATAACTTAAAAATTGGGCATATAGTTTAAATTTACAACTTATAGTTTAAGCATGGGGGGACATATATAAAATCAAAAAATTTAAAATATAAATATGGAATAAAGTATAAAAAATATATTTTTATTTTAGCATAATTATAAAGAATCTGTATAAAAATATTATTTTCTAAACTTAAACAAATCAAAATTCTAAATTAACGATATGACATTTTAGTTACAAATAATCATGCCTTGTATTCTAGAGGCAGAGAATGAAGATGAGGATGAGGATGCACAAGTGCATGACCCATACTTTCTGAAGCAGGCCGAACAACAGTAAATTTCTTAGGCCTCTACTTTTGTACTTTGGTACGTAATACTCTTTTGAGGGCCTAATTCCAAATTTTTGTATCAGTACTGCATTTTTTGAACTGGGCCTATTTATTGTACTTGTTGCTTTATGTTTTAGACATATATAAGATCTTGTTAGATAGTTGCGTTTTAACTTTATTCATTTATGTTTTTACATACTAATTGGCATCCTGCACGTCGACTTACACATACCCGCCAGAAACGCACTCTGTTCCGTGCTAAGTGAGGAACGGGGCATTACACAACATAAGAAAAATGTGGTTTTATTTTTTGAACAAAAGGTTGTACCCTAGTTTTGCATCAAACCATTAACCAACACCCTAATTCACTAGTGAATCTCTCTTGAATATGGTGAGCAGATTTCCAGGAAGTAACCTAGGAGCTTCATTGTTACAGCAAGATGAACTTGAGGTGAATTGGTAAGTAGGTGAGGTATTTCGTGAAATGGAGGTCACAATCAAGGCAAGCTAATCATCATAGTGAGAGTAGAGGGACAACACCTTGCATTAGGAAAGATCAAGAATAAGTAAATAAATCAATAATAAGGAAATAGAATTGATAAATCTTGTTTCTTCAACCTAGGAACTCTATTCCACTAACCCTTATTCAGCAATATTTTTTGCAAAAATTACTATAAAAATCCATGGTCCAGACTCTTGTTCCAAGATTAGATGGGGACCTCCCCACCAAGTACAGGAGGAATGGGAGAGACCACCTCACCCTATACATCACAGGAAAATAAGGCCTCATTCCTTCAGTGTATTCAACAGCGGTTTTTGCACAAATTCATATCAAAATCTGAATTTGTTCATGAGATTCAGATTCATGTTCCTAGATTACATAGGAATTTTCTCTTCTTAATGGAGGGGAGGCACCCACATTGCATTAAAAAAGAGGAAAAAAGAATGTAAGCCTCATTCCTTCAACCTAGAAACTTCATTCAGTTGACTCTTCTTCAACAATGTTTTCTCCACAAATCAAAATCAAAATCTGAATTTGATCATGTGCTTCAGATATATGTAGCATGGGGTACTACCAAAATTAAACACAGTGAACAAATATCCGAAGACGGCACTTTTCAGACATGCATTAAACACTTATTTAACCGTGCCCTTAATTTTATAATATATTTTTTAATTGAGGCACTTCTCATATACTTCGAAGACACATGCCATTTTTTTATTTACAAGTTTCGAGTTACATGTTTAGTTTTATTTATATATCAAAACGATGTTTAATATACCAGGATAACCTTGATACTTTTGGATGAAATAAACAATGATGATCTCAATTAATATAAGATTCTTGTTACTTCATCCAGGATCTTAATTAATAAAAAAGATGTTTAATTTTATATTAATCTGTATGGGAGGAGGGGTAGAGACAAACCTTGCAGTAAAAATAGAGGAAATAAAGAAACCATAACTCTTGTTACTTCATCCCAGGAACTTCATTCCACCAACCCTTTTCAACAATATTTTTTGAAAAAATTAATATAAAATTCAAATTTTGATCATACGGTGAAATTCACATTCCAAGATCAAATAGGAACTTTCTCCCCAGTATGACAGGGACTACCTTACACTATAAATAAATAAATAAAAATTATAAGCCATGTTCCTTCAATCTAGAAACTTCATTGCGCTAACACTTCTTCACCAAAGGTTATCTGCATAAATTAATATCAAATCTGAATTTGATCACATGATCCAGGTTCATGCACCCAAGATAAGGTAGGAACTTGTTATCTGCCAAGGAGGCCATGGGAGAGGATCGACAGACCAAATTGCACTATTATTTATTTAAACGGAAAAACACTACAAGTCTCATTCTGTCAGCCTAGGAACTTCATTCCTCTAGCACTTCTCCAACAGTCCCTACACAAATTGATACAAAAACTGGATTTCATCATATGATCCAGATAGAAAGGCCTTGGTGGCTGAGTGGGGAAAAGAGTCATATAGCCAGAGCTAAAGGATGGAGATAACAGGTTTTGTTATCCTGTTTGTCGTCCTCATCATCAAAAGTCGAATTTCCATAAAAAGCTCATGGGGCCTAGAACCTTCTAGGCTTGGTAGTCTAGGATGCTGTCTCATGTCAAACCCACAAATGGCGACTTTAATGTGGAATAGAATATATAATTTAACGAGAAGACCCTCAAGTGAAGATGACTTTGCAGATTAAAAGAACAGTACTCAACCAAAAACTGCTTCATACAATAACAGACAAGAGAAGAATGGCTTTTCTAGAGCATTTAATGTGATTAACTAAAAAAATTGTGTATGCATTCATCATCTGAAAAGGCTAGGCTGCTAGCAAATAAAATTAGCTGTTAAATGCAATGGGTAGGTTCCAATTTATCTGTTACTCTGTTAGAATCTTGCTTACGGAAATGAAAAAAACAGAACATAACTTCTCTATTCTACATAATAACATTTAGGTTCATCATAATACAAAATCAGAGTCAGGAATCTAACAATATACATAAAGGAAAACAGAGAAATGATGACTAAAGAATCTACCTCCTGTTCAAGCTTTTCTTTTAGCAAGTTAAGATCTACAGGCTTTATTCCTCGTATACTGCACACATAGATAGCAGTTTTAGGAACAGGGTGAAATGACTAGCAAAGGACCATTCTATTTTGGCATCACAATATTATGGTTACCTACATAGGAAACAAGAAAATCAGATTTCGATATATGGGCATCGCTATTACAAAGATATGTTTGATTTCGAAGGCAAGCTAAAGGCATATAAAGATGAACAAAGATTCAAGGGCTGACCTTTTAACATTCAGAAGGGGCGGTTCATCTGGATATTTTTCTGTGTGAGAGAATATCAATGCTAATTGAACTGCAAAAGGAAATTTTACATTTAATCTCCCAGCACCAAGTATCTATAGGATATTATTATCATTATCAAACAGATACAGTACATGAACTTTCCAGTGAGAATAAAAGTCTCACTCCTATATTTTGACCTCTTGTGCAATTTAGCACACAAATGATGTATGTGCACAAGGATCATGTCAAGATTTTATAGATTAAATGAAAGGTACCAGCTGGACTAGATATAAAATCCAGCTATTATTGGGTTGTTATCTTTCCTTTTCCTCCATTTATCTTCCTCGATTATGATCCTTTCAATTTCCTCTATCAACTTGCCTCCAAATAATATTAACAAATTCAATTGACACTGTACCCCTCCTAACATGAGTACAACCCTACGTCCCTCATAACTAATGTCCATCATAATATTGACAACGTGCTGCTCTAACACAGGCTTACCCTGTTTCTTATGCCATTGATCTGCACCAGAAAACCCCCACACCCATAAAAACAAAAAAAAGGTGCACGAATTGGAGTCGTAGTTATAGAAAACATAGGACAAACAACTTTACAACTCAAGACCCTACTTTCCTTCTGCCTCCCTTTTTCCATTCATTTGCTGCTATTCCTTTATGCAGCCTCCAAAGCATCGGAAGGGAAGAACAATAACTGCTACATCGGAGATGATAGCTGCTATATGGGAATAATCATAGATGAGAAGTAAGCTCCATTGTATCTGCCTTTGCTTATGGGCCATCCCATCATTTGTTCTGTCTGCACTCTACACTTCTTACACATGTTGACCTGCCACCCACCTCCTCGCACTAATATATGCAGCCTTTATCCTCGTTGGCTGGCATTTTTCTAATCCCACCCACCAACCACTTCATCTAATGTTGCTCTTGTTCCCTCCTCTCTACCACCATAACTCCTTACCTTTCCTCCACTGCTGCTGCTAAGAAACAGGAACACAGGATTGACAATGGCAAGGATTGATGGGAGGGATAGACAGAGGGCATGAAGGGCAGCGGGGATTCAGTTTCTAGCATATGAGATTGGGACATCAATCAGAGAAAGGAGATAATATGTAAGTGACTATGTCAAAGCACCCGACATGGCTTAAAATGGCTAGAAACGTGTTATTGTGAAATGAGCATTGTTTGTTGAATTGCATGAGAATAGCACATATTTGCACTTATTACAGAAAATATCATAATTAAAATACATGAAACTTATCAGCAAAGAATGTGCAATAAAACTTAATAAGGATTGCTGTAGGACCTGGAGTATAATTTGCCTCATCAACATCATCCTCCTGTTTAGCAGATGAAAAATCTCAGTATCAATAGGAAAGGATGAAAAATTATACAAGTTATTCATACTGAATAAATGCTATCTTGAGCACAGCATGAAGGTTGTAAATCATCAAAATAAATGGAATTATCATCAACTATCAATTTTTAAAGCAGCAACGAACACAGGAATCATCATATACGAGTGATGTTCACCAATTTGATATATTTTCAGAAGGAAGGAAAACATATGTGCACAAAAAAGTTTCTTAGTAACTGAACGGAAAACAAGATTTATGGGCATGTTTAAGAAGCAAAGTATGCATCAAAGTCTTCTAACCTCTGAATGGAAGTGGAAAGATAAAAGTTTTAAAACTAGGGTTGGGCTTGAAGCAAAGCACAAAGTAGAAACCAATATTTTGTGGATTTTCAGTTTTCGACTGCATGCAAGTTTTCTCTTTAGCATTTATTCATAAGAAGTAAATTTCCACGTAATTTTGGCATTTAATCTACCATGTCAAGTAAATTCCCCTTTTACTTTAAGACCCTCCAGATGCAGCAAGACTACGAACTTATAGTGAGGGTTGAGAGTAATAATTAAAATATATTTGGCACTTCCCCACAGGTTGAAAGGACTTTTTATAGATCGAAGTTTGCACTTAGGTATTCATTTTTAAAAATAGAAAAAATTTTAAGTAAATAAGCACCCAGTAATGTTCGAACCTTGAACCTTGATTGCTCTAATACTACTTTAAAGTCGCTTGCACTGCACCAGAATTCTAAAGTTAAGGTAAGGGTTGGGGGTCATAATTATATATTTCAACATGTACCTATATAATAACCTACAGATATATTCCAACATGTAACATATATAATAAACTACAAATATATTTCACCTAATAACAAATATAATGACCTACAAAATAAATGCAAAACCATTTTTCTCAGTTACATGTGACTAGAGAGTGTAGGCCTCATAAGGTCCAAAGACTCTAAACAAACCCAAACTGCACCTCTCACATAAAGCTATAAAAAAAAAGAATATAAAACTTTTTAGTCGCATTCTTTAGTTTTAGAACTAGACCCTATTCTGTTAACTTAGCAGCGAAGGTCCTTAATAAATGTGGTGGAAGAAAACGTTTTATGTTGCCGATCCAAAAAAATTGGGATGAAGGCCGCACTGTTGTTTCTCTCATGTTATTGTTACCCTATACGGTCAAATTTTAAGTCTATGGTTGGAATCCCATAATAAGCATAACAACTAACTTCAGCTTGCAGTTCAAGACCATATCTTTGGTCCAAAATGAACAATTCAAGATGGACCAACAAATTCTATTGAAGCCCAAGTACAGTTTCAAAAGTCAACTTGATAAATGATGTCATGTCAATATTTGATGGAGTTTACGAACATAAGAAAAATAGCACTTTTAGTAATATACCAAAAGGATCTCCCTTCCAACCACATCCAAGAAATCCTAAACCCTAAAAACCCAATTAACATGGTAGGATTTACGGTAAATATCCTCACCTATTGGTCAAATGCTGATATAGGGCCAATCAACCAGTTATATTATACAGGGTCAGTCAGTCCCAACCACGTCCAGCTGCATAATCAAGATCTCAACTGTAAAAGACCGTATACTTGACAATATACACCAGTAATTGGCATATAGGACCGAACTGTCCACAAACCAAAATTGAGGTTCACTTGGACAAAAAGACAAAGGATTAATTTGGAATATCATTTGGGCACAATGCCTGGGTTAATCATAACTCAACTGTAGTTAAGGTTCTATACACTGCCAATTTAGGAGATGTGGAAAAAAGGATTATAAGCATAGAAGAAAGCTCTAAGGGATAGATTATCAATGAAGAAAACCAACAACTAAAAGAGTTGGAGAAAGGGGAGGAAAACCTTTATAGTTTATGTGGGGAGAACAAGACATTAAGAAGTCCATGGAATACAATATTTTTCATCTCCTAGGAATCAAATTCTTAGGAATATTGTATTATCATGTTTGCTATAATTCAAATCAATATTGTAAATAGAGCCAAAAAACATAAACGGGCCTGCACCGCTTTGCTTTGACAAAAAACGAAACGAAAAAGCATGCCGCCACCACTTTTTACAAAAAAAAACACATACAAGCGCTTAAAAGTGGCCTAAAGCATTCTCGATTTTGCTAAGAAAATTTAAAGAGTTTTGATACTAACTGGTACTCGTTTCCTTTAACATGTTTCTTTTCTTTTTACTGATTCTTGGCTCATTTAAATTTGTTATCTATTTCATTTTCTATAACACCTACTTATTTTTTATATAGTATTTGGTTAAAAAAAATAAATATAAATAATGACATGAAGAAATCAATAGACATTTAATTGTAGACTTTTTTCTTTCACAATTTTCTTATTTTCCTTTTTAATTTTGCCCACTATTGCATGTGTATTTGTATTTATTTATTTACTTTTTCGCTATTGCCTTAGACTTTTTGCATCTTAAGCGCCGCTAAAACGGTAAAAAGTTGAATTGATGCATCGCCACTTTGCTTTTCAATTTCTCCAATCCTAATTGGAATATTCTCGTCGGTCATTGACAATATGATATTGTCACATTTGGTATATTAAAAAGAATTTCCACGAGTGAGTTATTTTAGAAAACTAACCCTCTTGGGGTCGCTGACGATGACAACATTCAACAACGACCATGATGGTCATTGGTGATAGATATCGCTACTGTCAATGTTGATCGCCTATGATGGCAATGACCAGCCACAAAGATGGTCACCAGCGATAGACGCCGCTGGCAATGGTGAGTTTGCTAATATGGAAACAATGTAGGATGGTGGTCGTCGGTAATGAATATTGCTAGTGATGGTGGCAGTAACCAATTAGTGGCTGCCGCTGGACACAGTTGTTAGTGATACTAGAAGTGGTGGTAACGGGAAGGAATGAAATTATTGTAAGAACATGATTTTTTTGGTTTTCCATAAGCCAAGATTAGATAAATCCATCGAGAGAGAACCATATTCCTATGAAATGAGCGAACATGATACTGACAGGAACCCAACATTTTTGGGAGTGACAATCGTACTTATGCCAAACATAAGAATTATTTGTGGAAATCTTGGATTTCCATAAAGTTTCCCACATCAAAGACACCCAGAGGTGAGTCAATACCAAAAAAATGGTAGGCGGAGTATCCAACGTTTCAGGAAACCCTTTGAAGTTGTTTCATCTTCTAGTTTTCTGCAAGCCTAACATTCAGTTGAAGTGGAATGAGAAAGTGACTAGCCAAACCAAAAAAATTACATTTCTTGTTAGTGTCTCCAGGACCTTCTTAAATAATCGTGATCTTCATTTCAATGATGTCAAAACTTTAACTAAATTCCAAATTACTTCCGGATGATATCAATATGTTAAAAGCTAGTGACAGAAGCCATCATTCATGGAACCTACTTCAGATATATCACAAATACAAACCCTAATTTCTTAATGCTTAGCTTCATTTTTTTTTCCACAAAATTCAACCAATTTTTGGCCCTACACCAGCAATCAAGTACCAATTAAAACAGAGAACAACTAAACTAAAAAATCAGTGTTCTTACTGGAGGAGATAGAGTGATCTCAAAGCAGCGATTTGTTGTAACAAGCCCGCTCTCACTGGAATCAATCTCTATCAACAAATTCATCATAAAAAAGACGAAAGATTATTAGATTGTCAATAAACTCGATTCGTAATAACTAAGGACAAATCAAGATAAAACCTTTGATATCGTCCATCAAAATCGCCTGCAATGCCTCGATTTCCATCTCCTGCTCCTGCGCGTGATCTGCCACAGAGATTACATCAAGAGAATGACGAAATTTGATTGGAAATTGGAAGCTAGGGTTTTATACCGATAGGTTACCTGACATTTTCGCTTGAATTCTGGGGTTCTTTTACTCGAATCCTTAAAAATATATAATTTTTCCCCTTTCGCCTCTTGAAATTTATTGAGTTCGACAAGAGCTATGACTGCTGCTGCTTGGGAGCGGGGTTGAAGACAATACTTATGCAGCTGAGCCACTCGGAGTCGGAGTTAAAACTCCAGAATCGGGAATTTATACAGGAGCACACCATTTTTCTTAGCAACCACACTTCAGAAATTTGGTTAGGAGTTTTTACGTATATATCCCTTACATCTTTAAAATTTTGAATTAGTACCATCCAATCTTCATATTTTGAATTTAGTCTCTCAAATCCTTTAATCCTTTAAGTTACATCATCCCAGCAATATTTTTTGTCTGAATTTTTCATTATACCTCTAAATTACTTTACTTTAGTACACTCCCTTCCCTTTTCCTCCTCTCTTCATTTTCTTATTGAATTTTTTTTTTCATTCTTCTCCTCTCTCTCTTCCTTCTTCTTATTTGGTTCCCTTAAGTTACTTCACTTTAGAGATTAACTAGAAGGGAAGAGAGAGAAGATGAATAGAGAGAGGAACCCAATAAGAAGAGGAAGAGAGAAGGAAGAGGAAAGAGAGAACTAAAATAAAATAACTCATGGATATAACGGGAAATTTGGGCTAAAAATATGATTTGGGACTAAAGTGAGGTAATTTAAAAGATTTGGGAGACTAAATTCAAAATATGAAGATTTGGGAGACTAAATTCAAATTTTTAAAGACTTAATGGACGGATATGTAAAAACTCCATTTGGTTAATATAATAAGTTTGTCATCGAATCTTTTGGACATTAATACCCTTGTTTTCAACCTCCATTCCATTTATTTCTAGAGTTAGATCCCAAACAATAACAATGTCCATTCCATTTATTTCTAGAGTTAGATCCCAAACAATAACATATATCGCTCGGGGTTAGATTCCTGACGATATTATTTTCCGTCCCAAATTAGATATCGGACGTTATTACTCCCCGTACAACGGGCACAGTGAGAGCACAAGAGCTGCTGGGTATCGGACAAGGAGAGTGCAGCTGTGTTGGGTGCGAGATGACGGTGCTAGGGCACAGAGAAGTTAGGGAGATGGAGTTGTAGAGAGACGAATTTGAAAATACAGTGTTTGCTGGGACGCGAAAGAAGTAAAGCTATTAGGAAAGGTGTGCTGTGCTCATCAGGAAGGTGGGCTCACTAGGAAAAGTGATGTGCTCCTTTAGAAACTCGACTGAATTTTGTAGAAAAATGCCTCATTTTTATCTATTTTGTACTATGAGCTTTTCCTTTTTAGCATTTAAAATGCCCATCTCTAAAATTGCATTCTGCAGACTAATTTTGCAAATTACCTCCGACATTTTCTTATCTTGCAAATCTTAATTCCAAAATTAAACTTCTAAATTTGCAATTTGCAAAATGTATCCCTTAAAGCGAAGACAAAAGAAATGGCTTAAGTTTTTATGTCCATCATTTTCTCTTGTGAATTTCCTTTGTAGCTTATGAGAGTTGGGGAAATGCCATAGTCATCGTAATACTGAAAAATGACTTCTTAATCTCTTATTTAATGCTGTCAACTCTTTCTTTAGATACTTTGGACTTATACTTTTAAAAGTAAGAAAAAAAATGATATTTATAGTTGACAGAAAAATCTATTTATGCACGACAAATTACTTAATTACTTTAGGTTATTCTTTATGTCAACTTCCCATTTTGAAACATCACCAATTTACTCTTCAAGCTTAATTTTTTTTCCAAATTTCCCACCCTCTCTCTCTCTTACTTTTGTATATCACTACCGAGCTCTAAAATTTCCAAACTTTCTTCCGAGTCCTGCTCCTTTATGTGCCCACCTCCGTCATCATACCAAACTCTGTTGCCACTCACCATCTCCAGTACTCAACCCTTTACTCTGACACGTGACCGACCGTCGCGCTAACCAAAAAAAAAATAGTAACAATCAATTGCAAACAAAAACGAATCAAAAACTGAGAATAATTTTAATTCGTAACTGAGATTTGTTCTCCAACACCAATTGCATGCTAAATTTATCCATTTGTTTAAAAAAACTCAAACTCTAAATCCTAATTTCCCTTATCATATTGAATTCAAAGAATTTAAAATTCCTCTTAACTTTTTGGGAAATGTAAATGTGAAAATTTTAGAGAGTCAGGAAATCGATAAGTTTGTGGGAGAATTTTTTTTAAAAATCTAAATAGTAAAAAAATATTTTTTTGAATTTTAGAGAGAACCGAGAAGAAAGGCGATAGACAGTATTTTAAATTCTTAAGAAGTTAGATATTGGGATTTAAAAGAGTAACTTAGTTAAGAAAAATATTGACAAACTTATAATTATTTGTAAGTTTGAAATATGCGTATCAAGAGTAAATTGTCGTGCGTAAATAGAATTTTCCATAGTTAATGGTGTTAAATAAAAGGATAAAAAGTCATTTTTACCCTCTATAATAATAAGAGGTGGGTCGATGACCAGATAGGTTTTCTCTCCAATCAAAAAAGACCCCTAATTTCTCTCAAAATCTCATCTCCCTCTCAATTCGACTAGCAATTAGGGATGGTAATGGATGTGTCCACGAATCAAATTTTGACCCGCTTTATAAAAAATTTTAATTTTTTTGAAATAAAATTTGTATTTTTTTAATTCAAATTTTTGTAGAATGAGGACAAAAAATTAGTCCGTGGATACGTCCATTACCATTTTTACTGGCAATCGGTCGATAGCCACGATGATTCTTGATGTGGTGGCATGGTTACTATTAATTTACCATATTTTTAGGATGCAAAAGCAACCATATGAAATTTATTGAAAACTATGGAGATGCAAATTCCTATCATTATCATTCTTGAAATTTCTTACAATTAATATATATATATATATATATGAAGTTTAAGAGCAAGATGTCATAGCTTCAACATATTCTTTTATTAAGCTCTTAGAACGCTAAACTTTTCTGCAATTTTTATCAAAAATATCTTATCCATTGCCATGTTTTTTTTCTTTCAATCTTTACATTTAGAAATTTCACCAACTCTTTCATGGTCTTCAGCTTGTATCTTCTATATAGATTTGGAGGTTTATAACTCCTCTAATTTGTCAAATTAACCTAAATCGTCTTACTATCTCTATCTAACTAGAGATCATACATCCATCAATAACACATTTATAGAATTTCTTTCCGCACTTCTTATTAGCCTATTAAGGTGGAAGCTGTAGTCCTAGATTCTCAAGTATAGGAAGTAAGAGGCACATCGAAGGAAGATCAGATCCATTAATTATTATCTCCACATCCTAAACTGGTGTAAAAAATTAATTTTCATCATATATTGGATACGTATAAACGAACAGTTTTTCAACAATATAACAAATGAAAAATCTTGATCGATAATTAATAAGTGTCTAAATCACATAACTTTTTTTTGCATAATATATTTAGAGTATGGAGATTATAACTGACGGTACGGATTGTTCACATGCGCTATTTATATTAAGATATTAAGGCATCTCTACAAGCAATTTCCTGTAAAGACATTTTAGGTACACCATCCCCCTCCCGGAAACACACACATAGAATTGGGATGGGGACTACTGTAATGAGTTATCAAAAAATAGCAATCTCATTCTTTTATTTTTTTTTTTTTTGAAATCATAATCTCTATCTCCTTAACTTCTTTATTATCAAATTTTATAGTTTTAAAGTTCATTTGCCCTTCTATTTAGTGGTATAAGATTTTATATTCACTCAAAATTGTTAATTTTCGTGTTTGCTTGATTAAAAACCAAATCAAAACTAAAAACCAAGAAATTGAGTATGAGTAAATCCTAGGGGGTCGATTCAAAAGAATTTTCAAAAAAATATTAGAGATAGTGAAAATTGATTATAATTTTGGTAATTTACGTTAACTGGTAGCTCATTGTCATTATATATACACATATATACACACGCACGCGTGCGACCGCGCGCGCACATGCACATATATATAGACACACACAACATAATCAACACGCTCTCTTTTCCAAGCACTTGTTGTCTCATACTCGCCTTATTCATGAATGTACTCCACTATGGCTATTTGGTTTAAGGATCTGGGACTAGATTTACTATTTAGTGTTAGTAATTTTCAAAACCATCAATTTGCTTGTCTGAGTCAACGATTTGGTCCATGAAAAATTACCGAGTGCCTATATATTGGAACCCAAATGGAATCAGTTTTTTTGTTGGAAAAACTATGTCAAATCCTTAGGATTTGCCCCCTTTTTTATTTTTTAAAAATCAATTTTAGAGAGAAAGAGAGAGCATCTTTTAATTTTTAAAATAATTTGATCCAAATTCATACTTTCTATTTATGATCCATTTCGCATGAAACAAATATAGAAAGTAACAAAAGATTTACTTTATTTCACCAAATTTTAATATCTTTTCCATGAAACAAATAAGGATTCAGTGAGTAAGGATTTGAAACAAATAAGGATTCAGTGAGTAAGGATTCAGTGAGTAAAGATTTACTTTATTTCACCAAATCCAAATCCATTTCGCATAAATTAATTTTTCAAATCATGAACAAAATAGTTCGGAAAATTCTATTTGCACACGACATTTTACTCTTGGCACCCTGGATACTCTTTACACCAAACTCCTATTTTGAAATACTATCATTTTACTCTCTGCGTCCAAATTTTTTTCCAAAAATACCCATCCTCCTTTTCTCTAACTACTCACCCGTCCGATACCATTTTTATCATTTTTTTGGGTCAGATATTTTGGTCGGGTATTAATACCGGACCAAGAAACGTGCTGGTCGGGTATTAATACTCGACCAGCAAGCGAAGTCTCCTCCATAAAAAAGAAAAAAGAAAAAAAGCTAATTAACAATAAATTTCAAACAAATATGCATAAAACCTAAAAAAAAATTTAAATCGTATCTTAGATTTATTCTCTAATACCTAAAAAAATTTAGTTTGGAATTTATAAGGGTAATTTAGTCCAAAAAATAATAGCAAACTTGTAATTATTTATAAGTTTTAAAACCGTGCGTTAAGAGTAAAATGCCGGATGCAAATAGAATTTCCCAAATAGTTCCTAAGCTTACTAACTCAATCTACTACATAAGATTAATTGACAATGAGTACGTTTGTAGCAAAAAAAAAAAAGGTAATAATATTATGGTGTCGGTCCAAAATTGACAACTGTGGAAAGAAATCTAAAATTATATAAAAAAAGTTGAATCTTAGTCCTTAAAGAATGATATGGTAAATTTTAGTATCAACTGGTATTAGGGTATCCAAATTGTTACTGTCAATATAGAATAAACCAATACAGAGTTAAGAAACCGTTGCAACTTGTGAGAGAGTTAGTTGTCTAGAAGTGCTAATGATATAGAACACCGACAAATCCAAGAATAGTGCCATTTAGAAGAGAAAATGCACTGTGAGAAAATATCTATTTCAGCATAGCAGGTCGTCTGTCTATTCAATATAACATATCAAGTAATTTATCGCATATGACAGTATCATTCCAACTATGTGCCATAAATTTGGAACAATGTTGTCGAGTATCTTCGTATAATGAGAAAAATCCAACTACGCATATCAAATCATTTTTATCGCGTATAACAGTAACTTTCCAAGTATATTTTGAATCGTAAGAAATATCTATTTTTATTTCCTTTCGAAAAAGCAAAATGATCAAGCTTCCTCAACCAACCTATAAGAGTTATTTATCGAGAATAAGTGGCAATGAATTAAGTATATGTAGTCTTTATACCTCATATCGAAAGCCTTCCGACTTTTCAATTAGTTAGTTAGAACATGGTTCTTTTCCTTTCTTTTTTCTTTTTCTCCTTACTTTCTTCCTTTCCTCATCCTTCATTCGCTTCTTCAAGGTTTAATAACAAAGAGAAAAAGTCTCATTCAAGACGAGAAAATCACTTATCAATTGTACATTTTTAGTTGGTTAAGAGAACACATGATGTAGTCATTTTAGCACAATATAAGCTCTTCAACTTTTTAATATAAATTATGTTTTCTTATATGTATAACACGATCACGATTGACCGCTCTGATTCAATTTTCTGATTGATAGTATATGAATTAGACTTGAAATCGTTATTTTGTAAGCATGGAATAATAACCACCATATTAATACGTTTTCATGTAAATTGTTGTATCGATTCTAACAAAATCCAATAAAATCTCCCGTTGTAAAAAACCTATGGGTTAGATATAATATGATTGTTCAAGATTAATATGAACAAAGATTTTCTGGACCAGCATTTTGTGGGGAGTTATTCTTAATGACAGACAATACAAGAAGGCTTGAAGGGAATCTTGGCAAGGATTCAATGAGAAAAAACAGTAATTTTTCTCATTTCAGGATCTCTCCTCTTGTTATGAGGCTACTATAATGGCGATGGGCCATTTTTTTTACCAAAAAGGGGAAAAAACAGTAAAACCTAAACCCATTGCACCGAGCTAATCTCGGCCCTAGAGATGGAAGTCCTAGGTCTCGTTTTCAGACATCATCCTCCAAGTTAACCTCTCACCGCTTCTCTCTCCCCTCCTCTGTCCTTTCTGCCTCTCCTCTCTCTCTCTCTCTCTGTCTGTGTGTGTACTCATCAGAAACAAACTCCATCGCTTCATTTGTCTCAGCTCTGAATCTAAAGCCTCTCCTCTCTCTCTCTCTCTCTCCCTCTCTCTCGCCATTACAGGTACTCTCTCTCTTCTCTCTCTATTACAGTCTCTCTCTCTCTCTCTTTCTCTCTCTCTCACTGCATCGCAGGAGAAATGAAAAAAGTATGTAAAAGATCAGCGGAGGCAATCTCAGCTTGATCTTTTTATTTTAACTGGTAACCGAGCCTCTCATCGATCGAACTCTCTTTCTTTCTCTCCTTCACAGCACATTTCTTCCCCAAAAAAAGACTTTTTTTTTTTTAATCTGCAGTGTTTCTTCTCCTGTTTTTTTAACAAGTTAGGGTTTTTTTTTTTTTTTTGTTGATCGGCTTCTTGCAGGTGATTTGAAGGTTCGATTGGGTTTTGATTCGGCAAATGGAGAACGACAACGAGAACAATGGACTGGAGTTTGACTGCTCGCCGGGGGCTCTCGTTTGGGTTCGCCGTCGGAATGGATCGTGGTGGCCCGGCCGAGTTGTTGGGCCCGAGGAGCTGCCGGAGTGCATGAATTTGCCGAGGTCGGGGACTCCCATCAAGCTTCTTGGGAGAAAGGATGGGAGTGTGTGAGTGTTTTTTCTTGCTGACCCTTCTTGATCTTTTTTTTTTTTAAGTTCTAATTTATCTTGCGCAAAGGTCTCTTCATTGTTCTGTTAAAGATTGGTTTTGTTTCATCTTGTGCCAATTTTTATTTTTATTTTAGTTTGTTTTGTGCAGAAGTTTAGTTCTACTTAAGTCTGCTGGATGGTTCCTGGTTAAAGTGGCATAAACTGTTTGACAATAAAAGTAGGTTATGTGTCGTTCAGAAATTTTGCATACTTGTTTGAAGTTGATTTTTTTTTTTTTTTTTTAATTTCGGTCAGAAATTTTTGCAAACTGTTTGAAGTTGATTTTTTTTTTTCTTTTTTTTCAGACAGAAATTTTGCAAACTGGTGTGAAGTTGATTTTAGGTTGACAACCGGTTGTAACATTTGGTCAATATTCTCATAGGTTCTTGTGTTCATTAGCCAATCTGATTCCGGTGGGAAAAGGCTTGGAGGACATTGCTAATGATGGCAATGAGTTTTTGTTTGATTTATGTTGCTAATCAATTTTATATATGGATGCTTGCATGGATAGTTTTTGTCATTACAAACCATGATATTGGCCATTCGCAAAATTTGGTATGAAGACTGTGTTGTTGAATTGATGGTGAGCCCATGATACTACCCTTTTAGTTCCATCTGCCTGGGAGATTTGCAAGTCTATCTCAGTCCCAGTATAGATCCTGCTCCAAGCATGTTTAATTCAGAGGAAGATTGAATCCGTGATAGCGGAAGAGCTCAACTTTTGTCCATCACTATTCTTTTTCTTTTTTTGCAGCCAAACCAGGAAAAACACGATTTTTACCCACCCCTTTATCTCTTCTTGTTTTTCTTGGACCTGAGAGTAGTTATATGATGCCCCCGGTAACGAGATCCCGACAGAAGTGGAAAACCACACACATGTGTTTATGCTTACTTATATGTTTTTGTATCATATGGATATATGACCACCACAATTTTTTCCCTCATCCAAGTGCAAGCTATATAGTTTATGGATATGTCTATATTAGCTCTTAATTGTCTTTATATGGACATTGAAGGACAGAAATGCGATAAGGAAGAGGTTCCAGCATGAAACTCTTTGTAAGGTAAATTAGATTTAAGAGGAGTGCTAAATCATCTAATGGGCTACCGTGTATTTGTACAGAACTCGCAATCTTCATAGGGGAAGATACAAAAGCACATGTCATTTTAGTCATATCTTTTCTAAAAAAGAGATCTTACCAAATATATCAAGGAATGAAATGGTGACGGGGAGTCATTGGTCTCATGTTGTGATTTTTTCATGACTGTTTTTCTCTTGAACTACAAGGATGCTGGAGAAAATGTTGTGCAAGTAGTTCATTTTTACTCCTTTTGTAATAATTTAAAGGTATTGCCAATGTTCTAAAATGCGTTTTCCTTATGCGTGCGGTCGAGTACCACATAACGTATAAGCGGATTACGCGCTGATTAAACAGATTATGCGGAATATTAATATTTTAATATATATTAATATAATAATTATAAAAAATGGATATATTAAGTGCTATAAAACTCTAAAAAATTATAAATAATAACCGTAAGCTTGGAAAATGAAGATAAATTTGCTTTACATAAGAAGCTATAAAGATAGAAAGACTTATCTCTTGAAGTGGTCAAATGAACTCTTATCTTTCCACAATTTGTTTAGATGATGATAGAAATTTTCACTGCTTGTGCATCTATGGGTTGGCTTGGTGCATGTATGGGTTGGCTTGATGTGTTTTGTGAATTGGTCATTTAACACTTTTTCCGGTCAACAAATAAGAAAATTAATTAATTTCCAACCAAATCAAATGCTATCTTAATTACCAATCTTCGCTTAGCAACAACAATAATGAAATATGCTATTTCCAATCAAATCAAACATTGCCTTCACTGAACAAATAATTTTACTCTTCAAGTAAAATTTAGTGATTCACTTCTTTTTCCAACTCCAAATTATTCTATATTTATGAACAAATTAAATTAATTAACTGATTACTAAATTTATATGTTTACCTAATTTGAAAGTGAGTCCTTGATAACAGAAGTCCAAATTATTAAACAGCAGCTACAAAATTCCAAAAAAAAAATAAACTCAACTAAAAAAAACAACAATCCGTTCAAAATATTCCAAGCTCCAGCAATTTCGATATCTAAGTTGTTCTGACCTCCCTCTTTCACAGTCTTCAAAATTCTAATTTCCAAATAAAAGAATAAATCTCAAACTCTCTCTGCGATTAATCGAGCGGTGATAGAGTCGGCGAGAGAGGAGACCGAAGAAAGAGTCCGCGAGAACTAGAGACTGAGGAGAGAGCAGCGAAAGTGAAAGGCCGAGGCAGGAGTCTCGGCGAGATCAAAAGATGTGTTGGCGAGAGCGACGAACGAGTCTGGGCGAGGAATTGGGGGAAGAGGGTAGCCGGTGAGACCTTCGAGCTCCGATTGGACTCAAGGGGCGAGATGATTTAGCCCGATCAGAGGAGGAGAAGTGAATTTAGGGTTTTTTTGGAAGGCAAAATGTTTTTTTCTCTCGATGTGGCAAATTGGGGTCGGGAGACGAAGGAAAAAAGGGATTTTAACGGTTAAGAAATTTAGGTCGGGTCGAGTTTTAGCTGGCAGACCTGTTATAGGGTTAATCACATAATCACATTATGCGGGTTATGCATCACCCACATAATGGATTATGCGACCGCATAATCGCCTTGTCCGCATGGACAGGGCGATTTCTCCATTTTCTGTGCGTTTATTGAGCGCGTACGCTTATAAGCCGTTTTTTAGAACACTGAGTATTGCTCAATTTGGGTGTAAACCCTGTTTTCACTGTCGTGCATCTTTAGAGATATTGTTCAGATTTGGTAACCAATTTCATAAATTTTAGGCTGGCGTTGACTAATCCCCGTCCATTCTTGGAGCTTCCTGTTTAGAGAATGCTTTTGCTGATTCTTCATCTTTTTTGGGTTTAAACTTACTCGGTGAGCCTGAGGGCTCGTTTTGGCTTTGATGTTATCTAAAATGTATTAGTGCAATTTTCTAAACTAGAGTTTAACACTTGTTTTTCTCTATCACCCTTTGGATCTAAGAAAAGTCCATGATGATTAGATTTTTATACACTCGGTTATGTCTAACATTTGAGGCGACAAACTGGATAACTCAGTTCACTGAACATTGAACAACAGCCAAGCAAACCTCAGTTTGATATTGTGGAGTTGAGATATTCACCTTTAGAGAACTACAGTTTAAAAAAATTTAGTTCCAAGCCAAATATGCCTGAATGTGGGTTGTAGTTTTCACAGTTGCTCCATATTTTTGGTACTCTGCAAAGTGAAATGGCTCTAGATGCCATATGAAAAAAAAAATTCATACCAATTTTATCTCCAATTCTTATGATGTCTTCAAGAGCACATGTCTAAAAAAGGATTTATGTAGTTGACCTCAGAATTTTAGGATAAATCTTTTACCGTTCTATCAGGCACACATGTCCGTTATAGACATGGGTCTAAGACATGAAAGTTGTTTAGCAGGGTTTTGACTTTTCATGGTTTCTGTCAGTTTATATATTCCTAGGTGTGACTGTACATTCAAAAATTAGTGTCAAACTAAAATCGAAAAAATAACTGATCTGTAACTAATTCTAACTAGGAGCGGGTGTGTTTGACGTTATGCTAACAGACCATACATGTGTAGACATTATAATATGCAGTCACCATCTGTCACCAAGTCATTTGCAAAATAGGGCATAGTAAATGAAGATTATCAGTATGTCCATCATTCAATATTCATAGCCAACCGTGGCTATCTATCAACTGTATGAGCAGCTCGGGCTTTAAGAGGCTTGACTAGTGATAATCACCTTGGATCGGTTAGGATGACTAGATGAGGCAAAACTGCCATCTTATATGCAAGAGAATCTTGATAAGCAAGGTACTTTTTGAGGCAGCCAGATTGGAAGGGCACTTGGGGGCTTTCTAGAATTTAGAAGCAATGATCAAAGTGTGTTTGATAAGGAGAATTATCAAATGGTGAACGCCACATTGATTCTTGGAGGTGGCTTGAATAAAGCTTAAATACAAGGTACAAAAGACTAATATCGTGACTTTACCAGGTGAAAGAAGTACTTGATAGCTTCCAGCTTAAAACAAAATGAAGAAATAAGTGTCTCAAAGACAAACTAGATTTGTACTAGACATGCTGTACGCACTCATTGATGCACAAACCTTACTTATATGTGTTTGTCTGGTTCCTTTTCACCATTTTGGATTTAGAAAAGGTCATGTTAACTTTGACCATCTTAGGCCTTGTTTAGCCATTCAAGCTGATATTAGTGTTCTAGATTGTTTATTTTGTGATCAGTGATTACGAGGCAGAGTCAGTGTCTGGACCATTTCCCATCAGAGTAGCTTGTAGCATGACCCCAAATCGATAAGGCTCCATAGAAAGATAGGTTAGATTTTGACTGCCTATCAACTTGAGGACTGTTTCTAAGTGCCAAAATTCTGGCAAAGGAAACTACTGACAATTTTTATCCTAGGTTCCTAACCTGAGAAGCTTTCACAGTCTTGGTCCATATGTTCTACAGTCTTATTTCAGTCTGTAGTGTTGTTGATTTTTTGATACCTTTGTTTTTTTTTTTTTTTTAATATTAATTGTGAGCCACACAGTCATTCACCAGTAAATTCCTTCAATTGTAGAGGTGGATCCTTAAAGAGCACTATTGGGTCCTTATTGGCCTCATGTCTATGCTCCCTGATAAGGGAGCTTGACCATTCAAATATGGTTGCAGATTTGACCATTTTGGAAATGTTGCATATATGTTAAGGGGAAGTAACCTATTAGCACCCTTTTTTTGTATAGAAAATCGATACTTCCTCTGAATGTTATTGCAATTGCAATATTGAAAAGAGAGTATCAATACTACTTATTCTTCGGCTCTTATATCTATGTGACATAACTGTACTGATTTTACTTTACAAATGTAAATATTATAATAGTTATTTATGCTTTGAGCCTTTGATATTTCATGTACATTAAAGAAAGAATGAATCTACGAAGGAAGAATATACCTTCTATTTCTTCAAAATCGTTTGGTTTCTTTTGGCCTGAGGGAGCCCAGCATGTGCATTGCCTGGATATCCTTGTCTGCAATTTGGGAGTCATGAATCTTGTAAGAAGATATAGATAAATGAATGAATACAAGTCTTACATAGGTGGAGAAAGTAGAGAGGGAGGCATTATTTATGGATTTTTCTTGCAAGGCGTTGTTTAAAGATTTGTTAGAAGGGATATTTGTTTGGCAAGACTAGTGTGTTCTTCACATAAATGCTCTTTGGTTCATTTTGGTGCTTCTCGTAGAATATAGAAGTGACCTACTGGTGAGGTTAAGGGTTGTCAATCAGAAAAACAAAAAGGGAAAGTCGAGCTTCCTTTATGCTGCTGGTCGTTCAGTTTATAAAGTGGAATTTATTTGTATTCTGGTTGTTGCTGCATGTCCAATTGTGTGAGCCGTGGAGATCTTGTAATTTGTCAGCCGTTCTTGTTGAACCATGCATTGCATATTATGCTGCGTTTTGTAACTCTAATTAATTCTGTCTCCTAACCACACTTAAGCTGTTCTTTGATTCCTTTTCTCCTCCAAAATCCCTCTCCTTGTGGGATGTAATGCCAGTCGTTGATTTGCTTGCCATCATTTTCTTCTTGATATGCTTGTTATCCTTGAAAGAATTTGTGGTCCTTTTAAGAAAATAACTAAAGCTTTTTGGTTTAAGATACTGTTTTTTGCTTGCCATGTAGTACAAGCCACTTGAACCTTCCCAAAGAAATATTCTAGATGCTTGTATTGTATTTGCTTCCGCAGCATTGTTTCAGAATCCACAGCAAATTGCTCTTTTCTGTTCTTTCTTTTGAAACATTCATGTTTGAAAGTGATTACTGAAAAGGTTTATTTTGCCTATCCTATAAGCACTATTCTCAGGTTCAAATTAGCACAATATCAGCCTTTTCTATTTGTTATTATTTTTGCATCCATGTATATAGTGACAGAGCAACCTTGGACAAAGTACATCTTTGAAGTTCACATTTTTCTAATTTTATTTATCGAATTCGTAGAAAGTCTTCATGAGTTGTTCTCTACAAAATGCACTGCTTATTTTTTTCTGCTTTCGATACTGTTATGATTGAAGAACTTGGCTATGGTATTTTTGTTACTGTGCGCAGCACTAACTTTTCTATGTGCTTTCAGGGACTGGTATAACCTTGAAAAATCTAAGCGTGTAAAACCATTTCGTTGTGGGGAATATGATGAATGCATTGAAAAGGCAAAGGAGCAGGGACTTCACTATAATAAAAAATCAGTCAATTCAGGGAAGTATGTTCGCAGAGAAGATGCAATTCTCCATGCTCTTGAGCTTGAAGGCCCTTTTGGCAGAAATCAGAACTTTTGCTATGGGAAAGATAGTTCAACTCTTGAAGCAGATGAATGCTTTGGCCAACAATCAAACAATATTAGGCATAATACTGAAGAACCTGTTTATGCGGCTAAAAGATGCAGCAAGCATAAAAAGTCAATTCAGAAGTTACCCCATTCTGGAATTTCATTTGAACATCCCTCGAAACAAACAGCTAGCAACAAGCAATTCACACTAAAAAAGAGATGGAGAACGCCAAACGATTCAGAGGATGATACCAGGGAAGGAATGAAGCGTATGAGAGATCTGCAAGATTTAGGATCGGGAATGATTTTGAAGAAAGAACCAAATGCAAGTGTTGTAACCAAGGGGTTCCATGACCTAGCTCTTCCTGACAGTGCTTCACTCAGCGAGTCGGACTTTAATATTGATCTTTCTACTGATACTCATATAAACAGCAGTAGAGATTCTTGTTCATCTTTGAAATGGAAGCGACCACAGATCGGCCAAGCTTGTGAGAGTTTGAAAAAGAAGTGTCGGCGTAGATCCCTAGCGGAGGTTTGGATGGGTGCAAAAAAAACTAAGATACCATCACTTGGTCAGTCTGGTGCTATTACAGAAGAATCTTCCCTTCAGGGGGTCACAAATATCAAAGCAAGAGCTGACAATTCTACTTCAAAGAAGAATGACTCTCCACCAAGTGTTGATGATAGTGCAGACTGTTCAGGCACTTCGTTTGACGAGGCACTGCTTAATACTCAGGAGAACACTGGTAATGCTGTAACTGGTGGTACTCTTTTTCTATCTGGAATGAAAGACAGTCAGTTTTCAGGTATTTTGGAAATTATTGAAGATGATCTCTCTGATGGTTTCATTGATGTTCCTGTGATGGCAGGTGACAGTGCTTCAGGTATGATGCATTCATCAAATTTCTTCTTCAAATTTCAAATGTTCTATATGCAGTGCAATTTCCTTTTCTTCTGAATTACCACTTATTTATGTCCACCGTTAGCAAATTGCTACATGTATCCCTTTGCTTGTTTGTGAATGATCCAAGTCAACCTCTTTGAGGAATGCTTCTGTTGATTATCAAATAAAGAAAAGAAAAAAGAAAGGAATCTTTGGGGAGAGTCGTAGATGGGTGCTTGATTTATATTATTCTTTTGTTTGCTTTTGTAGCTGAATTTGCTTTATATCCTGTTACATTGCATGCTCATATATTCTTACATGCCTTTTGGGGAAAAAAAATGACTAACAAAACACTTGCTCTATGTTAACTGTGTGATTTCGCTAATTCTGGCATGTTGTTTCTATCCTGTCAGATCTTCCTCTTGCTTATGAGACATTTCCATCATCAAAGGTGAAATCTGTTGGAGAGAAGAACCTATCTAATCATTGCATTCAGGTTGGCCTAGTTTCACAGTTAAATGAAGGACTGGGTGACGCTTGCTCTAGTGGCTCATCAACTCAGGTTAACGATGTGCCACTAAAAATTGATGTGGGTGCCTCAGAGTGGCATACCAAAGGGAAAAGGAATGCAAGGCAAAGTTCAAACAAAAATGTAGATTTAGAAAGCCCTGTTGGTAGGACAGATCATTCCTACACTTGCTTCGTGAATAGAACTGTTCAAAAGGAAACTGCAAACAGCACGTCTGCTGAATCACTGACATCTGATGGCAGCTGCCAACAAATAAAATGTACGTCGGTTTCAGAAGTCCGCGATGTGACGGGTGATCAAAAGCCCAAAATTTCCTTGGTGAATGCTGGGAGACAGAATTTTGGAGGTGATAGCCATGTCAAGCCAGCTGAGAATGCAAATGCCGGCAGCTCAATGCCTCGTGCACTAGGAAGTGGAGCAGTTAACGCAGGTGATGCGCTCGACTCCCCTGTGCCAAAGCAAGTGTCGCTTCCACCTCGCCAAATTCGTCTCCCATCCAGATATCGGGATTCTGAAGAAAACAATCCTCGCCTGTATGATGTTGAGGTGAGCGTGCAATCAAACTACCAAGGTCAGCGGGTTCCTCTGGTTTCCCTTATGAGCAAATTTAATGGTAAAGCCATTGTAGGCCATCCGGTCACAGTTGAGATATTGGTAAGCGGTCGCAAGTCAAATGGCAGCGTCAAAAAGCCCGTAAGCGAGAAGGCCAACAAGACTACTAAATCACATGCCAAGGGGGAGTGTGGAGCACCCCAGGAGAAGACATGCAATGCTCCGATGAGCAAGTCTCCCTGGTCAAACAGGAAACCCAGCACTGCAAAAAAATCAGGGTTCTCTTCCAGAAAGATCCGTCGGCTCTCTTCCTTTGCTGTCGATCACAAAAACAAGGAAGATAGGAGGAAACTGGTGGTGGAGAAGATTGCGGGGCCAGCTGTTTCATGCATTCCACTCAGACTTGTTTTCAGCAGATTAAACGAAGTATTGAGCAGCTCAGCGCGTCCAGCAAACTAAACGGAAGTCTGGTATCGAGATCCTGAGTGTATGAGTATGCTTTCTCGCTGAGTCCTCTTGTTCACTCGGAACTGTCACTGGATGTTGTAAATGTGTTGCCCTCTCTTGTTTATATATGTTCCGCGTGCCCTCTGAGTTTGCTATTTTGCCGTAGGGGTTGTAATGTTCTGTATCCTCATGTTGGTTGAACAATGTAGTGTTAGAAACTTTGGGTATGGAAAAGTGTAGTTTATCATGACTGTAAATTGATGTAGAATTTAATAATGGTACATTTTTGGCTTAAACTTAAATTTAAATTTCATGAATCATTCTGAAATCATGGCTTGTGTGTTCTGAGTTAGCTGTTGGTAGGACTGTATGGCTTTTTTCTGTATGGTGATCTGTAAAGGTTTACTGTCTGCTGTCTCTATTGATTATTGTAAGCTCTCTTCAATCAGCATGAAGTGTGGGATTCAGGTCCATGGAATGCTCGTATAAATTGTGACCTGGGTGCGCTTAGAAATGTTGGGTCTTTCTATGCAAGTTAACAGTAAAAGAGAGGGTGAATTTACATAAAACAGTCTTTTAGTTCTTACTGCAACTGTTTCTTATATTACTCAAACAGTATAATATATGTATCTTTTTTTTTTAGGCGGGCGCACAAGGATGCGATTTGGTATGGGAGTCCCCAGACTGATTCATGTGCTAAAGCATTGGGAGAACTTAGTGACCTTAGCCTCTATTCAACCCTCATTTTTATTGGTGTTCTCTGAAAAATGATCTTAAATTTTTCGGAGGTGCCCGGAAGAAACAAACAGGGCGAGAATAATTTTATCAAGATAATTATGTAAGACTACTTACAAAGTCAATGTCGGATTGTTGCTTCCTTTCATTCCCTTTTACCAGTATAATTTCATAGATTTCTATGTCAAACTTTCATTAGCCCAGTTTATTTTTTGATCTGATTTTTCCATTTTACCCCTCCTTAATTTCTTCTTTCCTATTCCTCCTCTTTTCTCCTTTCCTCTTCCTCCTCTCTTCTCTTTTTCTTCATTCTTTTTCCTTTCTTCTCCTTCCCTCTTCCTCCTCTCTCCTCCTTCTCTCTTCCTCCTCTCTTCTCATTTTCTTCATTGGGTTCATTGACTTCCTCCTTCTTATTCTTTTTCTCTTTTATCTCTCTATTCTTTCCCTTTTTTCTTCATAAGGGTATTTAAGTCATTTCATTATTTAAAAAAGTAAAAATTAAATTCTGTCGTTTATTTGGACAGAAAAACTAACGGAGGGACTAAATTATAGTAACTTAGAGTATTTGAGAGGCTAAATCCTAAATATGAAGATTTGGGAGACTAAATTATAATTTATAAAGATTTAAGGAACAAACTTGTAAATACCCCCAAAAATAAAATATAAAACTCAAAATTCAAAATCTCATTTTCCTTAAAACATCCACCTCCCTTCAACCCCAATCCCAACAAATTAACTTTAAGGGGAAGAAACAAAAACAAAAAAAATCTTGTTATCACTTGACGCTATTTACTTGTTATGATTTTTTTTTTTTTTTTTTTTGGTTGGATTAGATTACGAAGTTTTCTTTTTATAAATGAAAACTATTACCAGTGAAGTAGCGTTTAGCTCAAAAAGTTCTCTTGGAGGATCACATTTTGTCTGAATTGTGGGGAATTGTTATTTCATCACTCAAAATGCCGAGATCTTACTTGCAATCCGACCTATACACATTTCTCTTTATAGCTAATTTTGAAATTGTCTGAAAAAATCTTTTCTCTTTTATTGACCGACCAATAAAATATTCTTAATTAATGAGTTCCTCCTGCAACATATTAGTGAGAAGAAAATCTTGGTAATCTTACAGTAGTAACTAACTGGTAAAGTCTTCTAACGGGGTAACTATTCTTCTAAATTGGTTGTAGAGATGTCTCTGGAAATAGACATGAGAGAACGAATGGAGTTCCAAGTTATCATGCATTAGTGAAAAAAATAAGGGAGTTTCTAGAGGGGCACACCATTTTTCATAGTGAGCCCACTTAAAAACTTCTTCCACATTACAAGTTTGTCATTGAATTTTTGGGACTGGAATACCCATATCTTCAGTCTCTCTTCTCATTATCTTCTCAGACTGTAGTTCAGTTCACCCGAAAAAAAAATTCTAAAATCCATAACTATTTCATCAAATCTTTCCTTATATTAAATTATCTCACAAAATAAATTTCGAAAATTGACTTTATCAGGGCTTTACTTACTCAAAAATCTTAAAAATAGTGCTGATTGATAAAAGTTATGAAGCCAAAAAAAACTCACAATCCAGACTAACAGTCCGGACAGTTTTAATCCATCCGGACTGGCAATCCGGATAATGGACAACTGTCTAGATTGACAGTCCAGATAATAAGGTACACGTCCAGATTGCCAGTCCGGACGACATTCCACTATCCGAACTGGCAATCCGGATGGTCCAATATCCATCTGGACTGGAAGTCCGGACAGTGGACTGCTGTCCAGACTTCCAGTCCGGACGATTTTTTTTTTGTCCAGACTATCAGTCCGAGCAGCAATCCACACTAGCACTAGAGAGGGTGTCCTGTCATAAAATATTAAATAAGGCTTTCTATAGGGAATTATCTCCATCTTTGGTAATAATACAAAGCCAACCCAAAAGAAATAATGAGATAGGCCAACCCAAAAGAAATAAAGAAATTTTGAGTTCATTTTAGAGTCTCTTGGATACTATAAAGCATGAATACTGACACAGATTCAGATACGGATACTGATACATACACGAAATACATATACTAAAATAACTCCAAGTCATACTAAAAACTTTCAAGTCATACCAATAATATTGCAGAGTGAAGGAGATATTTTCCTTAATTAAAACTTCGAGTCATAATAATAAGTTAATAACCATAAAAAAAAATACAAAAGACGCTCATCACAAGTTTTATGATGATTACAAAACACGAAACATTTGCACTCTATTGTCCCTAAACTTTATACATGATTTATTACCTTCGTGTCTTCCTAGAGAGTGATGCCTGGTTCAAGTTATTCTGGCAGTATCGGTACTCCTGGCGTGACTTGTTCATTGAGTTGCACTCAAGCCATAATGATAAACACCATTAGAATACTATTACAATGTTAACCTTAAAAGAAAATGATTCAATGTCTACAAGTCTCCGAACATTTTGACGCCACAATGGAGTATTGATATCTCAATGAGTCTTTGTGAACCTGACAGATCCTCAACAATAAGGGACTTCGCTAACACCGATGTCTTAACCCTTGCAATTAGATAATCATAAATATTTAGCACAAAACTATAAAAATATATTAAAAAAATACTAAAATTCCAATTTTTAAGTGGGCTCACTAGGAAAAATGGTGTGCCCCTCTAGAAACTCCCAAAAATAATATATGGATATCGGAGTCAGGTTCGGGACCCAATAGCACATATCGGTTCTCAAACCGAAGGGCATACGATCTCTAGGAATTTCTAGAGGGGCACACCATTTTTCTTAGTGAGCCCACTTAAAAATTTCATCTATATAACAAGTTTGTCATCGATTTTTTGGACTAAAATACCCCTTCCTTCAATTTCTTCTCCCCTTCTTTCTCAAACGACAGAATATTTAACAAAAAAAAAAAAAAATCCAAAACCTACAAATATTCCATCAAATCTTCTCATATATTAAATTATCTCACAAGTTAAATTCAAAAATTGATTTTATTAGGCCTTTACTTACTCAAAAACCCTAGAAATAGTGTGGATTAATAAAAATTATGAACCCTAAAAAACTCAAAATCTGGACTGACAGTTTGGATTACTTTCCACCATCTGGACTCGCAGTCCGGACGGTCCTATATCCGTCCAGACTGGAAGTCCGGACAGTGGGATTCTGTCCGGACTTCCAGTCCGGACGAAAAAACTTCGTCCGGACTGGAAGTCCGGACAGAAAGGGCTCCATCAGGATTCCAGTCCGAACGAAAATAGACGAAATATTTTCGTTCGGACTGGAAGTCCGGACAGAAGCCCTCACTGTCCGGACTTCCAATCCGGACAGTTATAAATAAGTTTTTTTCATCTAATTATTTATGAAATCGTTATAGTATAGTGGTGAGTATTCCCCCGCACATGCGAGCATCTTGGGTTTGATCCTCGGCAACAGCATATCCCTTTTTACTTTATTTTATTTTCCCAAATAAATACATTTTCTTGTGCAACTATTACGAATCTAATTAAATTCCTGACTCAAATAATTTTTTTTCCTTAGCCGCTATTTCATTCCAATTCAAAGATAAATTAAAAATTCATATTAGTCTAAAACTAGAGAAATTATTAGATACATATTATGCAAATATAGTACTCGAACAACATAAAACACAAAAATTAGAAGAAACACAGACTCATCATATAAATATCTCTTTTTGTTATAAACCTTTCACAATTAAAATGTATTAAGAATTTAGTTTACTTATTTTCAATTACACATGCACATTGATTTAATTTACTCACTTTAATTTTCAAATAGAGGTAAAACAAATAAAACTAACCTGATTCAATTCTGATTCCATATAAATATTTTGAAAATATGGGTATCATCTGTGCATCAATATTAATGATATACAAATACAAATAGTGAAATAACATTGACAATCAATTCATTCATATAAATATATGGATACAATATCAATTTGCATCTCCATATCAATTATCATCTCCAAATCAATATATGAAATTGTGTTCATTACAAATTGATATGTCATGAACTGCATCATGGACAAGTAATGGTTAAATTCCCCATGCTCTGATCAAGTAATGGTTTTCATCACAAATAGACAATCCCTAACAGCAAGTTTAAGTACACCATCATCAAATAAGTTTAAGTACAAATCATCATCAAATAAAGTTAAAGTGTCAAATTCCTCTGCCATCCATAATAGAAGTGTTAGAACACCACGGTCCGTCAGTTTGAGGGAGATGAGTTGTTTAAGATTGCTAGGTTGCTAGAGATAGGCCATAACTTCCTCTATATTCTGAAGTTGTGCTCTAACTTCTTCCATGTGCATGCGAACTTGATAGTTGCATTGATATACTTTCGGCTATACTGGGATTAGTTGGCATGCTTCTGGGTGCATGAAATATGGTAGGATAGACACTTAGTCTGTGCATAGCTACTCTCCTACGAACTCTAGAGATATAATGGCACAAAGTTTGCGCGGTTGTTGATGGTGTCAAATTATTTCAACCACTCCGACATCTATTCTGCCAATACAAAATAAAATTCATATCGGTACACACGTTATGCTCCACAATTAAGCCACTAATACAATAATCGCGCTAGACAAACTAGATTGCAAATTGACAATATACATATATAAACACGACAGTGAAATTAGCGTTTCACTGATCTAAGCATGACAGTTAAAATAATATTATAACAATCAAGACACTGAAATGTTAACTACACAATGGCCAGGATATTAAAATCATTCTCATTAACATGCAAAATAACCATTCACGATATGAACCTCAATAACAATTAAGGACAGTGACCTTAAAATGAGGGAAAAAACTCAATAATAGGCATGGACAGTGAAATAAATCTTAATTGCCATGCCAAAAACCCATCCATCATACAAATTACAGTAACAAGTAAAGATAGTTTAATAAACACTAAGCTGAATCTCAATATCAGGAATAGACACTAAAATTCATATCAATTAGCATGTTAAAACTCCATTCAAGTCCAGAATCTCAATATTAGGCATGGACCACAAGTACGACACTAAGATAAATCTCTATCACAGGCATGGACACTAACTAATAAAATTTACCATTACCATCCACGATTGGAAAATTAATTAAATTTCGTATATTTTACAACTAGCATTACAATATTTTATTTTCTTATTAATTATAATCAAAATATTAAAAAATTAAAAAAATTTGCTACCACAAAATTTGCTGCCCTCCTCCCCTCTTCCTCCTCTCCAACCCAATAAGATCACCAAACCCAAATATCTCCCATTGTTTGATTAAAAAAAGACCAAAATTAAAAAAAATTACAATATTAGGATATCTCACCCATTTCGATCCAAGAAGCGGCGGCGGCAGCGACAGGAGGTCGGCGGCAGCGACGATGGCGGGAGCTCGGCAGCGGCGACGGCGAGAGATTGACGGCGACGGTGGCGGCAGCAACAACAGTAACAAGAGAGAGGAAGATATGGAAGGAGGATGAGATAGAGAAGGAGAAATAGATGATTAGGAGAAGTGGGAAGGGAAGGAAGATCTGTCTTAGGTTTTTGGGTTTGGGCGTGGGAGTGAGGGAGAGCAAATGGGAGAGAAGATGGAGAAGAAAAATAAATATGGGAGATGACAGTATTTTGGACATATTAAGTGTGCTCACTAGGAAAATCCCCTTTTGTAAAGAGTAGGTGGGCGCACTAGAAAATCTGGGCTTACTAGGAAATATGGTGTGCTAGTTTGGAAACTCCCCGATCTCTTTGGGAACTTCTAAAGGGGCACAAGTTTTTTCGTAGTGAGCCCAGTTAATAACTCCCATATATATCAACTTTGTCCTCTAAAAAATTTTCCCATCTTGCCCTTCTTCCTTCTCCCGTTTCCTCCAGACGTCCCGCGCGTAACAGGTGGTTTTTTTTTTTTAGGCAAAAATCCATTTCATTTCTCCATCTCTTCGTATCATTTTGTTAATTTGGAAGTTTAAAACTGATTATTTTCTTTGTTTTGTGTTTATTTTCATTAGAAATCCAAACAAAAGAGAAAATTTTGAGTTGTGTCGAACGAGACGTCAATGGAGAATACAACGATGTCGTTGGTTTCACTCGACGATCAAAACACTCTTCAGGTTTGATTCCATCTTCTTTGTATAAAATTATTCCAAATATAACTTTAGATTTTGATATATATTGAGTAGAATGAAATTAGGGTTTTTGAATTCAGTTTTCTGGTGGATACGGTGCGAGAACCCGGGGGGTGACGTTGCTGTGCGGACTGAAAGTTCGGCCGAAACAACTCGGTCCAGACTTTCAGTCCAGACAAATTCAATTTGTTCGGACTGTCAGTCCGGACCAAGTTGTTTTCAGTATGGTTTTTTTTCCCGCAAGAGTCTTATCAATTAATAATTATTAATATTGCTAAATTATTGGAACACAGGGTAATGTTTCGACGCAGAGTATGCGAGTCGATAATGAATTAGTTGTCAATTATGGTTTGGACTTCACAACAAATCAGGTATGATATTATGTAGAAAACCTGTTCATATTGAAATCAGAATTTTTCCACTAAAAAATGTATCCTTTCTATTATGACTATAGATTTTTACAAATCGAGACGAACTTGACACAGAAATTGCGGGTTTCGGGTTATCGCACACAGTCTTGGTATGGGGGAAGATCAGTGGATGCAAATCAGAAGAGATTTGTTGCTTGAACTTGACACTAATTATGTCTCCTACATTCGATTATTTGGGAGTATTGATCAGATTGTTGAGCTCCGAAAAGCACTGAATTATTTCTGGGACTTTCCAAATGCCAACTATTGGATGACGATGCCAGACATGGGACATATTGTTACTTCACGATACAATATAGTGGTTTTTTTTTATTTCCAATGCGCAATGCCTTTCCTTTTTGCCACTTAGATCTCCCCCTCCTGCCGCAAATATCCAACGCAAGGAAGTTATCATGGCATTCGTTGCGGACTTTCACTTTGTATCTGTAAGCACAATTTATCGACTTAATCATTTCTTTGATTTAACTCAACATATGCTTATATATGTTTATTTCATCTTTACTATTAGGTCTCATTAGAAGAATTTCATCCCATCCCTCAAATTGCATTGAATTAGCACCGTCATCGTGATCCCATTGCTCAAGGATGGGAGGTACCGTATTTACACCGGATTGAACAGTTCAAGGGGATTGTGCTATCTTCGGTTGCTACACAAAATGTTATTTAGTTGTAATGTAATTTTGCGCTTCGCAGACGAGTTCCATTTTGGTGTAATTTTGTTGTATATAACTTGTAACCAATATTTTGTATATCTCTTGTATCATCGGCTGTGTCTAAGTAGTCTAATGTTTAGATTAATGTAATCAACACTAATATAAATTTATTTATATATTAACCGGTAATGAAGGACTTCAATCAATCCTTGTGAACAGTCTGATATATATCGTGTATGTAAATTTGTGTAAAATCTTATCCGGATAGGACAGTTTGGACAAAAGAGTATCATTGTGAGTTGTATCGGTGTATCAGTGTATCATTGTATCGGTGTATCAGTGTGTCAGTGTATTATTGTATCTTTTTTGCTTCCTTCACTATATTTTTTGTAATAATGTATAATTAGTTGTTAATATAAGTTATTAAAGTCACGTTAAATTGGGTAACTAATGATTTATCATTTTATTATATAAATAGAGTGGGTGAGGCAGCGGCGAAGTAGAAGATCGGGTCAAGCCCCTGTCCGGACTGTCAGTCCGAATAGGGGGGCGCTATTCGGATTGATAGTCCGAACAGGACTGGCCTATTTGGACTGACAGTCCGAAGTCAGTCCGAACAGGCCAGTCTTGTTCGGACTGTCAGTCCGAACAAGGAGGCCAGTCATGTTCGGACTGTCAGTCCGAACAGCGCCCCCCTGTTCGGACTGACAGTCCGGACAGGGACTTGACCCGATCTGATACTCTGCCGCTGCTTCACCCACTCTATTTATGTGATAAAATGATATATCATTAGTTTACCCAATTTAACGTCATTTTAAGGACTTATATTAACAACTAATTATATATTATTATCGAAATATAGTGAAGAAAGCAAAAAGATATAATGATACACCGACACACTGATACACCGACACAATGATACACTGATACATCGATACACCGATGCAATGATACACTGATACACAATAATACACCGATACAATGATACTCCAGATACACAAATACAATGATACTCCTGATACACCGATATAATGATACAATGATACATTGATACACTGATAGAATGAAATAACGATACAATAACTGATGCAATGAAATAGTGAAGATTATAAACAAGGTCCCCTACGTATAAAACAAACAAGATCTTATACAAATTAAAGAAATAAGATCAAATACAAACGTAGTGTATATATTAATCGAACAAAAAGTCACCAATAGGGTTCATTACAAACAAAAACCATATATTCTACAAATTTTTCAAAATGTTTGCAAAAAATAATTACACCGGCCACTTGAAGTTCCTTACATCACCCATATCAATACACAACTAATATAATCTAATCACTGTCTCCTTATCTTCCTCGGGGGTTGACGTCTGCTTCTGATTCGAGACATAATTGTCGTATCGGGTGCATTAGGAGTGGATTGATTTTGTCTTTGTTCCTCTGCTTGCTCTTCTGGTGGTTCTTCTGGCTGAGTGCAACCAGTTAGCACGGCTTTAATTTCGCAAGTGCACTAAATAACATCCCATATCACTTCTTGAATGCCTTCTCCCCTTGCGCAAGTAATGGATCGATTATTTCTTCTATGCGTATATATCTCTGTAATACTAATGAAGGAAAAAAAATAAGCATCAGATAAACTTGGTACTATATGGGACATAAAATAAAAAACATATATGGTAAGTACCTCATCAACGACATCTGGCTGGGTTGACTGACTTCCTTCCTCTGCTTGGGGTTCATCTGGTGCTACTCTAAAAAGCGCTGTGAAACTTGAGAAAACCAAGAAATATAATCTGACGTGCAATAAGATGGGTAGTCAGCAATAGACCCACGGTGCTCTTGATGCAATACGTGATCTAGCCAATTTCTCAACATCTCCTCAATGTGAGTGTACTTTACCACGTAGCTATTTGCTGTTATACCCCATGCTTCACGTAACGCTGAGAATGGTGGAGGCGGAACATACTGTTTACGACCAAACTGCCTTAGTACGCGCACCGGATGGTAAGGCTCAATCACGTTGCAAATCTTCAACGTACCCATAAAAAATGTAATTTCTCTGAACGGATATATTTCTCTATAATTCCGATATGGATCCCAATCTGTCTACATGTTCGTTAGATACAAAGAAGTACATTAGTTACCAATATATAACTTGCAAACTAAATAAGTATATAAAAAGGAAAAAATGTTATTTGGTTGCCTGTGAGTTTATCTAGCTTGACCGAATAGACTGCACATGTGATTGGGAGATATTGCGATCCCGTCTGCTAAACCAGCGACAAGCAAGTGGTTTATCGTCGGTAAAAAATCGGTTCGAGACCGGCATAAAACTTGGAAAATAAGAGAAAATTCAAGCCTGTAGTAGTGTCAGATACCCGGCAATCTAAGCAACGTTAGCTCGGGAAGTAAGCCCAAACTGCCTATATAACCATGCAAGAGCACCAGCACCCCATGCGAACGTATGAACATTTTCGAGATCATGAAGCAATGGTAAGTAATCAATGTAAACTCTCGTACAGCTCTTGTCCACGAAAAGCGTGCAACCAAGAAGATATAGTAAATAAGCCGTTGCAGCACACCGAATTTTATGTTCGGTGTCAGTATCCACAACCCCGCAAAAATTTTCTCTTAACTAATCCAGTCGAACCGATGCACCGCCTTTCGTATTAAGCTCATTCCACGCTTCAGAATAACTGACACCCAAGGAATGAGTAATTGTATCAGCAGCTTCACGTAAAGCTGCTGATTGTTGTTGGCAGACGGATTTTCCAACCACAGATAAGTCAAGCAAGCAGGAAATATCATCCAACGTGATCGTTATCTCACCAAATGGCATATGAAATGTGTTTGTTTCAGGATGCCATCTCTCGACAAATGCGCTAACCTCAACAGCGCTAATGTATTGGTAGGAGCATTTGACCAATGGATATAATGAAGACCCGCGTACTAATTTCATGAATCGGGTGTTTGGCTCAGGTGCCGATAATGACCATACACTTATTTTTCTCCAGTGACTAATACATCGAAGTGGATCTCGTTCCTGTATATATACTATAGTCATAACATATGTGCACACACAATAATTGATTTATGGTTTTTAACGGGAAATAATTACCTCATCTTTTAAAACAAAGAAAGCAACGTGCGTCTTGAAACTCTTCAGTACTGATAAATCAACTGGACTTTGGTAATTTGACTCATGGAGATCATCTTGAGAGCCTCCGCATCAGTATTCTCTTCTTCTAATCTTGCACTATCATATCTGATCAAATTAGGAGTTTCTACATTTAATTCAGTATCTACGGTAACTTCGATTTCTCTCCCTCGTATCGGACGTTGGATTTGTGGTCGAGATACTGCTTTCTTCCTCCTTAACGAGGCAGTTGGTCAAATGCGAGAAGATTCTGTCGGATCCATCTATGCAATACAAAGATATTTCATTCATAAATATTTTTTATCAAAACAGTAAATTTTCTATGTGTAAGTAAGTAGTAACAAAGTATAATTTACTACAAATATCATATTTTCTCTATTTATTTTTTTGCTGCAAGTCTTCGTCGCAAAAGTTTGTTGCTTTCCTTCCAATGAATACAGCTCAGATTACAATAGAAGTGAACAATATAAAAAGAGAATAAACGAGAGGATTTTATATGTCAATCGCTCTCTTTTACAATATTTGTATGGGATCTGTAGCGATGGGATCTGTCGAGCAGCTCCTTTGGACGATCGAACGTCGAACTCTTCTTTCTTGAAGATAACGGCCAACTGTAGACGATCTTCTCTGGTCTTTCACGAGCTCAAGCCTCTATGCGTAACTTGAATTCTCCAAGAAGAAAAGATCAATTGCCGAAAAGAAGAAGAACTTCTGCTGAACCGAAGAAAAGACCCCTAGGGCTTCACCAAGAAGGTATTTATAGCCTTGGGATGATTTGAGAGTTTCTATCTAAATAGAATTTGCTCTCATCAAGGATTCCAATCAAATATCTTAGTTTTGATTTTGATTGGAATCTCTTGATTTTGAATTCTGATTGGACATAATTTGGGTATTTGGATAAGCCCAAATCATAATCTCAATCAGTTTGAGATTCTGGTTATCTGCTCATGCGGAGATAATTTCATCAAAACGCGGAGCTAAGGAACCAGAACGCGGAACTAACGCGGAGCTATTAAACATCTCCGCGTTTTGTTCAACGCGAGGCTAAAACTAGCCAGACGCGGAGCTGCGGAGTTAGCTCCGCGTTCTATTGTGGAAAATCCTATTTACTTAGAAATTTTCACTGCCAACAGCAAAATAGTGTAATATTAAAGTTTAAAGACACTAAAACTGTCTTTTGTTACTTAATCAACCATTAGGACAATACCATTAAACTTCTAAATTAACTAATAAATTTTAATATTAACGTCCATAATTAGAAAAATAACTAAATTTTTGCATATTTTACAACTACGATTACAATATTATATTTTCTTCATAATAATAATCTAAATATTAAAAATCAAAATTAACAAAAAAATGATAGAACCGATTTTGCTAGCTCCTTCACTCTTCCTCCTCTCCATCCCAACAAAATTCCAATGAAGAGTTGTTTGATCCAAAAATAAAAATATTAAAATTTTAAAATAAATATTGCTAAATTAGGAAAACTCACTTACTAATGGAGGGAAGTCGGCGGCGGTGGCGGTAGAATACTGGCAGCGGCGGCGGGAGAACACCGGCGGCGGCGGCGGGGTCGGCGACGGCGACGGAGGGTTCGGCGACGGCGGAGGGTGTACGAATGGGAGAGAGAGGAGATTTGGAAGGAGAATGAGATAGAAAAAATGATAGAGAGGATGAGGGGAAGTAGGAGGAAAGAGGGAAGAGGAAGATTGAGTTTTGGGTTAGGGCGGTTGGAGATGAAATGAGGAGAGAAGAGGAAGATAAGGAAATATAGCTCAAGGGTATTTTCGAAATATCAATTATGCTCACTAAGAAATTTCTCCTTTTACTAAAATCAAACTGGGCTCACTGGGAAATCTGGGCTCACTGGAGTTGTGCCCCGTTAGAAGTTCCCGATCTCTTCCCTTTATGTATCAGAGGCTTCTAGGGTTTCTTTCTGTTCTCAACCTAGGAGGCCGAGAGAAGAGGGAGGGGTCTCATCAACTTCACTTACCCCGGTAAAAAATCAAATCCAATTTTCTTTTTAATTATTTCTATTTTGCTTTGATCTCTTTTATCAAAACTCTTAATACTATTATTGTTCTTTTATTAAAAAAAATGGCGATTGGCGAGACTTTAGGGCTTCGATCATAGTATGAAACTATTAGATCTGATGCTAATCTCAGTTTGTATCTTCGAATTTCGAGGATTATCTAAGTTATAATTTTCCGATCAATCTGAAATTATCTTGAAATTCCATAGCATTTTTTTTGTGAGATAGTTGATGCGATAGCTTTTAAATCTACCAACAACATGTAAACATTAGCTATGTGTTTGATGAGATTAACTTCGTTTTCGTTGGTAATTTGCTACAAAGTTACTGACTTTGCACTTGGTTGATGAAGAAATGGCTTCTGTTCCTGGTGATCTCATTTGGGAGATTGTAAAGAAAAACAACGCCTTTTTGGTAAAGCAGTTTGGAAACAGCACTGCGAAGGTTCAGTTCAGCAAGGAGAAGAACAATCTCTACAATGTTAACTCCTTCAAGCACTCAGGTAAGTGACGGTTCCTCTATTTTGTATTTTGCATGCAGTCTATTACTTTTTAAACCCTAGTATTAATGGGCTTTTGTCTAATCTTGAATAATTTTAGGTTTGGCAAATAGGAAGACGGTTAGCATCCAGCCGGCAGGTGAGGGCCTCTCTGTTGTCCTGGCGACAACCAAGACAAAGAAACAGAGGAAGCCTGCTAGCATTTACCACAAGTCAGTCATGAAGAAGGAGTTCCGTAGGATGGCAAAGGCTGTCACCAATCAGGTAAAACTTTTTGAACCCTTGAAATATCAATACTCAAGTATTTGGCTGTAACAGAATTTAATCTTTGATTTTATGTGTACATGCACTGTAAATGCTATTCATTTTGATTAACGGGACATTGGGTTATATAGTGAGGTATTAGCAGTTGAGTTTCTGAAGTATTCTCAATTTGTGATGATCATTGTGTATTAATTCTGAAAGTTAATATTCCTATTCTCTAATAGTTCCATGGTGGTAAAAATAATGCAAGTCCAGAAGATTTAAATCTGAATCTGTTCTTTTTGTACTGACACGAGCTATCTGAGGTGGAAGAAAAGTATTCCTAGTAGTGAATATACTATAGTGAGGAATCATTGGTTAATAATAGGATAGGGGCTGTGTATAAGGAATTTGAAGGGCAAATATGGTTTAGATAGTGAAGTCCTTGCTTGTAACAATACTTTGAATACTGTGACATTGTGTGGTGTTTATTGATATGAGATTTTTTTTTTTTTTTCCTGGTGTTTGCATTATTTTTGTGAGATGAATGCAAAATCCTTGTAGGAAATTTGTCAGCTTTTCCCTACTAGAATTGTGTCTTAAACTAGGAGTCTCTTGAAGTTTGATTGTGTTTGCTCGCTAGAGTGCAATGCTGATAACAAAGGTTTTAATTTCTGAAAAGGAAATAAAGGGGGATTTTCCTATCCGGTAAGACTGGTTGACTTCTGCTTTTGTATTTCCTGATCTGCTTACTGCTCTTCAATGTTGTTCAGGGGTTTGTTTATATGTGCCCTGAGGTTTAAGAAATGTACTGAAATCTGCTTTTTACTTACTTTAATAAATAAAATCTGTTACCTACATCAATGGGGTCCATTGAATTGCAATTTGATATTTTTAGCGGAAGCTTATTGTTCCCCTTTTTTTTGAGTTAATTCACACCATGAACATATATATGATTGAGCTCACACACAAAACAACAACCACTACTGCTGTCTTTGCATTATTATTGAACTCCAAACAATTCTGCTGAGAGGAGCTGCTAACATGTAACAAGCCTTTTTATTAAATTGGGGCTTTTATGAAATATTCTTCTTATGCTTGGCTTCTTAGCTCTGTTGTTTGTTTCTAGCATACATATTTTAAATATTTCTGTTTAGTTTTTTCTATATGAACTCCAGAATCTTTTTATATTAACACTTAAATTTGATTGGAAAAGAAAAACCTGTATTCCGTTACGTTCTTGGTCAACCAGTAAAAAGGTGTCCCTTAGCTTGGCTAATAAAATGGGCATGATCCCAGTATGTTTTACTGATAATGTTAAAATTGGAAATTAACAGTGGTGCTTTCTTTTAGGCCAACTTAAAATCCAGATAACTCTGCTATGATGAAACATGAAGTTTGGATGTAAACAGAAAATTATCTTGTCCTTAAAAGATCTATGTTTTGATTAATGAGACAAAGGGATATATAATTAGGTACCAGTGGTTGAGTTTCTGTTGTATTCTCAATTTTGATATAATTATTGTGCATTAGTGCTGAAAACTGATATCCCGATTCTTCTAATTGTTTTGTGGTGGTGGTAGAAATAATGCAAGTAGCAAAATTTAAGTCTGAATCAGTTGTTCGTGTACTAACACAGGCTATTTAAGATGGAAGAAAACTTTTCCTAGCTGTGAATACTAGAAAGAGGAATCAATTGCCAATAATAGCATGGGCATTATTGATCCTTATGTCAAGCAATAGGAAGTTTTTTTTTTTGTTTTAGTGCATAGGTTGTGTGACGATAATGCAATCCTTGTAGGACATTTGCCATCTTTTTTTCCTCTTTGATTTTTGTCTTAAACTTGGAGTTTTTTGG